>OU696532.1:78744995-79994995 GCA_916048285.2 Bellardia pandia | reverse complement strand
TTATTTTGATATGCAATGCCCCATAATCGGCTAATTTCTCGAAAGTGACATTCCTAAATTATAATAGCCCTAGTTGGGGGCTATTGAAATCCGCTTTCAAAATATGAAAACCGCTCAATTTGAAATATTTACAGAGCAACAACCTTTTTGCAAAATTTAAAAAAAAATTTATTTTGATATGCAATGCCCCATAATCGGCTAATTTCTCGAAAGTGACATTCCTAAATTTTAATAGCCCTAGTTGGGGGCTATTGAAATCCGCTTTCAAAATACGTAAACCGCTCAATTTGAAATATTTACAGAGCAACAACCTTTTTGCAAAATTTAAAAAAAAATTTATTTTGATATGCAATGCCCCATAATCGGCTAATTTCTCAAAAGTGGCATTCCTGGATTTTAATAGCCCTAGTTGGGGGCTATTGAAAACCGCTTTCAAAATGCGTAAACCGCTCAATTTGAAATATTTACAGAGCAACAACCTTTTTGCAAAATTTAAAAAAAAATTATTTTGATATGCAATGCCCCATAATCGGCTGTTTTCTCGAAAGTGACATTCTTAGATTTTAATAGCCCTAGTTGGGGGCTATTGAAATCCGCTTTCAAAATGCGTAAACCGCTCAATTTGAAATATTTACAGAGCAACAACCTTTTTGCAAAATTTAAAAAAAAATTTATTTTGATATGCAATGCCCCATAATCGGCTAATTTCTCGAAAATGACATTCCTAAATTTTAATAGCCCTAGTTGGGGGCTATTGAAATCCGCTTTCAAAATACGTAAACCGCTCAATTTGAAATATTTACAGAGCAACAACCTTTTTGCAAAATTTAAAAAAAAATTTATTTTGATATGCAATGCCCCATAATCGGCTAATTTCTCGAAAGTGACATTCCTAAATTTTAATAGCCCTAGTTGGGGGCTATTGAAATCCGCTTTCAAAATACGTAAACCGCTCAATTTGAAATATTTACAGAGCAACAACCTTTTTGCAAAATTTAAAAAAAAATTTATTTTGATATGCAATGCCCCATAATCGGCTAATTTCTCGAAAGTGACATTCCTAAATTTTAATAGCCCTAGTTGGGGGCTATGGAAATCCGCTTTCAAAATACGCAAACCGCTCAATTTGAAAGAGTTATTCAACAACAACTTTTTTGAATTTTTTTACTTTGATATGGAATGCCCCATAATCGGCTGTTTTCTCGAAAGTGACATTCCTGGATTTTAATAGCCCTAGATGGGGGCTATGGAAATCCGCTTTCAAAATGCGTAAACCGCTCAATTTGAAATATTTTCAGAGAAACAACCTTTTTTAAATTTTTTTTACTCTAAAATGGAATACCCTATAAACGCCGAATTTTTCGAAAGTGACAGTTGTGAATTACAATAGCCCTAGTTACAGGCTATTGAAATCCGTTTTCAAAATTCAAAAACCGCTAAAATAACTGGAAATATTCAAATGAAACTTGATATTTTAGGTTTGATTTGAAACCTTATTTTTTTAAAAAATATTAAAATTTATAACGTGGTTACCACAAAATTAGGTTCCTGAGTGGATTCTCTGTCCGTGGTGCTTTAAAATTCGTTAAAAATTGACTTGTTGGTAATAAGCGAAACTTTGCTATATTTTTGTCTTTGTTTTGTTTACATTTTTTGTTTGTTTTTATTGTGCACATGGTAAACACGTGCGTAAAAGAAAAAAATGTTGCTGTTGCGGTTGATTTTGCACTGTTTATTTCTTCACATACGCTAAAAAAGTTGTAAACCTCAATAGGGGCAATAAACATGAAGAGTGCAATGAGCAAATGAAAGCAAAACATGAGTAAAAAAAACAAGTGAGAAAAAATTAGCCAATAGAAACACAGAATGTGTGACGTCACAGGGCCTAAATGCGCAGAACATTTTAAAATTTTACGCGCGTTGGCGTAATCTTTATTTTATCATTCTTGGGGTATAGTACGTCACTCAAATTTTTTATGAACCTGCCGTAATAGTTAATAAGGCCAAGAAAAGCTCGTACTTCATCTTTATTTTGCGGTTGTTTCATATTTTAAATGGCCTCCACTTTGCTCCTAATTCGATGTATACCCTCTTTATTTATCATGTAACCACAGTATTCGATTGACTCCTTCATAAATTCAGATTTATCCTCGTTTATACGCATGTTTTGCCCCAATTGCGGTTCACAACTTTTTTAATAATTTGGTCGTCTTTCATAAATCGGTATTGCCATTCACAACTTAAATGTAGTTGACTTTTTGGTTGTGCGGCTGATTTTTTGGTTGTGTTTAATAGTATTGCGGTTCACCATTGTGGATGAGTTTGGTTGACAAAAACGATAAATATAAACAACTGCTTATTAGCAGTTGAGTCTTTGTCGGTTATAGATTTAAATAAAATTTTTAATACATTTCCTTTAAAAAAAATAATACAAAAAAGATAAAAAATGGAAAAATCGTAAGTGTTTTTTGATCTTAATATAATTAATTAAATGATTAATACACATACGCAGGACAGTCAAAATAACAACCAAAGCCCAATTTGAGCGAGTTGTGCAGCTGATGGAAAAAAATCCAGAAATTGCTAAAGGAAAGCAAAAATTTGATATGACTAAAACTCAGTGTAAGGAAGCTTGGTAAGGATTTACAATAGAATTGAATAGCTTGGGCCCACCTACAAGAACATCCTTCGAATGGCAACGTAAGTATATGACATCTTAATTATTGTAAACAGACATTTTATTGGAATTTTTACTTCATATAGGTTTGGATTCATTACAAAGCAAGTATTAAAAAAAGCTTGCTAATAATAAACAAAACCAATAAGCAGAAGGTGATGGTCCTTCACAAGAAATTCCGCTTAATGTACTTGAGGATTGCGTGTCCCAGCTGTTATCACTAAATGACGAAGTAGCACCATCTGGACACACTTTCGGCGTTGAAAACGTTTGTCCGTCAACAAGTCAGGCTTTAGAACCTCCTTAAAATCTCGACATGGAACAAATCGTTACAAATGAACCTGAGATAATAAATACTCCAGCCAAGAAAAGAAAAAAATCACCAGAACAAGAGCGTCTGGAACTTCTGAGAAAATAACTTTAAAAAAGTATTAAGGATTTGGAGAAAAACAGTTATAAAAATTATGAAATAAACAAGCAGCTTTTACAAATTAAGCAAAAGAAAATTGCCTCTATGAAAAATAATACTTATTATACAAACATATTTGTTACTTATTTTGGAAATTTCTTACTTCGCACTGGGTAGTTCAAGAGGATTGGAATCATCGCGTATTTTTCTACGTATACGTAGAACATTTGTATTAGCGTCATGATTTTCGTCTTCAAAAAATAAATCCACACTTAAATCCATTCTTTTTATTTTATAAAAACTTGATTTTTTGCGTTTTTTTCTTCACTTTTCAAATAAAATGCATGGTGTTGCCAACATGAAATCGATATTTCATGTCGGCAACGCCATAACAATTACAACTAAAAATCGTTGTGTTACACAATACCAAAAAATAATTTGATTGAGTTAAAGTCGGGTTGGCTGACAGACGACCAAACTTAGTTGAGTTGAGAACGGCAATAGGGGCATTTAATTTTTCCAACCGATTAAGTACTTCCTCAATTCTCTTCAAATGGGTTGTATCATCAGGAGCAGTAATTTGAATGTCATCCAGGAATACTGAAACGCCAGGAATATCGCCCAGCACTTGCTCCATAAGCCTCTGCCACTTCGCTGGAGCACTCCCAATTCCGTACCTCATACGTGTTGGTCGGTATAGACCTTTATGTGTGTCAAGAAATGTCTATCGTCGGGATGAAATTCTAGTGGCAGGTATGCCTAAGTCAAATCAATCTTAGAATGCCTGCCATCTTGCTAAAAAGTTCCTCAATAGTGGGTACTCGTCGACCACTAATGCTGGATTTAAAGTAATTTTGTAATCGCCACAGATCCTTACTGCGCCATTTTTCTTCGGTACTACTACTATTGGTGTGGCCCACTCACTACGCTCTACTTTCTCCATCATACCTTCATCGACTTGCTCTTGCATTTCAACTGCCTCCATTAAGGGAAATGGTACCCGTCTGGCCTTCGCAAATTTAGGGGTCGCATCAGGTTTAAGGTAGAGCCGAGCGTGAAGTTCTGTAATTTTTCCAATAGATTCTGAGAAAAAGTTTGGATATTTTCTTTTCCACATCTGTATCTGTTGAGGTGGGTCCTTGGCCTCCACAGTATTCACTATATTATTACCATTTATAACATTATTCCAATTTAATTTTATCTTGTATAACCATTCTCTACCCATCAATGGTTTGCACTTTGATCGTACAATGTATAATTTTACTTTAGTATCTATTATCTTTTCAATATTTACCCATATATGTATATCCAACACATTCTAACGGATTTCCGCAGTAACTTATTAGGGGCTTTGACTTCTAACTTAGGAAAATATACTTTGGCATCCTCAAGATTGATTATTGAAACAGGGGCTCCAGTGTCCACCTCGAAATCTATGAGTTTGTTATTAACTTCCAACTTGTACATTATCTTCTTACGGCATCCTGATGCATCTTGTGGGTCATTTATTTGTAATATATCCTCCACTGTTGAATTATTTTCCGTATTACCATCAATGTAGTATAGCTGTTTTTTCTCCTTGAAGCAAACTTTTCTTACATGTCCCTTTTTCTTGCAAAAATGACTAATCGCCTCTTTAAATTTACATTTATCCGCTGTATGCTTCGGGTCACCACAACGAAAACATTTTCTAGTGTTGGGACTTTTATTTTTTTCCGCCATTTTTGTGAACACTAATTGCCTCTTTTGTATTACCTTGTAATTCCTTGCCGCCTTTCGCAGCCAATTCGCTTGCGGTCGCCATTGTTATTGCGTCATCCAAATTTAGAGTCTTTTTCTCCAACAACCTGCTTTGCAGTTTACTATCCAACAGGCGAAAAACAAATTAATTTTGCAATGCTTTCTCTAAATGTGTTTCAAAATTACAATTGACTGCCAACTTTCGAAGCTCCCGTTTTCTCACCCTCCTTTTGTTTTCTCATATTAAAAGGAAAATTTTCCAATAATTCATTTGGCTTCGGGTCGAAATGATCTTGTAACATAACCACAATATCGTTGTATTGTAGTTCCTCTGGTATTCGTGGGGCTAACTTGTCACTCAGTATATTATACGTATCCGACCCTATAAAATGTAATAGAAGCTTCTGGTGTTTCGCCCTGCCGCATTCATATAACTCCAATGCTGTCTCATCTTGACCAAGTCGTCTTCTTGCAATTAAAGGGCTCAAAACTGAATAATGCAATATTTCTGTTTTCCACAGAAACCGCAGCTGCCACAGCAACCCCCGGCATCTTGAATTTTTAAAATTATCTTTCTGCTCTGCCTCTGCCCTAAATACTTTGCACTTGTACTGTAAAAAGTGCCGTTTTTCTTTTTTCTTATTAATAAAAAATCCTCGTCGCCAGAATTGTTGTAAATAAGACCCACAGACGATGCTAAAAAGGATTTGTCTTACCTTCACTCTTACTGGTCGAGAATCAGACTCCGTCGCTTTTAATCTTTGCATTAATGTCTGGACGTTCCGCTCAGCAAGTCCATTTGCTGCCGGATGCCCTGGGGCTATACATTTTTTAAAGATACCATAAGATACACTTGCTTACAGAATTGTTGAAACTCGAAAACTTGTAAAAATCGTTGCGTTGTCTGATACAAGAACATCAGGGTAGCCATGACTTGCAAACAAGTCGAGAATAATTTCTACTGTTAAATTTGTAGTTAGTGCCTCTTTTATAATTCCAATCTCGGCCCATTTAGATTTTGCATCGATAACTACTATATAATAATATCCTTGAAAAATGCCTACATAATCAATATGCACACGTTGCCAATTTCGGTTCATCCCAGGTATGTAGCGGTGCTTTTGTTGGATTTGAATTTGTTTTTACACATGATGTGCATTCTCGAACTTTTCTTTCAATGTCCTTATCGATGGATTTCCAATAAACGTTTCTTCTAGCTAGTTGTTTCATTTTGCATATAGCTATGTGCGTCTAGTGTATTTCTTCTAACACGGCTTCTTGGAGAGAATTTGAAATGACGACCCGGTTATTTCTGAAAAGTATGTTTCTATTGATTGTGAACATGGAATCATCATTCATATTGTTTTGGAGGTTTGAAATAATATTGTATAATTCGATATCTTCTTTTGTTGCTTTTTTTCAGAGTCTCGTAATTTAAATTGATGGTTGAAATCTGTTAAATTGACATTTCGTATAGTTCATTTACTTCTTCGTTAATTGCTTGATGTGTACGTTTTCATGTTGATTGGAGCTCGAGGCAAACAGTCGGCGTTAGCATTATCGATACCTTTTTGATGGATGATTTCATAATTAAATCCCGAAAGGAAAGCTGCATACTTTTGTAGGCGAGCATAAGTCATCTGAGGAAGTTTTGCATTTTCATTGAAAATTCGAAATAATGGCTTATTATCTGTTAAGAGTTGAAAATTTCTTCCAAATAAATATTGATAAAAATGTTCCACAGCAAAAACAATGGCCAGTGCTTCGCGATCTATTTGGGAATAGTTTTTTTTTTCAGCGTCTGTTAATGATCTCGATGCGAAAGCTATTGGACGATCTTCACCATTTATAATGTGTGTAAGTACTCCAGCAATGCCTGTTGGACTCGTGTCGCATGCTAACTGTAAAGGCAGTTGAGGACTATAAGGCACTAACACACTATCACTTGATATTTCCACTTTAATTTTGTTGAAAGCTTTATTGCATTGCGTAGACCAAATAAATTTTGAATTTTTCTTCGCAAGATTTCTTAATGACGTCGTAAGTGTTGAACAATTAGGAATGAAACGCGAATAATACGTTACCATTCCTAAGAAACGTTTAACATCATCAATAGAATTTGGAACTGGCATGTTTTTTATTGCTTATATTTTGGCATTTGATTTCAAAATTGTATTATGTTTTATAATGTTTCCTGTTGAAAAAAATTGCATTTGCTTTTGTTTAAATGTAAATCGAAATTTTGAAGCTGCTGTAAACACTTACGGCATGTTCTGAAATCACGGTGATTTTAAATCACAAACGTTTTTTATACTGGTGGAAAGACTCCCTTGATGTAGCAAGGGGCTTGAAGTTTGGTACTAATGCAACATTAGTAGTCGCCTTTTCCACAGGGTCTGCTGGTGAAGCATTGCGTGTAATATTTTCTAGAATCTTCGTGTGTATTTCCATGAACTGCTGAAATTGTTCTTTGTCCATGTTGAATTTTGCAGGTTATGTTGTGTGATTATTAAAGAAAATTTTTAAATTCCAATTAATATTGGTAAAAAATATCAAATTTTATGGTCCATAACTCTGGTTGACCTAAACCGATTTTGCTGATTTTAAATAGCAAACTTCTCAAAGCATTTCTGACAGAATTTTGAAGATTTGGATCCCGAATATATCTGGGGACTTCAAAAAACTGATTTCAACAGACAGACAGACGGATATGGCTTAATCGACTCCGCTATCTATAAGGATCCAGAATATATATACTTTATAGGGTCGGAAAATTATATTGTGGAAATTACAAACGGAATGACAAACTTATATATACCCTTCTGATGAAGGTGAAGGGTATAAAAAAGGATAAGATATGAGGTGAAGCTTTTTTTTTTTGAATTTGATCTCAATAATATTATTTACAACAGAATTATGGGTAGCATAGTAGAAGTGGACCAGTTATGGACTAATGTCTTGTAAATCCAGTATTCACTAATGTGGTTTCTACGTATTTGAGGCCTATTTTGGTTGAATTTCATTACAAGAGTTATATGGTTGGTTGTTATTCCCGGAAATGGACTTAATTCGGGAGCTATTGCCAATTATTAACAGACAGCTACAAAATCAAGTAGCATAATTGCCAAATTATGAGCCGGCCATCACAAAATTTAGTACAACAATTTATTTACCTATAAGGGTTACTTATGTCAAATTTTAGCCGTTTAAGATTATTTATATCAGTTTTATGCGTATTTAAGTGAATTTTGGCAGTAGATTTTATATGGGATCAATGGTCAAACATGAACCGCGCTAAAAAAAAACCTTTTGAAATTTCTTTTTGCTGAATTTTGTATTGATTTTCTAATTTTATAGGCATTTATGTATAATTGGCCAATATTTCAGGAAGATTTTTATATTAGGACTATGAGAAATCATGGACCGATTCTTACTATTTTCCTCACACTTTCTACATTTATCATAAAAACAATGTATTCAAAATTGCATGGACATATCTGAAATATATTTAAAAATATAAGAAAAATGATTAAAAATATAAATTTTATTATTAACAAATAAATTACATTTTCCAATCCCGTTCTTAGTTCTAAATATAAGCTGATTTGGTAGCACAGATTAATTAGCGAAACCGAAAAAATATGTTTGTCTGGTAACACGGCTGCAAAAAGATGATAAAATACTAAATTTCGCTCTCTCCTCGAATGAGTGAAACAAAGTTTATTGTGAAAAGTTTGTTATCTTCTCGGGGACAATTATGTATATGTATCTATAAAAAACACTACAATATCTTGTGTTGGCAGCACTGTTATCAGGCATGTACTATTTTAGGGCCAGTAAATTCCAACACTGTTAGTAACAACTGTGTGTACTCTTCGGAGTAATTTAGTCACGCACAGACACAAAATACACACTCATACATAGAATGATGTGGAACTTAAGTTTTCGGAATGTCAAATAGTTTTGCTGCTTTTTCATTGTCTGCGCATTTTTGCAGCGATTAATTAGTGAAAATTTAATTGTAAACATTTAAAATTACCAACAAATTGTAAAGATAATAGTTTACAAGGCTATTGATCATAAGTGAAAAGTAAATTGGTAAAATTTAAGCTGTAAATTATGCTATAATAAAACAAAAAGATGTCTTGGATTCAGCGCAGGCAGCAACAACGCCTTTGGTGAACGAACAAGAGTAGTTGTTGAGTAGATATATTTATTAGAAGGAGCCCCCACTGAAACCCAACCCTAAAGCAAAAACAAAACACATTAATTGTGCAAAGCACAAAAATTTATTGGAAAATCGTTGCGTTATCACGGCAAAGTGATTTAAAGAAGTTCCTTTGTCGCATTGAAAAAGAAATAAAATTAGATTCCAGACAAATACACGAATTGATTTTACAAGTTAAAAAACCAACGAGTAGTGCTGAAAAAAGCACACAAAAACAATCAAATACATAAAAATCTAAGTTAAAGATGGATGCCGATAAAAACAGTGGTGGTGGCGGTTGTGGAGGTCAAGAAACAAAAGTGATCTATCATATTGATGATGAAACAACCCCGTATTTGGTGAAGATTCCGATACCATCGGCCCAAGTCACTTTGAGGGATTTTAAAATGGTGCTCAATAAACAAAACAACAATTACAAATACTTTTTCAAATCCATGGACGCTGACTTTGGAGTTGTTAAGGAGGAGATAGCGGACGATGCCACAATACTGCCATGCTTCAACGGCCGAGTTGTGTCGTGGTTGGTGTCGGCAGATGGTACTAACCAGTCGGATAATTGTTCCGATATGCCGAACAGCGAATGTGGAGATATACGTCAATCAGTGAGACCAGCACAGCCACCGCCACCACCACAGAAAATGGGTGGGGGCGGAGGTGGTTTAGGCGTCGGTGGACTTATTAGTGGTGGAGTTATTACAAATCCTTTGATGCAACCACCACCACCACTCACATATCAGTCGGCATCGGTTCTGTCTAGTGATCTGGACTCAACAAGTTTATTTGGAACCGAATCTGAGGTGACCTTCGATCGCGACCTTACAGACTATAGCAGCGTCCAAAGATTGCAAGTGCGTAAGAAGCCTCAGCGGCGCAAAAAACGAGCTCCAAGCATATCACGAACTTCAAGCTATTCCTCTATCACTGATTCCACAATGTCGCTGAACATAATTACTGTCAACATAAATATGGAAGCGGTTAATTTCTTGGGGATATCGATAGTGGGGCAGTCGAATCGTGGAGGTGATGGTGGTATTTACGTAGGCAGCATAATGAAAGGAGGAGCGGTAGCATTAGATGGCCGAATCGAACCAGGTGATATGATTTTACAGGTGAATGACGTAAATTTCGAGAATATGACAAATGATGAAGCCGTACGAGTTCTGCGCGAGGTAGTTCAGAAACCTGGTCCCATAAAACTGGTTGTGGCCAAGTGCTGGGATCCAAATCCAAAGGGCTACTTTACTATACCACGTACTGAGCCGGTTCGGCCCATTGATCCCGGTGCCTGGGTGGCCCATACTCAAGCTCTTACTTCACAAGACAGTATTATACATCCCGATATACCAGAGCCAATCAAAGAGCGTCTAGATCAGAACAATCTTGAGGAGATCGTAAAGGCAATGATTAAACCGGATAGTGGCTTAGAAATACGTGATCGCATGTGGTTGAAAATCACAATACCAAATGCTTTTATTGGAGCAGATGCTGTCAACTGGGTATTAGAGAATGTCGAAGACGTCCAGGACAGGCGTGAAGCTCGTCGCATTGTCTCCGCCATGTTGCGAAACAATTATATTAAACACACAGTCAACAAATTGACTTTCTCCGAGCAGTGCTACTACGTGGTCAATGACGATCGCAATCCCCTGCATTGCCGCTCAAATTTAAGTCACGCTGACACAGAAAGTATCACCAGTGACATCGGTCCCCTGCCAAATCCCCCAATATATATGCCATATTCAGCCACATACAATCCAAGCCACGGCTATCAGCCCATTCAATATGGGATGACAGAACGTCACGGATTATCATCGGGCTCCAGCAGTTCAGATGTGCTTACCAGCAAAGACATTTCGGCGTCCCAAAGCGACATTACATCTGTCATTCACCAAACCAACCAAATGACTATTGGTCACCATCACGGCTCGAACAAATCGTCTGGGTCTTCTAATCGTGGTGGTGGTGGCAATATCAACAATGAACAGGAGTCTTCCGTCATTAATTATGTCTTGTAGGACGAGGAGGACTTCCTCTCAGCCAGACGGCATATGAGAGGACGCAACATAAGGCAGGAACTGCAATGAAATTATTTTTCTTTCTACACTTTATTATTATTGTGTACTTTTATTATTCTATTTTCCAATTTTACTTCCTCTTTATTTTCATTTGCCTTTAAATTTTTCTCTACGTTTTTACACATTAAAATGAAAAACATGAAACCAGTATACAATATAATTATAATTAAAATATTTAATAGGAAGAAAGTATATTCAATATAGTATAGTATATACATACATATGCATACATACATAAATATATTTACATAATATAACAAAAAATCAAAGAAAGCATAAAAAATAAATCATAATTATGACTCAAAAACATATATAGTTTATTATAAATACATATATTAATAAGAAGACATTACAACAATTACATGCATATTTACATTTCAACATAAAATGCTCACAAACTATCCCTCACACACATATACATATATACACACACACATACACACACACACACACACCACATAAACACATACACACGTAAAAATATAAAATATTTTTCTTAAAACAGAATATAGAATTAAATACGATATAAAGTAACAACAATATAAATACAATGCACAGATTGTTGTCATGCTTTCATTTGGGCTACAGAAAACCCCTTCCCGGTCTTAAAAAAGTAACGGGATGACGGACTAAATTATCACATCCAACTTAATAATATTTTAATAAGATTAAAATTAATAATACAATTTCATACACACAAAAACAAAATTGAAATTGCATATAAACAATATCTCTTTTGTATCATTTATAAAGTAATACGTACGTACATATATTATTAATTTAATATTAATAATTAAAAAATAAATTTATAAAATTAATAAAAACGAAGAATTTAGAAATCATGATTTATAATAAAAAAATTATATATATAAAAACAAGATAGAAGTAATGAACTTTTTAATTATAATGTTATATTTTAATGTTCCAACCAACGTGAAATATGAGAGTGTGCGTACAAATAAAAAACATGTAATATATAGCCAACGATACTTAAGTTGTTAATAACAGTTAGCATTCTAAACGTTCAACTCAAACATTTATACTTTTGTTATTTATATTGTCCACATTTCAACATTAATATAAGGTATGTATACTGTGCAAAAGTCAAAATAAAAGTGATTGCAAAGAAAATGTAGGGAACAAATTCTTTTGTGTTCATGTAAATGTTCCTGTAATAAGATCACTCGGGCAGAAATTGCAAATTGCAAAAGAAAATTGGCAAGATTATTGCTTTATACGGAACGATGATTCCGTTGCCTCAAAAAAGGTATCTACGCTAGAAGAGGAAAAGGAACTAAACAACATTGGCTAAAAGTACATGTACAGTTAAGAACATGTTCATTCCAAAAAGCTTTTATGTTCAAGAAGCTTTCGTTTTAGTTGTTATAGAGCTTTAAAGCTATATATATATATTACTATATCTACGATTTGTAACCCGATCCGGACAAGTGCTTTGAAATAGCTTTCGATTGATATATGACCCGTTTTATTAACCCATTAAAGCCTTGGGGGGAATTTTTTTTACAAAAGTGCCATTATTTCGAAAATTCATCGATATAAGGGTACAAAAAAATATCCAGCCCAATCATAATAAAAATTCCGCGGGAGTTTTTTCTATTTTTATTTTTAAAATTAAATTTGAATATATCAATAGACTAATCATGTGATCAATAAAAAACAATTTAACCTTTTAACCAACCAATTTAACCGGATCGGGTTACAAATTGTAGAGATATAGTAATATATATATATATATGTGAGATTTAAATCTCTATAAATTCCTAACTTGAAGATTCTTGCCTAAAATACATATATCACTAATCTTAGATTTAAAATTCGTATAAATGGTAAACAAATTTAAACGATCGGTGATATGTATATAGCCAACATAAATTTAAGCCAGGGAAAATAATGTTTTGCACAAAAGGTTAAAACTTGTCTATATAGTTGTTAATAGTTATCAGCTGGTCCTTTTCCTGTTGTTAAAATTGGATCTATTTACGATGTGACCATTATAAGCATGTTACTTCAACAATCGCAAATCTTTTTTGCGTGACAAAATTATGACAGAATATTAAAATTTTGTTCTCTAACGATTAGTGATATTATCACAGGTAATATTCTTCCGGTGTTTATTTAAATGAACACGACGGCTGCATATCTGTAAAAAGCTATTATGAAAGACAATTGTTGACGATCTAGATAAAATAAATTCTTTGATTATGTTAATAATAAAATATTGTATGTATGTTTTTAGAACATACATATATAAAACAAGTAAGAGTGCTATATTCGGCTGTGCCGAATCTTAAATACCCTCCACCTTAACGTAATAAGAAATACAAAAACTACACTGGTTATAGGACTAGCATATCCTTATTCTGTGTTTTCTATTCAGTCTTATGGGTCGATTATGTATATCAACTAAACTGGAGTTGGGTTGCCAATAGGCAACGCAACTGACGTGCAAGTTGTTATTATGTGAGGGAACTTTCGTTTTTAACATTTTTGTCGAATTTTCTGGTAGAAAAATATATAGTATGTACATATACAAACATATATACAAATATAAATAATTTAGCAACAAAATTATAAACATTTAACCAAATTAAATAAAATCAAAACAACCACAAATTTATCGGTTGCCATGTTCGGCAACTGAAGTTGCCAGTTGCCATCTGTAATATATTTTTAATCGACCCATTAGTGTCAATTTTATTAGTATTTGATATATTGTTTGAAAGACAATTTTACGACCAACATAATTTATGTTAAATATTTTGAAATTTTGTCTAATTTTCACCATTTTTAATTAATTTAATTACCAATTTTTACCATAATTTACAGAGTTTGTCTGATGTTCATAATAATCTTGAGTGTAACTTAACAAACAGAATATAAACAAGTAAGAGTGCTATATTCGGCTGTGCCGAATCTTATATACCCTCCACCTCAACGTAATAAGAAATACAGAAACTACACTAGACTGGAATATCCTAATTTTGTGTTTTCTATTCAGTCTTAATACAAATATTATTAGTACATATTTGATATATTGTTTGAAAGACAATTTTACGACCATATCATTTATGTTAAATATTTTGAAATGTCTAATTTTCACCATTTTTAATTGATTTAATTACCAATTCTTACCATAATTTACCGAGTCTGTCTGATGTTCATAATAATCTTGAGTGTAATTTAACAAACAGAGTATAAAAAGGGGTACAATTCGGTTTTAGTGATTTTGCTAAAAAAAAAAAAAACAAAATGAAATAGGGCTTTTAGAGGAGATACCAGCAAAAAAAAATTTGTTGGCGGTCACGCCTATTTTCGAGGGGGCGGGCCCGTAAAGTTGAAAATATATAGGCCTATATCTCGGGAACTACTGGGTGCTTGATATATATCATGATTATAAAATATGGACCGAATATGGGTTAAATCCGAAAAGAATATTTTTTGACCCGAATTTATTTGTTTTTTTTGAAATGGTTCTTATATAGCAGCTATGACAAATTATGGGCCGATCTTCTTAAATTTTAGAACAGTTATTTTCATGCATATGAGGATATTTCACGTCGAATTTTCACAATCACAAAATATTCACAGCTGCACTGCGCATGAAAAAGGAGCACCAAATTTACTCTGCTTACACCCTTAGGGGGTTAGTCTATATAAAAAAACGTAACACTGATGACCCTGTTCTTGTTGAATTTTTAGAAGACTTGGATCGGCTTTTTCGTTAAAATAATGCTTTACCGTTCTTATTCTTTTGTAAACTATTATAATGCATATACTATTTATTATTTATTATTACATAATGCTAACCTCAAAATTATAACCATATTATCCATTAACCACTATTTAACGAAGAATACCATGTACTTTTACTTTTTTGAATGTTGTTGCGTTGCCTGTAGGGGTGATGACAGACTTATCAACTGATCATCTTGGTTCCAGAGAAGGCAACTATAATACGATTCGCATTTTAACAAATCTAAATCGAGGATTCAAAGTTTGTCACATTAATGCCCAGAGCCTTCATTGCAAAATTGATGAGTTTCGTTACCTGTTTGAAGATTCTGGTGTTGACGCTGTATGTGTCTCCGAAACGTGGTTTAACGACGCACTAAATGATAATCTTGTTAGATTAAAAGGGTACAAACTATATAGATCGTAAAGGCAATGCTGGGGGAGTAGCGATATATATAAAAAACAATGTCTCATGTAAGCTTGTGTGCACTTTTAACGCGGAAAATGATGTTGAGTTCATATTAGATGAAGTAAACTCCGGATATGACAAATTATTGCTGGGGTGCGTATATAGACCAAACAAGTATATTAAATTAGATTCGCTTGTGGCTGAATTGGAATCTCGAACTGTAAGCTATTCAAATATTATTATATCTGGCGACTTCAATTCAAACCTGCTCACAAGCTTAGGATCGAGCATTCGTTCTGCTATGACGGCTCTTAATTTATTCTCAGTTAATAACTCCAGACCAACACATTTCACTTCAACTAGTGCAACCTTGCTGGATCTTTATTTTGTAGCTGAAAACCGGAAAATTATACACTATGATCAGTTAGCAGTACCGACTTTTTCTAAACATGATCTTATATTCCTGAACTACGATTTTAAAGTTGTACAACAAACTGAAGAATTCACTTACCGTGATTTTAAAAGTATACATTTTTTAGCACTGGAAGAAGACCTCAGCAATTTAAATTTTGATGAAATTTATTTTATAACCTCAACTAGTGAGAAAGTAAATTTTCTAAACCGTGAAATTATTTATTTGTTTAACAAACATGTAGCTCTGAAAACCAAAAGAGTTAAAGGCAGGAGAACACCATGGTTCACGTCAGAAACAAAATTATTAATTGAACGTCGCACAGTGGGGCCAAATGCATGAAAAGTGGCGATTAATTCATAGAAGTCGTAATTTAAAAAAAAAAATATTTTTTATTAATGGATATTTATAAATACATAAAAAACCAACACTTAAAAAAAAACAGAGTGAAAAAACACATTTTTTAACCCTTTATGGGCCATTTTGTGTTCTGTAAAAAATCCTCTTTTTTCACATTTTTTGCTGTAACTTTGGAACGGTGCGCTATAAATTGTTCAATTAAATTGCAAATTAAAGCATACTAAATGTACTTTAAGAAAAATAAGTAATATTTTTAAAAATAATAAGGAATAAATATTTTATATGTATTTCTATTAGAAAATTTTTAAATTAAAATCATACCTTTTTTCTCGAAATTTTAAAATTTTGCTCAAAAATGAAACATTTGAAAATCTAATTGTTTTTTTTATTGATAAATAACCATAAACACACTATTTAAAAAAAAATTAATTAAATTCGGTTATTCTATTTTTTTTTTCTTTTTGAAAACAACAATATTTTATTATAATCATTATTACCTTCAATGTTAGTATTTACTTCACATTCAATTTCATAATCATAAATTAATTCGTTACAATAATCTTAATCTTCATCTCCATCATTGCTATTTTGATTGCTGGGAAGTACAAGCAACTCCAATGCAGATTTTGGCATTAGCTCTTTTTTCTTTTTAGAACTATTGTTCATGCTTGTTATATGTTTCTATGACATTTTTGCCACCGAATCTCATAGCTAGAGCAAAAATTATGAAACCTTGTCATAAAATCTACCATATCCGAAGAGTCGACACGTTTTATTACTGCCCCTATTGCGGTTCACAACTTTTTTAATAATTTGGTCGTCTTTCATAAATCGGTATTGCAATTCACAACTTAAATGTAGTTGACTTTTTGGTTGTGCGGCTGATTTTTTGGTTGTGTTTAATAGTATTGCGGTTCACCATTTTGGATGAGTTTGGTTGACTAAAACGACAAATATACACAACTGCTTATTAGCAGTTGAGTCTTTGTCGGTTATAGATTTAAATAAAATGTTTAATACATTTCCTTTAAAAAATTAATACAAAAAAGATAAAAAATGGAAAAATCGTAAGTATAGGTGTTTTTTGATCTTAATATAATTAATTAAATGATTAATACACATACGCAGGACAGTAAAAATAACAACCAAAGCCCAATTTGAGCGACTTGTGCAGCTGATGGAAAAAAATCCAGAAATTGCTAAAGGAAAGCAAAAATTTGAGATGACTAAAACGTGGGAAGGATTTACAATAGATTTGTAAAGGATTTAGAATAGAATGTAGGCCCACCTACAAGAACATCCTTCGAATGGCAACGTGTAAGTATATGACATCTTAATTATTGTAAACAGACATTTTATTAGAATTTTTACTTCATATAGGTTTGGTTTCATTACAAAGCAAGTATTATAAAAAACTAATACATAATAATAAACAAAACCAACAAGCAGCAGGTGGTGTTCCTTCACAAGAAATTCCGCTTAATGTACTTGAGGATTGCGTGTCTTAGCTGTTATCACTAAATGACCAAGTAGCAACATCTGGACACACTTTCGGCGTTGAAAACGTTGGTCCGTCAATAAGTCCGGCTTTAGAAACTCCTCAAAATCTCGACATCGAACAAATCGTTACAAATGAACCTGAGATAATAAACACATCAGCCAAGAAAAGAAAAAAATCACCAGAACAAGAGCGTCTGGAACTTCTGAGAAAACAATGCGAGACACAAGCTAAACTTTAAAAAAGTATTAAGGATTTGGAGAAAAAGAGTTATAAAAATTATGAAATAAACAAGCAGCTTTTACAAATTAAGCAAAAGAAAATTGCCTCTATGAAAAATAATACTTATTATACAAACATATTTGTTACTTATTTTGGAAATTTCTTACTTCGCACTGGGTAGTTCAAGAGGATTGGAATCATCGCGTATTTTTCTACGTATACGTAGAACATTTGTATTAGCGTCATGATTTTCGTCTTCAAAAAATAAATCCACACTTAAACCATTCTTTTTATTTTATAAAAACTTGATTTTTTTGCGTTTTTTTCTTCACTTTACAAATAAAATGCATGGTGTTGCCAACAAGAAATCAATATTTCATGTCGGCAACGCCATAACAATTACAACTAAAAATCGTTGTGCTACATAATACCAAAAAATAATTTGGTTGAGTTAAAGTCGGGTTGACTGACAGACGACCAAACTTAGTTGAGTTGAGAACGGCAATAGGGGCATACTTCCCATCTCAAAAGTTTAAATTTATCCTGAAGTGATTTAGGTTCTGCACTCCTCATAAAATTATGCAACTCATGACGAGGAATGAAAATTGTTTTGGGACATGTTCCTAAAATTAATAAGATTTCTATTCGTTTAAAGTTTGCAAAAAGTAATTCCTTTAACCCTGTACCGAATAATTTACACTTTCACAACACTTTAAATATGTAACATCACATCACAAAACATTGACAGCTAAAACAATAAATAAACGTGTCAGTACCGAATCAATAATACCCTACGGATGGATAGAAATTCTTAAAAATGTATTATCATTATATTAGTAGATTGATATCACCAGCTCAAAACAAAATGAAAACTTTACTCGTATGATGCATGTATATGACCAACAGTTATTATGTAGGACTCAAATAAATGACAATAATAAATAGGGATGGGAGCGTGACCTCCTTCAATTTTTCAAAATAGTGCACTTGTGCCATATACAATTTTCTAATAATTTAAAATTAACAAATGTTTAAGTAAAATTCATTGAAATATCATAAACACATGTAAAATAATTTAATTAGTTTTATTCATAGTAAATAAACCCAACATACGCAATCACGTGAGCATGCGTGAATTAAAGTTACTCACGCCCCCATCTCTAATTAACAACACATTTTTTTTAGCTACAATAACAACTACTATAACGAAAATAATGACAAAACAAAGTAAAAACAACTTGATGTTTTGTTTTTTTTTTCATATTTGTGGATTTTTAGCATCTTGAGTTATTTCACAAAAACAAGCATAACTCAAAAATCGCAAAAAAATATTTTGGGGTTTATTAGTTGAGATCTGATATTATAACACTATATAGACGATTTTACGCAAGCTCACGAACAAAGTTGTTGAAACTCCATATATAAATCAAAAATAGCCCATTTTTGGGCTAATTTTATTTTATTAACATTTAATATTTTTAAAACATTTATTTAAACAAAAAAACATGTACTATATAGTAAACTACCTGAAGTTGACGGTTCCATTATAAAAATTTAACGTTTAGAAGTATTAATAGAAAAAATTATCAATTGAAATATCAAAATTTTCACTTTTTTTCAATATGCACAAAAAAAATAACAATTATTCAACTTTAAGTGCTCACTTCAACTAAAGCAAACAACTTAAAAGTATAATTTTTGCAATTAGTGATGCAGAATTTTATCCACTTTCACCCGGTACCAAACACGATAATGAATTTTAAAGTTCATATTTTGAATTAATCGCCACTTTTCATTCATTTGGCCCCAATGTGCGTCGGGATGAACTTTATAGGCGCTGGAAACGCTATAAAACTTCCGACCTAAAAAATGATTTTCGAATGGCTAGAAGAGCTGTTGTATCAAAAATAAGGCACGATAAATTAACCTACTACGAGGAAAAATTTCGCACTGCAGTGACCACTAAGCAAACATGGAAACAAATTCGCGACATAGGCATAGTTAGTTCTCAAAGAAGCACAGATACAAATGTTATAGATGTTGATAAACTAAATTTCACTTTTTCAAACATTCCTTAACCACCGGTTCAACTTGACTTCTACAACCAAAACTCTTCTCGAATTTCCGCAAACAAGTTTGCATTTCAATGCTTCACCATTTGCGATACTGTTGAAGGGTTCCGACCTGTAAAATCAAATGCAGTTGGTCTTGACGACATTCATCCACGCTTTTTAAAACTAATATTACCATATGTAATACATTATATTAACCACATATTCAACTCTATTGTTACTACTAGCACTTATCCAACTGACTGGAAACTTGCAAAAGTTATACCAGTGCCCAAAAACGATAATGAATATCGCCCAATATCCATCCTTCCATACCTGTCAAAGGTTTTTGAGCGTCTCGTATATAACCAGATTTATAAGTATACTATTGACCACAATCTCCTTACCGATCGCCAATCTGGTTTCAGGCGAGGCCATAGCTGCACTACAGCCTTATCTGAAGTTAGTGAAAATATTCGAAAGAGCATGGATGAAAGTAAAACTACCTTTCTGGTTTTACTTGACCACTCAAAGGCCTTCGATACGGTAGATCACCAAATGCTGATCATGAAACTATTAAAATTGTTCAACTTTTCCGATACCGCATCGAAACTTGTTGCGTCATATCTTTCTGACAGATGGCAAGTTGTAGCAAACAATGGATCTGTATCCAGCCCTTTGTCCATGCCAAGAGGAGTCGATACTTGGTCCGCTTCTATACTCGATGTATGCCAATGACCTTCCTTCTCAGATCAAGTACTCAAACATGCATATGTATGCCGATGATGTCCAGCTATACATTGACTGCTCCAAAACATCGGTGAGACATGTAGTTGAAAATCTTAACTACGATCTCAACAAGATTAATAACTGGGCCACTGCAAATGTTCTATGCCTAAATCCAAAAAAATCGAAATACCTTATCATTTCCAAGAAGAGCATGAAAATCGTTGATGACGTAGGTATATATCTTGGTGGAAACAAAATTAAGGTGGTAAACTCGGCTAGAAATCTGGATGTCATTTTTAATAGTACACTTACATGGTCTGACCACATTAACCAAACGTGCGGCGGAGTATATGGTATGCTCAGAAGTCTATGGTATAGTCAACCGTTCACACCACCGAAAATAAGAATGATGATAGCTAGGACATACCTAATACCAAAACTTACTTATTCCTCTGAAGTTTTCGCCGGGTGCAATGCTAATGACAAACGAAAACTAAACACTACATTTAATAACATTATTCGTTACATTTTTGGTATACCCAGGTTTGCGAGTGTAGCAACATACTCCACAAGAATCCTTGGAATGACTTTTGATAACTATCTGAAGTTCAAGAATTTACTTTTTTTACACAAAATTATTATTACTAAGGAACCCAGCTTCCTATACAATAAGCTAACATTTACAGCATCTGCAAGAAATAATAGCATTATTACCTTTACGTATAGAAACACCGCATCTTTTAACCAGTTTTTCGTTTACACAATATATCTCTGGAACCATCTTCCTACAATTGTTCAACTCACCAGCAACGCAATGAAATTCAAAAAATTGTTAATGACGTACTATGCATAAAGTTTTACATTAAAAAGTTTTTTATTAAAATGTTTAATCTTCCTGTTATATTATTTTATTTTATCTTATTTTTATTTTATTTTATTAGTTATTTTATTTGTTATCTTATTATTTTATTACTGCTTTTTTTTTGTTAAATATTAAATTTCATTAGATTAGTATATTTAGTTTCAACAAATGTTATTTTTACACTTTTACCATTATTATATGTGATAACTAATCTGATTCTAGAGCTGTTATTCATAAGATTTTATATCTTGTTGCTTTAGAAAGTCAATTATTTATAATAAATACAAATTCTTTAAATTCTTTATTTCTTTTTTTTTGAAATGGTTCTTATATGGCAGCTATGACAAATTACGGGCCGATCTTCTTAAATTTTAGAACAGTTATTTTCATGCATATGAGGATATTTCACGTCGAATTTCAACATTGTCATATCATAATCTGGCAACCCTTTATAAACTTTATGTAACTGATATTTATAACGATCCAATTTGAATTTTGATATACACACCTAAGATATAAAAAGACGATTTGTTTTCCATCTTGTTATTTCCATCTTAATAAATAAGTTGATTTATTTAAAATAAGACACACAACGTGTATTTTATTACTGGGGTTACGACAAATTGGCGACGAGGATAAACGAAACTACATAAAATATAAATAAAATTTAATAAAGAATAGCGACATCATGGATGCTACACAATTTAGCCAATTTTTACAACAACAACAAAACATGTTGGGGCAAATGCAGCGGATGATGGAGCGTCAGGAAATAAATGCCGGTCGAAGTACATCACAAAGTGCAGTGCAAAGTGCTACAGTGAATGTACCGAATTTTGAAACATTCGACGTAGTAAAAGAAACGTACAAAAATTATATACAACGTTTTAAGAATTATGTTGACATGAAAGGCATTGCCGGGGATAAAGAATATTGTGCAAAGCTGTTGTTAAATTCTATCGGTGCAAAGAATTTCAACATGGTCGCGGCACTGGCTTCTCCAAAATCACTAAATGAAATTAGTTATGACGAATTGTTACAACTTTTGGAAGCTCACTTGTCACCTAAGAAAAATGTTTTGGTAGCACAACACCAATTTCTATCCAAATACCAAATGGGAAAGCAATCCATTTTGGAATTTGTGGCAACACTTCGAGCGGATATTGGTGAATGTGAATTTGTGTCCCCTTGTGCATGCGGGACGTCAGTAGCCGATTTATTTTTACGTGCACAATTTATAAGAGGAATTGCTGACAACAATGTGCGAGAGCAGCTACTACAGTCGGAGTCGACAAAATTTAATGAACTGGTATCGAAGGCAGTTGCATTGGAAGCTGCAAAGGCAGACGCAAGAGAAATAACAATGAATACAGGGGCAACGTCAGTAATTAACAGAGTTTCAGATCATAATCGTATGAAATACAAAAAAGATTCTCGATCAACAAAACCTACAAACCAGCAAACGAAAGTCAATTACCAGAAACTGGGCATAGAGGGGTTATGCTTGCGTTGTGGACAAAATACCCATTTTGCCAAGGAGTGCCGAACGAATAAAGACAAATTGAAATGTACGGGGTGCAACAAGAAGGGTCATATCGTTAGGGTTTGTATTTCTACATTACAGAAGAAATCATCAAATGGAGGTAGATCATCCCCAAGACAAAACTCAACACACCAGGTTGAAAATTTTGAACGTGAAAGTTATGGTGTTTACAAAGTGGTTGACGTTTATCAAAACAATAACACAAATTCTATGGATACACGGCATTACTACACCGAAATTGACATCGATGGTAAACGTGTAAAATTTGAAGTTGATTCTGGATCAGGATATACTTTCCTACCAAGGGGTCAATTTAATAAATTAAAATTGAACACACCATTAACTACAACAAATATTGCTTTCAGATCATATACACAAACAACGTTTGTACCGGATGGCAAAATTAAAGTACGTGCGAAATACAACAATATCTCTATAGTAGACGAAATATATATAGTCCCAGATTTTTGTTCTGCATTATTGGGCCGTTCGTGGATTAGACGTTTGAAAATTAATTTAATGATCTAGACAACAATACAACAAAGGAAGCTGCTGTTATTAAACAGGTGAGTGTGATTGATGATATTGTTAGAGAATTTGCTGAAGTGTTCGAGGAAAAAATTGGGTGTACACCACAGTACAAAGTTTCACTAAAATTACGTGACAATGCAACTCCAATTTATACCAAAGAGCGACAAATTCCATATTCCTTAACAGAACGTGTTGAAAAGGAGTTAGATTTATTAGAACAAACCGGCATAATTTCGAAAACAACAAATAGCGATTGGGGGTCACCTTTAGTAGTTATACCAAAAGCTAACGGTGGAGTAAGACTCTGTGTGGACTACAAAGTGGGCGTAAACCAACGTCTCATCGATTCACATTATCCAATAAGGAAAATAGGTGATATTTTCAACAGTCTTCTTGGCTCTAAATTTTTTTGTAGACTCGATCTATATAAAGCCTATTTGCACATACCTGTAGATGAACAATCGACCATTATACAGACAATCTCAACCCATCGTGGTACGTACAGAATGAATCGGTTATCGTTTGGCATTAAAACTGCTCCGGCGGAGTTCAATAGGATCATAGATCAAATTTTACGGGATATACCAAAAACAGAAGCGTATTTTGACGATATAATCGTGCATGGAAGTTCAATGGAGGAGTGCATATCCAATCTGAAATCCTGTCTGGGACAGTTACAAAGATTTGATCTACACCTTAATACTGCAAAATGTTCATTTTTTAAGGAAAGCATTGAATTTTTAGGACATGTGGTAGAATTCAACAAAATAAAAAAGTCGAAATCGAAAGTTTCTGCTATTTTAGACATGCCTTGCCCGAACAATACAGATGATGTTAGACGGTTCTTAGGCATGGTCACGTATTACGCGCGATTTATACCGAACATATCAAAAATAACCACACCTTTGAGACGTCTTTTGAAAAAGGACGCCAGATTCAAGTGGACCAATGATTGTGCAAAATCATTTAATATCCTTAAAAAAGAATTGGCCAGTGATCGGGTATTAACGCCTTACAACCCCGGGCTACCCCTTCAATTGGCATGTGATGCAGGTCCCACTGGTATTGCAGGTATATTGTCACACATTATCGAAGGCCAGGAAAGACCTATTGCTTACGCATCAAGAGCATTGACACCAGCGGAGCAGAATTATTCACAGCTTGATAGGGAGGCACTAGCAATAGTTTTTGCTATACAACATTTTCACGAATATTTATTCGCACGTCCTTTCAAGCTTATAACCGACAATCAACCAATCATGAGAATTTTTCATCAAACTGCAAAGTTGCCACAGATGACTTCTGCACGTTTACAGCGGTATGCAGCATTTTTATCTGGTTTTAACTATGAAATAGAATGCAAAAAAGGTGTTGAAAATACCAACGCTGATTGTCTATCGCGAGCACCAGATACTTCAAAAACTCCTGTTGAAAATTCAATTAGTCAAGAAGTGCACCTTATATGCAATGCAAGTATCCATCAAATTAGTAACTCGAAAATAAATTTCCAATCACTTCGGGATGAAACCTGTAATGATAAAGAAATAGTACAAATTCTACAAAAACTCCGTAATGGTAAGGACAAACTTGATAGTAAACATGATGAAATCGAATCTGAATATACAATAGATGGTGGTGTTTTATTTCGTGGCCAAAGAGTCATAATACCTACAACACTGCAACCATCTGTGTTACAAGAACTTCATTCAACACATCTTGGTATCACTAAAATGAAGCAGCTAGCACGCCGATATGTTTATTGGAAATCGATCGATAAAGACATCGAAAATTTGGTACGATCTTGTCAATCCTGTGCAGCGGTCCGAAGTTCCCCAGCTAAGGCCGAATTACATCCATGGGAGGAGCCGGATGAAAATTGGCAACGCGTACACATGGACTACGCTGGTCCGTTCCAAGGTTTTTATTTTTTGGTGGTAATAGATGCAAAATCAAAGTGAGCTGAAGTGGGAATCTGCAAATCCGCACCTACATCATTTTCAACAATAGAAATTTTACAAAGCATTTTTTCAAGAAATGGATTTCCAAACGTATTAGTCTCAGATAACGCAGCTATTTTTACAAGCGAGGAATTCAGAACATTCTGCAAAAATAGTGGAATTTTTCAAAAATTCATAGCACCGGGCCACCCAGCTACAAACGGATTGGCGGAGAGGAACGTCCAAACTCTAAAACATAGGTTAACCACAATGGAAAATGAGAAAATTCCAATTCGAGAAAAAGTTCAAGAAATACTTTTCAGATACCGGGCCACACCTCTCAAAAATAACAAAACGCCTTCGGAACAATACTTGAACAGGCAGATTCGTATACGGTTAGATGCTTTTAAACCTGTAAAATTCAAGGAAACTCAATTCCCAACTTGTATGGCAAGACAACTAGTCGAGGGGGAGCGAGTTCAGGCTCGTTACTACACAACCAACAAAGCAATTTGGAGACTGGGTACAATCACCAAAAAGCTTGGTAACCTTCACTACATCGTGACGCTAGACAACGGGTTCATTTTTAAAAGACATATTAACCAACTTCGTTCTACAAATGTACAACCTACCGTTCTTGAGGATTCAGTCGATCAAGGTCCTGTTAATTCTAGAGAAGAAGACAGTCAAGAGGAAGCTATTATAGAAGATTTCGTGGTAATGCCCAACAACACAACACGATCAACGGATCAAAATCAACAACAACACTCCACACCAAATCAGGCTTCTCTTCCACAATTGCAACCTTCACTAGATTTACAACCGTCTACAAGTCAACAGTCTCTTTCACAAAATCTTCAGGCATCTTCATCAAATCAGGCAACTTCTACAAGTCAACTACCGACAAGAGTGTCATCACGAACACGGAAGCTTCCACAATATTTAACAGATTATGTAATAGATTCTGAGTAAATTGATTGTTCAATACATATGTATTTTCAATCAGTAACGTAATGAACTTGTAATTTTAGAATTTAAATGTAATGAATTTTGAATTAAACTATTAATATTGTCAATTTTAAATTTCTATATTAGTATGTAATAAGGGTGCGAGAATTGTCATATCATAATCTGGCAACCCTTTATAAACTTTATGTAACTGATATTTTTTTTTTTTTTTAACAATTTGTAAATTTTATTCATATCATGTTAATTCCTTATATAAGTGGCCTCAGCGCCAAAAAGGCATTGTAGAGGCGAGTTGGCAATATAGTATATATTTAAAGCATTTTACATCTTAACATAATATTATAAATACAAAATAGAAAAAGACTATGGATATAAATTCATAATGTATGTGACGTAATAAATTATTCAAAATGTTACATTAAAATGTCTTGTATGTTTTGTATTAGATAATTTTTAACGTTTCTTTTAAATATTGAAATTCTATTGACGTTTTTTAAATTTTGCGGCAAGTTGTTAAACTCACGACCAGCGTTGCCGTTTTGGTTACTTTTAACCAAAATTGGTTACTTTTTTTTCCAATGTGTACTTGTGTACTTTTTTTCCGTTTTGGTTACTTTTTTTTAACACAAAAGTAACCATTTTTTACATTGTTTTTACTTTGACTTAATTTACACCACTAATTTTGGTGATAAACTACTACCATAATTTAAAAGTTTTTTAAAAATAAAACACTGAACACAGGATTACAAAAAAATACATGCCTGTCTCCAAACATAACAAACACAATCATTGTATTGTTGAACGAGTAAAAGGTTCTTCACAAAAACCATCTAAAAACATGCTACTAAATGCATTTTCATATTGATGTTTGACATCGGAACAAGTTAATTTTTCTTTTGTTTTAGACATGAACGGACATTCATAAATTATATTTTTTACCAGAAAACCAAAAAAAGCTTTTTACAAATTAGCGTGCTATTTAATTTTTTAATAATAAAGTGTTTTTTAAATAGTTAAGATTGGGGTTCTTTCGTAAAAAAATGGATAAATGTACTTCGAATTAAAAAATAATAATATTGGTTTTAAGCACAATTTTTATTTTTGTTAGATTTTTATTTAAAAAGGCTGCTCAAAGTAAAACTAATGTCGAGTTATCTTCTGGAAGTGATGATGAGAGTAGGTAAATTTTCATCCAATTTCAATAACTTTTTGTTAAATAATATTTTGTTGTTTAGTGATATTAAAAACAGCCCGAAAAGAAAGTTCCGTGTATTGTGATTGGATACATTCCGTGGCTAAGAAACAAAGATGGATGTTGTTTCTGCACTGCCTGTGAAAAAAAACTTGCAAATCACGTAAATTATTTACGAAAGCACACTAAAAAAAGTGTTCATAAGAAAATGTGGAAAATAAAAAAATCAAATAAAAATAGCATTTGCAAGTTCTCAAAAAGAAACTCTTAATAAACAGTGCACCAAACAGAGCTAACATTAGTAATGTTTCTCATTTCCCACAATTTGCCTTTTTTTATTAATGGACTATCTACCAGACTTATTAGAGGAGCGCTGTCCCGACTCTCAAATTGCGAAATACATTAAATGTGGCAGGTAAAGCAACTCAATTAACAGAAATGTTAGGAAGTAAATCTAAATCAAATTTAATTTCCAAAGTAAAAACGACAAAGTTTTCGTTAATAGTAGACGAAACAACAGACGTATCCACAAAGAAATCACTAGTTCTAGTCGTTCGCTATATGGATAAATCATCTAAGAACATTCAAGACAGATTTTTAGCCTCATCTACTTAAACTTTATCTACTAGTGTTTTGTAACAAATGTAATGAAATTAATTACATTTGGTTTTTATTGATATTGTTATTGCTGAATTATTTTTTTCTTTCAATTATACCTAATTATAAGACTGAACTACAAACTGAAATGCAATGGTTAATTTATATTTTACATATATATTTTTTAGCTGAAGTATAAATAAAATAAAATTTTAAATATATAAAAATTTTGGTTACTTTTTTTTGCTTTTGGTTACTTTTTTTTTACATTTTGGTTACAAAATTTTTTTGGTCGTGGCAACGCTGCTCACGACTACCCATGTATTCAATTCTTTGTTTTGTAACTTCAAGTCTACATCGGGAAACTGCTAAGTTCATATTGCTCCTTGTATTGATAGCAGATTGATTTCTTGAAAAATTTATTGTGTGATGACCAATTCCATGCATACATTTGAAAACATAAATTAACAACTGCAAGTAATGAGTTCCATGGATTGGTAGAACATTTTTAAACATACTAGTATACAAAGATATTGTGGGATACGTTATTGGTAGATTACCTACAACTTTCACGGCTTTATTTTGTACTCGTTGCAGCATTTTCAGTTCATTGCTCTTTTTGTAACCATATACGATTGCACCGTAATTGAGATGGCTTTGAACTAATGCATTATAAAGTAATAATTTTGTTTTTCCATCAAATTTGTTTTTGAATTTATAAAGCAATCCTACAGCTTGAGCAGTTTTTGACTTTAAGCTTCTAATATGTTGACTCCATGAAAGATTATGCTGTAGCTCCATACCTAAATATTTAACGGAGTTTACTTCCTGTATCTCGTTGCCATCCACAAATACACTAAAGTTAGTGTGATTACTATGCGGTCTAAATCTTATTATTTTAGTTTTAAGTGGGTTTAAAAGAAGTTTGTTAATTTTAGCAAATTCAGCTAGTAACGACGCATCCCGTTCCATATAAACCTTAGCGACTGTTTCGTGTTTGTAGGGGTAGAACATACAAATATCATCCGCATACATAAATAGTTTTCCAAAGAGTTGGAGATTTTGTATATCGTTTAGATAAATGGTAAACAGTAGAGGACCAAGTACACTTCCTTGGGGCACGCCATATTCGACAGCTCTAAGAGAACTTTTTTGACCATTAATTTCAACAAATTGCTTGCGATTCGTTAGATAACTTTTTAAAAGTGACAGCTCTCTACCATAAATACCATACAACTTTAATTTCTCCAACAAAATTTCATGCTCTATAAAATCAAATGCTTTGGTGAAATCATAAAAAACTCCAGCAACTCCATTAAATCCATCATCTAATCCTTTACAAATAAAGTTGATGACATTAACAATCGCTTCCTCTGTGCCACATCCACTTCTAAAACCAAATTGAAAATCATTTAACAGGTTATGGGTTATCATATACTTTGAAATTTGATTATGTAAAACTTTTTCAAATACGTTATCAATAACCGATAAAACAGCAATGGGTCTAAAATTTTCCCTAGTACAAGTATTGAGTATCTTTGGTATCGGTACAACTTTGTGGATTTTAAGCGTGTCTGGATAGGTGCTGTTGTTCAGTATATTATTAAATATGCTTACCAAAATAGGTGTAAAAATGTTAATGTTATTTAAAAGTATATTCGGCATTATATTATCATAACCACAACTTTTATTTGGTTTCAAGTTCAATATCGCATTATATATATCTTCCGGTGTTGCATAGTCAAAGTAAAATCTTGTATTCATTTGAGAGATGGTTCTTAAGGAGGTGAAAGAATCAATTAAACCATCTGAATGTTGCGTTTTCGAATCTTTTACTGAGTTCAGAAAAAACGTATTTAGAACTTCAGCTTTTTGCATATTATTAGTGATTAGTTCACCATGAGAATCTAATAAGTCAATTTGTTTGCTCTTTGTTCTACCGAGTGTTTCATTCAAAAACTTCCAACATTTTTTCGGATCATTCTGAAACCCGTCTAAATTATTTCTATAAAAATTATTCAAAGAATCTTTAGTTGCTTTTTTTATAACGTTGCTTATTCTTTTTAACCTTGTCTCTATATCAACATTGCCAGGATTTTTCCTACGTTGTTTTAAAAGGTTTTTTTTTAACAATATAATTTTTAGTAGATTGCCATTTATCCATGGTGCAATTTTACATCTTAGCTCTTTATTTTGCCTCTTTTCACTTGTTGCAGTTGTAACACAATCATTTATGCACTTTATTAATGCGGATGTGTCAATAGACGGGTCCCCAGTTTGCAATAATGTGGGTAAATTCCTGCAGATGAGGTTTGCCACACGATTGTGGTCACAGTGAAAACGAACTTCTTCTGTATATTCAAGATTTTGTGCTTGAAACTTGACACCACATACAATTAAGTTGTGATCTGATAAGTTGCACTCAATAGATGCGATATATAAAAATGTATGAACGTTGCTATAAATATTGTCTATAGATGTACCACTTCCAGGGCGAGTTATCATTGTATTACAGTTTTTGAAATCATAATTTGCAAGAGTGTTCAATAAATCTTCCGACGAATGCGGCTCTAATACATCAATGTTTGAATCACCAACAAAAATACAAGGATCCCGACCATAAGAAACAAGCAAATTTTCTAAATACAATAAAAAACGGTTGACATCACACTTTTGAGATCTATAAAACGATACACATTTTAAAGGTTTTCCATTTACTTTAAAATTATTTAATGTTAAAACAATAACCTCTTTGTAATTCTCACTGCAGCAAACTTCAACTTTGTGCTGTATATGCTCTTGAACAAACATTGACGTACCTCCAAAACCATCTCGCCGACAACAGTGCACACTTTTGTAGCCAGGTATACTATATATTTGAATAAGTTCCCTATTAAACCACGTTTCCTGAACAGCAATAATATTGGGTAGTCGCGGTAACGTACAAACATAAGCTTTAAATTTGTTAAATTTATTAATTGAAGATATACTTCGCATGTTTATAGATATTATTGTAACATATGAACTTGTAAAATTGTTAACAAAGTTATTAAATGAATTTAAGTTTAAAAAATATTTATTATTATACATTAAATATTAAATGATAAACATTTTTTCAAAATAAAGTATTGTTATACTCAGCAATTAAGGTGACAAGTAGACATCATCATCATCAGCTGTTCCACGTTGACTATTAGCAGCACGTAGCGACCTGCGTATTCTTTCTTGATTTGTTGTTGCCTCAAGTAAAAGCTTATCAACTTCATCTTCATTAGGAATGTATCTAGGCTTTGATATCTCACTTCTTTTGACATAAATTTTTCCACCGGCTGCATAAACTGCGCGATAACCCACTGCTTTCAAAGACTTCGCATGATTTAATAAACTGAGGGCTTCTCTGCTTAAATAGTCATTGACAAACACCTTAGAGTCCTTTTCTCTTAACTTTGGTTTTACCGACATAAGTTGATCTTTAGATTTTTTTGAGTTAAATTTAACAACCATTGTTTGCTTTTTAATGTTATTTCCACTTCTATTATTTTGAATATTTTTCTCTCTTATAAAATATGCATCTTCAATACATTCTGGATTTAACTCCACACCAACATCACTTGTTAGTTTCACAATTGTGTCCACTGCTGACGAACCCTCCGATGCCTCTACGCCACTAACTAAGCAGTCATACTTAACCCTTTGATCATTCAAGAATTTGACTGATTGTTTAAGAGTTTTAACTTCTTCTTTTAAGCTTTTATTTTCTTTTTGAATGATATCAATTTTTTTCTTATTATCTGCTACACCCTTTAATATTTCATCAAACTGCTGAGACATAAAATTTATAGTTTCTTGCAACCCTGTCAGCTGATCTAGTTTTTGCAATTTCGTTTTAATCTCATTTAGATCTGCGACGATGTTAGTACCGCTACTGTCACATAGATGGCAGACAAAGTCTTTTTCTTCATGCTCTAATAGGTATTGATATTTGCGCTTATCTATGCTGTTACAACAACATACATGAAATGTCTTTAAACACTTGTCGCACTCAATATATTCATCTTCTTCTTCGTTTACCACTAATTTACATTGGCCGCAATTTTTCTTATTGTTTTTTGCAAGACTTCGACGATTTGATTTGGGCATATTTTCCTATATTTTAATTCTTTTTCAGTTTATTCGTATTAACTTGTTTACTTTATTCTTTGTTAAACGTTTATTATAATAATTTAATTTGTTATTTAAAAAAATCTTTGCAAGAGAGATTAGAAATTCTGACTTTTACACTTCAATGTTGCCAACGCTATTCGATATACACCGTATACAAAATTTCATGGTATTATCTGCAATATATTTAAAAATATTGCAATAAAATGGACGAAAAATATCAAATTTTTATGGAGGTTGTCTCACATATTGGTTCATAACTCTGGTTGGCCTAAACCGATTTTGCTGATTTTAATAGCAGACGTCTCGAAAGCATGTCTGACAGAATTATTGAAGATTTGGATCCCGAAGATATCTGGAGACTTCAGAAAATTGATTTCAACAGACAGACAGACGGACATGGCTTAATCGACTCCGCTATCTATAAGGATCCAGAATATATATACTTTATAGGGTCGGAAAATTTTTTTGTGGAAATTACACACGGAATGACAAACTTATATATACCCTTCTCACGATGGTGAAGGGTATAATAAATGGCTTACATACATTTGTTTAATCCCAACTAGCATTTGGAAGAATGTTTTTTAAAAAATCACCAAACCAAGTCTTTTTCGAGTACTTTGGGTAATCAAAAACTTATTTATCACTTACACGGTTAAAAAATGACTCAAGAATGAATCGCGGTTATGATTAAAAAGAGTTTGTTTTAAAATACAACAACAAATTGTTTAGCAATCGCAAATGGATCATCCAAGCGTTTAAAATGTAAGTATTTTAATCCTTATTTATGATAATAATTTGAGCATCTAGAACAGGAGTGCCCAAGCCCTATACTCTTGGTGCTCTTTTGTATTTGTAAAAACTCTTAGCTATAGACTGTGTGTTTTGTATACTCATTACAGCACTCAGCACTTGCAATACGAAATACACAAACAACTTTGCCTTATTTGTTTTTTTGTCGTACTTCACACTATATACGCAAGTGCAAAGCAACAACACTTTCGTATGCTCTACTGGTAAACATTGGTGACTGCGATCGTCAATGTAGATTTTGTTTTTGTTTAACGTATGATACCGTTTAAAAAAGTGTGTTGTTTCTTTGTATGTATTGGCTTTTACAACAAAAAATACTGAATAAAAATTTGTTTTTATTTAAATGTATTGGTGTTTGCTCTTACATAAGCAACTTTTGGGCACTCCTGTTCTAGAAGATCGAAAACTGCTTGCTCGCAAGGTAGGTATGAATGAATAGTGGTAAAATAATAAAGGGGTAACAGAAAAAATATGAGTATTTAGGTTACCACAGGCGTAGTCAAAATTGACTATTTGGATGGTAAAAGTGCACTCCAAGTGACCAACACCATGTCACTTTAATGGTATTGTCCTCTTGTCCTTTACAATTTTACGGTTTGTGTGGCAATTAATAATGCACTCCTGTTCTAGAAGATTGAAAACTGCTTGCTCGCAAGGTAGGTATGAATGAATAGTGGTAAAATAATAAAGGGGTAACAGAAAAAATATGAGTGTTTAGGTTACCACAGGCGTAGTCATAATTGACTATTTGGATGGTAAAAGTGCACTCCAAGTGACCTACACCATGTCACTTTAATGGCATTGTCCTCTTGTCCTTTACAATTTTACAAATTTTACGGTTTGTGTGGCAATTAATAATGGCATGCATTTTGCTATGATTACGCGTCAAAGCATTCGAGTCAAGAACCACGCCACTGATGGCAGAGCTAGCCAAAACATCCATTTACATGCCATTGACTTCAGTTGTTTTTATACCCTCCACCACCAAGAGTGGTGAATGAGGGTATATTACGTTTGTCATTCCGTGTGAAACTTTGTTAATAATCATCTGAGACCCAACAAAGTATATATTTTCTTGATCCTTATGAAATTCTAAGTCGATTTAGCCATGTCCGTCTGTCTGTCCGTCTGTGTAAAACACTCTCACGTGCAAACTATACTACATAACTAAACAAAATTTCCAGAAAAATATTTCTTATTTTGCGGGTAACTTTGGTATTGAAAATCAGCAAAATCGGTTTAGGCCAACCAGAGTTATGGACCAATATGTGTGACAACCTCCATAAAAATTTGATATTTTTTGTCCATTTTATTGCAATATTGTTGGGAATCTTTTCATTAAAACAATTGCGCTTATTTCTCGTACTACCCAATTCCCTTGTATATCGGATTTTACACACAGTCGTTAACCCTAAAATATTTTGTTTGACGTTTCTACACCATAACTTTTCCCTCCTTTTATTATTTTGCTTTCTTTTTGTTAACTCATCCTCAAAAAAGGAGAAAAACATTTTTATGGATCATACGATTGGAAAGTTACCGTTACATTCCAGTTGAATGATGAAATATTCTAGAAGTATTTCGTCACGTAGTTATTAACTAAAGAGGGCGACAGAAAATTACGTTTAACATTAAGTAGTGAAAAAGTTTTTAAAGAGGACGGTTGTACAAAAAAAAAAAGAAAAAAAAAAAAAAGAGAATTCGGTGGTGATCAAGTGACATAGATATACTTATTTAAAATTTCAAAAGAATAATCAAAATTTGTAAAAAGTGCTGAACAAATTAACATTGAAAAAGAATGAATAAAATATAATATAAAGTTTTCATAAGTATTTAAGATATTTTTCACATACAAACAAAAAAAAACTAACATTGAAAAATTTATGGTGCAAACATTTCGTGGCTCTTTTAAGATTCCTAATAAAACAAGCATACAATCAAACCAAGTGAAAACGGAAGAATTAATTGACGGCATCCATTATTACTCTTGGATATTATTCATCCAATAATCAACACGACAACAATAACGTTTCCCAGGCAGAAACGTTATCATAGGCGTACATGGTTACAACCTCTACAACAACTAAAACCGCCAAAAACTCCAACGCCAACAACACTAACTCCCAGATACAACAACCATTGGCAAATACATCCTCATTTTCATCCCTACATTTGCATTATTATCGGCCTCTCATCATCAACATTGCACATCATTGGCATCACATCCATGTCATCATCATCATTGTTATCCTATCATCATCATCATTGTCATCCTATCATCATCATCATGGTCATCCTCACATCATTAGCAACAAATTATCATCATTAGCATCACATTCGTGTCGTCATCATTGGCACCATCCTCATCATCATTTCTTCAACATCCAGGTTTTTTTAATTTTTTTTATTAATATATGTATGTATGTATAAATTTATACATTCTACTTTAATATTATCCCATATTTATATATATTGTATGGTATACCTTACTAACCTAATAAGCATTTTTTATTAAATTGAATTTTATAATGAATATTGAAATGAATGTGTAAATTCATTTATTTGAGAGAGACAGGCTAAGCATAGATTTGGTAGGTATAACGCAGTGAAAGTTTCATGGGGTAACATGAGACATATCGAGCCATAACCGCCGAAAAAATGTATCCCACAAACTCAAAATTTTACAGGGGAAGGTTTTTTTTTTTAAATAAAATCAGTTTGAATAAAGCCATTATTTTAAAATTTATAATGTAAATATTGTTTTGTGTAATACATTTAATTTTAATAATTTTAAATGATGTTGAACTATCGATTTCGATAAAAAAAACAACAATCGATTATGGTGTAGGATACATTATTTTGGCGGTAATGGCTCGATATGGTACCCATGTTGCCAATGGAGTATTCCTACGGAATTTTGGGAGGGAAATATGGTACCCAAAATGACCTTACCATCAAGTCATTTCATTTTTGCTCATTTTCGGACAGCTAATATCGGTAATTTTTTTGTTTGCATAGAAAATTTTTTGTGGTGATTTTAAGGCAATTTGTTTTTTTTATGTACGCGCCGAAGACTAGGGTCAAGAACCATATCACCTCTGGCAGAGCTAGCCTATTTAAACTTTATATGCCTTAAGCCCAGTTTTCGTATTTTCCATCAATCCTGAAAAAAAAAAATTGTAATAGCCCGAGCGTAACAATATTTTGAAATAAATTGCAGATAATACCATGAAATTCTGTATACATTGTTTTTATGATAAAAGAAGAAAGTGTGCGGAAAATAGTAAGAATCGGTCCATGATTTCTCATAGCCCCCACACAAAAACCTTCCCGAAATATTGCTCAATTATACATAAATCCTTATAAAATTGGAATATCAAGACAAAATTCAGCAAAAATAAGTTTTATGCAAGAAGAAATCGCCAAACGATTTTTTTTAGTTCGGTCCATGTTTGACCATATACCCCATATAAAGTCCACTTCCAAAATTTACTTAAATACGTATAAAACAGATTTAAATAACGGTAAACGGCTAAAATTTGGCATAAATAATATATATAGGCAAATAAATTGTTGTACTAAATTTTATGGTGGTCGGCCCAGAATTGGTCATAGCTCCCATACAAGGACCACATCTGAGAAAGACATTTATCCCTATATATATTGTATAAATATCGGTACCGACTCAAAACGTGGCACAGATCATTAACATATATACAAAAATCATCCCACAAAATTTTGTGAATTTCGGTCTATTTTTAACCGTATGCCCCATATAAAGCCCTCTTCCGAAAATCACTTTAATACTCATAAATCTCTTATAAATAAGGGTACAAATCCAAAATTTTACACGGATCATTTACATGCATGCCTAAATCAAACTGCTGGATTTTGAGAATATCGGTCCATATTTGACAATATCCCCCACATAAGGTCCTCTCCCGAAAATCACGTTAATACTAATATACAGTGCTGTGCAAAATAATAGACTTATTTTTATTTCCTAGATATTTCCCATTATGAATAATAATTAAATTTATTTTTTATTTATTTAAGAATTGTACTAAATGATACACCAACCACAAATGTTTATGTTTTTTTATTACTTTATTTAATAAAAAATTTAAAAAAAATCATTTTCCTGATTCAAAATAATAGACTTATTCAAAATTTCTTAAACAAATTATATTGTATACAAATATTGAATATTTTAATAATATGCCAGTTAATTCAATAATCTGAATAACCACCATTGTTGTTTAAAACGCACTGAACTCTTCTGGGCATTAATTCTATTAATTTTTAGCATTTTTCTATAGAAATTGCCTCCTACTGCTTTCTAACTTCTTCCCAAAGTTGATTTTTATTGCGGAATGTCTTTACAATTAGGCATCTCTTCAGTTCAACCCAAAGGATTGAGGTCCGGTGACTGTGAAGGCCATTCTAAAATAACTACATTGATAGCACTCACATTAAATTTAACTAATTTTGATGAGTGCTTAGGATCATTGTCCTGTTGAAAAGTCCATTCTGATGGCATATTGTTCTCCGCATAGGGTAGCATAATATCTTTAAAAATATCACGGTACATCTCTTTGTTCATTATTTCTGTAATCTGATAAAGAGGGCCAACATCATACCAAGAAAATGCACCCCACACCATTATACTTCCTCCGCCATGTTTTACAGTTTTTTTTTGTATAGCGATCATCTAGTTCCTTTCCTTTTGGTCTTCTAACATTTCTGCGACTATCTGAACCTAGGGTTGCCATACGTCCTCTTTTCCCCGGACACCGTCCTCTTTTTTAGGGCGTCCGGGGTAGTCCTACTTCTTTTTTTGCAAGTGTCCTGGGTTTGTCCTACTTTTAAAACTTTAATCTATAATTTCGTTTTATTGCATCGAAATTATTGTTGGCATTGATGTATATATTTTTTTAAATACACACGATGTCATGACATGCTTTTTTGTGTAAACAAATTGTGTTTGATGCTTTTTGTCCGCCATATGCGCCTTCACAATTTTAAACGGCTTTGGCTTTTGGCCTTTGTCTACGTGTCTTATGCCCGTAATTTTAACAAATAGATAACTACTAGAGTTTATACCAACTAGTTTACCTTACCTAACCGGTAAAAAGAATTTGGTAATTTTAACGTTTTTTTTCCTACGTGTAAATACCGACTGCATTCGGTGAAAAATGTGGTAACATTGGTATTTGACGTTTAGAGTTACATCAGTTATTGCTAAATTTAATTGTTTGCAACGACTTTTTTAGTTTTGTCCAGAAATGTCTGGAAAAGGTGCCAAAAGAAGTGCTAGTTTATTGGAGGGGGAAGAAGGGGCACTTTTCTTTGAAAGACGAAATCTTATAAATTCCAAATCATTCCAAATTTTAAAATGGTCAATTCTTACCCTGAATGTGTGTGTTAACCTTTGAGATTTTGTTTTATGATATTTCTCAAAGTTCTTAGTTCTAGAAGTTCTGAATTCAGTGGACACCAGAAAGAAACAAATTAAACACAGAAACTATTTCTGATATTATTAAGTCAAATATAATTTTGATATGAATTGTCAAGTGTTTTATGAATTTTTAAAAGAATGCGATAATAATATATTGGTTCAAATTGAAAGCGCTAAAAAATATACATGAAAGTTTACAACTTCTACTAAAAATTTATATATAATACATGTGAAGTTTTAAAATGAATTTGTTAATTGTTATGTTTTTATGTTGTAGTAGTTATGAGATCAGACTTATAAAATATCATTTTTTAATATTTTGTTTAAGTTTTGTTTTGTTGTTATATGTAAATAGAATTTTTAATTTGTTTTGTGTATTTTAAGGCGTTGTTTTTTTTTAATATTTTGCTACAGAGTATTGTCCTCTTTTTAAGGCTTTTTTTTTAGTCGACATCCTCTTTTTCTCAAAATGAATATGGTAACCCTATCTGAACCGAACAAATTTATTTTTGTCTCGTCGCTCCATAAAATGTTCTTAAAATCTGTCTTTAAATTTTGTGGCAAATTTCTTTGTTTTTTGAGCTTAATAGCGTGTTCAGATATGACCCTTAATTGCGTTAATCGCAATTACCGCCATTATTGAGCTCAATATTCCATATAAAATCTCAATTAATTATTGAGCAATAAGTACGAAATTGTTATAATATTGAGTAAGATTTCGAATGCAACACTGTTCACAACTGTGTTTAGTGAACAAAATTATATAAAATGCAAATGTCAACAAAAGAAATCATTAAAAAATCAATGTGAAGGTAAGTTTGTTTACGTAGAAACACAACAACTATATAGAGTATTTTTTGTATTGTTTTCCAACTGTCAAATGATTTTACATAGAAACCAACAACCATATAGAGTATTTTTTGTATTGTTTTCCAACTGTCAAATGATTATTGAGTAAGCTGAAAATTGCGTATGCCTGAACACTTAAAATAATATTGCCAATTAACCGAATATTGACTCAATTAAGTTTCATATCTGAACACAGTATCAAATAGTACCTTCCTGACAATTCTACTTGGCAAACCTTTCTCTAAAAGTCTTCGTCGGACTGTTGAAGCACTAATTATGTTGTCTATTTCTTCAAAAACGGCTTGTGAAGATAGAAATGGCTGTTTCTTAACCAGAAGAGCTATCCGTGAATCCGTGGTAGCGGTTGCTTTGCGAGGTCTACCACGGGTTTCTTTTGAAGGCTTCCACTTGATGGCGTTTCTGACGAAATGATGGGACCTTCCAAGCAATTCCGCAATAAAATCAAGTGTTTTTCCTTGGTCATGTAATTTTTTCGCTATTCGCCTTTCTTCAGGAGTGAAACGTACATTACGACCCATCTTTTCGTAAAAATAATATTATTTTATAATAATTTTTTAACAATAATATTTCATTTACCTTACATTTAATTATTTTCAGAAAATTTATCCAAATTATCAGGAAATTAAAACAAAATATATTTTCTTTTAAAATAAGTTTTGCACAACTTATATTTTGACTTTTCTTAAAATGTTTACGAAAGCACATTAAGGAGAGAAAGAAACTTCTAAAAAATACCCATTATATTTAGTATGGACAATATCAAAAATAACGGTACCAAAAAATCCTGAGAGAAAGTTTTTTTAAGAGTGTTAAATTAAATAGAAATTATTTAATATATAATAGTCTATTATTTTGCACAACACTGTATATCTTAAATATACCGTTATTATGTTGAAATTCGATGTGAAATATCCTCATATGCATGAAAATAAATGTTCCAAAATTTAAGAAGAGCGGCCCATAATTTGTCATAGCTGCCATATAAGAACCATTTTCAAAAAACAAATAAACCCACAAAAATGTCTAATGAATATCGATATCGAACACACTTTTATATGTATCAGAAATTTTAATCCAGAAATCATATTAGTATCGGTTATACGGCAATTAAGCTACTGGATTTTGTAGCTGTCAGTTAATAATAGCTCCTGAATTAAGTCCACTTCCGAGCATAACAACCAACCATACAACTCTAGTAAATAACGCTATTGATATGAAATTCAACCAATATAATCCTAAAATACGTAGAAATCACATTAGTGGATACTGGATTTAGAAGCCATCGGTCCATAATTGGTCCACTTCTTCTATGCTACCCATAAATCTTTTGTTAATAATGTTATTGAGATCAAATTCAAACAAAAAAGCCTCTCTTATATCTTATCCTTTTTTATACTCTGTTTCTTAACTTGTTTTTATTACCTTTAACTTTAAAGTATATTTGCAGGTGGAGGTATTAAAGATTTGGCAAAGCCGAATATACTTTTCTAACTTGTTTTTTATACCTACGATTTTAAAGTAATAAGCGATTTGACAAAGCGCGCCCACCGAAAGCTTAACGTAAAGGCCAACGTGATAGGCCAACGTAAAATTTTAAAAGGCAATGTAAAGTAATTTCATATAATGAATTTTGTCATTAATTTTTATTAGACGACGAATTTTAAATAAAAGTGGTTAATCTTAAATGCTATTTTTGAAAAACTAATATTATAAAAATCCAAATATATTTGAAGAAAGTCAGGGTAAAGTTATATGAAGTTGCTTGTTCAATGAGGAAATATATACCATAAAAAATTAAATAGTTAACGTAAATTTTTTCCAGCAATCTCTTTTGAAAAGTTTCAAGAGCAAAAAGTCAAATGTTAAGGGATGAACTGAACTCTCTTACATTTTTTGCGTTATGTTTTTTGGAACTTTTTCATGGAGTGGAGGCTTTCTGAAAATTTAAGAGACTAAATTTCATTTTGAAATTGAAATTTATTAATTGCATTAAATTTAAAGAAAACCGTGGATATATGTATGCTGATACATTCATAGTTTATTTTCAACTTTTTATATCAGTTTGATAAACAAATTTCAATATGAAATAAACTTTATTACGATAAAAAAAATAATTGATAAACGCTATGAAAGCAGAAGTTTCTACATATATATATACTCAAAAGTTCTTCCGCGGTGATCTTTAGTATCGTACAACACGTAGCCATTAATTTTGAAGTACCCTGTCGACGTCAAGTGAGTTTCAGCAATCATCATAACATCAATCTTATCCATCAGGAAGTATTCCAGTTCATTTTTATGTTGGCGGACGCCGTTCGCGTTCCAGAAACAATTTTTTAAATAAATCATTTCTTTAACATGGCTTGCAGATAGTGGATTGCGGATCAATCATGAATTTGCTTTGATTAATTTACGTCTTTGTTTTATATTTTCACCAAGTATGAAGCAAAAGCACCCGTTAAGTTGTGGAACACTGTAATATTGTTTGGATAATTTAATACGGTCAAATTTTCTTTTTTATGTATCAATGCTTCGTTGAACACAAAATCTGTGAAATAAAATTTAGTTGAACAATTTTATCATGATGAAATTACTTTACAAGGTGGTGTTCAAAAGCCAATTTTTTTTGTTTGTATATATACAGTGGCGAGCACACGGATACATGTTTTATAACTACGACTTCCGACAGCAGACAAGGTTGTGACTTTTTTAGAGTTTGTTTTATTTATTTCACATTTTAACATAAATACCATTATTATTTTTAAAAATTTGAGAGTTTTATTCGGTTTTTAAATCCTAATTATAAAACATGTATCCATGTGTGATCGCCACTTCATAAATTATTTTTATTGAAAATATTTTTATTGTAAACAAAAACACATGTGTCATCTTTACATTAAAAATTGTATGTATTAATTTTTATACCCTACACCTCCATAGTGGGGAGGGTATATTGGATTTGTGCTGATGTTTGTAACACCCAGAAATATTGGTCCAACGCCTTAAAGTATACCGATCGATTCAGAATCACTTTCTGAGTCGATTTAACGATGTCCGTCCGTCCGTCTGGCTGTCCATGTAAAGCTTGTGCGCAGAGTACAGGTTGCAATAAAATTTTGTACGTGACATTTTTTTGGCCCAAGAACGAATGGGATTAAAACTGGTGGAAATCGGTAAATTATTTCACCTGGCCCCCATACAAATGTCCTCCCGAAATTGGGGTTTACCGATCATAAATGTCTGAATTATGCAAGTATGCAAACACATTTCACCACAAATGATAAAGCCAAATCAGATCTACAAATTTTGTGCAGATCGGTAAACAATTCATCATAGCTCCCATATAAGTTCCACTCCCGAAAATCACTTTAAAGAGCATAACTCCCTCAAAAATATCGGTATCCAAATAATATTAAACAAGAATATGTTTTTATATATAAAAATAATATGGTGCAATTTTATGATGATCGTTCCATAATTAGTCATAGCTCCCATATAAGGACCACTTCCGAGAATAACTCTCTCAAAAATGTAAATAATATTTAACACAAATATATTTTATATGTATACAAACAATACGGTACAATTTTCTTGTGATCGATCCATAATTAGTCGTAGCTCCCATATAAGGCCTTCGAAATTCACTTTAATAAATTTCTTAAAAATGTTGGTATTCAAATTTGACACAAATAAGTTTCTTTTATACAGAAATAATAACACCTAATTTTATAATGGCCGGTCCATAATTAGTCGAAACTCCCATATAAAACTCTCTCCATAATTCAATTTAAGCTCCATAAATCTTTCAAAAGTATTTATATCGAGACACTAAATTTTTGGATGATCGGTCTACAATAGGTAATATCTCCCATATGTAATGTGTATCTTCTAAAATCTTGTAAAAATCATGGCAGATGTTTAGCATGAAACGGGCACGCTTTTACACCGGCCTTATAACTCGTTGGAAGGTGGGGGGGGTTCACTGTTTCAATGACCAAATAGCCACACGAATACACCTCTAACAAATTTTGATATTATGCGTGCTATCAAAATAAAAAAAATATACAAATAACCTCTATACTCAATATAATTTAATTAAGGTGCGTTAATAGATGGAACATAACGAATTTACCCACCCTACCATGATCATAAACACCAATTATCTTAATAATGTTGAACAATTTATGATCCCTTTTAATATCTACAGCAATGTAAATTCCCGGATCAAACAAACAAACAGATTAAAATTTAAATTAAGCATACATATTTAATAAAGCAAAATGAATCATAATAATAATGAAATTAAATATATTTATGTATAAAAAAATTTAAATTGAATATAAAAAATTTAGAAAGGTTTTCCGCAAAAATGTGTAATAAAATATTATATAAATTGTACATGCAAGTAATAAATTAAATGAAAAGAAATGTGTCAATATCTAAATATAAAAAAAGAACAAGTATAGAATAAATATAAAAACAAAATAAAAAACTCACTTTATCCAGCATGCTCACATATCCAAAGATCTTTGTTGATGTTGCTGCCGATAATTTCTCTTAAGTTTAGAGTTGATGTTGCTGTATCACTGTTTATAAACATTAACATTAAAAATCTCTTTTAAGATGATGAATCGTTAACATAAGCAAAATCAAATAGGCTTACAAAAAAAATTTTAACGCGCAGATTTTAACAAAAAAAATTATAAATTTTGGAACAAGAACGAAAAAAAAATGAATACATATTAACAGTTAACAATTTTTTTTTCTGTTTCACAAAATCCAAAAACACATTTTCGACAAACATTAAATATGTACATATGTATGAACAAATTTTCACAAATTAGATAATAACAATAAAATACTAGCCAAATTTTTAACACTAGATGTAACACATTTTTAAAATTTAGATTTTTCTTATATTTGTTGGTTTTTTCCTTTTTGTACCAATTTTCCTTTTTTTTTTATTAATTTACAATTTTTCATATTATTGCATTTTAGAACTTTTGGAAATTTTGTTTTTTTATAATTTGTATGAAAAAGGTCTATAATAATTTTTTTTGCAGATTTATCACTTTTTGTATGTTTGTTGTATGTTTCTTACTCTCGCACTGTTTCATAGTCACTGATATAATTCAAACTGCAGACCAGCCAAATGCATTAAATAAATATCACCAAATTGTTGATATCATATGCCAGAGGTGAAGAGAATATTAATGCTTTTCTTCTTCTTCTATATCATCTTGAATAATTAGCAATTAATAAATTTGTATTCTGGATAAGGTGCCAAATCTAAATTATAACAACAAAAGTGATAAAATATGAGATTTATATAAAAAGAGTGAGACAATCTTGTTTCGAAGATTGTACATAAATTTTAAAAATGAAATACTTTTTAGTTATTTGCACTTAAAAAATAATCTTTATTAGGTTTCTTCAATTTTTAAATTACTTTACAAGGTGGTGTTCAAAAGCCAATTTTTTTTGTTTGTATATATACAGTGGCGAGCACACGGATACATGTTTTATAACTACGACTTCCGACAGCAGACAAGGTTGTGACTTTTTTAGAGTTTGTTTTATTTATTTCACATTTTAACATAAATACCATTATTATTTTTAAAAATTTGAGAGTTTTATTCGGTTTTTAAGTCCTAATTATAAAACATGTATCCATGTGTGATCGCCACTTCATAAATTATTTTTTTGAAAATATTTTTATTGTAAACAAAAACACATGTGTCATCTTTACATTAAAAATTGTATGTATTAATTTTTATACCCTACACCTCCATAGTGGGGAGGGTATATTGGATTTGTGCTGATGTTTGTAACACCCAGAAATATTGGTCCAACGCCTTAAAGTATACCGATCGATTCAGAATCACTTTCTGAGTCGATTTAACGATGTCCGTCCGTCCGTCTGGCTGTCCATGTAAAGCTTGTGCGCAGAGTACAGGTTGCAATAAAATTTTGTACGTGACATTTTTTTGGCCCAAGAACGAATGGGATTAAAACTGGTGGAAATCGGTAAATTATTTCACCTGGCCCCCATACAAATGTCCTCCCGAAATTGGGGTTTACCGATCATAAATGTCTGAATTATGCAAGTATGCAAACACATTTCACCACAAATGATAAAGCCAAATCAGATCTACAAATTTTGTGCAGATCGGTAAACAATTCATCATAGCTCCCATATAAGTTCCACTCCCGAAAATCACTTTAAAGAGCATAACTCCCTCAAAAATATCGGTATCCAAATAATATTAAACAAGAATATGTTTTTATATATAAAAATAATATGGTGCAATTTTATGATGATCGTTCCATAATTAGTCATAGCTCCCATATAAGGACCACTTCCGAGAATAACTCTCTCAAAAATGTAAATAATATTTAACACAAATATATTTTATATGTATACAAACAATACGGTACAATTTTCTTGTGATCGATCCATAATTAGTCGTAGCTCCCATATAAGGCCTTCGAAATTCACTTTAATAAATTTCTTAAAAATGTTGGTATTCAAATTTGACACAAATAAGTTTCTTTTATACAGAAATAATAACACCTAATTTTATAATGGCCGGTCCATAATTAGTCGAAACTCCCATATAAAACCCTCTCCATAATTCAATTTAAGCTCCATAAATCTTTCAAAAGTATTTATATCGAGACACTAAATTTTTGGATGATCGGTCTACAATAGGTAATATCTCCCATATGTAATGTGTATCTTCTAAAATCTTGTAAAAATCATGGCAGATGTTTAGCATGAAACGGGCACGCTTTTACACCGGCCTTATAACTCGTTGGAAGGTGGGGGGGTTCACTGTTTCAATGACCAAATAGCCACACGAATACACCTCTAACAAATTTTGATATTATGCGTGCTATCAAAATAAAAAAAATATACAAATAACCTCTATACTCAATATAATTTAATTAAGGTGCGTTAATAGATGGAACATAACGAATTTACCCACCCTACCATGATCATAAACACCAATTATCTTAATAATGTTGAACAATTTATGATCCCTTTTAATATCTACAGCAATGTAAATTCCCGGATCAAACAAACAAACAGATTAAAATTTAAATTAAGCATACATATTTAATAAAGCAAAATGAATCATAATAATAATGAAATTAAATATATTTATGTATAAAAAAATTTAAATTGAATATAAAAAATTTAGAAAGGTTTTCCGCAAAAATGTGTAATAAAATATTATATAAATTGTACATGCAAGTAATAAATTAAATGAAAAGAAATGTGTCAATATCTAAATATAAAAAAAGAACAAGTATAGAATAAATATAAAAACAAAATAAAAAACTCACTTTATCCAGCATGCTCACATATCCAAAGATCTTTGTTGATGTTGCTGCCGATAATTTCTCTTAAGTTTAGAGTTGATGTTGCTGTATCACTGTTTATAAACATTAACATTAAAAATCTCTTTTAAGATGATGAATCGTTAACATAAGCAAAATCAAATAGGCTTACAAAAAAAAATTTTAACGCGCAGATTTTAACAAAAAAAATTATAAATTTTGGAACAAGAACGAAAAAAAAATGAATACATATTAACAGTTAACAATTTTTTTTCTGTTTCACAAAATCCAAAAACACATTTTCGACAAACATTAAATATGTACATATGTATGAACAAATTTTCACAAATTAGATAATAACAATAAAATACTAGCCAAATTTTTAACACTAGATGTAACACATTTTTAAAATTTAGATTTTTCTTATATTTGTTGGTTTTTTCCTTTTTGTACCAATTTTCCTTTTTTTTTTATTAATTTACAATTTTTCATATTATTGCATTTTAGAACTTTTGGAAATTTTGTTTTTTTATAATTTGTATGAAAAAGGTCTATAATAATTTTTTTTGCAGATTTATCACTTTTTGTATGTTTGTTGTATGTTTCTTACTCTCGCACTGTTTCATAGTCACTGATATAATTCAAACTGCAGACCAGCCAAATGCATTAAATAAATATCACCAAATTGTTGATATCATATGCCAGAGGTGAAGAGAATATTAATGCTTTTCTTCTTCTTCTATATCATCTTGAATAATTAGCAATTAATAAATTTGTATTCTGGATAAGGTGCCAAATCTAAATTATAACAACAAAAGTGATAAAATATGAGATTTATATAAAAAGAGTGAGACAATCTTGTTTCGAAGATTGTACATAAATTTTAAAAATGAAATACTTTTTAGTTATTTGCACTTAAAAAATAATCTTTATTAGGTTTCTTCAATTTCCAAGTGTTATTCGCACGTCCGGTACTTTTAGAAAGTCTAGACAATGTTCCTATCACTTTAGAGTCAGAATACTAATTGACTTTTCTTACAAAATACTTCGCCTTTTATAGGAAAATGCTAAGGCGTGCTTACATTGTTATTAGTGTAAAGGCTGCAAAATTATACAGAGTGGTATTTTATAAAATCGTTAAATTCAAAAATTATCTTTAAATGTTAAGGGTTGCATTTCGAAATTACTACAGGGTTGCATCTTATAAAAGTGTTAAATTCAAATGTTAGTTTAAATAGTTAGGGATGTATTCTAAGTTTAAATATAAATAAATAAATAAATGAGGGCCGCTACAAGAGGAATTAAATTATAAATATATTACCCTTTGGAGATGGCACCAGGGAGAAAAATGGTATGAATTGTAAATTTATTAAAATCTGTAGGAAAAGTATCCTCTCTCATATAAATAAGGTGTTGTTCTGTTTTTATATTTTAAAGTTAAGTCTTTAAGAAGTTCTGCCAATATAAATTGCAGCCAGAAAAATTACTAGTGAAATGAAAGTGACTTATAAAAAAATTATTTATGTATGTATTCCTAACATAATATCGTACTTACGATTTGAAAGATTTTGCGAAAAGTATAAATAAACTTTAAATTGTATTTCACTTTCATTTTTATTTTTGATTACTAAAATTAAAATTTCCAAGATATGTACTTCTTTGAAAGATGTTTTGAAAATAATGGCTGACAAATAATTTTTTTGTTACTACGAAGGCTCGGTTTGGCCAAAAAAATTTGGCGGGAATTAAAAGATGGCTATTTCTCTTCAAAAAGTATCAAAAATATATTTGATAAAAGAAAAGGAAATGTCAAACAAAAAAATTTCAACAATAGGTTTAGTAAAAGTATCTTCACATACAGATGGCGTCTGCTTAACAACAGACTAAAAAAAAAACGTTAATATCAAAATCAAAACCGTACAAACTGGAAGCAGATAGATATAAAAAAAAACAACAAAATATATGAAAAATAATAAGTGCAAGCATATTACAAATCTCCCCCGCCAAAATCTGACTTTAAAGGTAAATTACCGAAAAACGTCAGATCCAGCTTGCATAAATGTGCTTTTAAAAAAACAACTGAATTCACTGACGAATATCCTTGGCATGATACTTCCCTATACAATTTCCCTTCAAATCTTCTAGCTCGTAATAGCTATTACTTAACTTTCGTTTTACACGAGCCTTCACAAAAGTTGGGGCCAGTTTTGAATTATAGCCATGCTCAAAACTACTTTGTTTAAAATTCCTACGATATACTTCCTGACCGATGTCATACGATATTTCCCTAGCTCTAAGGTTATAACTTTTCTCATTTCTTTCAAATTGTTTTTCCATAATTTCAGAAGCTCTTTTAGCCATGATTTGTATAGAATCTTCCCTATCAAATTGTATACCACGATCCTCTAGCATTTCTAATTGCCGCAACAGAGCATATGTGCAAGCGTTTGTTACCATATGCTGCCCAAACGCAAGGTAGTAAGGCGATGTTCCAATTGCCGAGTGAACCGCAGAGCGCAAGGCACATGATATGCTGCTAAGCTGTTCATCCCAATTCTTCTGATCACTTTTAATATATGATTTGATTGCAGAGAGTACGGATCTGTTGACCCTTTCGGAGGCATTAGCCTGCGGTGCATGAACTGCAGTATATACATGTTTAACACCATATCGTCCTAAAAATTTGTTAAATGCTGTAGACCTAAACTGACATCCGTTGTCAGAGACTACTATCTCTGGGACTCCAAATGTATGGAACAGCTCGGTTTCCATATACCTTATAATATCATCAGCAGTAAATTTCTTTACTGCTTTCAAAAAAGGAAATTTTGCAAAATGATCCAGGACAATGAATATACCAATATGTCCTGAACGTGATCTGGGATATGGTCCTAAGAAATCCACATAAACTTTCTGGAAAAATCTTGGTGTTTTGTAAATCTTACCCATAGGTGGCCTAAGAGTTTTGTTAGGATGCTTAGATGTTTTACAAATTTCACAATTATTAACGTAGTTCTTGACATCAATTACCAAATTTGGCCAATAATAGAATCTTCGAATTCTTTCTAAAGTTTTGTTTATTCCCCCGTGAGAGGACAATGGGTTATCATGCGCCTTTCTTAAAACCTCCGGAATCATTTCTCTTGGTATCCATAGCTTCCATGCTAGGTCATCTTTCACCCTATCACCGGTGGCATGTACTGTTCGTCTATACAGGTATCCGTCTATTATTCTAATATCTGGTGTTCGGTTAATATTCTCTCTAATCTTTGCCAATAAAGTCTTATGTTCTTCCGATTGAAAACTAGAAGAGTTTAAGTCAATGAACAGACCACTGTCGTTGTTAAATTCGGTCAGGCTCTCGATCCCTAATGCAGATAGGTCTTCAGTATTTGCCCTAGAAAGAGTATCCGGAACTATGTTATGAATACCACGCCTATGCTGAATGCTGAATTTGTAGCCCTGTAATTTTAAAGCCCACCGAGCCAGCCTTGTGCTGAGATCAGTTTGGGACATGAGCCACTTTAAAGACGCATGATCAGTGATTATAGTAAACTCATGTCCTTCCACATAAGCTCTGAATTTCTTTATACTTAACAAAGCTGCTAAGCATTCTTGTTCGGTGACAGAGTAGTTACGTTGGGCTTGATTGAGCTTCTTTGACATAAATGCTATTGGTATCTCTTCGCCCTCCGTAGTTTTTTGCACCAAGACACTTCCTATACCAGTTCTACTTGCGTCACAATGTATGAAAAACGGTTGTGAAAAGTCGGGACTATGTAGAACAGGTGCTGTACTCAAATGGGTCTTTAAAACATCAAACGATTTCTGAGCTTCTTCGGTCCACCTGAATTTTCTTTTTCCTTTCAGCAAATCAGTTATAGGACTAGTAACAGTGGCATAGTCACGAATAAACTTCCGGTACCATCCAGTCATTCCCAAGAATCGGCGAACTTGTTTTACAGATTTGGGAACAGGAAAATCTGTTATTGCAGATATTTTATCCGGGTCTGTGCGAATTACACCATTACCCACCACATGACCCAAATATTTGACTTCGGGGACGCAAAAGTGACTCTTTTCAACATTAATTGCCAGTCCTGACTCCTTTATCTTCAGCGCAACGATGCTCAGGACCTTAAGATGCTTTTCGAAAGATTCCGATATGATAAGCAAATCGTCAAGATAGACGAACACTTCCGTCCTGAGAGCCGGGGGTATAACTTTGTCCATCAAACGTGACATTGTTTGTGGTGCATTGCATAGCCCAAAGGGCATGACTTTGAATTGGTATAATGGTCTCCCAGGAACGGTAAATGCCGTCTTTTCTTTAGATTCTGAATTAAGAGGAATCTGCCAGAAAGCATCTTTGAGATCCAAGCTCGTTATAAACTCTGCTTTTGGTAACCTACTCAATATGCCGTCAATATGTGGTAACGGATAGGCATCACCAACAGTGACCGCATTTAATTTTCGACTGTCCAAACATAGTCGACTTTTCCCTGGCTTTCTATGAAGAACTACAGGAGATGACCAAGCACTGCTAGATTCCTCTATTACTCCCAGAGCTATCGTGCGATCTAGTTCTTCATATATTAGCTTTTCTACAGCCGGTGAAACTGGGAAATGACGCTGTTTGATAGGATTTGCTTTTCCAGTGTCAATTATATGAGATAAAATATTTGTCCTACCCAAACCTTCTCTCGCAAATGAAGGAAACATATTAATAACACATCTGAGGCGTTGTTTCTGAATTGAAGTAAGATGAATTTGGCAACCTATTTCATTGACCTGATGAAAATTCTGAAAAGCGCTAAACTGAGTTACACCTGAAGGAAGCAAGCCAAATGACTCCCAAAAATCAATTCCGAGAAAAAGATTCTTCTCAAGACTAGGTATAATATAAATGGTGATTGGTTTTTCTACACCTTTAAAAGTGATTTTTGTATCCACTAAACCTACAATCTTCTGACTTTTTCCATCAACTGTTTTAACTGACGAATTTATTTTTTTATAAATATTTCCAGAATTCATAAATCTCTCAGCAGCCGTAGAACCCAGACAACTTATAGATGCTCCTGTATCCATTAAACCTAAATACGTGTTTCCAAAAAGCAAAACTTCTGCGTAAGGTCTAATGTCTCCAGATTTATTTAAAACTGAGCAAATGATTTTCTTTCTAGAGCTTTTTACTTTTTGCCAGAATGATTTTATACGCTTGAAAGAACGAGTATGCTTGGAGTTATTCTTATTATAAATTAAATTATCACCATCTTGAAAAATATGATGCTGCTTAAGGTATTCATGAAATGGTTTAAAATGTGTCAATATTGGGTTTTCTCTAAAACAAATGTCATTTCCAATAGTATTTTTTTAATAATTGGTTATTTTGTTGTCATATCTAGTATTTAATAAAACGTTAGTTTTTTCTGAATTTTCTAATTCGTTTCTGTCATAAGATGATCTTGTGGCTTCTGTACACTTCGCTGTGCACTCGCTCTCCCGTTTTTTGAATTGCATTTCTTACAGTTTGGCTTATACGTATCGGTAGCCCACAACCATAACAGAAAATTGTGCGCTCGGTTAAGCAGTCCTGATATCGATGACCCGATTTCTTACAATTCCAACAGATAAAAGTTAGCGCTGAAATGTCAGTATTCTCTACGTCGGATTCGTCTAGAACACTTTCACTAAAATCGTTATCCAGTTCAGCTATGCGTCGCTGAGTTCCGAATGGACGAGCAATATAAGAGCTATGCTTTCGACGCATATCCTGAATAAAAAACTCACGTCGTCTACAAGTGTCGCGTAAATGTTCGACCGAATAAATTTGCATATTAAGCATCTCATGCTGAATTTCAGGGAGTAAATTACGACGAAATATTTCTACTAACGTTTTATCAGGTAAAGGTTCATTAAGCCTATCCGTCAAGTACTCTATTGACTCATAAAAACTATCGAATGTCTCATTTGGTTTTTGTTTCCGGTCTCTTATCAATTCGCGAATATCAACATCAGAGCGTGAATCTCGATATTGTTGCCTCAAAGCTTTACATAAACCAGCCCAGGTGATAGATGAAACGGATCTATGGTAACGCCAGAACTAGTCACTCGCTTTACCATCAAATAATGAATTTGCATTACGACAAAGAAGATCATAATTTCCCTGCAAAGTCTGAGCTGTTAAAGCTTCTATTCTGTAAATAAAATTTTCAACAGATAAACTATTGGAGCCCCCACTGAATTTAATCTTCCAATTAGAGATAATTTGTAAGACTTTATCAGGACGAGCATTAAGATCCGATGATGTTGAGTTAGGCCTGGTGTTAGGTGGCAAAGAGCTTAATTGACATCCAATATTGCCATCATTATTATTTCTATTAGAATCTAAACCTAACATTCCTCTAAAAGCTCGCTCTTCTGTAGCAGGAAGAGTCGGCAATCCATGTGGTGGACTATTCTGTACTTCAGGTTGAAGAATTTGTGTTTGTGGTGTAGCAGAACTCACAAGATTAAATCGAGAAAGACTCGTCTGAATATTCGTTTCTACTAATTTAGTAATTTGACCACTTAAAGATGTAAGTAAATGAGCCTGTTGAGCTGAAATTAAGGATGTCACCATTTCCTGCAATGATTCCGAAGTAATAGGTAATAAGGGAGCATTTTGATTAGAAGTTTCGGCTATATGGCCGCTTGAGGCATTCATTGAGGTATTAGCCTGTTCCATATTTTGTTCTCTTACTAAAGGAGTTTTACTTTGTGATCTTGTAGTAGTTTGTGAGTTTACTATCCTGGCATTACACACAGGACAGAATGGTCTTACTTTTATAACTTTAGTTAAACAAATTTTATGAAATATATGACCACAAATGGTGGTATGAATTTGAGATCTATTGGCAATAACTAGTTGACAGGCTTCACATTTAGAATTCTTTTCTACAATAGCAATTGACTCAGGTTTTTCGATAACCTGGTCTTTACTTGACATTATGTCTTCAAGAAGAAATTTAAATTTTGATAAAACTAAAAGATGTTAAATGAAAATAATTGTGATATTATTTTAATAGTTGTTAAGAGGAAGAATGATAATATTTTAGTTTCTTTAAAGTAATAAAATAAAAAAAAATAAAATGCAATAATATTCAAAAATAATAAATAAAAAAAATAATAAATAAAAACGTATATAAATCAAAATATGTATTAACTCTGTTTGTTGTTTTTCTTCAGGTTTACTTTGTGTAGATATAAACATATATAACTAACATCATATTTAAGTGAGTAATATTTGTATACTTCGCAGACAATGCTGAGGAAAGCTCATAAGAAATAAAGCAATATTTCCTTTTTCAGCAATAAGAATTAACCATTATTGGTAATGTTAACTATGGACAGATTTAGATTATTTATCCAAATAAAAGCTGTATTCTAAACAGTCAACGTAGCAACTGGTGAGCTAAAAAAAACTGAGTGTTGAACAGTTATCGGTTGATTAAACAAAATATAATCGCAGCATAATCAAATTCCAGACAAAATATCAAAACTCAATATGATTACGAATATGTAATCTTAGGAGCCGAACAACGAAAATCAATATTTCTATGATTTTAAAGATGTTATTAAAATAAATGTTGCCGTGTCGGGCCCCACGTTGGGCGCCAAAAATTTGTAATGTGTATCTTCTAAAATCTTGTAAAAATCATGGCAGATGTTTAGCATGGTCAACTATGAAACGGGCACGCTTTTACACCGGCCTTATAACTCGTCGGAAGGTGGGGGGGTTCACTGTTTCAATGACCAAATAGCCACACGAATACACCTCTAACAAATTTTGATATTATGCGTGCTATCAAAATAAAAAAAAATATACAAATAACCTCTATACTCAATATAATTTAATTAAGGTGCGTTAATAGATGGAACATAACGAATTTACCCACCCTACCATGATCATAAACACCAATTATCTTAATAATGTTGAACAATTTATGATCCCTTTTAATATCTACAGCAATGTAAATTCCCGGATCAAACAAACAAACAGATTAAAATTTAAATTAAGCATACATATTTAATAAAGCAAAATGAATCATAATAATAATGAAATTAAAAATATTTATGTATAAAAAAATTTAAATTGAATATAAAAAATTTAGAAAGGTTTCCCGCAAAAATGTGTAATAAAATATTATATAAATTGTACATGCAAGTAATAAATTAAATGAAAAGAAATATGTCAATATCTAAATATAAAAAAAGAACAAGTATAGAATAAATATAAAAACAAAATAAAAAACTCACTTTATCCAGCATGCTCACATATCCAAAGATCTTTGTTGATGTTGCTGCCGATAATTTCTCTTAAGTTTAGAGTTGATGTTGCTGTATCACTGTTTATAAACATTAACATTAAAAATCTCTTTTAAGATGATGAATCGTTAACATAAGCAAAATCAAATAGCCTTACAAAAAAAAAATTTTAACGCGCAGATTTTAACAAAAAAAATTATAAATTTTGGAACAAGAACGAAAAAAAATGAATACATATGAACAGTTAATAATTTTTTTTTTCTGTTTCACAAAATCCAAAAACACATTTTCGACAAACATTAAATATGTACATATGTATGAACAAATTTTCACAAATTATATTTTTTTTTTTTTGCATATTCTTTTTATACCCTTCACCATCGTGAGAAGGGTATATATAAGTTTGTCATTCCGTGTGAAATTTCCACAATATAATTTTCCGACCCTATAAAGTATATATATTCTGGATCCTTATAGATAGCGAAGTCGATTAAGCCATGTCCGTCTGTCTGTCTGTCTGTCTGTCTGTCTGGATGTTGAAATCAGTTTTGTGAAGTCCCAGGATATGTTCGGGATCCAAACCTTCAATAATTCTGTCAAAATAATTATTGCAATATTTTGAAATATATTGCAGATAATACCATGAAATTTTGTATACGTTGTTTGTACTATAAAAGAAGAAAGTGTGCGGAAAAAAGTAAAAATCGGTCCATGATTTCTCATAGCCCCCATACAAATATATATATTCCCGAAATATGGCTTAATGATAAATAAATGCCTATAAAATTGGAATATCAAGACAAAATTCAGCAAAAATAAGTTTTATATAAAAAGAAATCACAAACCGAAATTTTTTTTTAGTTCGGTTTATATTTGACCATAGACCCCATATAAAGTCCACTTACAAAATTCACTTAAATACGCATAAAACAGATATAAATAACGTTAAACGGCTAAAATTTGACATAAATACTCTTTATAGGCAAATAAATTATTGTACCAAATTTTATGGTGATCGGCCCAGAAATGGTCATAGCCCCCATACAAAAATCTTCCCGAAATATTGCTCAATTATACATAAATGCCTATAAAATTGGAATATCAAGACAAAATTCAGCAAAACTAAGTTTTGTGCAAAAACAAATCGCAAAACGAAATTTTTTTTAGTTCGGTCCATATTTGACCATAGACCCCATATAAAGTCCACTTCCGAAATTCACTTAAATACGCATAAAACAGACATAAATAATGTTAAACGGCTAAAATTTGACATAAATACTCTTTATAGGCAAATAAATTGTTGTACTAAATTTTATGGTGGTCGGCCCACAACTGGTCATAGCTCCCATACAAGGACCACATCTGAAAAAGACATTTTTCCCTATATATATTGTATACATATCGTTACCGACTCAAAACTTTGTACAGATCATGTACATATATACAAAAATCATTCCACACAATTTTGTTAATTTCGGTCTATTTTTAACCGTATGCCTAATATAAAGCCCTCTTCGGAAAATCCCTTTAATACTCATAAATCGCTTATAAATAAGGGTACCAATCCAAAATTTTACACGGATCATTTACATACATGCCTAAATCTAACTGCTGGATTTTGAGAATATCGGTCCATATTTGACTATATCCCCCACATAAGGTCCACTACCGAAATCCACGTTAATACTAATATATATCTTAAATATACCGTTATTACGTTGAAATTCTACGTGAAATATCCCCATATGTATGAAAATAACTGTTCCAAAATTTAAGAAGATCGGCCCATAATTTGTCATACCTGCCATATAGAAGCATTTCCAAAAACAAATAAATTCGGGTCAAAAAATATTCTTTTCGGATTTAACCCATATTCGGTCCATATTTTATAATCATGATATATATCGTTGGAAAGCTATTTTTAATACCTTTTATTTAATGTATTACAAATTACCAGACACCCAGTAGTTCCCGAGATATAGGCCTATATATTTTCAACTTTAAGGGCCCGCCCCCTCGAAAATAGGCGTGGCCGCCAAAAAAATTTTTTTTTGCTGGTATCTCTTCTAAAATCCCTATTTGTTTTTTTTTTAACAAAATCACTAAAACCGAATTGTACCCCTTTTTTTTATACTCTGTTTGTTAAATTACACTGAAGATTATTATGAACATCAGACAGACTCTGTAAATTATGGTAAGAATTGGTAATTAAATCAATTAAAAATGGTAAAATTAGACAACATTTGAAAATATTTTACATAAATTATGTTGGTCGTAAAATTGTCTTTCAAACAATATACCAAATACTAATAAAATTTGCACTAAGACTGAATAGAAAACCCAGAATTAGGATATTCTAGTCTAGTGTAGTTTCTGTATTTCTTATTACGCTTAGGTGAAGGGTATTTAAGATTCGGCACAGCCGAATATAGCACTCTTACTTGTTTATTGTATCTTCATTTTAAATGAACTCACAATAGGTATTCAAATCCTAAAACTAAAGTTAATTAAGATAAGTCCAGCCAATGCTAGACAAAATCTAGTTTTCAAATTCGATAGGATATAATGAGCAACTTGTATTTATTCATCTGAGAGCGGTGGTGTCCCTCCTTCTCAAACGGCTATGACCGGGATGTTGTAAGATGTCTCGAGCGAGGGGATTTGGATGAGTTTCCAGCTTACCCAAATAAAGGGCTACGTGTTTAGTTATTTCCCATTTGACAAGTGGAACATCAAGATCGTTGTGTATGTTGTTGTTTTTAATATACCAAGGAGCGGTAGTTATCTTTCGTAGAATTTTGTTTTGACGGCGTTGAATTTTCTCAATATTGGAGTTGGAGGCAGTGCCCCATAACTGGATACCATAGCACCAAATTGGCTTTAAGATTGAGTTGTAGAGTAGAAGCTTACAATCGAGCCGAAGGACGGAGTTTCTGCCGATGAGCCAATGAATTTGGGCTGCTTTCAGTTTCATTTGAGTCAGCTTAGCATCTATATGTGGTTTCCATGTGAGGCGACGGTCCAGATGAATACCAAGATATTTCACGTGTGAGTTTTGAGGCACTATATGGTCATTAATACGAATAGGGGGACATGATTCCCTACGTAGAGTAAATGTTACGTGGGTGCATTTCTGTTCATTTATTTTTATTCCCCATTGTCTTGCCCATTTCTCCACTTGCGTTACGTGGTGCTGTAATTGAATCGAGGCATCTTTTGGATCTTTGTGAGTACTGAGAAATGCCGTATCATCAGCAAATATTGATGTGTGAATTTCATTGTTTGTTGGCATGTCTGCTGTGTACAGCAAGTATAGAATTGGTCCTAAGATATTACCTTGAGGGACCTATAGGTTGAGGACGGCTTAAATAATCACCTTCTTTAATCATAAACTGACGGTCGATTAAGTATTTCCATAGTAGGTGTTGAAGATTCACCGGCAAGTTCTGCTTTAATTTAGATATCAGGCCTTCATGCCATACTTTGTCGAAAGCTTGAGAGACGTCAATAAAGAGTGCCGAACAGTATCTCTTTTCCTCAAAGGTTTTTCTTATGACTTGTACCAATCTATGTGTTTGTTCTATTGTACTGTGTTGACGTCTGAAGCCAAACTGGTGATTGGGAATGCAGTTGTTTTCATTCAAAATCGGAGTCAGCTTGGTTATAAGCAATTTCTCGAATAATTTGGACATAGTTGGTAATAGACTTATTGGCCTATACGACTCCACTTTGCAAGGATCTTTTCCCGGCTTAGGAATCATCTAATTTTCCAAACCGGAGGGTAGTACTGAAGCCGTAAGATGGCATTAAAAAGAAAGAGGATTAACCTTTTTGCAATGCGAGGCAGCTCAAAAATCATTTTATTGCTGATTTTATCAAACCCAGGTGCTTTTTTAACATTTAAATTATCAATAGCCTCAACAACCTCCAGATATTGAAATCTTATTTGTACAGGTGGTCTGGCAACAACAGGCGGTAGTTGGCTAATGTCAGTATCCATATTGGGAGTGAATACATTTTTTAAATGACTTACGAAAAGGTTGCCTTTTTCTTCGTTATTTCGTGCCCAAGATCCGTTCAAAGTACGCAGTGGAGGTTTTGCGATTACGGGTTTTCTTAGATTTCGGACTGCACGCCATAATGAATGACTGGGAAGTTGCGTCTAGACCTTCCAGATGTTGTTTGAGAGACTCTGCTTTTTGCGCTTCTAGCAAGATCCTAAGATTTTTGGTACATTCTCTCAACCTAGTTTTAAGTTGGGGCGATCTGTGTTGTTGCCACTCTCTTCGGACTCTCCTTTTTTCAGACAATAGTTGCTCAATTATATAATAACAATAAAATACTAGCCAAATTTTTAACACTAGATGTAACACATTTTTAAAATTTAGATTTTTCTTATATTTGTTGGTTTTTTCCTTTTTGTAGCAATTTTCCTTTTTTTTTTTTATTAATTTACAATTTTTCATATTATTGCATTTTAGCACTTTTGGAAATTTTGTTTTTTTTATAATTTGTATGAAAAAGGTCTATAATAATTTTTTTGCAGATTTATCACTTTTTGTATGTTTGTTGTATGTTTCTTACTCTCGCACTGTTTCATAGTCACTGATATAATTCAAACTGCAGACCAGCCAAATGCATTAAATAAATATCACCAAATTGTTGATATCATATGCCAGAGGTGAAGAGAATATTAATGCTTTTCTTCTTCTTCTATATCATCTTGAATAATTAGCAATTAATAAATTTGTATTCTGGATAAGGTGCCAAATCTAAATTATAACAACAAAAGTGATAAAATATGAGATTTATATAAAAAGAGGAATTAAATTATAAATATATTACCCTTTGGAGATGGCACCAGGGAGAAAACTGGTATGAATTGTAAATTTATTAAAATCTGTAGGAAAGTATCCTCTCTCATATAAATAAGGTGTTGTTTTGTTTTTATATTTTAAAGTTAAGTCTTTAAGAAGTTCTGCCAATATAAATTGCAGCCAGAAAAATTACTAGTGAAATGAAAGTGACTTATAAAAAAATTATTTATGTATGTATTCCTAACATAATATCGTACTTACGATTTGAAAGATTTTGCGAAAAGTATAAATAAACTTTAAATTGTATTTCACTTTCATTTTTATTTTTGATTACTAAAATTAAAATTTCCAAGATATGTACTTCTTTGAAAGATGTTTTGAAAATAATGGCTGACAAATAATTTTTTTGTTACTACGAAGGCTCGGTTTGGCCAAAAAAATTTGGCGGGAATTAAAAGATGGCTATTTCGCTTCAAAAAGTATCAAAAATATATTTGATAAAAGAAAAGGAAATGTCAAACAAAAATATTTCAACAATAGGTTTAGTAAAAGTATCTTCACATACAGATGGCGTCTGCTTAACAACAGACTAAAAAAAAACGTTAATATCAAAATCAAAACCGTACAAACTGGAAGCAGATAGATATAAAAAAACAACAAAATATATGAAAAATAAGTGCAAGCATATTACACATATAACGGCAATTTCTGAAAAAAATGTTTTATACATATACTGGGTGTAGGGTATTATATAGTCGGGCTTGACCGACTATACTTTCTTACTTGTTGACATTACAAACATGAAAGCAAAAACAAAAATACCATGTTGTTTCTGTTACTTTTGTATTGTTGTAATTTCATCATGATTTTAATTTAACATTTTCCCTTCGAAGTTTTCAAGTGATTTTAATTGTGTTAGAAATAAACTCCATTTATATAAAGCGGCATCAAAACTGGTAAACAATTTCATGGTACAAGATTCTTATTTGGATACGATTTTATAAGGTAAGGGATTTGTTTCTGCAGCGGTAAGATATTATTATTTTTTTTTAGATACATTGTCGAAATTCCATTATCTTAAATTTAAATAATTAATTGTACTAAGGTGTAAAAAAATATATATATATATGGTGAATTTAACGTCAAGTGACCCAATTTTAAAAATCGATGTCTTCCGATTTGGATGAAACCAAGCACCAAGCAAATTATTTTTTAACTCAAGAAAAGAATTTTTCAATATTTGGCACATATATCATTATAATTTTCCCCTATTTTTTTTTCAAAATGGAGTTTTTTTATTTTTCCTCAAAAGAAACTTTAGACCATTTCCTTTAAGAGCTTTGTGGTCACTTAATGGGATGCAAGTGGGGTATCTATAAAAAAATTTCCAACTCAAAGAAGAAAGTGTTTAAATTTTTACCATATGCATTATTTTAATTTTTTTTCCTATTTATTACTTATAATACTAAATAAGAATAATAATAATAAATAATTTAATAAAATTAATATATAAATGAAAATGATACATGTGACAAATATTGAAAAATCCTATTCTTGAGTTAAAAAATAATTTTTTTTGATAGATATCCCACTCGCATCCCATTAAGCGATTATAAAGGCCTTAAAGTAAATTGTATAAGCTTTCTTTTGAGAAAAAAAGGGCCCAAATTGAAAAAAAAAAATTTAAAAAAAAATAATTAAAAAATTTTTTTTAAATGAAAAAAAAAAAAAATATTTCCACGAACAGTGGAATATTTTAACAGTGAAGAGAAAAGTGCTTCAACTTGAATTAGAGACTCTATTGTGTGCACACCTCCGGAAAATTTTCTTATTTGCGTTCAACTTCCCAACTTTATTTTCGGAGCAGAATAAAATATTGTATTTTGTCCCTGAATTTACCTATTTAGAATCAGCATTGTTTGACCTAAATCCACAATTGTGTTCTAAATCCGAATTCATCAAAATACTTCCAAATCGAATGAAGTTCATAAATACTTTACATTTATTGACAGTCTGTCTTAATAATTGGGAATCATGAAAATTCCATAAAAATTAAAAATTTTTGTTTATCTTCATTTTTAAATCATATTCATATTGTTTGCTTTATTTAATTTTTCCTATATTTCATTTATTGTTTTGTTAGTGCTGTCAAAAAATTTGTAAAGGAAAAATGTAAAGATAATGTTTATAATTTAATATAACTACATATAATACAGATAACTTTGGATACAATCTTTTGCTTTTTCTATAGAAGCAAAAAGCGGTTTTAATTTCACTTTCAAACGGAATTAAATTCTGTGACATGACTGTATATTTCATACAAAAATTATTTTATCTGTCACGACCATAATCAATATTTAAATACGAATAAACCTTTGCTACTATCGTGTAAAATTGTATCTATATCGGATCAGTAGTTTAGAAATGCCAGATTTATTTCCAAAATTACGATTCTGCTCCATCGTGTGTACTCGTATATCTCTTGAACTAAGAGAGATAACCTATGATAACCATGTTGATTGTTTTAGATTTCTGAAGAACTCAACCGATAGAAATTTCGTTACGACTTTTGAACTAATAAACTTTTAAAATAGGTTTTAAAATAGCTGATCGTATTTGTGCCTGGCCTGATGATCTTAAAGATATGGTTGAGAGGTATGAGGTTTTGTTTCGGCCTTAAATTTTCATTTACGGTAACTAAATAACAAAGTTATTTTTTAACAATAACATTAACATTCGGTGGAGTGAATTCATAAATAAAAATATTAGTAACATTTATTATTGACTTTAACAATTAACAGTGCTATTGAAATTAATTTGTTATACCGTGTAGTACCATTTAATCACAACTGCCAACAAATTCAACAACCATAATGAGAAAATCTTATCATGTATTATTATTTGTTTAAAACAACAATGTACCCATAAATATACTCGTTATTTATTTGTTATGACAATTTAAGGTCTAATACCAATTCAGTTTGCCATACATAATAGATGGATATATAGATTGATGACCACTACTTATATAAAATGTCTAAATTGTGTTTGTGTGTGTGTGTATGATAATAAGTGATTATCACCTTCGATTTAAAGAAGTTTAAACCAGCTTTTCAGAGACCGCAACAATAGAGTTAATGCAGATAGTAAAAAACAGCAGTTATACATTCAGTATTTGTCTGAACTACTGTGAGAATAGTCGTATTATTAATTTGTTTAGAATGTTAATCGGTTGCACAAATTTGTTTTTAGCGTTACTGTTGTGGACAAGTATTTCGACAATTGACACGGTAATACGCCCGGTAGCATCATTAAGCATATTGAGTGGTGAAGGATTTATTGCATATTTAGAAGTTCCGAAAGGTTTTGGCGAAATTAAAAATTGTTGGTACAAATTCAGAGGTAAATCTATAACAAAAAATATTTAATAAAATCTGAGAAGGAATTCGATATACAAACATACATAAATGCATACATATGTATATACCTTAACAGATAACGAGAAAGTGAAAATTGAACTTAATACATCTGAACCGATTAAAACTGAACGCAACGAAAAAATTCTTCCGTATGCCAAACATTTGTGTGGCATAAAAGTTTTGGATGTTTCAGTTTCTTCGGCTGCCATTTGGACACTAGAAACTGAAAGTATACATGGTGATGTCGAGCAAGATTCAGTAACAATAAAAGTTTTGCCACCTCAAAAAACAAATTTTGACACTAGAGTGCAATTGGAAATCGGCAAATCCACTGTTAAATGCTCCAAGCATGAATCTTTTACGAGACACTGCAAAATTGTCGACATTTTTAATGGAGGGACATATCATCAGTGTGAGTTGTATACGTCTATTCATCCAAACAGCATGTTTGAGTGTTTCATATACAATTGGGGTCGTATGGAAGGAAGCCGAGAACGTATTTTTGTGGACATTAAAAATAGTACCCCATCCACAAACGCAACACAAGAAAGTCAAAATAGTGCGGAAGTTTTGGGCTGCGAATTTCAAGACAAGGTATTTTCATGTCAAGCAGAAATGCCGAATCATAAAAACGAATTATTAATAATGGATGGAATATATAATGGTCACTACTCTGCGTACAATACTGTGTGAGTATGAGATTCAATATAAAATTCAACAAATTACTAATATGTAAATGCAAAATATACTGAATTTTGAAAATAATTTCTAAATTATATACCAACAAGTAAGAGTGCTATATTCGGCTATGCCGAATCTTATATACCCTTCACCTTTGTTGTGGATGCATAATTATATTATATACATACATACATATACATATATATATTATATTGTTACGTTTTTACCTTTTAAATATTGCTACGTTTTTACCTTTTAAAAACGGTGGTTTATTTCCTTTAAATAATACGGATTCTTTTTACTTGCAAAATAAAAGCGTCAAGTAGTTTGAAGAAAATATGTATAACGAGTCTTTATTTATTTAAATGTACACAAACACAATTAAAAAAGGGTATAATAAATACACTCTCTTTTACACACTTATATTACGGTTTAAAAACACACTTAAAGTTTTTAAACACTTTGTTTGATCAACGCCATCTGTTGATGAACAATATTAATACACTAAGTTTTTTTGATGAAATTTTCAGAGGTTGTCTCGGATTTTTGCTCATATATCCGTTATTTATGGACGGATTTTGCTGATTTTAAATAGCAAACTTCTAGAAAGCATGTCTGACAGAATTATTGAAGATTTGGTTCCCGAAGATATCTGTAGCTTAATTGCCGTATAACCGATACTAATATGATTTCTGGATTAAAATTTCTGATCCATATAAAAGTTGGTTCGATATTGATATTTATTAGACATTTTGGTGGGTTTATTTGTTTTTTGGAAATGATTCTTATATGGCAGCTATGACAAATTATGGGCCGATCTTCTTAAATTTTGGAACAGTTGTTTTCATGCATATGAGGATCTTTCACGTCGAATTTCAACATACATAATAACGTATTAACGTGAATTTCGGTAGTGGACTTTATATGAATATAGTTAAATATGAACCGATATTCTCAAAATCCAGCAGTTTGATTTAGGCATGCATGTAAATGATCCGGGTAAAATTTTGGATTTGTACCCTTATTTATAAGGGATTTATGAGTATTAAAGTGATTTTCGGAAGAGGGCTTTATATGGGGCATACGGTTAAAAATAGACCGAAATTCACAAAATTTTGTGGGATGATTTTTGTATATATGTTAATGATCTGTGCCACGTTTTGAGTCGGTACCGATATTTATAAATGTCTTTCTCAGATGTGGTCCTTGTATGGGAGCTATGACCAATTCTGGGCCGACCACCATAAAATTTAGTACAATAATTTATTTGCCTATATATATTATTTATGCCAAATTTTAGCCGTTTACCATTATTAAAATCTGTTTTATACGTATTTAAGTAAATTTTGGAAGTGGACTTTATGTGGGGTCTATGGACAAACATGGACCGAACTAAAAAAAATTTCGTTTTGCGATTTCTTTTTGCATAAACTTATTTTTTCTGAATTTTGTCGTGATATTCCAATTTTATAGGCATTTATGTATAATTGAGCAATATTTCGGGAAGATTTTTGTATGGGGGCTATGAGAAATCATGGACCGATTCTTACTATTTTCCGCACACTTTCTTCTTTTATCATACAAACTACGTATACAAAATTTCATGTTATTATCTGCAATATATTTCAAAATATTGCAATAAAATGGACGAAAAATATCAAATTTTTATGGAGGTTGTCTCACTTATTGGTTCATAACTCTGGTTGGCCTAAACCGATTTTGCTGATTTTAATAGCAAACGTCTCGAAAGCATGTCTGACAGAATTATTGAAGATTTGGATCCCGAAGATATCTAGAGACTTCAGAAAATTGATTTCAACAGACAGACAGACGGACATGGCTTAATAGACTCTGCTATCCATCTATAATGATATATATAGTATATACAGGGTGGGGCAAAAGTCACGAAGGGGTTTAAAACAGTCATAACTTTTTTCGTTCTTGGGAATCTCCTGGCTTTAGTTCTTGCACTAACTGCACCTTATATGGGAAAAGATGTAAATTTCCCTTTAATATTCTGCGTAAAGACCGCCGAGACATTTGCAGCTCAGCAGAGCGCCTTCGAGTTGATGTTTCAGGATTCTCCTCAACACTCTCCAGAGCGCGTTGAATATTTGCTTCACTAATTACAGAATGTGGTCTTCGGCTTCGTGGAAGATCCCTCACTGAGCCTTGTTCCTGAAAACGTGTCACTAAGCGTCGAATCATTGATTCGGAGGGTGAATTCCGCACATTAAAATGACGACGATAGGCTCGCTGAGTTTGAATTATTGATCGATGATGTTCAAAATAAAGTTCTATGATTTTGGTTCGATGGATAACGTTGTAACCTTCCATAATTCATCTCCCAGATTTATTTTACAAGTCCTAAAAAGAAAAATAAAAAAAAAATTAAATTAGAAAAGTTATGACTGTTTCAAATCCCTTCGCGACGTTTGCGCCACCCTGTATATACCATGTTCATGAAGGTCAAGGGTATAACAAGTAAGAATTTATATTCGGCTGTACTAATTCCCAGCAAGGTGATTTTTTATTACTTGAAATTAATTTCTGTAACATTTCGTATCGATAACGATATTTATACGAGTTATTTTATTTTTCCCTCACATGGCAGCTCTCACTTATGTTAGTGCAATCGACATTAAATATTGTGCCGTCATATCTATGTTTTAAGGCTTATTTTGGTCCAATTTCATGTCAATAACTGTATTTACAAGAATTTTAGGGGTATTCCAGTTTTTGTCGAAAGTAGATATTATATTGGAGCTGTGGCCAATTATTCTTATACCCACCACCAAAAAGATGGTGGTTATATTAAGTTTGCTATTCCGTTTGTAACACATAGAAATATTGGTCATAAAACCAAAAAGTCTATATATTCTGGGTCCTTATTTGATTCTAAGACGATCTAGCCATGCCCGTCCGCCTGTTTAAAGCACGATAGAGCTTCGAAAAAAAATACATAGAATTATAAAATTTTTACTAAACATTCTTTGATCCACCGAAATTTTTGGTATTGAAAATGGACAAAATCGGTTATGTTATGTTTGGTAAAAAGTTCATTGTTTTAAGTCTTCAACAGACGGAGTATATATGTACATACTTTTTGGTTCTATTTCAGAGGTCGGCAAAGCGTAAAATGAGGTTGTGTGTGTGAGAAAACTACCCAACAAACATAAACATAATTATATAAATTATACAAAACAACTTAGACAGGAAACATACACTCACAATGTATTTTCCGTAACATATAAGAAATTAACAACGAGATTGATATACAAACGGAATTTCTAATACTTCAAAAGCTGATTATATGCATGTTACCAAATGCATTATCAATTATAAAATATTTTTCGTAATTCATTATTAATTTTAAATGTTTGTTGGGAAGTATTTCTGAAAAAAATATAAAAGCATCCGCCGCATGTGCACTAGAGTGCCAATTAACTATATGGGAAAATTTTTTTGAAGGAATTTCTTTCACGGCACCCCCCAGATTGGTTCGAATTGCTAAAAAAATACTCCCTTGAAAATTTGAGCTCAATCGGATAAGGGGAAAAGGTGCCCCTGAGCCGCCCAAAATTTGCAAAATACCTGATTTTTGATTTTAATTGTCAATAACTTCTTTAATATCTATTTTACAAAAAAAATTTGTTAGTGAAAGTTATAGACAAAACTCAGAGGAACAACCTTTGCTCACAAATTTTTTTCGTATCTACTGAATTAAAAAAAAAATAAACGATAAACCATGGATTTATTCATATGTTTATATGGGTGGTTTTATTTACTTAAGTGTAGGCATTACATGAAAAAAAAACTTAAAGCATTGATATTTATATACCGTGCCGCATCTAATATATCAACCACCAATATGAAATGTAAATTTCATCTAGATTATAAATTCATACAATAGCATCGAGAGTAAAATGTAATCAAATCATATTGGATTTGGGCTGATGTTTGTAACGCCCAGAAATATTGCTCCAACACCCACCTTAAAGTATACCGAATCATTTTCTGAGTCGATTTAACGATGCCCGTCAGTCCGTCCGTCCGTCCGTCCGTCTGGCTGTCCATGTAAAGCTTGTGCGCAGAGTACAAGTCGCAATTTTGAAGATATTTCGATAAAATTTGGTCAGTCATTAGTGAAAAGGTTTTTTGTTTCAAACGAACTAACTACAACATGTTAAGTGAACTTATTGGTAGTACAAACTGGACTAACATTTTAACACTTCCCGCATATCCAACAACAAGTAAATACAAAATATTTGAAATTTTCTATAATAAACTTCATTATTTTATGCACTTATGTATTCCAAAACAAACATTTATTTCATTTTCTGGACCACCGTGGAATAACAAACAGTTGGCTATTGCAAAGAATAAGAAAAATAAACTTTATAAAAAATTTAAGCGTTCGGGATCTTCTTCTGATTATTTGCACTACACTGTTAGCCGGGCTAAATATACACAATTAAATAATGTGTGTTACTCAGAGTATTTAATTAAAATAAAACATAACTTGAAACGTGATCCAAAGTCATTCTACAAATTCGTTAACACAAAGAAAAAGACAAGCGGTTACCCTGCTGTAATATCGTATCAACAAAATGAATCTAATAATGTTAAAGTTATATGTAATATGTTTGCGAACTTTTTTTTCGACCACCTACTCTAATAAAAATTACGATGATACAGTCAAGTACCCATATATATTAGATGAAAATCAATCCATATACTTACCGTCTCTTGATGTTTCTACAGTCCTAAATGGCATTAAAAAGCTTAAGTTCTCATATAGTTTATTTTTATAGATTTATTGATTTTTCGTTAAATGTTAATGTCATAAAAAAATTTATAATTGTTTTCTTAAACCCATAATTACACTGGCCAACAAATTAGGCAAACAATTTTGACTGGGGAAACGAAGTATGTTTTTTTAGCTAATCTGGCTGCGCTGAATTCGAATCTGGCAACAAAGTTGGGCTATCACGCCCAGTTCGTTTTTTATCGCATGCTGGCAATACTGTAAAATAGTTAATACTGACGCTACAATTTCACAGTTATTAATTTGACAAAAGCCTACATTCATTATAAATTTGTATAAAGGTAGAGTTTAAGCATGTCAGTGAGATCGTGTGTTACTAATCCGAGCTATTTTTGCTTTGTGTGTGGTGAATATCTGATTGGAAAAAAAGGATATGCAATATCAGAATCACTAAAATATGCATATCTACATTATTTTGGTTTTGCTGTCGGAAACTTGGACAAACCGTGGACACCGACAATGTTTTGCAATCGTTGCAGAACTATTTTATACAAGTGGTCAAATGGCGAGAAAATCTATTTAGATTTTTCAATTCCAGTACTTTGGAGAGAGTCAAGTAACTACCAAACTGATTGTTATTTCTGTTTAACAAAAGTTACTGGATTCAATATGAAAAATCGAAAAAGTATTACCTACCCTAATGTCCTATCAGTTTCCAAACCAGTTCAACGTCTATCAACTGATCCACTACCAGTCATTCCCGGTGCTACGAGCAGTGAGTCCGAAATATCTTTCGGCAGCAGTTGTTGTTTGTATGAGGCTGATACTGAGCGCCATTTAGTGACTCAAGCTGAGCTGAGTGATCTAATTCGGGACTTGCATTTAACGAAGCAAGACGCAGAAATACTTGCTTCACGCATGCAGCAGTGGAAACATCTTGCAACTGGGACGAAAGTAACAATCTATAGAAAAAGAGGTTTGGAATTGACTGCATATTTTGAAAAGAAAGGCTCTATTCTGTACTGCACTGATGTTAATGGTTTATTTCGAAAAATGAACCAGCCATATGACAAAACTGAATGGAGATTATTTATTGATGGCTCTAAGTACAGTTTAAAGGCACTTCTTTTACATAATGGCAATAAAAAACCATCCATACCAATTGCTCATGCCATTAATACGAAGGAAAATTATGAGTCAATGACTGAAATTTTGACATTACTTAAATACAATGATAATAAATGGAAGATCTGTGGTGATCTTAAGGTATGTGATTGAAATTTCTTTACATATGTAATATACCTATACATAGATGATCGTAAATAACAGTTTTTATTTTTAAATCTGTTTCAGGTCATTGGTTTGTTGACTGGTATGCAAGGAGGTTTCACAAAATATTGCTGTTTCCTGTGTCTATGGGATAGTCGCGCCACACTTCATCATTACCTCAGAACAGAGTGGCCAAAAAAGACTGAATATTCACCAGGAAAACAAAACATTTCAAATAAACCATTAATTGATCCAAATGATGTTCTTCTTCCACCGCTGCACATAAAATTGGGCCTTTTTAAGAACTTTGTGAAGGCTCTGGACAAAGATGGTGCAGCATTTAAATATTTGTTAAAAGTTTTTCCTAAAATTACATCTTGAAAATCAATCGATGCATGTCAAACAGTAGTGAAAACCATTTGATGTGGGCAGAGGACCCACGATATCAATGTTGATGTGCTCAAAGCGAAGGTCGACGGTTGCGTAGTCGCTTAATGGTGATTTCGTATTGCGATGAACTTTTGATTTTTGGCATGGAATACATTAATGAGCATAGTTAGCGATATCTTTTGCCATTGAAGGCCAAACGTAATGGTCAGCTACCAACTTCTTCGTTGCCAGGTGTGATAACGAGTGAAGCTTACGAATGATGTTTTGGCGGCACGTTTTTGGTACGTAGAACCTTATTTTGTTCTGAAAGACGTGGCAGTACAATTCTGTTGTTGATTCACGGATGGATAATTTTGTCAACACGATTGATATCTTATTATCTTCCGTTAAAATATTTTGCAACTCTGCATGTTGTATTGCCATCTCATCAAAATTAATAACGTTATCTTGAATTGTGTTAATTCGTGATAACAAGTCGGCTATGTTGTTATTGGCACCTGGCAAGTGCCGAATATCGGTCGACCTACATCTGACATCAAATATGCCTGAAAGGCAAAAAGAAAAACGTATATTAGCCATAGGAACCATTCATAGTAAGAAACTGAATGGTTGTACGCTCACCAGCAATATTTTAAATATAAAAAAACACATAATTGTGGCAGGATAACAAAATTGTGCTACTGATTTCAAATTATATTGGTAGAGGTGGCGCCGGAAAGAAAAAACTTACGTAAATATTCCACGACATATGTTAAAATAGGCATATGGGTGGCGTAGATTTTGCGGTTATGCTCTTGGAGCTTTATAAAATTAACCACCTTTCAAAAAAGTGGTATGTATATGGTGCATTAACACATCTCTTGTCAATAGCTGACTACTATACCGACGAGACTTAAAAAATTTCACTGGGGATAAAAAGAATATGTCACTCTTAAACTTTCAATTGGAAATTGCTATTGCTTGAGTTACTAAAGACAAACAAGGAAACAGTCTTATCACGCAAGCCCTGTATCACTTCCTTTAACGGAAGAAGCTCATTCGTCGCCTTCGCCATTAGTATCGTCAACATCCCCATCAAGTTCTTCTAAAAGAGTATATTTTTCCGAACCCTCAAGAGCTATAAGATACGACCAAATTGATTACTAGATTGAATGGGGAGCAAAAGGACGCAAGACAAGTTTTCCTCGTTCTAAATGCTCCAAATACATACATACATACGTACATACATACTCGTATATATTTGTGTTCAAATCCACAAAAGAATTGTTTCGTTTTATACCATACATAAATAAATAGCATAAAAAAAACACTCTTAATAATAAAATGTTTCTTGTATTGACATATTTTGCCCAAACAAGCCTATAGGCAACATTTCACCACGGGTAAATTAAAACACGTATGGCCATGAAACTGATATACATTCATATTTAGGACTAGACTATCTGGTATACATATGTCGTCAAATAATTTGTTGCTGCAACCCAATTAATTCGGCATGAAGGGTTAATTAAAGCCGATACCCATTATTTATTTAATCAATTAAATGTTTTTTTTTTAATTTATCGCCCTTTGCACTATATAAGTCTAAAGAAGCATTTGAGAAACTTTTAATAAAAAAACAAGTAAGAAAGTATAGTCGGTCAAGCTTGACCATATAATACCCTACACCCAGTATATGTATAAAACAGATTTTCAGAAATGGGCGTTATTTGGGAAGTGTGGACCGATCTCATTATTTCTACATAAAAGAAATTTATTTGTGTCAAATTTTAATACCAATATTTTTAAGAAATTTATTATCGTTAAAGTGAATTTCGAAAGTAGGCCTTATATGGGAGCTACGACTAATTATGGACCGATAACAAGAAACTTCTACTGTATTGTTTGTATACATATGAAATATATTTGTATTAATTATTATTTGGATACCAACATTTTTGAGAGAGTTATGCTCTTTAAAGTGATTTTCGGAAGTGGGCCTTATATGGAACCTAAGACTAATTATAGAGCGATCTGTAAAAAATTTGTACATGTGATTTGGCTTCAATTACCACGCATTTGTCATGAAATTTTTTGGATACTTGCATAATTAAAACATTTATGATCAGTACACCCCAATTTCGGGAGGACAATTTTATTGAAATATCTTCAAAATTGCGACCTGTACTCTGCGCACAAGCTTTACATGGACAACCAGCCAGATGGACGGACGGACAGACGAACATCGTTAAATCGACTCAGGAAGTGAGTCTGAGTCGATAGGACCAATATTTATGGGCGCTACAAACATCAGCACAAATCCAATATACCCTCCCCACTATGGTGGTGTGGAAATCTGTCCATAATTTCACCTGTCCCCCATACAAAAGTCCTCCCGAAATTGGTTTACCGATCATAAATCTTTGAATTATGCAAGTATGCGGACAAATTTCACCACAAATGAGTAATATATGAAGCTAATTTATATCTACAAATTTCGTGAAGATCCGTCCATAATTAATCGTAGTTCCCATATAAGGCCCACTTCCGAAAATCATTTTAAAGAGCATAACTCTTTTAAAAATGTTCGTATCCAAATATTATTGAACACAAATATGTTTTGTGTATATGCATATAACATGGTAGAATTTAATGACGATGGGTCTATAACAGTGATGGAAAAATTAAAAATTGAAACGGTACTGACCGTCAGCAAAAAGAGTACTTTTTTCAACATTTTGGTACTTTTTAGGAAACATATTTTTATTCAAAAATAAAATTAAAAATCCATTTAAAAATAATTCAAAAATAAAATTAATTTATTAATTAGAGATGGAAAATGAACTAATATTTTCTTAATTTTTAAGAGAAAAGTTTTTATTCAGGCTACTAGTTCAAATAATTAAGAATACTATTGTAAAGTACTGGAACAATTGGCAAATTGGAATGCATTTTCTACCCGGCCAAGGGCGTCTTCAGCAATCTTCATTGTCCACTATCAATCTGTAAATATCATCTATAGTATTCTTAATACAATAGTATTCTTAATTATTTGAACTAGTAGCCTGAATAAAAACTTTTCTCTTAAAAATTAAGAAAATATTAGTTCATTTTCCATCTCTAATTAATAACATAATAAACACCATGGCGCGGTGTATCAAAGTATGTAGTCATCATCCCATCTCCGGTTTTCGTAGTTACAAAAAATAACTCAATCAACCAAAAAAGGAGAAAATAAAGCTTTGCTTACTGATGACGGCTTAATTAACACCATATTCTAAATAACCAGGCAAATTTGAGCTCCGTCCCAAAGACGTGGACAGCTGGTCTGTATGCTAGCAGAAATTTTGGTATGTGTTTATCCTAATCTTTTTGATGTGCACTGACCAATTTTCTTAAATATTCCTCCAGAGTTCGATAGTGGCACACTTAGTTGTTCACAAATTTGTCTGCAACCGTTCTAGCTTTCTGGTTGCGAAACATACACCTTTGGCCACTTTTTAAAATAATCCATAAGTATTTAGTTCGTTTATTTGACCTTTTTCAATATTTAATAGTTTCTTTTTATAAGCAATAAGGTCACTTGAATTTTATATAAAAATATTTAATTTATTTATATATATTTATTTCCAATATTTCGCTATCACAATGGATAGCTTCTTCAGGGATAATACAAGTTGTATTATTAATACAAGTTGTATTATTAATACAAGTTGTATTATAATTATAAGTTGTAACTGACTAACTGTCTGATTCATTTATCATTGCATTGCCCAAACCGCAAAAGCTTAAAACTTGAAATTCAGGCAATGAATTTTCTCTACATATTAACGATCCACTAAAAAGGGATTTTTGGAAATTCGAACGTTAAGGGTATATACGGTATAATTCAATAAAGAGCTGAAAGTTTTCAGGCACTTTTTTGAAATTCGAAGTTATAAGGCCTTAGAAACTGATCCTTGATACTTTTTATAAAAATTATTTTCTCAATAAAAATTGCAAGATATCTTGTTTTCTAATAGCACGTATTACTAATTTTACTAATTAATATAAACATTTTCGAAAATTATTTTTACGCGAGAGACAAAAAAAGGGCCAAAGAGAGTAAGAACAGGACATTTATATTATTTTTAAAATTAACGAGATAATAAAAACAAAATATGAAATTTAAACACTCAAAAATTTTACTCTTCATATGCTATCCGGAACTCAAGTACTAACTGATAAAAAAGGATATATAATATTTTGTACTTTTTTAAAATTCTATATGTAAGAACTTCTATTTTAATTTTTAAATAATATTTGTTGTGACCCACTTCCGAAAATCACTTAAAAGAGCACAGCTCTCTTAAAAATATTGGTATCGAAATAATATTTACCACAAATATGTTTTGTGTATATACATATAATATGGTTGACGTTTATGATGATCGGTCCATAAGTAGTCGTAGCTCTCATATAAGACCCACTCCCGAAAATCACTTTAAAGATAATGGCCCATAATCATAGTCATAGAAAAAGCATACTTTAAGTAAAAGTAGACTTTTAAACAACAAAAACATATAAATTTTGTTCTGAATTTAAAACAAAAGTATGCTTTTGCTTAAAGTATGCTTTTTCTATGACTATGATTATGGGCCAATAACTCTTTCAAAAATGTCGGTATCCAAATAATATTAAACTAAAATATATTTCATATAATATGGTCCAATTTTATTATGATCGCTCTATAATTAGTCGAAACTCCATTACAAGACCCGTAATTCACTTTAAGCTCCATAAATCGTTTAAAAGTATTTATATCGAGATAAAGTTTAACATATATTTATTATAATAATATTCACAGACATCATGACACTCAATTTTTGGATGATCGGTCCACAATAGGTTATATCTCCCATATAAAGCCCATTTCTGAAAAATTGATTTATATGTACATGTACTGGGTGTAGGGTATTATATGGTCGGGATTGACCGGCTATACTTTCTTACTTGTTTTATTATATTTTTGTAAAAAAAAAACGCAGGTACACTGAATAAATTTATGCGGCCAGTCGCAGATTTTATTATTATGTTTTTTTTTAATTATTTTTTGTGGATTTTGAACTATTATTTCCGAAAAATATACGGAGTGGATTAAGAGCACGCATCATGAGGAATTGATCCTTTTCGACGAGATAAAATTTAACACAAAAAATATTTATATGCACAAAAGTCATTATATGCACATAAAATTATAAAAAAAATCAAATTTATGGATGATCGATCCATGTAGCGTCTGGGTGTAGGGTATTATATGGTCAGACTTGACCGTCTATACTTTCTTACTTGTTATACTTTTCATCTTCTAGTAACGTCTAATGTTAATAACAGCGTATCGACATTGTTTATAATGTTGATAAACATAATGAATGTTGAAACCAGCCGATATAAATTGTTAAGTTTAAAATAAAATAAAATGCATTTCACTTAAATATTTTTCTTAAATTTGTGAGCAAAACTGCCAATTAAATCAATAGTTAAATTATGATTGGAATTGGTGATTTGAGGGTGCTGTAGCTTAATTGGTTGGCGCATTTGATCATTAAGCATGGGTTGGTATTTGTAGTTGGGTTCGATTCCCAGCCGCTGCCACTCAAACAACATCAGTTTCTGATAATTATTAGTTTTCTTTCTATCCATCATAACTAATATTTATCACAGCGCCCTCCTTCGGTGGTATATCATTCAAAAGCCACCGAAGTAAAATAATTAAATAAAGGCTATAAAATCCAGCTTTAAGAAATAATGCGCCTACTCACCATAAGAGACGTTTCACTGATGTACTATAACAAACTCTCACTACCTTTACTTCTTGAATATATCCCCTTTCCAAAGAAAGTAACGCAATTAACCGCAATAAGCATATTAATTGCCTGAGTGTTACTTCTCTTTTTAAAACAAATAAAAAAATAAAAATAGCGGTAAATTTAAAAGTTTGAAGAAATTCAAGAACATAAACTAATTTTCCAAAGTAGCCGTTAGGAGATATTGTTTTTTTATTTTTCGGATCCCTTATATGGTATCTATTATATGTTATGGGACGACCGTCATAAAATATTTTACCCTGATTTCTATGTTTTTAAATCTGGAAGTGAATTTCATCTCAATAACGATATATTTGAAATTTTTTTGAGTGTTCCAGTTATTCTCGGAAATAGACCTTATATTGCCAATTATGGACTACCTTTACAAGATACAATAGTAAAATTTTTACTTATATATATCAGATCTGTATAAAATTTCGGTTCGATATCGATATTTAAAACATATTTATGTACGTACGTTAATGTGTTGTTCGAAAGTCGGTCCCATATTGGAACTATGACCAGTTAAAGGTTGATCATCATAAACTGTGTTACGACGATTTATATACTATATATAGGGTTACCATATTCATTTTGAGAAAAAGAGGATATCGACCAAAAAAAAAAGCCGGACATTTACCCTTAAAAAGAGGACAATACTCTGTAGCAAAATATTAAAATGCAACGCCTTAAAATACACAAAACAAATTTAAAATTCTATTTACATATAACAACAAAACAAAACTTAAACAAAATATTAAAAAAAGTATATTTTATCAGTCTGATCTCATAACTACTACAACATAAAAACATGTATATTTTTCAGCGCTTTCAATTTGAACCAATATACATTTTATTATCGCATTTTTTTTAAATATTCATAAAACACTTGACAATTTATATCTGTTTCTTTCTGGTGTCCACTGAATTCAGAACTTCTAGAACTAAGAACTTTGAGAAATATCATAAAACAAAATTCCCAAAGGTTAACACACACATTCAGGGAATATGGAATGATTTGGAATTTATAAGAAGATTTCGTCTTTCAAAGAAAAGTGCATCAGCTGTTTTTTCGCCCTCCAATAAACTAGCACTTCTTTTGGCACCTTTTCCAGACATTTCTGGACAAAACTAAAAAAGTCGTTGCAAATAATTAAATATGGCAATTAATTGATGTATCTATTTGTTAAAATTACGGGCATAAGACACGTAGATGGCGGCCAAAAAGCATCAAACACAATGTGTTTATACAAGAAAGCATGTCATGACATCGTGTGTATTTAAAAATAATAATACATCAATGCCAACAATACTTTCAATGCAATAAAAGGAAACTATAGATTAAAGTTTTAAAAGTAGGACAAACCCAGGACAATTGCAAAAAAAGAAGTAGGACTACCCCGGACGCATTAAAAAAGAGGACGGTGTCCGGGGAAAAGAGGACGTATGACAACCCTAACTATATATATGTATATATGTGGATTATTTGTGTCTAACTTTAACTTGATAATGATGTTTATAAAAGATTTAGATGATTCTGGGATTAATGATCATTTAAAATATTTTTAAAAGTGGACCTTGTATGGGGGCTATGGTAAAATATAGACTGTTGCAAAAAAATTAAATTTTTTAATTTCCCTTAGCATGAAACTTATTTTTGCTGAATTTTGAATGAATACTGTTTTTATACCCTTCACCTTCATGAGAAGGGTATATATAAGTTTGTCATTCCGTGTGTATTTTACACAAAAAAATTTTCCGACCCTAGAAAGTATATATATTCTGGATCCTTATAGATAGCGGAGTCGATTAAGCCATGCCCGTCTGTCTGTCTGTTGAAATAAGTTTTTTGAAGTCCCCAGATAAACACGGGATCCAAATCTTCAATAATTCTGTCAGAAATGCTTTCGAAAAGTTTACTATTTAAAATCAGCAAAATCGGTTTAGGTCAACCAGAGTTATGGACCAATATGTGAGACAACCTCCATAAAAATTTGATATTTTTTGTATATTTTAGTGCAATATTTTGAAATATATTGCAGATAATACCATGAAATTTTGTATACGTAGTTTGTATGATAAAAGAAGAAAGTGTGCGGAAAATAGTAAGAATCGTTCCATGATTTCTTATAGCCCCCATACAAATATATATATATTCCCGAAATATGGCTTAATGATAAATATCTAGACAAAATTCAGCAAAAATAAGTTTTATACAAAAAGAACGCGCAAAACGAATTTTTTTTTTAGTTGGGTCCATGTTTGACCATAGACCCCAAATAAAGGCCACTTCCAAAATTCACTTAAATACGTATAAATCAGATATAAATAATGTTAAACGGCTAAAATTTGGCATAAATACTCTTTATCGACAAATAAATTGTTGTACTAAATTTTATGGTGGTCGGCCCAAAATTGGTCATAGACCCCATACAAAAATCTTCCCGAAATATTGCTCAATTATACATAAATGCCTATAAAATTGGAATATCAAGACAAAATTCAGCAAAAATAAGTTTTATGCAAAACGAAATCGCATAACGAAATTTTTTTTAGTTCGGTCCATGTGTGACCATAGACCCCATATAAAGTCCACTTCTAAAATTCATTTAAATATGCATAAAACAGATATAAATAATGTTAAACGGCTTAAATTTGACATAAATACTCTTTATAGCCAAATAAATTGTTGTACTAAATTTTATGGTGGTCGGTCCAGAACTGGTCATAGCTCCCATACAAGAACCACATCTGAAAAAGGCATTTTTCCCTATATATATTGTATAAATATCGGTACCGATTCAAAACTTTGCACAGACCATTTTAATATATACAAAAATCATCCCACAAAATTTTGTTAATTTCGGTCTATTTTTAACCGTATGCCCCATATAAAGCCCTCTTCCGAAAATCACTTTAATACTCATAAATCTCTTATAAATAAGGGTACCTCCAAAATTTTACACGGATCACTTACATACATGCCTAAATCTAACTGCTGGATTTTGAGAATATCGGTCCATATTTGACTAAATCCCCCACATAAGGTCCACTCTCGAAATCCACGTTAATACTAATATATATCTTAAATATAGCGTTATTATGTTGAAATTCGACGTGAAATATCCTCATATGCATGAAAATAACTGTTCCAAAATTTAAGAAGATCGGCCCATAATTTGTCATAGCTGCCATATAGAACCATTTCCAAAAACAAATAAATTTGGGTCAAAAAATATTCTTTTCGGATTTAACCCATATTCGGTCCATATTTTATAATCATGATATATATCGTTGGAAAGGTATTTTTAATACCTTTTATTTAGTGTATCACAAGCACCCAGTAGTTCCCGAGATATAGGCCTATATATTTTCAACTTTAAGGGCCCGCCCCCTCGAAAATAGGCGTGACCGCCAACAAATTTTTTTTTTGCTCGTATCTCCTCTAAAAGCCCTATTTCATTTTGTTTTTTTTTTTTTTTGAGCAAAATCACTAAAACCGAATTTTACCCCTTTTACCTCTGTTTGTTAAGTTACACTCAAGATTAATATGAACATCAGACAAACTCTATAAATTATGGTGAGAATTGGTCGTAAAATTGTCTTTCAAACAATATATCAAATACTAATAAAATTTGCACTAAGACTGAATAGAAAAACCAGAATTAGGATATTCTAGTCTAGTGTAGTTTTTGTATTTCTTATTACGTTTAAGTGGAGGGTATTTACGATTCGGCACAGCCGAATATAGCACTCTTACTTGTTCTATATCGATTTATGTGCCATAGAGCCATATTTGGAAAAGACATTTGGATGGGCGCTATAAAAAATCGTGAACCGATTCTTACCATTTCCAACAGGACTTGTCATTCTATGAAAAATAAAATATTCAAAATTCCATGATAATATCTGCTCTGAAAGAAAATAGCAAAAAATAGTTGAAAAATATCGATGTTCTCTGAAACTTCCAACAGGACCGATTTGGCCCATATTGAATACCAAAGATTTCTATGAAATAAAGAATCATTAAAAAAATACCATTGATCGAAGTCGTTTTTCGCAGCTTTATCGTGAGTATAACAGAAAGATTGTAATACAAAATACATATTCTAGCCAGATTTATATATCTTCTTATATAAAATGAAAAAGTGTATTATCACTAGTTCTGAAAGTAAAGTAAACCTTACTTTTTATTCGAAATTTTTAATTTAAATTCATTATAAAACTTGAAAATCTTAAAAATATACTTCAACAAATTTGTTAGCTGGGGTAAAATATAAAAACTTTTAGGAAATTAATGTCCCTAACGTGTGTGAAAATGTGACCAGGTTTTAAAAATATGTATGTATGTATATGTGTATACATTCAGGTTTATTATTTCGTACAACTTTTGCTAATATCAAAAATAGCATAGAAAGGTCGTGCTGAGTCTCATATATTTTATTTGCAGCACTTCTAAATCAAGATGCTATTTGGAAATTCCAAAACCGTTTAAAGACATCGATATAGGTTTATGGCGTATAATGAATTACGAGTCCAGCACGCCAACTGGTTGTCTTTTCTACATTGGTAAAAATAAGCAAGATATTATTCTGTCGGAGCTTTCTAAATTGGATGAAATTAAAACAGTTAATGTTTATAAGCCACAAGGAGGTGAAGGAAATATCGATAAAATGTCTTGTTCATTACCATTTATCATCTACGATTGCTACTTAAAGAGTCCCAATAATACAATATACTTTCCTGATAGTATTCGCTTTGAGCGGCAGCGTTTTTACGGCAAGTGTGCTTTTTACAATCTACCCATTATAGCCGGAATTTGGACATGTGGTTCTCGTGGACGTGATTTTGACAAGGAAATTATTCAAAATATAGAGGTAAGAAATTAAATGACTTCGTAAATTGCTCACATAAATTCCAGTCGTATAAATGATTTAATATTTGTGTAACAATAAAGCGATTGAATAAATTTGAACCACAAATTTGTGGCTTTGTTTTCAAACCGCAGATCATCATATCTACATACCAGAGATCGGCAATGAATCGTTTTTTTACGATTCACAACTACTCATAAAATTTTAAGTATAAGTGGTTTTACATCATTGCAATTTACCTACTCAAACTCACAACAACGTTGACTTATAAACGCAAGTGGATATAAGTATGAGTACTACGCCGACATCGAGCTCATACCTTTGCCAATATGTTTGATTTATAAACCGCGGTATTTAGATTTACATTTAAAGAAACATATTCACATACTCATAAAGTATTCAATTCAGTCAAGTCATTGAAAAAAATTTTCAGCTTAATCCATTAGGTATTTATACAAAATAAGTAAAAAAGAAATATAAAAACATACAAGTAAGTTTATAGGAAAACATATTGGGGAAAATATAAAGTTTATTATTTTATATAATTTTTATAAGCAGGCTGTAAAAAATGAACGACACTCGCATGAGTGTATGCGAGTCATACTTATTTTTTTTTTATCGTCTACGTACATTGAGTTAAGGAGAGTCAAAATAAACAACATCATACAAAAATAAACAACATCAAGATGAGTATTGGTTTGATGATATTGAGACAAGTATGAGTACGTATAAGTACAATAAATTATAAGTCATGATTCGAGTATACTCAATTTTTCAGTACTCATAACTGATCTCTGCTACATACATACATACATAAAGAAATATATAATTTTGAATAACGAAAATTAAAATAATCTATCATAAAGGAGAAATGACAACAATACAAGACAATATACATTGCTGATATTGTCAACCAACGGTATGTTGTGCCAATTTTCTAGAAAATATAACTTTGCAATGGTATTCTTTTTTGAATTATTAATTAAATGAACTCAAGCCAAAATAATCACCCCTATCGTGAATAAAAATTCCACATGAAATTTGTACCCTTTTCACATTTTTCCTATTAAAATTCAATGTTAAAAAAAGGGAACAAATTTCATGTGGAATTTTTATTCACGATAGGGGTGATTATTTTGGCTTGAGTTCATTTAATTAATAATTCAAAAAAGAATACCATTGCAAAGTTATATTTTCTAGAAAATTGGCACAACATACCGTTGGTTGACAATATCAGCAATGTATATTGTCTTGTATTGTTGTATTGTAAGTGCACCAAACTTGAATAAATGTGTTGAACAGGGCACAAACTTAGCCCAAAGCATATTTAATTTAAATAGAAAAATCACTGAAGGACCGTCTTCTTCACGGTCCTCGTTATCAAATATTGGAGAGACGTCAACAGCTGCAAAAGGCACATTAAGTCCTACAAATAAGACCGCTCCTATAGTTGCTGTTGAAGAAAAACAAAAAACACAGGTAGGAATGGACCGTTTACTGTCCGCCCAGATTTTCAATAACAAAAGATCAGTATAGAGATTTTTACAAATCACTAGGTAGCCGTTTCATAGCGGCTGGCGACTACAATGCTAAGCATACATTCTGGGGCTCACGACTCGTTAGCCCTAAAGGTCGTATCTTGTACGACTCCCTGTCTGAAATGGGACTGAATGTGATTTCAACTGGTCAACCAACCAGCAACTGACCAGCAAAAAATTCCTGACGTTATCGATTTCGGCGTGGCGAAAGGGGTATCCCCGGAACTCATTGAAGTCGAGGCTTCACTGGATCTTTCTTCAGATCACTCACCCACTGTAATCACCATCAGAAGTCCTCAGCAAATCGTAACTGATGCCTTACTTCTTGTCAAACGTCTGAATTGGCTAAAATACAAAAAATACATCAGCACTCACTGCACAGAGAAACTCCCGTTAAAAACTGCTGAAGACATCGATGCCTGTATAAAAAGTCTTAATGAACATGTCGAGAAAGCCGCAGAACATGCTTCTTCCACTTACCGCCCGAATAGGTACAACAGAGTTTTTTCTGCAGATGTTGAGCAACTATTGTCTGAAAAAAGGAGAGTCCGAAGAGAGTGGCAACAACACAGATCGCCCCAACTTAAAACTAGGATGAGAGAATGTACCAAAAATCTTAGGATCTTGCGCAAAAAGCAGAGTCTCTCAAACAACATCTGGAAGGTCTAGACGCAACTTCCCAGTCAAATTATTCATTATGGCGTGCAGTCCGAAATCTAAGAAAACCCGTAATCGCAAAACCTCCACTGCGTACTTTGAACGGATCTTGGGCACGAAATAACGAAGAAAAAGGCAACCTTTTCGTAAGTCATTTAAAAAATGTATTCACTCCCAATATGGATACTGACATTAGCCAACTACCGCCTGTTGTTGCCAGACCACCTGTACAAATAAGATTTCAATATCTGGAGGTTGTTGAGGCTATTGATAATTTAAATGTTAAAAAAGCACCTGGGTTTGATAAAATCAGCAATAAAATGATTTTTGAGCTGCCTCGCATTGCAAAAAGATTAATCCTCTTTCTTTTTAATGCCATCTTACGGCTTGAGTACTACCCTCCGGTTTGGAAAATTGCACTAGTAAAGATGATTCCTAAGCCGGGAAAAGATCCTTGCAAAGTTGAGTCGTATAGGCCAATAAGTCTATTACCAACTATGTCCAAATTATTCGAGAAATTGCTTATAACCAAGCTGACTCCGATTTTGAATGAAAACAACTGCATTCCCAATCACCAGTTTGGCTTCAGACGTCAACACAGTACAATAGAACAAACACATATATTGATACAAGTCATAAGAAAAACCTTTGAGGAAAAGAGATACTGTTCGGCACTCTTTATTGACGTCTCTCAAGCTTTCGACAAAGTATGGCATGAAGGCCTGATATCTAAATTAAAGCAGAACTTGCCGGTGAATCTTCAACACCTACTATGGAAATACTTAATCGACCGTCAGTTTATGATTAAAGAAGGTGATTATTTAAGCCGTCCTCAACCTATAGGTGCTGGCGTCCCTCAAGGTAGTATCTTAGGACCAATTCTATACTTGCTGTACACAGCAGACATGCCAACAAACAATGAAATTCACACATCAATATTTGCTGATGATACGGCATTTCTCAGTACTCACAAAGATCCAAAAGATGCCTCGATTCAATTACAGCACCACGTAACGCAAGTGGAGAAATGGGCAAGACAATGGGGAATAAAAATAAATGAACAGAAATGCACCCACGTAACATTTACTCTACGTAGGGAATCATGTCCCCCTATTCGTATTAATGACCATATAGTGCCTCAAAACTCACACGTGAAATATCTTGGTATTCATCTGGACCGTCGCCTCACATGGAAACCACATATAGATGCTAAGCTGACTCAAATGAAACTGAAAGCAGCCCAAATTCATTGGCTCATCGGCAGAAACTCTGTCCTTCGGCTCGATTGTAAGCTTCTACTCTACAACTCAATCTTAAAGCCAATTTGGTGCTATGGTATCCAGTTATGGGGCACTGCCTCCAACTCCAATATTGAGAAAATTCAACGCCGTCAAAACAAAATTCTACGAATGATAACTACCGCTCCTTGGTATATTAAAAACAACAACATACACAACGATCTTGATGTTCCAATTGTCAAATGGGAAATAACTAAACACGTGGCCCTTTATTTGGGTAAGCTGGAAACTCATCCAAATCCCCTCGCTCGAGACATCTTACAACATCCCGGTCATAGCCGTTTGAGAAGGAGGGACACCACCGCTCTCAGATGAATAAATACAAGTTGCTCATTATATCCTATCGAATTTGAAAACTAGATTTTGTCTAGCATTGGCTGGACTTATCTTAATTAACTTTAGTTTTAGGATTTGAATACCTATTGTTAGTTCATTTAAAATGAAGATACAATAAAAAAGAATATGCAAAAAAAAAAAAAAAAAAAAATATTTGAAGACCAGCCTCCACAAGTATTCCTTTGCGGTATTAGCTAATTCTGGCAGTCGTGATCGTAATTGTTTTCGAGTAGAAATTTATGATGGTACTCGATACGAATCGATTCATTGCTTCAGTGTTGTAAAAAACTTTAATAAGCACGTATTACAACACTGAATAAAATAAAATGTAAACAAAAAACATATGGTTCTACAAAAAATAACATAAGTAAAAGCAAAATTTTTTAAAGAAATTATTTTAAATTTAAAATGGATCCAGCTATGTTTTTTTACTCCTCGTCTTCTGATTCTGACGAGACTGAAAACAATAATGACGTAAAAAAACAAATAAGAAACAACTCCGACCCCTTAATATTGACAAACAATGAGTAAGAATAAATTAGTACATACATCCATACATATGAATTAATGTATGTATGTGTTGCTCTAGACTCAAAAGACGTTTAAAGCTCACAAAGGAAGCATAGGTAAAATTTATTTTTGATATTTTTGACTTAAAAGCAATAAAATTATTAATATTATGATATTTTTCAAAGTATGTAACAAATTTTTGACCAACATATTCTTTTTTTTTTCTTTTTTGTTAAAAAAAAAACGTTATTTTGAATGCTTCTTTGCTTACGAGTAAAAACTCGCAAGGTTGCGTTCGAATGATCATTCATTATCGAATGCCATCATTAGGAATTTCGATATATTTTATTATGAGGGAATCCCCAAATGAAAATTTATTCGCATGCGAATGCGAGAATTAGCCCCCAGGTTTAAAAAAAATTCTCTGATTTGTCTATTATTGCCCTAAATTAGTAAAATATTGATTCCTCCATCAATCTGATGTTCCCTTTTTTGTTGGAGAGGCTCCACAAATAAAGTTCAAATTTGATATTTGGTTGCTATATGTATTTGTTACTAAAATTCCAATTAAATTTTGTTTTAAATAGGTTGTAGTAAAATCTAAATTTGGAGAAACTTTAACGGAACAAATAAAAGCTAAAAGAGGTGACACTGTGGAGCTAATGTGTAAAAGTCCTTTTGAAGAGCCGATTTCTCATTGTGCCTTTATTGATCCTCAAGGGGGAGTTTATTTGGTTGGCACGACTAACAGCATTAAGTCTAAAGGGTATAAACTCTGTAAAAACCTCGGCTTAGGTCGATTTTAGTGACTTTTTTCGAATCACTATTAAAAATTTATCACTAATAGAATTTTAAATTCTGGATAAAATAAAAAAGGCGGTCACACCTATTTTCGAGTGGGCGGGGCTCCAAAGTTTGTAATATATTTAGCTATATCTGCATTTTTTTATTAGACGATATATATATCAAATGATACCCATTTCCAACGATATGTAACATGACCTATTTATATGGACCACCTATTGATGAATTTCGCAAAATTATTTTTTGATCCGAAATTTTTTTAAAAAAATCTGGGAAAAAAATCTATATAAGTAAGTAGATAAATTACAATATTTTTAAGTCAAGGTATAACATGACCATGTAGGTAATATAAATCCGAAGATATTAAGGAAAGATTATGACATTTCACCATAAAAAACACAATCTGTGCTATGCGAAGCCGGTGTTCTGCATACCAAGGAGGAGAAAATCCTTCCGCAATACAGGGAATCTGTACTATGTGAAGCCGGTGTTCTGTATACCACGGAGGAGAAAACCCTTTCGTAATACAAAAAATTTGTACTATGCGAAGCCGGTATTCTCTACACCATAGAGGAAAAAATCCAATCCTGCAAACAAATTTTTGAAAAAATGTGTTTTTTTTAATTTTTCAGATCTTATAATTCTATGATTATAGTACCTACAGGCACGAATGATACCTTAAATTAAAGCTTAATGTCTTGGCTAGTTATATTAATAAACTAAAGTATCACATTTTTATTTTTTTAGATATTAAAAAGAAATTCGGGTCAAAAAATATTCTTTTTGGATTTAACCCATAGTCGATCCATATTTAAAATCATGATATATATTTTTAATACCTTTAATTTAATGTATTACATATTATCAGACACCCAGTAGTTCTCGAGATATAGGCCTATATATTTTCAACTTTAAGAGCCTGCCCCCACGAAAATAGGCGTGACCGCCAACAAATTTTTTTTGCTGTCTTCTCCTCTAAAAGCCCTATTTGATGAAATTTTTCTTTTTTTTTGAGCAAAGTCACTAAAACCGACTTGTTCCAAAACTTCCCTTATTAAATATAAACCTCTTTAAAATCTCTTTCAGCCATGTTAAGTATTACGGTCGTGGAATAAATCAAGGTGAATGCGGTATAAAGATCACTGAACTTAGTCGCGATGACTTTGGACAATGGAAATGTCAATTTATTATATATTCCGGAAGATTGCAGTCATCATTTGTAATGGAACTGAAGGAATCGGGTAGGCTCCGTTTCAAAAGAAAACTTTAAGGTTTCTATTTTTAACTTTTGTCGAACACAAATATTTTTAACAATTTTAATCTCTATATCCTCTTTTTAGAATCTCCGTATGCGACATCCGTTGGCCTTGGTGTTGGACTAACAGTTATTATAGTTCTAATATTAGGTGTTGTAATTGGAACGATATTCTATCGCAGAAGAAATTTAAGTTCTCGTCATAATTTTGCCTCTGCAGATCCTTTAGAACTACAAGCTAGATCCGTAACACCGTCATAAAAATTAACTGATGAATAGTAATATAAACATATACATACATAAGTATGTACTTGTGTAATAGAGTAATTTAAACCTTTAGATATCTATGAATTCGTAATTACCTACTGTGCTTTGTATTGATTTGAAAGGAATGTAAACTTTATATCGTCTATCTATTATTATCTATTTGCTAAAATCACGGTCATATATATGTCTAAGGTTCCAACTTCTAAATTGTATATACAATAAAAATAAAATCGTTGACTTTATTCCATTAGAATGAGAATTGTCGAACAGTTATTTCGTAATAAATCAGGAACCACATACAACATACGAGTACATATTTAATTGTAAAAATGCTAATATAACCAAATTGGTAAGTTACATACATATCGAGCCCTTTGCGCGCCAAAAACAAAATTTTACAGGATAAGTATTTTTATACCTTCATGAGAAGGGTATATATAAGTTTGTCATTCCGTGTGAAATTTCCACAATATAATTTTCCGACCCTATAAAGTATATATATTCTGGATCCTTATAGATAGCGGAGTCGATTAAGCCATGCCCGTTTGGCTGTCTGTCTGAGTGTTGAAATCAGTTTTTTGAACTCCCCAGAAATATTCGGGATCCAAATCTACAATAATTCTGTCACAAGTGCTTTCGAGAAGTTTGCTATTTAAAATAAGCAAAATCAGTTTAGGTCACCCAGAGTTATGGACCAATATGTGAGACAACCTCCATAAAAATTTGATATTTTTTGTACATTTTATTGCAATATTTTGAAATATATTGCAGATAATACCATTAAATTTTTTATACATTGTTTGTATGATAAAAGAAGAAAGTGTGCGGAAAATAGTAAGAATCGGTCAGTGATTTCTCATAGCCCCCATACAAATATTTATATTCCCGAAATATGTCTTAATGATAAATAAATGCCTATAAAATTGGAATATCAAGACAAAATTCAGCAAAAATAAGTTTTATACAAAAAGAAATCGCAAAACGAAATTTTTTTTTAGTTCGGTCCGTGTTTGACCATAGACCCCATATAAAGTCCACTTCCAAAATTCACTTAAATACGTATAAAACAGATATAAATAATGTTAAACCGCTAAAATTTGACATAAATACTCTTTATAGCCAAATAAATTGTTGTACTAAATTTTATGGTGGTCGGTCCAGAACTGGTCATAGCTCCCATACAAGAACCACATCTGAAAAAGGCATTTTTCCCTATATATATTGTATAAATATCGGTACCGACCCAAAACTTTGCACAGATCATTTGCATATACACAAACATCTTTCCACAAAATTTTGTTAATTTCGGTCTATTTTTAACCGTATGCCCCATATAAAGCCCTCTTCCGAAAATCACTTTAATACTCATAAATCTCTTATAAATAAGGGTACAAATCCAAAATTTTACATGGATCATTTACATACATGCCTAATAATTTGCCCCATAATTTGTCATAGCTGCCATATAGAACCATTTCCAAAAACAAATAAATTCGGATCAACAAATATTCTTTTCGGATTTATATATCGTTGGAAAGGTATTTTTAATGCCTTTTATTTAATGTATTACAAATTAGCAGACACCCAGTAGTTCCCGAGATATAGGCCTATATATTTTGAACTTAAAGAGCCCGCCCACTCGAAAATAGGCGTGACCGCTAACAAATTTTTTTTTGCTGGTATCTCCTCTAAAAGACCTATTTCATTTTTTTTTTTTTTTTTTAGCAAAATCACTAAAACCGAATTGTACCCCTTTTTTATACTCTGTTTGTTAAATTACACTCAAGATTATTATGAACATCAGACAGACTCGGTACATTATGGTAAGAATTGGTAATTAAATCAATTAAAAATGGTGAAAATGAGACAACATTTCAAAATATTTAACATAAATTATATTGGTCGTAAAATTGTCTTTCAAACAATATATCAAATATGTACTAATAAAATTTGCATTAAGACTGAATAGAAAACACAAAATTAGGATATTCCAGTCTAGTGTAGTTTCTGTATTCCTTATTACGTTTAGGTGGAGGGTATTTAAGATTCGGCACAGCCGAATATAGTATTCTTGCTTGGTTTAATTGTCTTTGCTATCAGCACACGTATTACCATGCAATTTTACATGTAATAATTGTTTTGTCCACCCTATCGATTGGTATACATTAAGGTGGGTGTTGGACCAATATTTCTGGGCGTTACAAACATATGCACAAATCCAATATACCCTCCCCACAATGGTGGTGTAGGGTATAATTATAAATTCAATTTCATAAATCATTATTTAAAACATAAAAACAAAACTAAAAGATGTTCTGCTAATTACTATTAAAATGATAATTTTTAAAATAAAATTCATTAAACGTCGTCTTCTTCTTGGTCTGTCTCGGGAAGACAGTCTTCAACAGACTCATCGCATGGTAATTTTAAATACTCATTGTGAAACTTTTCAGGTATTGTGTTTTTATCGCAAAGTATTTTTAATCGTTGTACTTTCTGGATGAAATTTTTAATTGATTCTTATATAAAGGAAGTGGCCCATTTGTTATTATAACAGTGTTGCGTCTTGTCCTTGCAATAGAGTCTATATCATATTCCTTAATTAGGGAATTGTAAAAATATCCATATTTAAGTTTAATAACAGGATTATATTTTTCAAATGATGCTGAGCGTTAAGTTGGCAGAGTTGTAAATGAATCATTCTTTTTTGATTTCAATTCATTACGAATTAGCTAAAATTTTAATTAATTCTTTTCAACAAAAAAAAAAAAAGAATTGAATTAAATTTGAATCAATTCATTTGAATTTAGCGAACATGAATTGCAATTCATTTCCAATTCAAATGAATTGGACAAAATGAGTTGCAATTCATTTGAATTAGGCAAAATGAATTGCAATTCATGTTCGCTAAATTCAAATGAATTGATTCAAATTTAATTCAATTCTTTTTTTTTTGTTGAAAAGAAATAATTAAAATTTTAGCTAATTCGTAATGAATTGAAATCAAAAAAGAATGATTCATTTACAACTCTGCCAACTTAACGCTCAGCATTTAAAACCTATTAATAATTTATGAAATTTTGTGACCAACGAACATTAAAGGACTTTTAGTAATACTTATGTTATTATTTTATTTATTAATAGATTTTTGTATGTACATATTTAATTCATTTACAATATGTTTAATATCTAAATCTATATATGGCATAACATTTTGTTGTACGCCAGATTGGCACAATTCTTTTTTTTTTTTTTTTTTATACATTTAATTTATTTATTGAATCTTCAGAAATGAAATGACAATAAGTTTTCGAATCTTAATACTAAATGAAAATAATAAGTCCAGCCAGTGCTAGACAAAATATAATGATACTACAAAAAATTTATATCCACTGATCCAGTCATCTGTTTTGCGCTTGAGTTAAAGCAAGGGTATCCCTCCTTCTCAACCGAACATGGCCAGTAAAGTTAAGGATGTCTCGTGCAAGTGGGTTTGGATGGTGTTCAAGTTTGCTGACATATTTTGAGGCGTGTTTTGTAAATTCGACTTTCACCAAAGGAATGCCTAGATCTTTGTGGATTCGAGAATTTTTAACATACCATGGAGCTGCAGTAATTGTACGTAGAATCTTATTTTGACCCCTTTGAATTTTTTCAATGTTGGATGCTGAGGCAGTACCCCATAATTGAATTCCATAACACCAGATTGGCTTTAGAATTGCATTGTACAACAAAAGTTTGCAATCCAACTTTAATGTAGAATTTCTGCCGATTAGCCAATTAATTTGCACTGCTTTTAATCTCATCTGGGTAAGTTTTGCGTCGATATGAGACTTCCAAGTTAAACGACGATCGAGGTGGATTCCGAGGTATTTGACTTCGTTGTGTTGCGGGATAATTTGATTATTTATTCTGATGAACGAGCATGTATCTTTTCGCAATGTGAAAGTTATATGAATACATTTCTGTTCGTTAACCCTGATTTTCCAAAGCTCAATCCAATTCTCTAGTTTATAAACATATTTCTGCAAGTTCTGTGATGCTATTTGATGGTCCTTATGAACGCTAATAAAGGCTGTATCGTCTGCAAAAGTTGAAGTATGTATTATGGGGTCTAACGGCATATCGGATGCATAAATCAAATATAAAGTTGGACCCAGTATGCTACCCTGGGGTACTCCTGCTTCAATTGGCTGAGCGGGGCTTAAAAAATCGCCTTCTTTGATTGTAAATTTGCGACCATATAAATAACTTTTCATAAGTTTGTGGGTGTTAGCAGGCAGAGTTAATTTAATTTTATGCATTAAACCTTCATGCCAGACTTTGTCGAACGCTTGCGACACATCAATGAAAAGGGCGGAGCAGTATTTTTTCTCTTCAAACGACTGTCTTATCACATTTACCAATCTGTGTGTTTGTTCGATGGTACTGTGTTTAGCTCTGAACCCGAATTGGTGATTTGGGATACATTGAGTGTCGTTCAGAATTGGAATCAACTTAGCCAATAACAATTTTTCAAACAGTTTTGAAATTGTCGGCAGTAGACTAATTGGCCTATATGACTCTACTTTAGTGGGGTCCTTCCCTGGCTTAGGAATCATGGTAATCATAGATACCTTCCAATCTGCAGGATAGTATTCTAGGCGTAAAATAGCATTGAAAATAAATAGGATAATTCTTTTAGCTACACGAGGTAACTCCACAAGCATTTTGTTGCTGATTTTATCCATACCTGGAGCTTTTTTAAGATTCAGAGTACCAATCGCGCTTTGAACATCATTAAAGCTAAGTCTTAGAGGTACAGGAGGTCTAATAACGAGTGGAGGCAAATCAGATGCATTATTTGAGTTGTTTATAGTAAACACATTTCTCAAATGGTTAACAAATAAAATCCCCTTCTCGGAATCATTTCTAGCCCAGTCACCAGTCGGATTTCGCAGAGGAGGCTTTCCTCTAACTGGTCTTTTTAAACCTCGTGCCGCCTTCCATAACGAATAGTCAGATTGTGGGGTACTATCAAGACCCTCCAAGTAAGATTTAAGTGAAGCCATTCTTTGGGTTTCTAAGAAATTTCTTAGTATATCTCTGCATACCCCTAGCCTAGCTTTCAGTTCAGGAGACCTGTGAATTTGCCACTCTCTTCTAACTCTTCTTTTTTCTGACAGGAGATGATCGAGTTCAGCGAAATAAGTTCTATTTGTCCCACTTCTGCACTCAACGTTGTATGTGGAGGCGTGATGTACAGCTCTTCGTATGTCCTCAGTAAACTTGCCAATCGACCCATCAATATCCTCGGTAGTTCTCAACACTACATTTTCCGTGCAGTGGGAACTTAAATACTTTTTATATTTTATCCAACTTACTCTGGTTTTAGATATGTCCCGAAATGGAGAGTCATTCCCTTGAAGGAAACGCATTGAAATAATAGAAGGAGAGTGATCTGAAGACAAGTCTAATGAAGGCTCCACTTGTATCGATTCTACAGGGATATTTTTCACTACTCCGAAGTCAATAACATCGGGAATCTTCCGTCGGTCCGTCGGCCAGTAGGTGGGATGCCCGCTTGAGAGTACATCTAATCCCATTTTGGCAATGGTGTTGAAGAGTTCACGACCCTTCGGGGTCACCAGACGTGAACCCCAAAAAGTGTGTTTGGCGTTAAAGTCACCAGCAACTAAAAATCTAGCTCCAAGGGAATTGAAGAAGCTGTAGTATTGGTGTTCTTTTATTGAAAATCGAGGCGGCGACTAAATTGATGATAAAACAAAATTGTATTGACTGAATTCAATACAAATGTTTGTTGCTTGTAGGTAATCCTCACATATGTTGTTCATTAAATAATGTTTTATTCTGTTCTTTATAAGAATTGCCGATCCTCCACATGCTCTTCCGCGGGGATCTTTAGTATCATACAACATGTAGCCATTAATTTTGAAGTACGCTGTCGCCGTCAAGTGAGTTTCAGCAATCATCATGACATCAATCTGCTTATCCATCAGGAAGTGTTCTAGTTCGTTTTTATGTTGGCGGAGGCCGTTCGCATTCCAAAAACAAATTTTTAAACAAATCATTTCTTTAAAATGGCTTGTAAGATAGTGGATTGCATTTTCAGCATTTCCTGCATCATGGATGTCATAGTGGTCGTAAAAGTGTTCATGGTTTGGACAAGTGTCTGCAATGTAGTCTCTAGAGTGTTAATATTAGGCTCGTAATATTGTGATTTAGGTGCCTGCTCCAAACCTGGCATATTAGATTTAACCACGTTAGCGTAAGAAACTTGTCTAGAACTAGGCGCGTTTACATGACTAGTGGACCGTAACAATTGCGGGAAATTGTCACTCGATGCCAAAATAGGCTGTTGACGATGATCAGGTAATACTGACGTCTTGTTGGTACTTATGGCTTTCAAGTGAGTGTAAATTGGACAACCTCTATAATTTGCGGTATGATTACCTCCGCAGTTACTGCATTTTTTGATTTTTGAATCAGTTTTCGGCTTATCACATTGAGCAGTTGCATGTAGCTCCCCACACGCAACACAAACTGTCGGCAATTTACAATACGCCTTGGTGTGACCAAATTCTTGACAGTTGAGACACTGGACGGGTCCCTGACGCTTATGTGGTTCTTCCACGGTGATTCTACGATGCAGAAGGTACATCAGATTGTAGATGGGATGGGACTCGTTTTTCTTTAATACGACATCTCCAGGTTCCAATTCCACCCTGAACATAGGCTGTGGAGTCTTTTCACGGTTTCTAATATTCGTTATGCTCTTAATTTTGAAGCCTTTTTCCATTAAGCTAGTCTTTATCTCGGCAGGATCAACATCTGGGTCTATACCCTTTAGAACGACTTGGAGTCCTTTTGCGCTTTTCAGCTGGTAGGTATAGAAATCCCTACTTTCCCTCTCCAACTGGTTGGACAATTTACGAAAATCATCCTCCTTTTTCACTTGTATTTTGGTTTCGCTGATATTTCCATGTTTAATTGATGTTACGCTAAACATATTTGCACCTATTACCGAAACAATTCCTTGTACCAATTTACTGGAAGTGGGCTCTCTCAGATAAATTGGTGGGGGCTTAAACGTCTTCTTAGGAAGTTCTGGCTCATCCGTCTGGAGGAGAGCAAACCTATTTTGATCATTACTCACAGTCTTAGAAGCTTTTGCATTTGATGACACTTGAGCAGACTTCGGGCTCCTCTGTCGCTTGAGAACGGTGATGTACTTATCCATACCTAATTGTTTGTTGGGTTTGACTGCACTATTTGATGAAGATGATGTTTTTTCATCTGTTGAAATCACTATATTGGGCGAACAGGAACGACGACGTTCCACGGCTCTTGTAGTGAGAAAATTCTCCAGAGATTTTTTTATGGATTCTTCCTCAGAGAGCCATTTAGTTTTTCTCGACGAGCTAAGCTCTTTCTCAGAATTACATCTGAGAGGAACACTCATACAGTTTTTATACGATTTTTAATGTTTTTCTAGGAAAGTAAATTTTGTTTACAAAGTATAGATTTTATATAATTTTTAATAAAATAACAAGATAAATTATAAGTTAATATTTTCATGGAAAATTAAAAAACAAATTCATTTAAAATAAATCTTCTATATTTTAAACAAACTTCTATATATTTATACAGGGAGAAAAAGTTTAGGCCATTTAGTATACATATAACTTCATTCAAATTTAGAATGGTTTTACCAAAATATTGTATTCTAAATTTTTTGTACAATGGGCAAACACCAATAAAGTGAAAAGTATTTTCCGGAGTATCTAAATTGCACATTGTGCAATTACCAACAGTGTTATTTTTGAAAGACTTTGCATTCAAATCTAACAAGCCACCTCTAGCCCTTATTATTAAACTGACTGCACGTGGAGAAAAATTTTAAGTATATAATGATGAAACATTGTAGTCCAGTATAGAATATAGATCATGAAATTGTGAACTTTTTGCATTTTCTAAGTAATCATTACGTTCCTTGAGTTTGAGTTGGTCCAATATAGGTTTCCACTGTTTGCTAAGTGGATATATAGTGTTATCAGGGGTAAACTGTATATGTTGACAGATATTTTCCCACTCTTTAGCCCAACAAATATTTTGTTCTATAATTGTTAATGCCAAAATACGAGGTAATCTGTAAGGATTCATACTTAATACTTTATTAATATAGTCTAGGTGAAGTCTACACAAAATGTAATTTGGTGTAGTGGTAGGAAGATACAACATTTTTTTAATAAAAAATCTAAATAGTTTTTCAACCTCATCGTATTTCACGTAACCCCACACTTGTGCTGCATATAACATAATAGATCTGGATGCTGCTTGAAATATTTTAAGCTTATTATTCTGTGAGATTTGCGGATTGTTTATATATTTGGACCAAGTAGAGTTTATCGCCAGTTTCGAGGCAGCTAAATTATTGTTCAAGTGTTTCCTAAAAGAGAGATTATATGTAATGTCTACACCAAGATATTTATAACTATTTACAATCTCAATATTATCACCACCAAAAACTCAGTTTAAATTTGAAGAAATTCTAGTACCGGAACGAAATACCACTATTTTAGATTTGTCTAGATTAGGGTTACCATATTCATTTTGAGAAAAAGAGGATGTCGACCAAAAAAAGCCGGACATTTATCCTTAAAAAGAGGACAATACTCTGTAGCAAAATATTAAAATGCAACGCCTTAAAATACACAAAACAAATTTAAAATTCTATTTACATATCCTCCTCAGTCCCGAGACAAAAATAAAAAGTAAATTTTCGGAAAACCCGTTTTATTAGACTAATATCATCAAATTAAGTAAAAAAAAAATTTTATTTGAATTTAAGGACGAGAAAGTCCCGAGTTATTTAAGGTGCAGCGGGCTGGACATTTGGAACAAGATTAAGTGCAAGTTATTATGGAATTCATTTTTTATTCATATTAATTTAAAAATAAATCGTGTAGCTCTTCTTCAAATTATCAAAAAAAAAATTATAAATTATGTGTGGAACTCCATAAAACATTGATGCTCATTAGTAATGCACAGAAAAACTCCACAAGCAATACATTTTAATCGGGTTTATTGGCTGCACCCTTCCAAACGGAAGCGCATAAATTTAGTTTTATTACTTACAGCGCAAAAAGGTAAATATTTGTTAGTAGTTTTTCAAACTTCCTTCGGTGGAAAGCTTTGCAACGAGGTCCTTCGGCATTCTATTTAATTGAATTGTTCATGTAGCCAATATGCCTTTTTCCAAAAGAGTTAATAGAAGTAAAATATCGATCAATGAAAATTTCGCTACTCTTGCTCAAGGCGGTTGCAAGTTTATTAACTACAGAGCCTCCAATTTCCAATTGTTTATGTATTTTTCCATCAGGCCATGTTTTGGCGCCTTGGTATATAAAAAAAACCAATACTAATCCATCAGGAGACGCAAGAACAAAATTTTTCAATCCAACTGGATTAGGCTTTCCTTTAACATATTGCTTGAGGCTGGTTGTTCCCTAAAAAGGTATAATTTGCTCGTCTATGCTGCATTTTTTGGGCTTTGGAATTAATTTACATTTGTTTAGAACAACGTCAATAATAGGTTGAACTTTCCAAAGCTTGTTTTTTTTTCTCTGTTTCAGTAACTGCCATATTATCAACGAAGTGTATATTATTTCGCAATAACAATACAACAAAAAAAATAAAGTGTGTTTGTTTTGTGTTTGGCCGATCAATGTGTAACAAAAAGACTGAATTATAATTTTAGTTTTAATGTATTATTTTTTGTTTTGTTTTTTAGTTTAAGTTATTGAATTGTTTCTTAATAAAATTTTTATTTAAAAATTGTATTACGCCTTTGATTTTTAAACATTTGGTTTTCTGTCTACACTAAAGACTATGCTGTAGTGTATATGATAGTAATGTAAAAATCTGATTATTGTACACTGCACCATATAAAAAATCTAAGCGAGCGCACACAATAACAATACAACAAAAATTTTTTTGTATACATGTCATAACTGTGTTCAACTTGTTACTCATCAGCTATGTTCTCTCGTTGTTTATTATTGTTGTTGGCACACATAGTGTGTGTCATGCAAAACAAGAAGTAAGTGCATTGAAGTGTTTGCTAAAAAATAAAATGTCTTAAGTGGCTTTCAAGACAACATTTGCAACCCTTTAGTAGTTACACGTACATAGGTAAAAAAAACGTTAAAATTACCAAATTCTTTTTACCGGTTAGGTAAGGAAAAGTAATTGGTATAAACTCTAGTAGTTATCTATTTGTTAAAGTTACGGGCATAAGACACGTAGACAAAGGCCAAAAGCCAAAGCCGTTTAAAATTGTGAAGGCGCATATGGCGGCCAAAAAGCATCAAACACAATTTGTTTACACAAAAAAGCATGTCATGACATCGTGTGTATTTAAAAAAAATGTATATGTACATCAATGCCAACAATACTTTCGATGCAATAAAACGAAATTATAGATTAAAGTTTTAAAAGTAGGACAAACCCAGGACACTTGCAAAAAAAGAAGTAGGACTACCCCGGACGCCCTAAAAAAGAGGACGGTGTCCGGGGAAAAGAGGACGTATGGCAACCCTAGTCTAGATTAGCTTTCAAGGACCACGTTGTACAAACAATCAATCATTTTTTGCAATCCTGGTGGAGTATCTGATAATATAACAAGATCGTCGGCATAGAGCAGTATTTTAACATTAACATCCGCAACATTTACACCCCCAGGTAACTCATCTGCCAAATCATTAACATATAATGAGAATAAAAGGGGGCTTAATACACAACCCTGCTTTACACCTATTTCAACTGCAAATGGATCAGAGTAAGAGTTTCCATTCCAAATACAACTTTCCGTATTTTCATACAAGTGCTGTAAAATTCTTATTATTTTCGACGACTCACAGTGGCTGAAAATCGTTTTTCATTGGCCAAAATTCTGTAACTTTTGAACCGATCAAAATATTGAAGTAATTTTTTTTTTAATGGATAGATATTTAGTTCAGCTTGGCTCAGTTGTAATTACATTAAAATTGATTGATGACTTTTTAAGGACTTCTAGGTCAAAGTTGAACTTTTGATTTTTTTTAACTTTTGGAGTGAAATATGGGTTTATTTTTTTTATTTACATATTAAAAAATTTAATATTTGGAACTTAATAGTAATTATAATTATTTTTTGTGATAATGGAATTTTTTTAATGTTACACTCAAAAAAATTTTTACACTCAAAAAAATGTTTGCACTAAAAAAAATAGGAAAATTCACTGGAGATTTTGCTGTTACTACAGAAAAATTTATTGTTTTTTGCTGTCAGATTTAAAAATAATTTAAAAAAACATTTTAAAAATAAAAACTGCAATAGATTTTATTAGCATTTGTAACAATAGTAGGTTCTATTTATTATTATTTTTAACCGACTTCAAAAAGGAGGAGGTTATCAATTCGAATGGTATGTTGCTTTTTTTTATGTTTTTTCCACGATAACCATTTCTGAACCAATTTTAAAAATTCTTTTTTTGTTTGAAAGGGTTTGCTTGCAGGTGGGTCCCATTTAATTTTTATGAAGATCGGACGGACATACGATTTTTTATTTACCGTTATCTGTATTTTTTCTGTGCTTCTCTTATAAATTGTTGAATAACTTCGTGATTTATGAATCAATTTTAAAAATAATTTTTTTATTTGGAAGATATGGCTTGCAGAAAAATATATTTAAGGTAAAAAAAATTAAAATTTCAGAAATTGATTGAGATATATCGGGGATATATAGCATAAACCGATTTTTAAGAATATATCGAATATGGGTGTCAAAATTTAGCTCTGTTAATGGGAAAACATTATAGATTTAGCATAAACCGATTTTTTAGAAGATTAACAAGATTTTCAAAATTCTTTCTTTCAATCGAAAAAGTGCAACAACATTAGTTCTATTAAACATTTTTGAAAATTAATCCAACATTTTATTTGGCCGAAATTTTGAAGTCGGTTTTTTTTAAAGAATTATTTACTAATACTATGTTTTTCGTACTTAAATAACAATGAAGGCAATTATAATTATTATTCATTTGAAACAAATATTGATTGCAAATATTCTATATTTTGTTCTGCGCTATTTCTGTTCTTTAGTAGTTTTTTGGCTTCTTCATCTAAATCCCGATGTTCCACTTTCCATTGATTTCGAATATTGGAGATGAACGGATCTGATGTTGCCAATAATATATTAAATAGATCTTCATTTGTGGAATTTCGTGAAATTTTACTAGTATTGTGCTCTCTATAAAATCTGTAATCCTTGTTCCTTTTTTCCTGAGCCTCCTCTGATAGCTCTCCAAGTGGCACCAAATGATATTTAATGATATCTTCTCCATGATAAAGGATTTTGTGAACTGTTGCAGACATATTTCTCCATGGGTAGTTGGTTGTATATATTTTTGCAGTTTCCTTAGCATAATCTCCAAATTGTCTAGCGTCAATTTCTTCATTGCTCGCAAGTACTTCTAGGATTATTTTAAATCTGAAAATAAGGTTTAAATCCACTCCTGTTATTTCAGATGCTGTTTCTGGATCTGAAAAGAATCTTCGTGCGGTAAAATTTGCGATATTCATCTTGAACATGTTTCTTTTCTGAACTTCTTAACTCTTTGTTGGTTCCATTGTTTCTTATGGATCCTGAAGACACGAAATCCAAATCATAACTGATTTTTAGTATATGTTCCATAAGTCGTCATTTGATCCACAGTAAAAAGTCATGAAAAATATGTGATGCTCTTGGTAGTCACAGCTAAATTCAAGTGCGGCCGAAAGGGTTAATATCAGGTAAAACTAATTAGTATCTCGCCAATATTGGGTTTTTTTTCTTTAGTGGTTTAATGTCACGATTATTTTTATAAAATTGTTTATGACTTTGGTTGACCCTAACAGTTGATAACAGGTATATTAGAAAGAGAGCATATGTTTACTGTAGAACCTATTGTGATATTTGTATGACTTATTTTTTTGCTAATCAAAACAAAGCCATAAACCCCTTTCGCAGGTATTATATTTAATTATTTTAGTTTTACGTAATCTAAAGTAAAAAAACTTAAACCTTTAGGCGAAAAAGTGAAAATTTAATACACCATTGTATACGAGTAACTATAGGGCTGTTGAAATTATCGTAATTTGAATTTTTTTAGAGTAATTTCATTAAAATTAAAAAAGTGTTCTACCGGCGGGTCGTGGCGGGTGCAAAAGTATATATAGGGTTAAAGAAGACATTTTCAGCTTTCTTCGGGTGGTACACGTTTCTTGTTCCCTTTTGTTCCCTAGAAGTTCTATTCCACTAAAGTTTAAATTTCAGAAAAATATAGTAGTTTCATAAATATTTCAGAACGCCCCTAATATTAAACGCTAGAGCGGTAACCACTTACAACAACTAAAGACTATAATCCTACCAACATTATAAAAAAGACCGCAGGCCATTATCGATGATAGCTTGCGAGTAGTAACCATTTATTTTTGACAAAAAACAAATAAAAAACACCTTTTTCTGAAATTAAAAAAATAGTTGAGTTTGACAGCATGCCACGCCCACAATTATTAATAGTTTAACCTAATTTTTTGGCTACCTTAATATGGATATATTAGCTCCAAAAAAGTGTAAAAATTTTAAAAATCGGTGACAAAAAAAAAATCGACTTTTGGCCAATGAAAAACGATTTTCAGCCACTGTGCGACTTACCAAGGCATGAGATCTTGTACAATAAACCATTACGAGGAATCGTATCAAATGCGCACGAAAAATCAACAAAGCATATGTGTTATTATTGTTTGCTTTGTTTAAGTTCACAATATTAACGAGGTTAAAAATGTTGTCAACGGTTGAATAATTCTTTCTAAATCCGGCTTGAAATTCATTCAGAATCATGTTACGATCTATCCATTCCGTTAAACGATTCAGTATAATGGTATTAAATATTTTGAATGAGGTATTAATCAGCGATAACCCTCGATAGTTTGATGGGATATTGGGATCACCTTTTTTGAAAAGAGGTATCAGTATAGATTTTCGGAAGCTGGATGGAATTTGTTCATGTAGGAAAATTATGTTAAAGACAGATAACATTTCTTTAATAAAGGAATTAGAAGCATTTTTATAAAATTCGTAACAGATACCATCTTGACCAGGAGATTTATTATCCTTAAGTGATTTTAAAACAAAGAAAAGTTCACACATTTCCATGGGTGAGTCTAAGATCGGATCAATAAAATATGGCATTGACCAGCTGATAGTCTGGGAATCAACATCTGCCTGCAGTAACGATCCGTGGATAAATAATGAAATAGTATCGTGTTGTGAGAAACGGTTTAAACTTTATAAAAAATGGCTTCACAATAGAAATAATAAAGAAAATGAACTAATATATAAAAACTTTAGAAATGCATTAAATAAAAAAATTAATTTTACGAAAAATAACTACTATAGGAATCAATTTATTGCTAACAGATGTAATATGAGAATAACTTGGCAACTTATTAATGAAATAAATGGTAAAAAAATAAAAATTTAGATGAAATAATAATAAAAAATTTCAAAAATGAAAATTTAAATGATGTTACAAATAATTTCGCAAAAAGCTTAAAACAAAATGTTCAAAATATTATACATACCTGTAACAAAAGAACTTTATTTTATACGGAAAAAACTATTAACAACTCAATTTTTATAGAAAATGCTAACGAAATAGAAATTTATAATATATTGAAAACACTTAATGTAAATAAAAGTGCGGGAATAGATGGTATAAGACCACGCGATATAAAACAAAATGCAACGTCATTAACGGAAATAATAACAAAAATTATTAACATGATTTTAAATCAAGCGAGCGTTCCAGAATTGTTGAAAATATCTATAGTACGCCCCATATACAAAAACGGTACAAAAAGCGACTATAATAATTACAGACCAATAGCTATTTTACCAGTTGTTGAAAAAATTATGGAAGAAGTAATAGTGAGAAGGCTGTAGAATTTTACAGAACGATATAAAATAATTAATGAAAACCAATATGGGTTTCAAAAGAATAAAAGCATAAACAAGTTGCTAGAAAATTTTGCAAATCACATAAATTCACATCTAAGCGAAAATCAACATTGCCTTGCCCTTTTTGTGGATTTCAGTAAAGCCTTCGATACCTTGAATCACAACAAGCTGTTAGACACACTGGAAAGAATAGGAATACGAGGTAATTGCCTGAATTTCTTCAAAGCGTACTTGAACTGTAGAAGATTCAAAGTAAAAATAGGCGCTAACTTTAGCAATGAAATTGATATTACACATGGAGTTCCACAAGGGTCAAAATTAGGTCCATTATTGTATCTGATATATGCCAATGATTTAATCAGCATACTGAAAAACAGTAAAACATTTGCGTATGCAGACGATACTGCCATAATTGTCTGTCATAAAAATCTCGATATAGCAACAAAATCTATGCAAAATGAACTCAACATAGCAACAAAATGGTGTCACGATAATGGTTTAATCATTAATGCTAGCAAAACCAAGATCATGCACATAAAACCACGGCACTTCAGATATACTAGTATTAAACTTAAATTCCACGGTATTGACTGCATCCACGATGAACAAATAAATAATGATGATAACTGCACAACTGTAATCGAATTAGTCAATACATACAAATACTTAGGCGTGCACATAGATCATAATTTTAAATGGCAAACACACATCGATGAAGTGCAGAAGCAACTACGTAAGTCTTCAGTTATGCTTTACCATTTAAGCAACTCGTCTACTTATAGTGTCTTGAGGCAAGCATATTTTTCACTCTCGGAGTCCTATATTAGACATGGCATCACTGCATGGGGAAGCTCTACGTACTGCAGTACACTACAAAACCTACAAAACAGAGTACTCAAAATACTTTGGAAAAGTTTATATAAATCTAAACAAAGCAACAACACCAGCACAAACAACAACACCAACACAAACAACAACACCAGCACAAACAACAACACTAGCGCAAACAACAACACCAGCATAAACAACAACACCAGCACAAACAACAACACCAGCACAAACAACAACCGCAGCACGAGCAACAACACCAGCACAAACAACAACACCAGCATAAACAACAACACCAGCACAAACAACAACAGCAGCACAAACAACAACACCAGCACAAACAACAACACTAGTACAAAAAAAAACACCAGCACAAACAACAACACCAGCATAAACAACAACCGCAGCACGAGCAACAACACCAGCACAAACAACAACACCAGCACAAACAACAACACCAGTACAAACAACAACACCAGCATAAACAACAACACCAGTACAAACAACAACACCAGCATAAACAACAACACCAGCACAAACAACAACAGCAGCACAAACAACAACACCAGCACAAACAACAACACCAGTACAAACAACAACACCAGCATAAACAACAACCGCAGCACGAGCAACAACACCAGCACAAACAACAACACCAGCACAAACAACAACACCAGTACAAACAACAACACCAGCATAAACAACAACCGCAGCACGAGCAACAACACCAGCACAAACAACAACACCAGCACAAACAACAACACCAGTACAAACAACAACACCAGCACAAACAACAACACCAGTACAAACAACAACACCAGCATAAACAACAACCGCAGCACGAGCAACAACACCAGCACAAACAACAACACCAGCACAAACAACAACACCAGCACAAACAACAACACCAGCACGAGCAACAACACCAGCACAAACAACAACACCAGCACAAACAACAACACCAGTACAAACAACAACACCAGCATAAACAACAACCGCAGCACGAGCAACAACACCAGCACAAACAACAACACCAGCACAAACAACAACACCAGTACAAACAACAACACCAGCATAAACAACAACACCAGCACAAACAACAACAGCAGCACAAACAACAACACCAGCACAAACAACAACACTAGTACAAAAAAAAACACCAGCACAAACAACAACACCAGCATAAACAACAACACCAGCACAAACAACAACCGCAGCACAAACAACAACACCAGCACAAATAACAACACCAGCACAAACAACAACACTAGCACAAACAACAACACTAGTACAAAAAACAACACCAGCACAAACAACAACACCAGCATAAACAACAACACCAGCACAAACAACAACACCAGCACAAACAACAACACCAGCATAAACAACAACACCAGCACAAACAACAACCGCAGCACAAACAACAACACCAGCACAAATAACAACACCAGCACAAACAACAACACTAGCACAAACAACAACACTAGTACAAAAAACAACACCAGCACAAACAACAACACCAGCATAAACAACAACACCAGCACAAACAACAACACCAGCACAAACAACAACACCAGTACAAACAACAACACCAGCATAAACAACAACACCAGCACAAGCAACAACATAAACAACACCACTCAAATCATCAATATAAACCAACAACAAAATATGTAAATACATAGACCAAAACACTAACATCGCCAAACAACTTAATATACTTAATATAAAAAGCATTTACGAAACAACGTTAATAAACTACTTCCAACATGAAAATACATATTTAAATAAAATAAACCATAAATACAACACCAGACTTCGCGCAGAAGGACGATACAAGCCGGATAAATACAAAAACAATTATGGAAAAGCCAAATTGGATGTAACACTGCCGAAAATTCATAATAATTTGCCAACCAGTATATTATCTATTACAAATAAAATAAAGAAAAAGAATGAAATAAAGAAATTTTACATAAGTTCGCAATAAATAAAAAAATAATTGAATAAAAATATAATATTGTTAATATTTAAGCAATTAATATTTAAATAATTCTAATAACATTTATATTTCTCTCTTGACCTACAGATAAGCCAATTATCGGCTTCGTGGGTCCCTTGAATATTAAATGAAATGTAATTTATTTATTAAAATAATGTTTAATAAAAATTCTTCTTAAAAAAAAAAAAAAAAAAAAACTAAAGTGAGAACGAAAATCGTCGGAATTTATTGAACCTTTAACAGAATATGAACGCGATTTCATGGAGTTGGATAGCTTCCACCAATCACTGCTACAATCACTAGTTGGTCAATATTGTTATTATACAAATCTATTTTCTTTTTATTACATATCTTAATATAGCAAGCTCTAGATGCAAAATATCGAGTTTTGTTAACCGAATTGTGCTTTTTCCTGTATCGCCTAAGCTTATTTAGCATAAGTTTCCTAGCATGAGCACATTTCCAATCAAACCATTTCTGCTTGGGTTCAAAGTAATGTTTGTTTACCTTAGTAACATTAGCCAACTTTATTTTGTTACATAGATGTGCAACCAATTCATCAACCGTTTCATTAGATTGTAGATCAACATTGCTAGCAAGTAATGAAAGATTATCCTTGTATTTATCAGCCAATTTACTGTCCCAACGCCGTCTTTGAATTGTATTATGTATTCTCATTAGTATTAACAACACGGCACGATGATTTAATTTTTAAGCAGAGTGGCATGTGGTCAGAAAACGGCTTGGATGCTATAAAGAAATCATCAACATATTGTAAAAAGGTAAGTGAACAAATACAATAATCTATAACAGAACTACCCATAACCCCACAAAAGCTGAATTCCCCTAGAGCATCGTTACCAGTTCTACCATTAAGCACAATCCCACCGACATTTTCAATAAGATTCATCAATTTTTTGCCTTGTGCATTAAGTTCTTTGTCTTTTGAAGATCTAGATTTATTAATATATGGTAGATCTTTCAAAAAGTTACCTTCTAAAACTTGTTCATTTGCAATTCTCACATATAGATCACCAACAATACAAAAATTAGAAGGATCAAGTTCCTGTACAAATTCTTCAAATTTTCCGAATTCATTATTCCATTTAGTACAGTTTAAATAAGTTGGGATAAAGTAAAACATATTACCTTCAATTTTAGCGCTTAATACCGTGTTATTGAAGATGTTTAAAAATTTAAAAGCATAAGTATTTTTAAGATTTTTTTGAAACCATATAAACAGCCACCACTAGCACGACCAGCTCTATGCGTTTTCGAACCTGCAATCCAATGTAAACAATAATTATTAAAATATGACGAACACAAGTGCTGTCTATCAGCTGTAACATGGGTTTCAAAAAGAAAAAATACATCAATTTTTCAAGGTTTGCTACATTATATGAAACTAAATGGCATAAAAAAATTGTTATTGGGAATTTGAAATATCTACATTTTTAACATTACAATCTACTGTATTCCTACTATCCTTAATGCAAACATCAATAACGAAATTACATTCTAATAAAAGATTTTTTAAGTACTCAGCATCATTAACAGAATCAGCACAAACTTTGCCATTGGACCACGTATATCTGTTGTTATTTATAAATATACAAAACTCACCAAGCCTGACTTTAACAGAATCATTAGCTTTTGAAATATTTTTGCTTAATTGTCTCAGGTTATATCGCACATTTTGTTCATCTTCAGTGTAATCTTTCTGAATGAACACATCTTGACCTTTTAATAAGCCCTTAGCAGCAACGACGTTGTAAGCCTGATAACTCCATCCAAAGCTGAACAAAAACGATTTTCCAGAAGAAATCATGCGGGTTGACACCACCTCAGCGTTGACTTTTAATACATCACTGCACAGTTTTGTAAATTTTTCTCTAGCAGTTTGTACATTTTTACAATTCAAACCGGCAACAACAACATTAGAAGAACGCGACCTACGGTCAATGTACTCAAGACGTGAAGTGAGCTCTTTAATATCATTCTTAAGTCTTATTTTCTCTTCTTTTAATTCTTGTATCTCCATTTTTATCACTACTAGGTCTGTTTTTCTAGTAACATCTTTCAGTTTATCATCCAATAGATCGCTAAACCTACTCCACAAGAAAACGTCTTGGGATGCTGATTGACTGTTTTCCGCCATATTCTGACAAGACAAATGTTTTTTACTATTCTTTTCAGTGTAATCAGGTGATGTGGCTTCGAGTGTAGGTTTATTATTCATCGGTTTATGTATGTAATATTTCTTTAATATTTAAGCAGAAACTGCAAGTACTCTTCTAAATATTCAAAATCACTGTCTAGAAAACTTTCAATATTCAACTTTTGGCATAGATCGTATAGCTTGAACTTATGGGACAGTAAGTCTTTTATACAATAGTATAAAGATTTCCATCTTGTTGGCACAGAATCAATTCAATTCAAATAAATTGGAAATGTATAACAAATTCATTTTTCGAGTTAATTCAAATGAATTGGTAAAATGAATTGCAATTCATATTTTAACTCATTTGAATTAATTCAAAATCAATTCAAATGAATTGGGAATGAATTGCAATTCATTTTTTCTAACTCATTTATATTAATTCAAAATCAATTCAATTCAAATGAATTGGAAATGAATTGCAATTCACTTTCAATTCAAATTTAATTCAATTCGTTTTTTGGAGAAAAGAATTAATTAAAAATGTTACCAATTCATTGCATGAATGATTCGCGAATTAATTCAAAAATGAATGATTCGTTTACAACTCTGAAAGTTGGAAACGAAATTTTTAATGAATTTATTTATAATTGATTGGATTAGTTCTTGCGTTAGTTATCACTTGGAGCCCAAATAGTTCTATCTCGAACAAATGATTCAATAGTACTATGAATGGAATCAACGGGCATCATAGTATGTCCAGGTAATAAAAAAGTAGTTTTTATTTTGTTGATAAAATTTGAATTTTTAAGAAAATTTAATATTGTAGCTAGCATAACTCGGTTGCGATTTTGACCAGCACAACTGTCACAGTAAAGACTAATTGAAGAGTGTGTCTTTTTTTCATCCACAAGTTTTAAATATTGAAAGATAATGGTAGAAATTTCGTTATATCCACGTTTTCCATCTGTAGTGTTTGTACATCACTTCTTTCCAAAGAAGAATGGTCAGATTCGCTGTCACTGTATGGAACTAGAGCCTTTTTATTTAAAACTTAATTCTTTAAATTTGTTGTAGGTAAATATAAAAAAAATCACAATTACCTCTGCTTGCCATTACGCCATATTGAAAAACATGAATAAAAACCGAATTGTTTTCATTAATTTGAAAAAGAAACAAAAAAAAAAAACGTAAGCGCCACACAGTGGCACCGTCCCATACATTTCTTGGAAAAAAATAGAAGGAGTAGAATAGAAGGTCGTACAGCAATGAAATTTTGCAGAAACACTTGTCTGGGCTAAATTAAGAAACTGCACTTGCCAAAATTTTTATTTTTGGACCTAGGGACATGAAATTCGGGACACTTCTTAATTGAGTTCTCCTAATGAAAAAAAATTAAAAATATTGGGAATACCACGCCTACTTTAGATTTTACGCCCATTGAAAATTGTAGATTTTAGATGTTTTTCTTCCCTGTCTAGAATCATATGAAAATTTCATATAAGTTAAAAAAATTTAATTTTTATTCAAAAGTTAAACATGTGTTGTCTCCATACAAAAGAAGAGAATAAATATCCTTCAAATACACCGAATATATCGCACAAATGCATGCCGCTTTTCTAGTCAAGTATGCGAAGTTAAAGTGTGTAACACCTAAGTCTTTGAAACAAAATGATATAAAATACAGTTATGAACCCTTTTTAATGCTTTTTAATTAAAAAAAATTGTGTTGCCAATATTGAGACGCCAAATGAGGTTATTTATACCTTTCAGCTTGATACAAATCCAATATAATATACAATGTTTTAATTGAATATGTAACAGGCGAAAAATTGTGTTAGTTTTTATTTGTAATATTATTCAAGCACCATATCTAACAATGGGATCTAGTTCTAAGGAAATTTTGTTCGAATGACGCCTTATGCTACTTATGTAAGGATCCGAAGTTATAAGAAGTCTGTTGAATACATCAGTATTTGGGAAAGTTCGATCATACTTTCTCAATAATTTTATTCTATTTTCTTCGACCTTTTTAATGATTTTTATTATTATTCAAAATGTTACTGTTAAAATTATTTATTGTTCAATGTTATTATCAAAAATTTAAAATTATTTTTCTGTAAAACATATCTAAACTATCAAAACCTGAAAAAACTATTGATATATCGACGATTCTATCGTAACAATATTAAAAATTTTATAGTTCTCAGAGACTGCAATGCTAAAAAACATTTAGTTTAAACCAAACCGAACTTAATTTCTTAGTTCAATAAAAAACAAACTAAAATAATACTATTTAATCTATATATATAAAAGTGAATGTGTGTCGTTAATAACGACTCGTTATGTTTATTATTATTAGTTTGAAGTCTATAGACGGCTAAACGGCTGAACCGATTTGCTTGAAATTTTCACAGTATATTTCTGTATGTCTGGAAGGAGCTATAGGCTACTTTTTTTTTGGTACCTCCCATACAAAGTTAATTTTAAAAAATACGGGTAGCGAAGCACACCGGGTTTTAGCTAGTATAATAATAAATATGAGATCAATTATCAGTTAACCATATTAAATTTTTTTTTTCTTTTTATGTCGAACGTCTGTCCGCAATTATTTGTCCAGCCTTGCTGAACTTTCTTTCCGAATCAGTAGTTGTATCCGGATCACACAAATACTTAAGTCAAGTACTTGCATCTATTTCATATTAGTGGATCTTGCCTGCAAATAAAGCAACTTAATTATGTTATAGATATACATATGTTTGTACATATGTCCAAAACAACGCTTACCTTCCAGCAGTGTGGCCAGGGGCCAAATTACCGCATTCGTGATCGAATGAGCTATCGTATCGAAAAATGATTTCGATATCGAAATTATGATAAAATGTACTAAATTTCTTGCTAGATATCGAATGCCATAATCTCAAATAAGAAAATTACGATATTTTACTCGATATCGAATGCGGTAATTTGGCCACATGTCTCAAACATTTTTGCAGCTAAATCCTCTCCAAAATAATGCTAAATGGATTTTTAAATGCTAGAAAAATGCTAAAATTTTTTTTAATAATATTATGAAGAAATTCTTCACTATTTGTACCGCTGTTTCTACAAATTATATTTGATTAATTATATAAATAAACTCACATCGAACTCAAAAACAAAACAAATTATTTATTAAGATTTTTTTTATAAAATATTAAAATTTTTATTTCTATATTTCGCTACTCTTTGAGTAGCTTCTTCAGGACAAAAATTTTATAATTTTATAAATTTTCATTCAGTCTCGTCTCATCGAACTGTTCGGACGTGTTACTTTTAGTGCGGCTGAATTTTCGGTGAAAAAATCGTAATAGGTGAAAAAGTGTAAAAAGTTGAAATTAAACAAAAAAGTGAAAAAAATAACTCGTAATAGGTTAAAATATATATAAAAAAAAAAACATTAAAAATCGTATAAAAACTGTATGAGTGTTCCTCTCAGATGTAATTCTGAGAAAGAGCTTAGCTCGTCTAGAAAAACTAAATAGCTCTCTGAGGAAGAATCCATAAAAAAATCTCTGGAAAATTTTCTCACTACAAGAGCCGTAGAACGGCGTCGTTCCTGTTCGCCCAATATAGTAATTTCAATAGATGAAGGAACAGCAACACCTTCTACATCAAATAGTGCAGTCAAACCCAAAAAACAAGTAGGTATGGATAAGTACATCACCGTTCTCAAGCGACAGAGGAGCCCGACATCTGCTCAAATGTTTTCCAACTCAAAAGTTCCTAAGACCGTCAATAGTGATAAACCAAATGACCAAAACAGATTTTCTCTCTTCCAGATGGATGAGCCAGAACCTCCTAAGAAGACGTTTAAGCCCCCACCAATTTATCTGAGAGAGCCCACTTCCAACAAACTGATACAAGGAATAATTGCTGTAATAGGTGAAAACATGTTTAGCGTAACCTCAATTAAACATGGAAATATCTGCGAGACAAAGATCCAAGTGAATATGGAAGATGATTTTCGAAAATTGTCCAACCAGCTGGAAAGGGAGACTAGGGATTTCTATATCTACCAGCTCAAAAGCGCAAAAGGACTCCAAGTCGTTCTAAAGGGTATATACCCATGTGTTGATCCTGCGGAGATAAAGACCGGTTTAATGGACAAAGGGTTCAAAATCAAGAGCGTAGTGAATATTAAAAACCGTGAAAAGATCCCTCAGCCCATGTTCCAACAAACTGATACAAGGAATTGTTGCTGTAATAGGTGAAAACATGTTTAGCGTAACCTCAATTAAACATGGAAATATCTGCGAGACAAAGATCCAAGTGAATAGGGAAGATGATACCCTTGCTTTAACTCAAGCGCAAAACAGATGACTGGATCAGTGGATATAAATTTTTTGTAGTATCATAATATTTTGTCTAGCACTGGCTGGACTTATTATTTTCTTTTAGTATTAAGATTCGAAAACTTATTGTCATTTCATTTCTGAAGATTCAATAAATAAATGAAATGTATTAAAAAAAAAAAAATTGACCCTGTGATGCGATCAGATCCCGGAGATTTTTTAATATTCACTTTTTCTATTACAGATTTTACTTGAGTTATGTTCCATTTTATTGGATGGTTTACTTATCAGGAATGATTGGACGACAGGAACGTGTATGTGTATCATGTGGCGTGAAAACTTTCTCAAGGTGGCCCGCGAAAGCGTTTAATTATTCATTTATGTTTTAGGTCCAAGTGCGGTTTTGCAGTCTTAATTCTTGGGTTATAGGGCTCATATGCCGTACAGCCTTCCATTTAGATAGCCTTTTATTGCAGACTCGTGGTTCTGTTTTAATTTGTTGCGTAGAGTTGTCAGGCATAATTGTAGTTGGGTCTTAGTGGCTGGGGAACGACTGTTTTGACATTGTCTTCTTAACTTCCTTTTTTCTCTGATAAGGGTCTCTATATCCGTCGATGTATTGTAAGGAGCACGTTTAATTGTCCGCGTGATTGGGGTTGCATTTATTGCTGCAGAATCCAAGACTTCTGTAAATCGATCAACAACTATTTGTATGTCATAGGAAGTACCTGATCGCGCTTGATGTTTTTAATTACAGCAAAGTCAATAAGGTCTGGTAGGTTGTTGAAGTCGGTTGGCCAATAGGTAGGCTCACCATTCGATACAACATCAAAATTATTTGCAGTTACGCGTATTGTATAGCTGATTACCTCTAGGATTAATAAGTCTGGAGCCCCAATATGTATGTTTAGCGTTGTAATAGCCGGCAGCAATGAATTTCTGGCCCAATGTGCAGAAGAAGTTGAGAAGTTGAGTTGCACAATTTTTAGTAGTAAGTAAGTAAGTTTGAAATCAGTAAGATTTATAGATGTGGCCTGGATACAATCTTCTTCGAACTCTGGCAATGGTAAGTGTCTGATGTGTTTGTGCACAATTATGGCTGTGCCAACACAAGCCCGTCTGCTGGGATGTTTTGTGTCATACGTAAGTTATTCATTTGCCCTAAAGCAGTTTTTATGAGTAAAGTGTGTTTCAGAGAAAAGAAGTACGTCGATTTCATGCCTATGAAGAAAGTTTGCAACTTCGTTGGCATTCCAGAAACATATTTTCAACTGGTTCATTTGTTGTTGAGTAGAACTTGCAGAAGCATGTTCTGGTTTCGCATCATTTCCTGAAACATGTTCTGCATAGAGGCCATGAAGTTATTAATGGTTTGAATTAATCCATTGAGCCAGAAGACATTTGTAGACCTTCCCTAGGAACATTAGCGTATGGAGGCTGCCCTGCGTTGGAAATACTCGGGGGATTTTTCGCATTAGGGTTTCCTTTTAAGACTTGGGCATATGATTGGTTTTGTTTATTTGTTTGTGTAGCACTAGCAATAGAGCCAGCGGCCTGACTGGGCGCATATGACGATCCATATTGAGAGTGAGTATATTTTTGAACTAAAGCAGGTTTTTTTAAATGCAGGAAGACTTTACAATCCCTATTGTTTGCCGTGCGATTTTCGCCACAGTTGCTGCATTTCTTAACATTCGGGTCAGCTTTAGAACGATTACATTCGGTGGTTTTATGAGCGTCGCCACAAACCACACATACGTGAGGCAATTTACAATATGTTTTTGTATGCCCATATTCCTGACAGTTTGTGCATTGGGAGGGACCCTTTCGTTTTAATGGCTCCTCAACAGTTATTCTTCTCTTGAGTAGGTAACGCAAGTTGTATATGTTGTATATTCATGAATGTATGTATGAATGTATTAAAATTTTGTCTTTATTTTCAGATATATTTTTTTAAATAAACAAGAATTTATTCCCAAGTACATTCCACAGTAGATTTGCTGCTACCAAACTGAGGAGCTCCTATGGCCAAGTGTGGAAACTCCTCCATGCAATCCACCAATTGCCTAAACTGCATTGCTGTAGTTATTTTAATGCTGAAAATTTAACAAGTCGAAATAAACTAAAAAAAAACATTTCTGCTATTAATGTATACTTACTTTTTTTTGTTTAAATATCAATTTTGTGTTTGCCTTTTTCAATGAAATTGTAATTAAATTTTACGCGCGAACACAATTCTATATTCGTCCAATTTTGACACTTCGGCGACTCCATTCGTCTTGTATATACCAAATAAATTGACAGCAGTTACGTTTTTTAACAAACTTGTCAACAGTCGTGTTCCATGACCCAAAATAACAAAACCGCTAACATTTCAGCGGTTTTTATCAGCGAGTCGCGTTCTATAAACAGGCTGCAAATCTTGCTGAAGGCAGAAGAACTGAATTGAGAAGAATTGTAAAAATGTAGTCTTGACAATCTGAAAAAAATATTTACTGTTATTTATTAATTTAACAAAAAGCCCACAATTATTACTCACCAATTTTTTTCGTGGGTTTTGCTTAGTTCAGAAGGTCTATTGATTGCTGATTCCGTATGTTGACATCGTAGTAGTTCACTATCTTGGTTTTAAAATTATCCCACTTTGTTTTTAAAAGATTATCTTTTTGTGGACAAATCAAATTGAAATCTAGATTAATATTGTGTAAAGTTCTTTTTAAATACCAGAAATGGTGCTCTGGAGTCTTTTAAAATTGGCCACTCCTTCAAAAAATCAGAATTTGAGCGTTTTGTGAAATCCTTCTTCCGAAATGTAAATGTTTTCTTCCATTTGTCAATAACCTCATCCCAATTACTGCCATTTTTTTGAAGCGAAGTTTTTAAACATAACAACAGCGTTTCGTCAACTTCAAAACTTTCTTCCACTAGTGGATCACGTACTTCACTCGAAAGAGATCTTTCCGCAGATGGACTACTCTTTCTAATCTTTGTCTTTATATTAAAATATTTGGAATAGAGCTTGCCTGATTGGGTTTTTTCTTTGACGAGGAATGTAGTAATAATCGTGAAAAAAAAACAGTTTATAATATGTTATTTTTAATATATCGTTTTTAATAATACCTGGGACTCTTTTTCTTTGGGAAATAAACCAATTATTTCTTCCGCAATACTAGCAAAGTGTTCCGATCTAAGCTTTGCCTTTGTTAACATGACATCTTCTAAAATTATTTTAATGAGTTCATCGCGTTGCTTATTCGTACAACATGCCCTTGCCTCATAATATGGAATAAGTTGTTTTCCGGCTGAGTTATTCTTTAGAAATGTTGAAAGGGGCTGCAATGCAGTGTATCATTAAATTTAATACAAAACTTTTTACTGTATATTCTTACCTGTGATCCAAATGCGTTTCTTATTGAATTATTTGAAGAACAAGGAGATTCGTTGTGACGGTTTTTTTCTGGCCAACCAACAACCTTCGAAGTCTGGCTCAACGTTTCGCCTTCTATTCCAAACTGAAAAAAATAAGCTTGCTAAATTATAAACGTAGTAATATGGAAATGGGAATTGTATCTATGTACGTGCGTAACATCACAAGTAAGCTTCAAAATTAATATTATATTTACCTTTGACTTGCGCTAGTAAAACAACTTTTCTCTAAACTCCGCTCGAAGACCAATATTTTTTACTGCTTCCGCAATGTCTTCTTTTGACAAAAATTTTAAACTTCGAAAAGTTATTCCAGCATCTAAGGAACATTAATAATATTGCACAAGTATTAATATTGCCTACGAATTTGTATACAAAAAAAAAGTATACTTACTTTTTAGGTCAAGAAAAAGTGTTTCCAGATCAAACTCCTTTAGCAGATTAAGGAGATCCGTATCTTCATCAACACACGTGTATGTTAAATCACCCTGCTCATTAATTTGGATTTCGTTGCCAAAAATTCGCAGCAAGTCACTTTCTTCTATAATTTTACGCCGACTGGTCATTCTTGTATCTTGTTCACACTTTTAAATTCACTTTAGTATATCGAAATTACACAAATGCCGCTAACGGTCGAACTTTTAAAATAAACATAAACACTTTGAAAATAAAAATGTTCACGTTTAGTTCCAGCAAAGACACTTTGGACCATAATCATAGTCATAGAAAAAGCATACTTTAAGTAAAAGTAGACTTTTAAACAACAAAAACATATAATTTTTGTTCTGAATTTAAAACAAAAGCATGCTTTTGCTTAAAGTATGCTTTGTCTATGACTATGATTATATTGAGTTTAAATGTTAAAACTTTTAATACAAAATGTACACTTTAAATGTCAAAGTGAACACTTTTAATAATAAACTGACGGTTTATATATTAAAGTGAAAACTTTAAAATTAAAGTTAACACTTTTTACTCAAAACTAAAACTTTCAATATTAAAGTCAACACTTTTAATTAGAAAGTGACACTTTGATTTATAAAGTGAACACTTTAAATGTAAACGTTAACACTTTTTTTGCAAATTCATTTGAAAGTTAACACTTTTAATAACGTTTTAATTTTATTTTTTAAAGTTTAAAATGTTAAATTAAATGGATTTACTTTTAATACAATTTTAAAAGTGATTATTTTATAATTAATATATTTTACTTTATAAAATAAAGTCAAGAATTTTAAATTTTAGAATTTTACATTAAAAACAAAAATTTTAACTTTTAAATTAAGAGCAAACACTTTAAAAACTTAAAATTAGCACTTTTATAAAATATTTTTTTGTGCCCCCCATAAGAAGTCTATAGGCTGAGGCACTTTAAATAAAATTTGAAAGTGTTCACATTTAATTTTAAAGTGCACTTTTTTTCTGAGTGTACGTTATATCTAGACTTATAACAAGTTTCTAAGTCGTTAAAAGCCGAATTGTAGATTTTATTCAAAATTTTAAGGTCAAGATGTATGGGAGGTATGAGTGTCCTTGCACCAATTTTTTCAAAAATTCGGTTTTTTTTTCTAATTTTGACAAATAAAACCAGCATGCCAATTTTTATTCATATACGATAACGCCTTCTATATTTGTCACTCCTTATATGGGATCAAAGCACTGTGCGGCGGCGTCATTGAGTCGTACTTCTTCCGTGATGATCAAGACCGACACGTTACTGTGAATGGGAATAGCTACCGTTAAATGATAACAGATTTTTTTTTGGCCCCAATTGGATGATATGGACTTGGAGGACATTTGGTTGCAACAGGACGGCGCCACAAGCCACACAGCGAATGTCACAATCAATTTATTTGAAACCAAGTTTGTTATCTCACGAAATGGTCCAGCGATCTTGCGATTTGACGACGTTAGACTATTTCCTTTGGGGCTACGTCAAGTCTATGGTCTATGAAAACAAGCCAGCGACGATTGATGAACTTCGTAGGAATATCGAATGTGAAATTGCAGCAGTATCGGCTGATTTATGCTTGAGAACCGTCGAAAATTGGGTTCAGCGTCTGGACTTCTACCAGCGTGCCCGTGGTGGCCATGCAAAAGAAATCGAGTTCCATACATAATGGCATCGAACGTACTTTCACAGGAATAAAGAATTTCATTGATATACAAAACCGTTTTTGTTTTATTAAAACAAAATTTTGTAGCGCTCTTATTGAAAAACCCGATACATGGCAATGACCCGATGGAAATTAAAAAGCGGTAGAAAGTGATAACCAGACCGATGAAGACAAACAGTTGGTACAAATTCTAAACGGCTATTTTCCATCTCTGATGTGCGTATTTAACCTACATTTGTTTGACTAACTCTTTACATAAACATATTAATTCTAATCTGTGTAAGTCATTCATCTATGAAGCACTTGTATTTGATTTTACATAACATCCACTTGTTAATTGAATATTAAATGGTATTTTGCTTTTTTAATCAGAGCAGTAGTTATACACATATTTTACACCTTGTTATTCTTCATATTTTATCTTCTTCATTGTTATTAAAACTCAAATAAATACGTTTATATAGCTGTATCAGTGTTGTCAAGTATTATTTAAGAACCACCACTAAATCGAAAAGATTTTCATTTTAATTGTAAAGAATTTTTAATTTAGAGATTGCGATATATACATACGTATATATTACTGACAATATATATTACATATATGTGTGTACATAAAATATTGTTGAACTTATTGTAATCGTTTTTCAATAAAATCGGTTGAGATAGACTTTATAGTGCATAAAGCAGTACCGCATGGGAGAAACATGTATGTGTGTGTGTTATATGATAGAAAATAACGTTCTCGATTTTTAAATGGTAATAATATTTTTCTAGTTACAGAAGTGCCTAGATATAAACAACATATAAATTAAAAATTATACTCGTATGTATATCTTTACTGGCAAAATCTTGGAACACAAGACTAAAATTTATGGTTTTAGATGGCTAAAACAGGCCAAATATGAGGTCTAATAAAGCAAAATATATTCAGTGTAGCGCAAAATTATATTGCCTATTTATTTTCAAAAGAAATTTGATGTTTCTTTATACATAAAATCTTGTATATACTGATGATAGCATGGACCACGATGGATATTGGCCCATTACGAACGCAAATCGTAACTCCAGAGCCGAAAAAATAGATCTACAAAGACATATTTTTATTTTTAACAATATAATGGCCCGAAATACACAGTATTAGATGTTAAAATTGACCTTTAGTATAAAATAAAAAAAACATTTGCCAACACCTTGTAAATTCTCGGATCTGAGTCCCATAATTGTGGTGGTACCATATAATTGTTTCCTCGAAAATATTTAACAATAAGGCAATAAGGAAACAATTATTACTAATAACAATTAGAATATGTATAGTATAACATGTAACCTTTGAATAAAAGAAATAAAGTTTTTTTGTGATTTCCTATTCTACATAATGCGATTATATAATATATAAATTGCATAAAAAATTTACTTGTCTTTTATAATTTTATATATGTATGTATATCTGTATGTACATATGTATATACATATGTATTTATAGTATGGACTGGTAATGAATTTGTTAGAAGTTTTGATACAAAAATCATGATGGTCAGCGATTTCTTAAACTTCTCGAGATTTTCTCATGAAAACAAAACGATAGATTAACAGGAACTAATACGGCTGTGTGGAATCTTATATACCCACCACCAATATTTAGGGTACATTTCACCAAGATTCTAGATTAATACATTTATATGTTAACGAGAGTAAAATATGTTTAGTGATATATACCGAACAAAGTGTTTCATATATTTTGATATAAAACTTGTTACCAATTTAGGTCGTTTTTGGACATTGATATTAGCAATAACTATTTGTTACAAATTTGTTACCTCGTCACCGTTTTTTAATTGTTCAAGATCATCTCGAGTTTTAATTTTATTTAAATCAAATTGTATAAAATTATGTGTCGATATCGTTGTTTATAAGATAAATATATAGTTTAATGTGTTTTGCAGAAGTGGGCAGGTCTTTATATGAGGATTATTATTACAACGATGTTTATGATTTATACGTATGTATTTAAGAGATTTTCGGTAATCGGAACTATGACTAATTATAGACCGATCGTCATAAAATTGGTGACGTCGATTTTTATGAACATGAAGATAATTTGTTCAGAATTTTAGCCTGACAACTTTTTATACCCTACACCACCATAATGGGGGGTATATTGGATTTATGCTGAAGTTTGTAACGCTCAAAAATTTTAATCTAATACCCACATTAAATTATACCGCAGAGTACACCAATGTTGCAGATGTATCGATAAAATTTAGTACGATAACTTTGTTTGGCCAAAGAGGAATGGATTTGAATTTGTTTTTAATCGTTCCATTATTTCACCTAGCCGCCATACAAATGTCCTCCCAAAATAGGGTTTATTGGTTCATAAATGTTTGATTTATACACGTATCCAAACAAATTTCGCCACAAATAAATTGTACATGAAGCCTAATCACTCTTATAAATTTTGTGCAAATCGGTCTATAATTAACCATAGCTCTATAAAAGCTCCACTTCCGAAAATCACTTTAAGAAGCATAATTCTCTTAAAATTGTTGATTTCCAAATAATATTTAACACGAATATGTTTCATATGTACACAAATCATCGATCCATAATTAGTCATAGCTCCCATATAAGACCCTCTTCTGAAAATCACTTTAATATGCATACATTCTTTACAAGTATTGATATCAAGGTAAAATTTAATGCAAATAATTTGTAAATGCTTTCTCATTTCTGAAAAACTGTTGTTACTCGCATTCTCGGTGTAGAGTATTATATGGTCGGTCTAGAACGACTATACTTTCTTACTGATTCAAATGAAATATCGTTTTGAGATTTCTTTTTATACTTGCTTTTCTAAAGGCATGTATGAACCATAGAGGCATATTACGGGAAGGCATTTGTATAGGGGCTATGAAAAGTCGTGGACCATTTTCAACAGGAATTGTCCTTCTATAATAAATATAAAGTGTGCAAAATTTCATGATCAATTTTGGCCATTTTCAATACCAAACATTTCGGTGGAATAAAGAATGTTTGGTAAAAATTTAATTTTTCTATGCCTTTTTTCACAGCTCTATCGTGCCTTTAACAGACGGACAGACAGATGAACATGGCTAGATCTTCCTATTAGCTACTTAATTGCCCTTAGATATAAAAAATACCATAAATCTATTGAAAAATCTTTGCTTGACAACACTGGTTTGTATGACTGTATAATGGCTTTGCTTTGGAAATGGTAATAACTTCTTCAGAATGAAATAAAAAAATGAACTGCCGAACAACAGACATTCAGTTTGTTACGTGTTTTGACAAGTATCGCATCAGCAATTGAAATAAATAAATGTTACGTCGTTAAAATCGATTGAGAAAAGGAAAAGCCTTCAAATTAATAAGAGAACTAAACATTGAGAATATGAATTTTAAAAGTGGATCATTGAAATTAATTGTCACGATTATTATTTTAACTGCATGCGAATATGGCAAGAAAACAACTGATGCGACACGTCTACTACATGTAAGAAATACACATAAGTTGCAGTCCCGTTCCCTATTATTTCCACCAACAGCACCAACTCGAGTGCAAGTAAGAATTAAACTATTAAAACAAAACGTTTAATAATATATGTATGAGTGTGTGATTTTAAAGATATGTCAATAATATATAGCCGCAATTTGATAATATTTAGCATAAGAATAGCAGTGAACTGTTTATTTAAAATCTTCAATAAATCGGTGTGAATGAATAACAAAATTTTAAAATATTTTATGAACTTAGGATTTTTCGGGATATGTTTATAAAGTAAAGTATACGAACAAATTTTTAACAAATATTTTGACACTTAGAAAAAAAAAATACTTTAGCTGTAAGTTTTTATGTACTCATTTTGTTATACCCTACACCATCATAGTATATTGGATTAGTGCTGATGTCTGTAATGCCCATAAATATTGGTCCAACACCCACCTTAAAGTATACCGATCGACTTAGAATCACTTCCTGAGTCGATTTAACGATGTCCGTCTGTACAGGTCGCAATTATAAAGATATTTCAATAAAATTTGGTACATGTTATTTTTTCGCCCAAGGACGGACGGGATTGAAACTGGTGGAAACCGGTCCATTAATTCACCTGACCCCCATACAAGTGTCCTCCCGAAATAGAGGTTTAATGATCATAAATGTTTGAATTATGCAATTATCCACACAAATTTCACCACAAATGAGTGCTAAATTAAGCCAAATCACATCTAAAAATTTTGTGCGTCCATAATAAGACCCACTTCCGAAAATCACTTTAAAGAGCATAACTCTCTTAAAAATATTGGTATCCAAATAAAATTCAACACAAATAAGGTTCACATATACAAAAATAAGGACGCATAATTTATAATTTTTATAATGGTCGGTTCATTATTAGTCCCTATAACATTCGATTTCAGATATGTCTGTCTCTCACTGTCACTTTTACGTTCAAAATACACAAATAAACTTTACAGAATTTCCAAAAACTATTTTGTATTTTTGTTAGACAGTTTGGTAGTGAAATCAGCACATTCGGTATAGTAGAACCAGAGTCATGGACTAAAATATCAGAGAACCTTCATAAAAATTTTAAATTTTTTATCCAACTTCTTGCAATTTTGTAAATATCTTGCAGATAATAGCACGAAATTTTGTACACTTTATTACATGATACTCGTAAAAGGCGAAATTGTGTAAAAATATTAAAAATCGGTCAATGATTTCTCATGGCCCCATACAAATATCTTCCCGAAGTATGGCTCAATGATACATAAATCTATATATATAAAATTAAGTGGCAAAACTTCCTGTTCGCATACTCCTCCTAGACGGTTTGCCCGATTTCAATGAAATTTTCAGGGGTGATTGGGGTCTGTGTGGAGGGTGCACATAAGAAATTTAATGTGTATATCTTTGCGCGTTTTGCGAGGGGGTAGCGAAGCACACCGGGTTTAGCTAGTGCCTTAAAAATTGGAATATCAATACAAGATTCTGCAAATATAAGTTTCATGTAAAAAAAATCGCAAACCAAAATTATGTTTAGTTCGGTCCATGTTTGACAATAGACCCCATCGACTACAACTCACTTAAATACATATAAATCTGGTATAAATATTGTTACCAGGTTAAAATTCCATAATTGCTCATAGCCTTCATATATTCTTATAAATATCGACATCGCCTCAAAACTTTTAATTTTTTGAATTTCGGTCCATATCCCCCATATAAAATCACTTCAATACCCATAAATCTCTTAAAAATAACGGTACCGATTTTACACGAAGCATTTCGACATATGCCAAAATCAAACTGCAGCATTTTAAGAATATTGGTCAATATTTGACTATATCCCCCTTATAAGATCCGCTTCCGAAATTCACTTTAATACTAATATGTATCTTTAATATACCTCATAATTTGTCATAGGTGCCATATAAGGACCATTTTTGAAAAATATTTTATTGGATCATATTTTATAAAGATCAGAAATTTTAATCGGGAACTCATACTAATATCGATTATATTACAATTATGCTACTAGATTTTGTGACTGTCAGTCAATAATTGGCAATTGCTCCCTAATTAAGTCCACTTCTACTATGACACCCATAAAGCTCCTGTAAATAAAGTTATTGAGATCAAATTCAACCAAAAGAAGCCTCATCTTACCCTCTGTTGTTGGTGAATGTGGAAAATTGTTTTTTTTTTTAATTAATTTATTTATATTAATAAAATTTGTTTTAAGACTGAATAAAAAGCACTAAATAAGGATATTCTGGTCCTATAACCAGTGTAGTTTTTGTTCTCATTGGGCCATAACCATAGACAAACACTAAAGCCGGTTCTTTTTAAAAACAACTTTAAACTTAAAACCTACTTTTAATTATTTTGTAACTATAGTCAAAATTTAAGGTCGTTTTAAGTTAAACCGACTTTAACTGGGTGCCACCTTATATGTAGAAAATTATTTCATACAAACTGTAAAGAAAAATAAGCAAGTGGCAGCTTTAAACAGCTGTCATTGAAAAATGAAAAAAAACAAAATCGGCAAAATAATAAAATTAAGCGGAAAAATTTAAGAAAAGTGTTTGCGATGGAAAAATGGAGAAGGTAGGATTAATATAATAATTAGGCTATTTTGGCGTTGATTTTTTGGTAACTCTTTACAGGAACATACAAAACAGAGAGAAAGAGAGGCGAATTGGGCTACTGCAGAAAGGGAATTTTTTTCACTTTTTTATATTTTTGTATACATCCAGTTTTTGTTCTTTGCATAAACAGCTGGTTGATTTTAAAGCGATGTTAAATTATTTAAAAGCAACTTCAGCTGGTTTTAAATGAAAAGTATGTTTTAGCAGTTAAAGTATACTTTTACGTGTCTATAGTAATAGTAAAATGTACTTTTAACAAAAGTCAACTTTTTATCTGTTAAAGTACACTTTTTTGTGACTATGGTTATGTCCTATTATATTTAAGTGGAGGGTACTTAAGATTCGGCACGGCCGAATATAGCACTCCAACCTATTTATATGAACCTGTTTCTTAACTTGTGCTGGATATGGAAAAATGTGTTTTTTTTATTTTTTATTTTATAAATTGTTAAATTACACCCAAGATTGATTGCTAATGAGACAAACTCTGACAATAATGGTAATAATTAGTAGTTACATCATGTCAAAGCATTTGGAGGGTATTTAAGAATCGGCACAAACGAACATAACACTATGGCTTGTTGTTACATTATGTATGTATGTATGTATGTATGTATGTATGTATGTACATAACTATTAAAATATTGGGTGACCAGATTTTATGTGAATAATGCTTTATGTAGAATAATTGACAATATGTACTATAAATAGCCGGGTTTTGGATGAGAAGAGCGCTTTATAGTTATAAGCTTATATAATAATACTAGCTAAACCCGGTGTGCTTCGCTACCCCCCTCGTTATAAAATAGAACGTATTTATATATTTACAAACATTAATTTATTTAATTTTAATGTATTTATTGCAATGCTTTAGTTTAGTGGGCGAGGCCATGCCCCTTTGTCCACTTACGTAGTCAAGAATTTATTATTTCTTAAGAATATCCTATTGTGAAAATTTAATGACGATCGGTCCAGTAGTTAAGACTATATTACGATTTTTAATTTTCCTAAAAAGGGGCGTGGCCCCACCCACTTTTCTGCTAGAACGTATTTTTAATTATGCCAATACCATCTGTACCAAATATCATTGACGTAGGTCAAAAAATGCCCAAAATATGGCGATTTAAATTTTTGGGTTATATGGTCGGTGCCATCCCCGTTTGCACAATCAAAACTTCATATAGCCTATTATTCCTTCCAGAGTCATAGTAACATGCTGTGAAAATTTTATCAAAATCGGCTCAGCCGTTTTGGAGTCCATACGTTACATACATACATACATACATTCAATTTTATATATATAGATACATACATTTCAATAAAACAATACATTATTTGTTTCTGATCTAAGTTGCATTTTGTTTAGTTTGAAGCTGTAATTTCGAAAAGGGAATTAAAGCATTAGACACGTTCACCACAGCAGGCTATACAGAAACGTGAACTAAGTTTTAGCGAGGGTGTTCACGTTTTAGATTGCATTAGTTTCTTTAATTTAAAATAAAGTATGTACGTTATTTGTCACCTATGAAACATGTTTTGATGCTACTTTTTGTAAGTTCCTGCCATATTTTAATACACTACATATATATGTTCATATCTACTATGGTTTACAAAAGTATTTCTGAGATACTTTAAATATTTCAAAAATAGAGGTTAGCTGAATTAAAACTACTATAATTATAAATTTGTTCATTTAGTTTTTATTGAAAAGGAGAAACTACAGCTACATACAGAAGAAGCTACTTATCATACAATAAAAGTTGTTTACAACAAACAAACTACGAAATTCTTCGGCGGGGAATCCCAAAATTTTGAAATAAGCTTACAAAATTCAATTTTAACGTTCGATAAAAAGTTCACGTTTCAGAGCCTTCAGCCTATGTTCACGTTTTAGAGTAGACAATGTAAAAAAATGTTCACGTTTTTGGGTAGCTATGTTACTAGATGTTCACGTTTCTGCGAGTTCACTGTATTGTATTGATATATAAACGTTTGTATTTTATTTTTGACATATGTACATATGTATTGTAACCGGCAGCCTGCTGTGGCGAATGTATTTAATCCCTGCAGGAGGATAAGCGTTAATTGTCTTTAAGCTACTGGTACGATTACTAGTACAGCAAGCACTAGTTCAAAAGGTGATATCACATATACAGTGGGGAGCAGAGGTGATACATGTTCTTATTTTCTGCATTTGCAGGTGCATAAAAATGGTAATAACAAAGCGATTTAAATTATTACTTTTTTATTTTATTTATTATTTAGTGGATTACAATAATGATCTTAAAACAAGACAAAAAAACTACGTAATCAGGGAACAAACTAAATTAAATAAAAATAAATCTTATGTACTCAGTTGGGCACTTTCAGGAAAAAAACAAAAACTTTTAAATTTTTAGTACTTAGTCCACAGCCCTTTACTTTTTAATACACTATTTATGCGATTGGGCATACTTTCAACCAACTTTTGGATAATTTCATGTGGAATTCTCTGCCACTCCAGCTCCACACGTTGCCACATCTCAGCGAAGTTTGACGGAGCTGTTCGATACTGTCCCAACCGTCTTTTCACAATTTACCACAAATTTTCAATTGGATTGAGGTCGGGACTTTGCGGAGGCCACTGCATCAATTGAAATGTTTGCCCATTCAACCATTCCTTAACGATTTTCGAGGTGTGTTTTGGGTCTCCATCCTGTTGAAACAGAACTTCTTAGTCAGGGTATGCGCTCAGATCTACAAAATCGGGAAGTTGAATCTGCAATATTTTTAAATAGTCTTCTTTTCTCATGGTTTCATAAATTTTTTTTAATCCACCAACATGCCACAATGTAAAGTAACCCCAAACCATGATGATGCTTTACAATCTGTTTAACATGGTGTCGTTGTATACTCTCCCGCTGTCGACGCCAATAATACTTTTTACCGTCAGATTGATATCGGTTAAAGTTGTATTTATCTGACCATATTACGCGTTTCCAGTCATCAACAGTCCAATCTTTGTGTAGTCTGTCGAATTTTAAACGTGCTGAAACATTTTTATCTGACAGTGCTGGTTTAGGTTTTTTACAGCTGAGATGTATCCAATATTGTGTAGCGCTCTTCTTGCTGTACATCGGCTAACATTTTTATTTATTGCTCAGGAAGCTTCTTTTAGGACTAAAGACGTGTCTGCTCTCATTTTTCTCATTATAGGGCGTGCGTCTCCATCAGATAATAATCGTTGGCGACTGAAAGCCTGTCTTTAGAAGCTACATTTCGCCGTTTTAACACTCTAACAACTACTGATTGGCTTATATTAAGCTCTTTTGCTATCATACGTGACGAGGAGTCATCCTTTATTTTATTTGTTATCAAATTTTCCACGGCTATCGATAGTTTCTTCATTTTTCAAAAAATATTAACTTTTACTTTTTTAAATTAAAAAAAAACGACGTTTTTGGAACACGGAGTTATTCAATTATGATATAAAACTAAAATTCATATTGACAAAACTAAAGATTGCAGCAACAAATTTCAAAACTTAATTTCAAATAACGGTAAATTAATAAATGTTTCAATTATTTGGTTGATAACAAGTGTAAGCAAAACTGAGTACATACAAGTTGTTTTGTTGTTATTTAAATTACAATCTTGTTTTATTGGGCTTTTATTTCTCTTATTAAGAATTATGTAAAGAACTAAATAAGAATTAAAATAGAAAAAGAAATTTAAAAATCGCTCCATTATTACAATTTTTATGATCTTTACAATGCAGAAAACAAAAACATGTACTCAGCTCTGCTCCCCACTGTACATATAGAAAAGTACTAGTGCTTCAAGTAGTTCATTTGTTGTTGTTGTAACAGCAGTAATTGCTGAGTTGACAGCCCTTGGCCGAGTGATATCGGGTCATTCCGGTGCGTAGAACCGGCTGTCGTGGGAATGTCAGTTCATTTGTAGATTGATTTGACTTGTAGAATTTCATATTACTTTTTGATGATGTTTTAACGCGAATTGCTAATTCGCATTTTCATTTATTTTATTTTTAATTGTTACAACAATTTTTAAACAAATTCAAATTTGAAACAAAGAACAGTATGCTGTGTACTTTTTCGCTGCACTGCCGCTGAAAATTATTAGAAGACTTTGCCACCTGCATGTCAGTTTATTTATTTGTACATTTATGTAAGTAAGCCACGTTTTTCTTGTTTGTTAAAGAAGTGACATTTAAAAAAAATAAAATTAAATTAAAAAGTAGTTTTAAAATTTTTTAAACGTGGTTTTTGTAACACAAATAGGTATTTTAAAAGAAAATTAAAAACACAAATTACTGCGTATAAAAATAGAGTACTGTGTAATGAAAATTCTCCAAAAAAATTAGATTTTGTGAAGAAATTGTAAATCGATCTGAACTATACTTAGAAGAAGAAATAAGTGATGAAAATAACCGACCGACGAAAGATTACGAATTATCAAATCAACATTTGAATGAAAAGTTGAAGAAATGGTTTATACAGAACAAACCCACAAGAAGTTGCGCCGAAAACTTGTTGTCAATTTTGCCTGAGGAAGGCTTGGATGTTCCGCTATCTTTAGAAGGGCTACTTATAAAAACGAACAAAATTGAAATCCGAAGTGTTTCACCAGGCAGTGTCCACTATTTAGGAATAGAGAAGCAGCTTAAAAAAGTCGAAAATGTTTTAAAGAATTATTCCTCTGTCGAACTTCAAATCAATGTTGATGGTATTCCATTATTTAAAAGTTCAAAAACGCAACTCTGGCCAATCCTTATATGCAGTTTTAATTTAATAACAAAAAAATACATACATACTTAAAGTAAATTTAAGTTTTGATAATTAAAAATCAAACAAAAAATTAATATTTTTATTAGTCCTAATCTAGACAGACAACTTTTACTTCAGCTATTCTCTTTAATTCTATTTTACGATGTGCGAAGATTTTTTTGTCACACACGTTTTAAACTTTGTATTTTTATTATAATTCTTTCCTTTTTTCAAACTTCAGATTGAAATGCATGAAAGTCAAAACGAAAAGGAATTGTACATTTCCTTTTATAAACTAAGAATTGATGAACCAAAAATTGCTCGTGAAGACAAAGACTTAACAAATTTCATTGGGTTTCATAAAACCAACAATTTTTTTTATCTGTAAACCAGTTCTTATGCAAAACTAATTGTACTAGTATCCGACTAGAAGAAATTATACTAGTACTCATCTAGTACTAGTATCCGCCTAGTGTCCATCTAGTACCAACGATACTAGTAATTTTCCTAACACATTAAGATGGTATAGGAAAGGTTACAGTTGGGAACTAGTACTGGTGATTTTTGTACTAGTACAATACTAGTTTGATACTAGTTCGATCTCCTGCAGGGATGCGTAACTATATAATTAATTTAAATATGTACATACAAATGTATGTATGTATTTATATAAGAATTAACAAAAAAAAAAATATATTTTTGGTGTGCACAGGGAACATTTAGAAAATTAGAAAAAAATTTCAATATTTTTCACGATCATGTCATGCAACAATTACAAAAAGTTATGCAGATTTATTTCGTCATTGCGTTTCTTGTTCCCTTTCCCTTTCGAAAATAACTATGCACATATGTATGTTTATATGTAACTGAATAATTATTTGTGACACAATCGAGCTATTTGTTAATTTATTTGCAGTTCATTGGAGGCATTGGTATACCGGTCGAGGATTTAAATTTTGAATCTGTGACGTCGGGTTATGTCCTGAAAGCAGAGTATTTCCTACCGGAAACAGCTGATGAATTTCGACAAAAATTAAAACCACAAACGATCCATCGCCGGCGTAAAAGTATCAATGAAACGGACATGTTCGACGATAACTTTGACAATTATTTATTATTAAAAGAAATTAATAACAATATGTACCGCAATGAAACTTTAAATGTGTCTAAAAATATTAAACATGAAGCCTACAATCATCATCATCAATATCCGCCGTCGGGCGATAATTTAAAAAGTCAACAAAACCATGGAGCTATTTATCGTTGGATTGTCTACAAAGCCATGGAGACGATATTAAATAAGTAAGTATAAATATTACACTTAGCTATGAAAACCTTTAGCAAATAAAAACACTACTAAAAATATTCATTCTTTAAGATTCTTTCTTTAAGAAAATGCTACTGAAATGCGGGCTAATGAGATACATATTTGTATTTTTGACCACACTTAAACTTTCATACAACACTTTAAAAACATATGCAAAAATGACGTACATATGTACATATTTCCCTATATAAAAATTACCTACAACATTTGTACTCCTACGACACTACAACATCACTTGTGAATTGAACGATAATACTTCAGTACTTACTATACAATTCCACATAACAAAACATATTTGACACATACTAGAGACATCATAAGATAAAAATTGTTAAAATAAAATAGCTGTTACCACATGCCTATGATTGGTTAGCTTAGGTTCCATTAGCAGCCGTTCTTAGAAAAACAGTTAACTTGGATACATCATGTTGATCTCATTGTGTTACTCCATTGGTAGACAACCTGTCGATCACCCGGCATTGGTTGTTTCCCTTTCAAACCATCTAGATTCCTTGGCAAAGGTGTAGACACATTTTTAATTCATCATTGATAGCTTTCCCAAGTATAATAGATGGGGTGCACCGAGTATACGTTCCCTTTTTGTTGATAGGGCCGGACATTGGCAAAGAAGATGTACCAGTGACTCCTCATCTACTTGTGAGTAAAGACTTACCTTTGGTGTAGGCATGCTGATTTAATGAGATTTGCTCAGTTGGAAGAGTCAGTGTTAGGTGAATGTCAATGATCCTTTCTACAGTCTTAAGCAAGAAAGACGCTAGACTAATTGGTCTACAGTCCTTAGGTTTAGTATGCGTCGCCTTATCCTTTAGGGATAAAGACAACCTTACATTTGGTTCATAGTGATGGTATATATGTAGGTTCTAGTAATACATGCTTTATATATATTAATGAGCCAAAGGATTACAATATCCTCTTTTTTTTTGAAAATCTGCTGGAATAATACCATCTGCACTTGAACGGACATAGATATTTAGCGCCCATCGTATTCTCTCATGATTTATCGGAACAGAGTTACTATGATGTACGTTATTGTGACCGGATACTGCCCAGTCCAAGTTATTAACTTTAGCACAGCCTGGGAAATGAGTATCAAGTATGACATCAAGAGTCTCGTTACTACTCAGGGTCTAGTTACCACAAGGTTTCTGAATGTAGTTTGGTACAGTCGGTTAGGTTGCTAATATTTTACAAAGTCTGTTTGTCTCAGATAAGATTCTAAAGTGATTAAATGAAGTTTTGTAGGCTGCCCAGGTACCCAGCAGTTTTGCCTCATTAAACAGTTTACGGCATGCACTTCATGCTTGCGCTATATCAGGATTCCACCAAGGATATTTGTTTTTGCCTCTGGATATAGGAGATTTGTCATTTTCGTTCTCAATGATTGTGGTATTGGTCAAAGATTGTGGAAGTGCATTATATTCCATCGCCCAATCAGTCCTCCTACGGTTCTGAATTATATTCCCACTTGGAATTCGTACACCAGTAATAGTGAAGTCAATAATCCGATAAGTCCGATAAGGACCAGTCTTTGGAGAGAGTCCAGTTAGAGAACATGCTTCTGCGCGAAGCACTCACAATCGTCAAGTCCAGAACCTCTCTTCTATTGGCTACAATGTCGGTTCTGAACCTCTATAACTTATTCTAGATTACTTTTAAGTATGAAGTTGAAAATATTCTCACCTCTGTGATTGGTATCACTGGTTCGAGTTAACATGAACGCAGATTATTAGAGGTGGTTTAACTTCGTTCGCCTTCCATACAGCACTTCTTAGCTCACCATTAGGAGGTTGATGTCCATGGTCATTTGCCACGTAACTGGAGTTCAGCCAGATTACACCGTCCTCCATGGTTTCCCAACAGGCAGTAACCGAGCCTTCATTTTGGCCAGGTTACATGATATAATTCTATCTGAAGATTTAGTATGAAGAAGCTTATATCCACCTCCTTGACAGAGTGTCGTCAGTTTCATCTGAACCGATGGCTACGTTGCATTCGACACCCTCAATGAGCATGGTTTTAACATTGCAGACTGAAGCGGCATCGTTTTTATTGTCGCTCCGATAGACACGAAGGACGATGGTATTAAAACCATAGTACACCTTTGCTTGTGTCTTTCGTAGCGTTTCCAAAGAGTCCTTGTTCAGGACAACGATGGCCTTTCTCGAAGATCCTTCAGTCTCGGTAATCTACCTTCCAGTTACTGATGGGCAGTTGTGGGTTACAACACTGAATGATCTACTGACCTAGGCCTTCGAGGTATCTCACTAATGGATACTACATGCAGCCTAGATCCCGGCCATACCTCACCTAGCGATATGGATCCGTCACTTGCACATCTGTTAATAACAGCACGCACGAGATTATCTTTAACAATCTCGCTAATGGACTTAGTCAGAGCCTTTAGCGTATGTTTGAAGCGTTTAGCTCCTCGTTGCTGACTTTTGACTGCCGTTTCCTCCTCTGAACTTTACCGTTTAGGTACCACTGTTGTTACAGCAGGAGAAGGTTCGTTTTGCTGACCGCTTGGAAATCCATTGTTTTTGAAAAATTCAAGGCTGTTGCGATTTGCCGACAAGTATTTTCACTCTGATGCATTTTTACAATAATCTCTCGAGTACTGACATCACAGCATCTGCTTTTACCAATGTTAAGCAAGTATTAAGAACTTTTTATATACTGAAAAGCACTACGTTAATTTAAGTTAAATAATTAACTGTTAGCGCTTTATTTAATAAATATTACCTTTAACATAACGATTAAAATATTGAATACTACTGTCCTTAATTAGTTGCACGCAGATGTACTCCTAATTCTGTTTTTATACGATTTTGGTATAACACGGTTTAAAAATAAACAAAATTTACATTTTTTACACGAATTTATTTCACTTAGCACGATTCAAAATCTTTTGGGCTAATATTTTTATTTGTTAAATTTAATTTTATAAATAACTTTATTGAGAAGAAATTGAACCTGAAATGAACTGAACTTATAACCTTACCATTTTTTATACTTAACCAGTATATTTTTTGTAATTCTCAATACATTTATGTGGAGGGTATTTAAGTTTCGGCAGAACCGAATATAATACTCTAATTTTTTACCTTATAAAAACGTTTGTTTGTTTAATTTAAATACCGAATTCAACTGCCTTGTTAAGTAAGTAGTCAAGTAAAATTTGAAGGTCAAACGAACTGTTTAATTACTTATCAAATATTCATTTATTTAAATAATTTTACACTAGAAGTTGATCTTCTTTTCTTGAAGGTTTTTTAGGAAGTGAACCGCTAGTTTTAAAAATGTTATGTGTACATAAATTGGAATTGATTTAATGTATAATGTATATAGGTATTTAAATGTCCAAAATATTAAAATCTCTTTAAAGAAATACCGTTAAACAAAGAGTGAATTACTAATTAACAATTTTACATTACAAATTGAGAGCAAGTAATTACACTCGAATGTAATTAGTAATGCAAAAAATATAAGCAAGAGCGAGTAAATGCAATCGTTTGTAAATATGTACTAATAACTGGTAATTATGCATTTAGTATTTTACACTTCAAACCAATTCGAATAGGTACACAATTATAATATGAAAATAATAACATTTACGGTAAGAAGTAAGGAAAGATTAAATATAATTTGTTTGTATCAAATATTAATTTGTTAAATATTTTTTTTTTTTGGCAACAGCCTTAATTCTCCACCACAATAATCGCCGAAACGCCGCAAATCATCCAGAAATAAAAATAAACCGAATGCTTCCCAAAGTCCTGGTGCTTCTAGTTGCAATGTTGTTGATTCTGCTGTAATTACCCCAAATACATAAACGAGTAACATTACCAACTGTGCTACAACGTCGAAAACCTTATCGCAGTATGAAAATTCACATACGCAGACTTCAGTTAAAATAGCAAATGACAATGTTCTCTCTGTGACTTCTAATTCTACTGCCAATAAATCTCCATATAATGGTTTAAAAATCATTCCGCCTAATAAATCTTATATCTCGTTTTGCTGCTGTTACTACTGTTGAACAAATTAACTTTTATATAAAATCAAAATTGAATCTTGAAGCTGATTTCACTACATATAAATTCTCTTATAAGCAACCAAGGAGGATTACATCTTTCAAACTCAATGTTCCCTTTGATCTTTATGAGCAAATAGTCAACCCAGATTTCTGGCCTGAAAATATTTTAGTTCGTGAATATGAATTTAAAGAAAATAAAAGGAATAATAATATTGCTGTTCTTTCATCCGCTCACCAGTTAAATGAAAATGTAAATTTTATTAACGTCCAAAAAAAACTAAATTCTAAACTTTTCGATCAATTAATCATTGTTGTTCAGAATGTTAGTGGCTTAAACACTAAATTGTCAAATTTTCTAGTTAACAGTTCGATTTTAATTATGATGTTATTATCTTTATTGAAACATAGCTAAAAGACAATTTATTCCATTCTGAAATTCTGTGCAATAAATATCAGATTTACCGATATAATAGGAATAATCAAAATGGCGGTGACGTCTTAATTGCAGTTTCATGTCGTTTTGTCTCAGAATCTATTTCGACCTGCTCTTCAGATAATACTGAGTTCATATGTGTAATGATTAAGCTCAATTATAATAAAATTTACCTCATCTGTTCGAACATCCCTCCTAATTCCGACGAATTAGTTTATCAACAACATGTTAATGATATTAAAACTATTGCGGAATTTGTTGAACCTGAGGATTCGTTCTTTGCTTTCGGTGATTTCAATTTACAATCAATTTTATGGACAAAACTACCTGATGCTTCAAATTTAATTCCAACAAAATCTACAAAGTCTAATGAAGATTTTTTAAACAATGTATTCAACTAAATAACATTTATAATGAATTTGGTAAATTATTAGATTTGGTATTCGTAAATGAAACATGCAATTGTGTAACTTCTCGTTGTGATCCTGTTACTTTCATCCAACATTTGAATTTATTTTCTCTCTACCTGCTGTACATAAATCCTCTACTCAAATTAATAATGAGAAAGTTTATAATTTTAAACAAACGAACTACGTTAAATTAAATAATTTAATATTAAATACCGATTGGAACGATCTACTGTGTATCCCTTACATAAACAATTCTACTTTGGATAAAATGAATAGTATTTTTTATAATAAAATATATTATTGCATGGATAAATGCACACCAAAACACTGTTCTTATAATCACACTGGTCCTCCTTGGAATTCAAAACTGTTATCTAAACTTAAGAATTTAAAGCATAAACATTATAAAAACTTCAAAAGATCTGGCTTGATTGTGGATTATAGTAAATACTCAGTTGCTCGTGCGGAATATAATAATCTTAACAATTCCCTATATCAGTCATATTTACAAAAAATAAAAAATGATTTTAAATATAATACTAAAGCTTTTACAACTTTGTCAACTCTAAAAGAAAAACAAATGGATATCCTTCAGTAATGAAACACAACAATTATGAATCTTCCGACGATATTAATATTAGTAATACATAGTATGTTTGCTGATCGTTTTTCCAGTACATATTCAGATAAGCAATATTGCTCGGATAGTTATCCCAACACACTTTATACTAACCGTGCTATATCGTTTCCAAATTTAGAATTTATTGGAAAGTTTAAAAAAACTTAAAATTTCGTGTAATTATGGTCATGATGGTGTTCCTAACAGTATTATACACAATTGTACTCAATCCTTGATATATCCATTAATTATTTTATTCAACACAACCATTAAATATGGTTATTTTCCGAGAATTTGGAGGTCTTCATTCATAATCCCATGATTTAAATCTGGTAATAAATCTGATGTGTAAAATTACAGAGGTATTGCTAAGCTTAGTATAATACATAAGATTTTTGAACACTTTATCGCTAATTACATGTGCCATCAATTATCTTCCATTCTGTCATCTTCTCAAGCAACGGAAAGGTTGCTCTACCATATCAAATGTCCTTCAACTTACTACCCACGTTAACCAAGGCTTTGTACAACGAAAACAAACTGATGTTGTATATACTGACTTTAGTGAAGCTTTGGATAAAGTAAATCACTGACTTCTTCTTATTAAACTGGATCTTCATGGTTTTACATCTCGCAATCTAAACTGGATAAAAGCTTATCTTTTGAATAGAACTCAATGCGTAAAATTTAATAATACATACTCTAAAAATATTTTGGTTACTTCTGGTGTTCTTCAAGGCAGCCACCTTGGTCCAATTCTTTTCTGCATGTTCATCAACGACCTTCCAAATGTTTTAAATTTTTGCAACATTCTAATGTATGCTGACGATGTTAAAATCTCCAATCCAATCTCAACAATTTATTTTTGTGGTGCAGTCTCAACTTAATGATCCCTATGTCACAAAACAACTTTACATTTCCTTAGTAAGACCTATATTGGAATATGGATCTATTATCTGGGATCCTTTTTATAATATGCATATTCAGCGTATAGAGTCTGTACAGAAACAATTTTTACTCTTTTTTCTACGTGGATTACCTTGGAATCCTGATCGATAGACTTATATATATATATATATATATATATATTGATTCCTATGGTTCCAAGTTGGAACAAAGAGCCATAACAGATCGATAGACTTAAACTGATTAAACTACCAACTCTATATAGTAGAAGGACTATGCTTAATGTAACATTTATGATCAATATAATTAATAGTGAAGTCTGCTCCGAGTTCCTTGTAAATAATGTTACTTTTAATGTTCCTCAACGATTTTCACGCCATTTTAAGCCACTGTATGTCAAACATGTTAGTACTAATTATGCTCAAGCTGACCCATTAAGAAGATTATTTTGTGAATTTAACAATCTATATGAAATAATTGATTTTTCTTTTTCAACAAATGTAATTAAGCATAAAATAACAGAGTACAACACAAAAAAAATAACTAAACCTTTAATGGACAATCTTGAATTTGATTGGTTTTTAGTGTTTGTGTTAAGTTTTGGGTTTTGGTGTGTTTTGACATATATAGTAAAATTTTATGGGCACAATTTTTTTAGAACATTTCATCCCCGCCCTTCCCCTTTTTCGGGGTGTTTTTTACAATTTCTTAGAATAAAGCCGTTTTGATATGCTGCAGGAACAGGCCAGAGCTGGGAATTTTTAACCGCTTTTTAAATTAAATTCTGATGTGATCTATTAAAACGCCGACACACGTATATTTTTTTTGGTCTCCTTAACAACAATCAATCGTCGGAACCCCGTAATTTTGGAAAAAGTTTGAAAGTTTGAAAGTGACGATTTTCTGAATTATTAAAATTTTCTATCATTTGTTTGTTTTATTAATTTTTTTTACCATATTCTCTCTTTTTTTTTAAACAACAACTCTTTTCAAAAAGAAAACGAAGCACGTTGGGTTGAAATGAGTCGAAAGTGACGCTTAATTGAATTCTTAAAATTAAGTTTTTGTATTAATATTTGATATCGGATAAAACTAGATAAAATTCTACATCACTATGTAAATTTTCAAGCATCTATCTTGTCAGCTGACTCCGTAGTGAGCTGTCAAAGTTAAACATTTTTTTGCAATTTTTTTAAAAAGTGAAAAAAGTAAAATTTTGCATTAAACGAGTCCGTAATTTCCAAATTTAACGTTAATAAAGTGTTATTCTAAGAATAAAGCCTTCAACTTCAGGTATTTAAGTGTATAAAAATGATGTAGTGTTTTTGAAAATATGTGTAAAAATATTTTTGACGATTTTTTTAAAAAAGGTCTAATATTTGCCTATTTTTGATATTTCGTTGCCATAACTTCTAAGTTAGTTAAGGTTGGGTTTTGAGTCATATATTTTCTAAAAGTATGGAATCTTAGCTTGATAATAAAAGAAAGAAAATTTGCAGTTTTGTTGCTCCATTTTTTGCTATTAACATTTTTCTGTTTGAAATCGTGGTTTTTCAAAGTCATGTATTTAACAAAACTAACGTGTATGTTAAACTTAAGGAAAATGAAGAACATGTTAGAATTGATGACCATAAACAGTTACTAGAGTTTTTTCCGGAATACATTTCTCAAAACTAAATTATTAATTCGGACTATATTTAAAACCTTTATCTTATTTTCTTTTTTTTACTTATTTTCTTTTTTACTTAATAATAACAAATTTTAAAAACACTATGAATATGATCCAAAATAAAACAATTTTTCCTATTTTTCCATATCTACTATACGTTGCACACCATATTTTTTAATTTATTATGTCTTTAACTGGAGATAATATAGCATACAGTTCCATTGACGATACTTTTAATCTTATTCGAATTTTATCTGCCACATTAATGCTCAAAGTTTAAATAATAATAATATAAATGAATTTAGATATACTTTCGAAAACTCTGGTGTGGACGTTATATGTATATCAGAAACGTGGTTTAATGAAAGGGTGTTTGATAGCATGATTGGGTTAAATGATTTTGAAATGTTTCGCTGTGATAGAAGCACTCATGGAGGCGGTGTTGCCATTTTTGTCAAAAACGGAATAACGTGGAAATTTTTAACTAAATCTGAACCTTGCGAAAAAGTTGAACATTTATTCATCGAAATTGTTTCTATGGGTAGTAAATTACTTATTGGTTGTGTATACAGACCGCATAAGAGAATGCCATGAACACTATAGGTTTGTGTGCGACCAACTTAACTATTCCAACATATTTCTCGAATACTAACTAATCACTACTTGACCTTTTTTTGTCAGTTCAAAACATAAAATTTTACTATATGACCAGATTTCAGCACAATGTTTCTCAAAACATGACTTAATTTTCTTAAGTTATGACTTTTTCCCTCAATTTAATAAATGTGAAACCTTTTATTATGATTTTAAGCATATGAATTATAATATAATGAATAACGAATTGGCTAATGTTGACTGGAATAGTATTTTCTATATGCCTGATGTGGACAGCCAAGTAAATTTTTTTGAATCAAGAGTGGTTGATATTTTCTATAAATCAGTGCCTTTAAAAAAACTGACATGTAATTCTAATAAACCCTGGTTCAATAATCATATTAAATCTGAAATAAAAACTCGTGATTACGCCTTCAAATGTTGGAAAACACATAAAACTGACAAACTTTACGTAATATATTCTAATGCAAGAAAAAAAAGTTAATAAACTAATAAAAAGTGCTAAATCATCATTTTACATTAGTTTAAGGATCAATACTAGGACCACATACATATATATAAATGATTTATCACGACAATTATCACATTGCACAGTTCATATGTACGCTGATGATGTTCAATTATATTTATGTTGCAAAACTAGCCAATTGAATGAATGTGTTGACAAGCTGAAATCGGATCTCTTAAAAATCCAATCTTGGGCAATATCTAATGGTCTCCGCTTTAACCCATTAAAATCTAAATGTCTAATTATTTCTCGATCTCCAGTGCAAACTATTGATGTCCCAAATATTTTGCTCAATAACCAGATTATTGAGATTATCAACAAGGCAAAGAAGCTTGGAATACTTTTTAACTCTACACTCACCTGGTCAGATAATATTATCAGTGCTACTGGAAAAACCTTTTCAATATTACGTGGACTATGGAAAACTCAACACCTGACATACGCATAATGCTGGCAAAAACTTTTTTGATTCCAACACTTGTTGTGTTGTGACTACAAATTTCGAACCACCACTGATAATGGTTAAAGGATTGATGTTTGACTGTAGGCTAGCGGGAGCCGCAGTGGTGCAGAGGGTGAGAACGTAAAGAATTCTGATGAGAGAAAGTGGTGTTTCTCGAAACATATGTAAATTCAACCAACAACCCAGGTTCGAATCCTAAGCCAAGAACAATTATCAATAAAAATTTTAATAATAATTTGCATGTAACAATTCCTACCTTCAGTAAAAATAATTTAATGAACTCGAGCCGAAATAAAAGAAATATCAATGATTTAAAATTAACAGTTCAAAATAAAAATAATTGTTCTTACAATATATTATAATATATGAACTATTTCTTATTTGTATTTTTAATTCAATTAATTTCAACTTTTCTTTTTCATACCTAAAAATACATGTAATTGGTCTAATAGAAAGCATAACTTTTTATAATATTCGTTTAAAATAAACTGAATTCTATTTAAGAAAATAACATATGTCACTGAATTTTTCTTATTTCATTTTATTTAAAGCACTAGTATCGACAAAGGTTGCGAAATATTTGTAACTTTTCAATATGAAAAAAGAGTTTATCTAGAGAAGGGTTGATTTTTCGATCAAAAATTATTTTGGCAAAACAACACATCTCGGTTTTTGGACATTGGAAAATAAAGGTATTTAATTCTCCACCATAAAAATAGGTTACATTTGCTTAGATATGTTCTGGGACGATTCTGTGACCCTATAAAAGTGTGTTTTGGTCCTACTGTAAAATTCAGTTTTTCGATATTGGTTGTTTTGTCAAAATTCCACAGATATTTTGGACCGTTTTATCCTAAATTTGTTGGCAAGCGATATATGTATACTTTTCTTATTATTATTTCTTATTTTTTCTTATTTTCTTTATTTATTGTTGTATTTGCCGAATCATTGTTTGCCATAGTCTTTAGATAACTTTTGCCTTGTTAATATATGCAGATGTTTTCTAATTGCAAATTAAATTTTTAGTGATTGATTTGTTTATATAAATTGTAAAGTAAATTTTTAAACCGCTACATAATTCGAAAAAATATAGAAAAACAAGTAAGAGTGCTATATTCGGCTATGCCGAATCTTATATACCCTTCACCTTTGTTGTGGATGCAGAATTATATTGTATACATACATGCATATAAATATTATATTGTTACGTTTTTACCTTTTAAAAACGGTGGTTTATTTTCTTTAAATAAGCCGGATTCTTTTTAATTGCAAAATAAAATCGTCAAGTAGTTTGAAGAAAATATGTATAACGAGTCTTTATTTATTTAAATGTACACAAACACAATTAAAAATGAGCACACTGTCTTTTTACACACTTATATTACGGTTTAAGAACACACTTAAAGTTTTCGAACACTTTGATGTTTACACAACAATGATTCACAATAAACTGATTCATTTAGTTGGCCGTGTTACCCTATTTATACAGCAATCATAATTTCTGGAAAGTTTGAAACTAAGATACTAGAATGTTCGTGACTGCAAGTCTAGAATATTCCTATCTAGCATATTCAGCCAAAGTCGGTAAAATATTGCTATGTTTATAACAGTTTATAACAATAATGTCTATAAATCAAAACTACTACAAATGCTAAACAAGTTGTATGTCGATAAACACGCCATCTGTTGATGAATTTGTTCGTAACAATATTAATACACTTTGTTTGATAGTTTTTTTGATGAAAATTTCAGAGGTTGTCTTGGATTTTTTAAAAATAAAATAAAACAAAATTACTTTATATTTGTGGTTCTCGCAATTTTGATGGTTACCTGTTTTTTCAAGCCAAGTAATAGGAGACTTGGCCCTCAATAATTCCACACTGGATATAACCATATCGGCAGTTTTTTACTATCATATAAGACCCATTTCCGAATATCACGTTAACGACCATTAATCACTTACAAATGTTGGTATCCAAATAAAATTCAACATAAATAAGTTTCAGACATACAGAAATCATGACACCTAATTTTATAACTATCGGGTAACAATTAGTCATAGCTAAAAAAGGTAAAATTTAATGTAAATAATTTGCAAATGCCCTCCCATTTCTGAAAAAAAAAATTTACTTGCATATTTGGTGTAGAGTATTATATGGTCGGGTTTGACCGACTGTACTTTCTTACTTGTTTTGATATTTTATTTGTTATTCACTGGTCGATATTTTATTCTTACAGATCGTCATTGAATGGTCATTCTTGTATGTTGCGGAGTATTTGTGAACATGCTGCCATCCCACTGAATTACGAGGGAGGCTTATTAGCGGAGATATTACACATAATATTAACGTAAGCTTAAAAGAAGATTTATAAAAATGTGTTTCTCATTTGAGCATTTTTATTTATTTTGACACATGGAATGAATGAATCAACGAATGAATATAATTTATAATTTTTTTACAGACCTTCCACATCGAGAGATGAATCAACAAAACCAAATAATAAGGACTATCATAGGGCGGAAATATTGGGACGATCTGGTGAAGATTGTGAAAAAGCTTTTAATCAATGTACCAAGTCGCCAATGGAAATAATATCAGCTGTATTTGAAACATGATTATCATGAGACATTGGACAATTGATATAATATAATATAAACTGAAATATATGTATATTGAATTGAAGTTTAAAAATGTCTGCAACTTTTATTATTAAGCTTATTTCAGTCAAGTGATATTCATTGGGTGGAATAAGATATCGAATATGCACCAAAGTATCAGGGATGATAAATGAAGATTTCGAAAATAAACGCATTTAGGACTTTCTTGGGATTTCAAGTACTTCATGTGTTATAGTTGTATTCCGTGGCAAATAATTAAAGGGTATTGTAGTAAAATTTTTAAAACGGAGTGGGATGCAAGCATATATTTGAATATTCAGTTAGTAGAGAATCCTATTTTGAAAAAATTTTGCTATTAAATTTGGATAACTTACCAAATAATGAATATTGTACTATCTATTCAAGCAATATAAGCAAATTGTTATTGGAGTTGTATTTTAGAATCATGTACAATAGATGATCCTTACTAGGGATGCCAGTCCCGATCCTGGGATATCAAAAATCAGTCCCATTTGGCATCCGCAATCCTTACCCATAGTTGGAAAAAATATTCATTTTAGCTTTCTGTAGCCACAAAAATGTACATACGAGTTTTTTAAAAAGTACCTTTGTGAAAATCTAACTTCAAAGGCTTAACAACAAGTATATTTTTATATTTTTAATATATTATCTGACGAACAAAATAAATTATCATTAACATACATTTGTGAAATTGAAATGGAAGCGATTTGTGTTGTTGGTACTATTTGTTTATTTTGTTCTATGAAATTTATGTTGTAAATTCATTTAATCATACAAATTGTAAAACTCATCATTCAGTCTCGTCTCATCGAACTGTTCGGACGTGTTACTTTTAGTGCGGCTGAATTTTCGGTGAAAAAATCGTAATAGGTGAAAAAGTGTAAAAAGTTGAAATTAAACAAAAAAGTGAAAAAAATAACTCGTAATAGTTTAAAATATATAAAAAAAAAAAAAAACATTAAAAATCGTATAAAAACTGTATGAGTGTTCCTCTCAGATGTAATTCTGAGAAAGAGCTTAGAAAAACTAAATGGCTCTCTAAAGAAGAATCCATAAAAAAATCTCTGGAAAATTTTCTCACTACAAGAGCCGTAGAACGGCGTCGTTCCTGTTCGCCCAATATAGTGATTTCAACAGATGAAAAAACATCATCTTCATCAAATAGTGCAGTCAAACCCAACAAACAATTAGGTATGGATAAGTACATAACCGTTCTCAAGCGACAGAGGAGCCCGAAGTCTGCTCAAGTGTCATCAAATGCAAAAGCCCCTAAGACCGTGAGTAATGATCAAAATAGGTTTGCTCTCCTCCAGACGGATGAGCCAGAACTTCCGAAGAAGACGTTTAAGCCCCCACCAATTTATCTGAGAGAGCCGACTTCTAGTAAATTGGTACAAGGAATTGTTGCTGTAATAGGTGAAAACATGTTTAGCGTAACCTCAATGAAACATGGAAATATCTGCGAGACAAAGATACAAGTGAATAGGGAAGATGATTTTCGAAAATTGTCCAACCAGCTGGAAAGGGAGACTAGGGATTTCTATACCTACCAGCTCAAAAGCGCAAAAGGACTCCAAGTCGTTCTAAAGGGTATAGACCCATGTGTTGATCCCGCGGAGATAAAAACCGGTTTAATGGACAAAGGGTTCAAAATCAAGAGCGTAGTGAATATTAGAAACCGTGAAAAGATCCCTCAGCCCATGTTCAGGGTAGAATTGGAACCTGGAGATATTGTCTTAAAGAAAAACGAGTCCCATCCCATCTACAATCTGATGTACCTTCTGCATCGTAGAATCACCGTGGAAGAACCACATAAGCGTCAGCGACCCGTCCAGTGTCTCAACTGTCAAGAATTTGGTCACACCAAGGCGTATTGTAAATTGCCGACAGTTTGTGTTGCGTGTGGGGAGCTACATGCAACTGCTCAATGCGATAAGTCGAGAACTGACTCAAAAATAAAAAAATGCAGTAACTGCGGTGGTAATCATACCGCAAATTATAGAGGTTGTCCAATTTACACTCATTTGAAAGGCATAAGAACCAGCAAGACGTCAGTATTGCCTAATCATCCTCAACAGCCAAATTTAGCATCGAGTGACAATTTCCCTCAATTATTACGGTCCACTAGTCATGTTAAGGCGCCTAGTTCTAGACAAGTTTCTTACGCAAACGTCGTTAAATCTAATATGCCAGGTCTGGAGCAGGAACCTAAAACCCAATATTCTGAGCCGCATATCAACAATCTAGAGACAACATTGCAGACACTTGTCCAAACTATGAACACTTTTACGACCACCATGACATCCATGATGCAGGAAATGCTGAAAATGCAATCCACTATCTTGCAAGCCATTTTAAAGAAATGATTTATTATATGAGAATTATTCCTCTTGCGAGTATTAATAAACAAAATTAAAAAAAAAAAATGCTGATGACGGCTTTAGCAGGCCAGAAAATGCATTACATTTTGCTAGTGTCTCTTTGAATATATTTTTGTATGATTTTACATTTATGCTTTCCAACGGAAGGCTATGTGAAACATATAACAGAAATATTCAAAAATAAATGTAGTGTATACAATTTATTTTCAAATAAAATTGTATATTTAACTTGAAGGCAACTTCGATTAAATTTTTTTGAGAAATGATTTATTTAAAAATTTGGTTCTGGAACGCGAACGGCCTCCGCCAATATAAAAATGAACTGGAATACTTCCTGATGGATAAGCAGATTGATGTTATGATGATTGCTGAAACTCACTTGACGTCGACAGGGTACTTCAAAATTAAAGGCTACGAGTTCTACGATACTAAAGACCCCCGCGGAAGAGCTTGTGGTGGTTCGGCAATTCTTATAAAGAACAGAATAAAGCATTATCTAATGAATAACATAAGTGAGGATTACCTCCAAGCAACAAACATTTGCATTGAATTCTGTCAATACAAATTTGTTTTATCATCGATTTATTCTCCGCCTCGATTTTCAATAAAAGAACACCAATACCATAACTTCTATAAATCCCTTGGAGCTAGATTTTTAGTTGCTGGTGACTTTAACGCCAAACACACATTTTGGGGTTCACGTCTGGTAACCCCAAAGGGTCGCGTACTCTTCAACACCATTGCTAAAATGGGCTTAGATGTACTCTCAAGTGGACATCCCACCTATTGGCCGACGGACCGACGGAAGATTCCCGATGTTATTGACTTTGGGGTAGTGAAAAATATCCCTGTAGAATGGATGCAAGTGGATCCTTCACTGGACTTGTTCTCAGATCACTCTCCTACTATCATTTCAATGCATTTCCCTCAAGTGTGTGGTTCTCCATTTATGAACATGACTAAGACCCGAGTAAGTTGGATAAAATACAAAAAGTATTTAAGTTCTCATTGCACGGAAAATGTTGTGTTGAGAACTACCGACGATATTGATGAGTCGATTGGCAACTTTACCGAGGACCTTCGACGAGCTGTGCATCACGCTTCCACTTATCACGTTGAATGTAGAAATAGGACAAACAGAACTTATTTCTCTGAACTCGAACATCTCCTATCAGAAAAAAGAAGAATGAGAAGAGAGTGGCAAATTCACAGGTCTCCTGAACTGAAAGCTAGGCTACGGGAATGCAGAGATATACTAAGGCATTTCTTAGAAACCCAAAGAACGGCCTCACTTAGATCTTACTTGGAAGGTCTTGATAGTACCCCACAATCTGACTACTCGTTATGGAGGGCGGCAAGAGGTTTAAAAAGACCAGTGAGAGGAAAACCTCCTTTGCGTAATCCGACTGGTGACTGGGCTAGAAATGATTCCGAGAAAGGGACATTATTTGTTAACCATTTGAGAAATGTGTTTACTATAAACAACTCAAATAATAACGAATCTGATTTGTACCTCTAAGACTAAACTTTCGTGATGTCCAAAACGCTATTGGTACTCTGAACCTTAGAAAGGCTCCAGGTATGGATAAAATCAGCAATAAAATGCTTGTGGAGTTACCTCGTGTACCAAGAAGAATTATCCTCTTTATCTTCAACGCTATTTTACGCCTAGAATACTATCCTGCAGATTGGAAGGTGTCTATGATCGCTATGATTCCTAAATCAGGGTAGGACCACACCAAAGTGGAGTCATATAGGCCAATTAGTCTACTGCCGACAATTTCAAAACTGTTTGAAAAATTGTTAATGACCAAGTTGACTCCAATTCTGAATGACACTGAATGTATTCCTAATCATCAATTCGGCTTCAGAGCTAAACACAGCACCATCGAACAAACACACAGATTGGTAAATGTGATAAGAGGGTCGTTTGAAGACAGAAAATACTGCTCCGCCCTTTTCATTGATGTGTCGCAAGCATTCGACAAAGTTTGGCATGACGGTTTAATGCAGAAAATAAAATTAACTCTGCCTGCTAACACCCATAAACTCATGGAAAGTTATTTATACGGTCGCAAATTTAAAATCAAAAAAGGTGATTTTTTAAGTACCGCTCAGCCAATTGAATCAGGTGTGCCACAGGGTAGCATACTGGGTCCTACTTTATATTTGATATATGCCTCCGACATGCCGTCAGACCCCAAAATCCATACGTCAACTTTTGCAGACGATACAGCCTTTATCAGCGTCCATAAGGACCACCAAGTTGCATCACAGAATTTGCAGAATTATGTTTATAAGCTAGAGAATTGGCTAGAGCTTTGGAAAATCAGGGTTAACGAACAAAAATGTATTCATATAACTTTCACATTGCGAAAAGATACCTGCTCGTTCATCAGAATAAATAATCAAATTATCCCGCAACACAATGAAGTCAAATACCTCGGAATCCACCTCGACCGCCGTTTAACTTGGAAGTCTCATATTGAAGCGAAACTTACACAAATGAGATTAAAAGCAGTGCAACTTAATTGGCTAATCGGCAGAAACTCTACATTGAAATTGGATTGCAAACTTTTGTTGTACAATGCAATACTAAAGCCAATCTGGTGCTATGGAATTCAATTATGGGGTACTGCCTCAGCATCCAACATTGGAAAAATTCAAAGGGGTCAAAATAAAATTCTACGTATAATTACTGCAGCACCATGGTTTGTTAAAAGTTCTCGAATCCACAAAGATCTAGGCGTGCCATTAGTAAAAGTCGAATTTACAAAATATGCGTCAAAGTATGTCAGCAAACTTGAACACCATCCAAACCCACTTGCAAGAGACATCCTTAACTTTAGTGGCCACAATCCGTTAAGAAGGAGGGATACCCTTGCTTTAACTCAAGCGCAAAACAGATGACTGGATCAGTTGATGTGAAATTTTTTAGTATCATAAAAATTTTTGTCTAGCACTGGCTGGGCTTATTATTTTCTTTTTAGTATTAAGATTTGAATACTTATTGTCATTTCATATATGAAGATTGTAAAACAAAAGTCCTCTTGGAAATGTCTTAAACAATATAAAAATAATATACATAAGTACAAAAAATGGCAACAAATTAATTTTTTTTAAATTTATTTGATTTAGTTTGTCGAAGGCTTTCTCGAAGTCTATGAAACTTAGATACACAGTTTACACCGTAATGGCATGAAGGCTCTTAATTTGGTCTATTTCGCCGGTCATTTCCTCACCCTCAACAAGTTCTGTGAACAAGTTTTCGTCTTTCAAATAAAACAAATAATTAGGGTTATTATTTCAGCTCTTTTATAGGGGTCCGACTCTAATATCTCAGCAGAAATACTATAATGAACTGCAGAACCAATGAATGGGTTGATTTGTGTGAGTCGCAGGTGCACTTAATATATGCTTGGGGAACGATCAACTTATTTCGAAGTAGCATAGGACTACAATGATCCACCTGATCTTCTTCGGTTTTCGTTTGTGCTACATTGTGGCTATTAATTAGTTTTCTGCTGCGGCTTTTGCGACCCTGCTGAGGTTATCTATCCAACGTCGCACAGTGGCACTTTTGCGGAAAAATAGGGTTTTTCAACTTTTCAATTTTAAAATTTTAATGATTTGGTTTTGTAAAGAAGTATTTGGATAAGAAAAATTCAACAAGGTTTTTTATGAAAAGTGAAATTTTGTAGTTAAAAAAACTAACAGAAGTCAACGGAAATTTATTCAATGAAATTAGATTAAAATTATTGCCCAAATAAAGAACTTTTTTTGTGTGTAAGTTTATAGCTATAGCTTTTGTTTCATTTTTTAGTGAAAATATAGCACTTACTTTTTTATAAAAAAAAAAGAATTATTGAAATTGGAAAAGTAAACTAATTATCATAATTTATCAAAAATTATACTAAAAAATATCAACTTTTTACTTTTTGATGGAAAAAAACTTTATATGCTTTGCTTAGCCCTCTAACCAAAGACTATAAATATATAAAGATGTTGCACTGCCATACATTGTACCATGGTGAAATTAAATACCAGGTGACCGCATTGCTACAACAATTACAACAAGGCAAGAACAACAGGCATTTTTCTATATGAAAAACTTTCGTCACTGTCAAAAAGTTTTTTTTTTATATAACTTTTTGGCATTTTCAAATTCACCATGAATAATCAGCTGGCGCTACGCTATCACCTAGTATTTAAATTCACCTTGCATTGTACTGTCAGTGCCAAATTTGTCGATGGCAAAACTACTACTGCCACTTATTGTACTCAGAAAACATATTATACTCAGAGAACGTATTATTTTCCATTCAGTCGTCGTTGAACAAGCGATGTGAACACATGTGGATGGTTATTCTCATTTTTTTTCAGAAATTTATTAAGCATTGTTGTTGCTTCTTGTTGGACGAAGCACAGCAAACACACGCGATTCAATTACAATTGAACACAAAAAATAAAAAACTGTTTTAGATGGACTTATTTTTGTTTTTTCTGAAAATAACTGTTTTAAAATTGTTTTTTGATATTGATAAATGTTATTTATGGTCCCTGATATTTTTTCTTAAGGTGTTTATATCTGGCTAAAACTCTTTCTTTTTTTCTTATTTTAAGCGTTTGACAATATGTTTGCTGGGAAAATTCTCTCACCAATACATCTTCATTTTTGAGTACCACTGATATTCATACATATGTATGTACATACATATATTGCCGAATCAAAATACATACAAACTAAAAGAAGTCTTGTTTTCACAAAATGTATGTGCAAATAACCTGTGGAAAAGTAAATGTTACCGTTTGTGTTATTGTAGGGTAAGAATACGTGTTTTATTGTTGTAGAAATGAAACTATATCGATTCGCACCGAAATTAAAAACCTTTATTATATAAATATTTAGAAATAAAACTAGCAAATTATGAAAATAATCATTTAATTATTGCATACAAAAATTAAATTCAAATTTACTGTGCATTTTAACGAGCCATTTTAACCAAGATCCTTTAAAAAAGTTGTTTTCATATATACGTGCCAAAGGTGGACACTGAAAAAATCCATCGGTTCATGAATTTAATTTATCAGTAGCTAAGTTATTATCTTTAAAAACTACTCAGTTTAGCATCTCATCAAATTGTGCAAACGATGATGCAATGTGTTTACCTATTGAGTTTTAAACAATTTTAGAAGATACTATAAGGACTGAAAGTATATCATATAAGTATAGTATATAAAATAAAGAATATTTTAATGAAGACGCCGATTGTTTTACATCCAACAATGTGCCAATAGAATTAATATCAAGTCGATAATATGTTGGTTACATACATATATAGCTCAACGAATATCTTGCGTTAAATGACGTTTAGATATAATAAACCAGCGCAAATTTTGTCATATCCTTCAGAAATATTTGTTTATGCAAAAAATTATACAAATGATTCCGAGCAATGCGTCAGTTGCATCAAAAATACAATTTATTCCTTACGGTTTGATGAAAATAACGAATGTTATAAATACAGAATAAAGATTCTTAATTACTAGTTCTTATTTTACTACGGAAGCATTCCACATGGGAAACATACAAATACAAATTATCAAGTACATATAGAAAAAGTTCACATTTTGAAACACTGATAAAAAAAACATTCGAGTTATTACAACTTCATTCTATACAAAAATTGAGACAGAAGTTCATAATTGAACTGTCTATAAAATTATATATGGTAAGTACATACATACATAATTGATATAGTCTAAAAAATAGCATTATAATTCGGTGCGAATCGATATAGTTTTGTCTGTACAACAATAAAACACATACTTTCACCCTACAATTACACAATCGGTCACATTATTGACGAAAGTTATTTGCACAAAAATTGCAAGAAACAAAAATTCTTTTGTTAGGTTTTTATTTTATTTTTACATTTTTAATGCAATGTACATCACACGCATGCATACACATGCACACAAAGAATGATAAGTGAGAATTAAAAGATCTTATACTCACCAAGAGAACGACAGATTGTTACGCTCTTTCTTTGTGCTTCTTTCCTTTTGTCTTCCCTCCCGCATCATGAGGAAGCACAAAATTTTGTCAATTTTAAATACACTGCGTGCAACATCTTTATATATTTACTAGCTAAAACCCGGTGTGCTTCGCTACCCGTATTTTTTAAAATTAACTTTGTATGGGAGGTACCACGCCCACTTAAAATTTCCAAAAAAAAAGTAGCCTATAGCTCCTTCCAGACATACAGAAATATACTGTGAAAATTTCAAGCAAATCGGGTTAGCCGTTTAGCCGTTTAGACTTTAAACTAATAATAATAAACATAACGACACACATTCACTTTTATATATATAGAAGATAGATAGTCTTTGCTCTAACTATAAAAAAATGAAAGGTCCGAGTCTGTACTTTCAATTAAGGAAAAAAAAACTACCGCCAATTACCGTCCCTTTTAGTAACATCGATTTTAATTTCAAAAGTCACTTCCAATATTTCATACAAATGGTCAATAAGACAAAAAATTGGGTATACTTTTAGGCTGTCGGGAATTAAAGCTTGAAACGATTTATAAGTGAAACATTATTTTTGTTTACGAATATGTAGGCGTAACTAAATTGAATGACATTTCAGTCGAAATAAAAACATATAGTTTTCACGGCTTAAAATATATTACATTTCATTTATATACTTATATAGTTCATATTAATATGAGTACTTTTTCGCTTTTATACAAAGAATTAAGCGAGGAGCTTATTAACAGTGCTCGCAATGTTGATTCATTGATTGAATATATAAAATCGAGAAATTCAGGTGTAACTGATGAAGATGTTGCATATGTGAAAAGAAATATATCGCAGCGGTTTTTACCTTTATTTAATAAAAGGTGGTTTGCCGCATCTCAAAACATTGCTCGTTTTTTTGCAAGCAATTCACTTTGGCTTACATAAGTAGCATATGGCGTCATTCGAACAAAATTTCTTTCGAACTAGATCCCATTGTTAAAGATAGTATGGTGCTTAAATAATATTACAAATAAAAACTAACACAATTTTTCGCCTGTTACATATTCAATTAAAACATTGTATGTATATTATATTGGATTTTTATCAAGCTGAAAGGTATAAATAACCTCACTTGGCGTCTCAATATTGGCAACACCATTTTTTTTAATTAAAAAGCATTAAAAAGGGTTCATAACTGTATTTTATATCAATTTGTTTCAATGACTTAGGTTTTACACACTTTAATTTGGCATATACTTGACTAGAAAAGCGGCATGCATTTGTGCGATATTTTTTGTGTATTTGAAGGCTAATATCTTTCGAGGAGGGTTGTTGGGGATATTCTCTTTTTTTGTATGGAGACAACAGATGTTTAACGTTTGAATAAAAATTAATATTTTTTAACTTATATTAAATTTCCATATGATTCTAGACAGGGAAGAAAAACACCTAAAATCTACAACTTTCAGAGGGCGTAAAATCTAAAGTAGGCGTGGCATCCCCAATATGTTTAATTTTTTTTCATAAGAAGAACTCAATTAAGAAGTGTCCCGAATTTCAATTACCTAGGTCCAAAAATAAAAATTTTGACAAGTGCAGTTATATGGGAGGTGGGTGTGGCAGTGGGCGGTTTTCCAAGATTTTTTTAAAATTTCTTAATTTAGCCCAAAGAAGTGTTTTTGCAAAATTTCATTGCTGTACGACCACTCCTTCTATTTTTTTCCAAGAAATGTATGGGATGGTGCCACTGTGCGTCGTTTATCTTTCGCGTACTGCGACTCACTTCTCTATCGAGTTCGTTTGACGAACCTGTAGATGTACTTTGGTCCCACTAGTTATCTTCTCAGTGCAGCTTTCGTGTTTTTAATTACACGCGATATTTCTTTGGATATTTTTTCTTTCCTCGCGTTACCTTTTGAATACTCTTGTGAGGAATAACGATCCACCATTTATCAAATTTTTTGGAGAAAAAGTTTGCCATTCCAATTATTGTGAACAATTGCTTGATATCCCATACTTAATGGTTGCTTTCGCAATAATAACAGAAGCTGCAGTCACATTTTGAAGCTTGACGAGTGTCAAAGACATCGACATGGAGGTTTGTGAGTCGACTTCGAATGTAATAGGTAAGGATCACCCAATGTTCCCCAATCTAATCCAAACAGAAGCTTTAGCTAATGCTTACATTCACTGCACTAAGAGAAAACAGTTGTCATATTTCTAACAAAGAACTTTTAATAAACGAAATATTTTTCTCTTAAGGTGACCCTTATTAAATTCAATAGTCAGCAATTTTTTTTCATTTCTTCTCTTATAGAATAAACTGCAATTTTATGGAGCGGCGTTTATGTAAAAAACTGTTTATAAATATTTTGCCCATAAATGAAAATTAAAACATTTTTGACGCCAAGATCGTTGGTAGTTATACAGCACTCAGTATGATTCGTTTGACTGATATTCCATTTTAATTTGGCGAATATAAATACAAATGTATTTTAATTGCAGACTTAAAACAACTTTATTCATTCATTTTCAAATTTTCAAGTCTATAAAGGATTTTACTAACCAAGTAAGCAAAATACTCTTGTGAGAGACTGTATAGATATACATAATAGAAAATTGTCTGCATTAGTATTTAAATAGTGCAGTGATATTTGTTTGTTTCATTTTAGTCTATTTGTTATTTCCATAACTTGAGAAAATTCTTGACCAAAACTTTTCTACTAAGCAGTTATGTATTTCTTAGTTAAAATTTCCTTATATTCAAGTACTTAATGCAACTGTAGCAAAGTGGCAAACAATCAGTTCATCCATCTATTTTCACCAACTATACATGATAACAAGAATAACTTTATACTCGTGTGTAAATATATGTATGTAAGTATTGTCTGAGGAAGTAATTTACTAAATTGGCAAAAATAATACAAAGAAACTTTGGAAAGGAAAAATAATAATCTACAAAACTTGTACGTAGATAAAAGTACATATTTTATTCTTATAAATTACATAATATGTATTTTTATTGATGTACGTGCAAATATTTTAATTACGTTTGAACTTGATGCACAGAAATTTTATAAAATTAATTGTATGAAATAAACCAATTGTGAAAAACGTATCAGAAAGAAAATGTTATGAAGAAAATGTATATCAAAATTTATAATCTAAATTTAAAATCTGTATATTTGTTTTGCTATTGTTATATCTGCAAAGTAATGTTAAATGAGCAACATCGCTCCAGTAGAATCCGCAAATGCAAATAATATCAGGAAATTTTGCAAATTTTATTTTTATGACAGACGGACAACTCCACTTCCGAACTTAAATCCTCATAAACTTCAAGTTGAAATTTGTGATCAGCCCATAATAATAACATTAACCTATGCATGTAAATATCTTTTAAATATTGATATCAACCGAAATTTTACAAATCACATCAGTTGCATATATGTAAGTAAACATTTAACTCTTTAATTTTATGAACGTCAGCCCGTAATTGGCATAGCACCCATTTGAGGTCCATTTCCAAGAATAACTAGAATATTAAAGAAACTTTAAAATTTATCGTTATGGAAATGAAATTCACCATAAGGCTCAAGTGCATAGAAATCACAGAAAAAATAAAATAACTTGTAAATATCGTTATCGATACAAAATAAAACACAAAGTTATATACATACATATACTATATACTGGCGTGCATAACAGAGTGCATGTTCAATATGAATTTACTTAAAGGGTCATAAAATGATAAATAAATAATTTTGTCAAATTTCACCATGTACTCTTTGTAAGCAAAAAAAAAAAAAAGAATATTGTAAGTAATGATATGGTATCAAAAACAAACAAATAATATAATTATTTCTATTATTCAATATAAAAACATAAACTCAATTGAGTTAGTTTTGCACGATTTCCACAATCCATTAAAAAGTGTTTTTCTTCATAGCTCCTTGTTTTTAATAACGCTTTTCATGCACATAGGCCTTAACAAAGTTTCAAAGCTCCTCTATACTGGTTGGCACTCGATTGGCTTGTCCCAATCGTCTTTTCAATATAGACCACAATTCTCTATAGGGTTGAGATCTGCACTTTGCCATTTCATGAGCTGAAATTTTTCACCAGACAAACAATTGTGAAAAATGTTCGTCGTATATCTTGTTGGAAAATAACTTCGTTTTCAGAATATGCGCTGCGGTCCACAAAATCGGGTTAATGAGTTTGGATAATATGGAGGTAGTCTTCTTTCTTCATAATTCCATTTATTCTAACAATCGGTCCTAAATGACACCAAATAAAACAACAACAAACCATCAAATTACCTCCGTCATGTTTGACCGTTTGTTTCATATGATATCTTTGAATAGTTTCGTGAGACCTGCTCCAGAGATTCCATCAGATTGAAATCAGTCAATTTTAGTCTTGTCCGATCAAATGACTCGTTTCCAATCCTCTACAGTCCAATGTTCATGCATTTTGCAGAATTCATGATGAGCTTTTATATTTTTCTCATATAGAGCAGCCTTTTTCTTTTTAACTGCTGCCACATATCCTGTTCTTTGAAGTGCCCTCCTTGCTATTCATTCACTCACAGTTTTATTTACACTATAAACAGCTTGTTTAGATTTTTTCGAACCATTATTTTTCACCTCGCGTATCATTAATCGAGCGTCTGAGTCTTTTAATAGTCTGGGACGACCTATTCGGCAGAGAAGCTACATTTCGTCGTTTTCTTACAACCATCACACTTCGTTGACTCACTTTAAACTTCTCCGCAATTTCTCTGGATGAGTCTCCACTTTCTGTCAAAACTATTATACTATTTTCTGTTTCTTTGTAAATTTTCTTCATTTCTGTTTTAAATTTTTTAAAGATGCAGATTCGGTTAATGAAAATTAAGAACAAGTAAGAAAGTATAGTCCGCCAAGCCCGACCAAAATATGTGTAAAACAGTGTACCTTTTTGACCTATGCGTTAAATTGCTCACAAATTACCCTAAATCATAGAAATAAGAAAAACATTTTTTTTTTATTTTGCACATCAAAATTATTATATATATATTTTTCGCACGATTGTTTGGTCTCGGTCAAGAGTTGCAAAATAACTTCCATTTAATAAAATTTTTCTAACCTTTATTAAACTTAAAAAATGCATGTACTTCATTGCCTTATACATAAGAATGTAATTCTTTTCACCTTATATGGTATTTTTGAAAACAGTCTTTGTTTTTAGCCAAACATAGTGTAACTTTACACTTTTGGCGTCGCACTATAGGAAATTTTCCCTTTTTTTTTGGCCAAAACTAATTTTTAGCCAAACGAGTTGGCCAAACTAAATGATTTTTTAGATTCGCTTTTTGGAAGTGTTCCTCCTTAAGCTTATAAATTTTTAGTCACGCACCGTCACGGGGAAAAAAGTTTGTCACGCGCGCTCACGGACTTTAACAGATTTTTTTTTCGCTCACGTTGTCACATTCTAGCAAATAAAATTTTGTAAACCCCTTACATTTTTTATTCACACATAAAAGAAACTTTTATTTTAAACAAAATTTTTATTACAAAATTTCGTTTTGTAATTCTAAATTATCAATTAAATCTAAAAACCATGAATTCAAAACAACATCATTTCTCGTTTCTTCGCTCTCTGAATTTTGTTCTTCTTCCTGTTGGTAGTTTTCAGCAAAATCGGTTTCCTCTGATCTGAGTAGGTCGATTACTTCTAGTGGCGAATGCGTTTCCCCAATGTAAGGCTGGATATAAATGGATCTGATGTATCTTATGCTCTATTAAAAATGTCTGCTAAATTATTTATGCGACTACTTTTTCGTGCATGAAACAATCTGTCGGGTTTATATAATTTATATATAATAACGAGCAGCCATAGCTGCAGCAAGTACTAGTGGTTCAGCTTCGTTATTTTGTTTTTTAGAAAGTTCCATTATATGCCGTCGTTTTGATCTGTTTGACTTTTGGGAAAATGTTAACTGTGGCCGTCCAGTTTTTAATTTAGATGAAGTGACGAGTTTTTCATGAGGCCTTACAGAAGTTTTGCTTTTAAGCCAAACAGCATTTTGCGTCTCAAAAACATGCAAGCACCTACATATGACTCTTACGCCATTTTCTACCGAGATTTGCACAAAATATTCGCGACTACTCTTTCAAATGTTGTTTACAATCTTCGGAAGGCTGGCCTTTAGCAATACAGGATACAAAATGTTCATAAACAACGGCCCGACTGGTTCCTTAGGTTTTATGCGCCATAAATTAAATAAGTCTGCATTTGGTACGCTGAAGTTACCTGGAAAAATACGCTTTTTTTAAGAGATATGCAAGTATATGCAGCTGAAATAAATTGCGAATGGATGACAACTTATGGCTCTATCGAAATGCGTAAGTGTTATATCTATCACTTTTAATAATTTTTTTTCGGAGCTTAGTGAAGTTGCAATTTATTATTACGGTATATAACATCAAGGTCTTTTTCTTTCCTTCGATTTAACGAAATTAAAAAAAAAGTTGAATATCTTTTTAACTACTATAATAGTACTCACTTTCAGCATTATTGTTCATTTTTCACTTTTTTTACATGCATTTTTTGAATAAAAACTTTAAACTTAAATACACGTCTAATTTAATATAGTAACTTCCTCGTTTTGTTCAATAAACAAACCTCATGTTTTTGCATGTATAAAATAACGGTAAAGCATCATTGATGCTTCATTCTTCGGGGATGCTTTTTTTTAGTATGTTTTTAAGTACATAGTGAAAAAAAAATCAAAAACTCCAAGAAAAAAATTAAGTACTTTTGGCCAAAAAAAAAAGGAGAAATTTCCTATAGTGCGTCGTCCGCAATTATTTCGGCATATTTGTGGCAAAGAGTGTAAGGAGTCGCTGCTTTTTGAGGGCAGCAAGAGCGAACGATAAATTGTATATTTTTATGCATTCCGTAAAGTCTGCAAAGAGTGTAAGGAGTCGCTGCTTTTTGAGGGCAGCAAGAGCGAACAATAAATTCAGTCTCGTCTCATCGAACTGTTCGGACGTGTTTTTTTAGTGCGGCTGAATTTTCGGTGGAAAAATCGTAATAGGTGAAAAAGCGTAATAGGTTGAAATAAAACAAACAAGTGAAAAAATAACTCGTAATAGGTAAAAATATAAAAAAAAACATTAAAAATCACATAAAAACTGTATGAGTGTTCCTCTCAGATGTAATTCTGAGAAAGAGCTTAGCTCGTCTAGAAAAACTAAATGGGTCTCTGAGGAAGAATCCATAAAAAAATCTCTGGAGAATTTTCTCACTACAAGAGCCGTGGAACGGCGTCGTTCCTGTTCGCCCAATATAGTGATTTCAATAGATGAAGGAACATCAACATCAAATTTAAAAGCTCCTAAGACCGTGAGTAATGATCAAAATAGGTTTGCTCTCCTCCAGACGGATGAGCCAGAACTTCCTAAGAAGACGTTTAAGCCCCCACCAATTTATCTGAGAGAGCCGACTTCCAGTAAATTGGTACAAGGAATTGTTGCTGTAATAGGGGAAAATATGTTTAGCGTAACATCAATTAAACATGGAAATATCAGCGAAACCAAAATTCAAGTGAAAAAGGAAGATGATTTTCGAAAATTGTCCAACCAGTTGGAGAGGAAGGCTAGGGATTTCTATACCTATCAGCTCAAAAGCGCAAAAGGTCTCCAAGTCGTTCTAAAGGGTATAGACCCATGTGTTGATCCTGCGGAGATAAAGACCGGCTTAATTGACAAAGGGTTCAAAATTAAGAGCGTAGTGAATATTAGAAACCGTGAAAAGATCCCTCAGCCCATGTTCAGGGTAGAATTGGAACCTGGAGATGTCGTATTAAAGAAAAACGAGTCCCATCCCATCTACAATCTGACTTACCTTCTGCATCGTAGAATTACCGTGGAAGAACCGCGTAAGCGTAATGGACCCGTACAGTGCCTTAATTGTCAAGAATTTGGCCACACAAAAGCGTATTGTAAATTGCCGTCAGTTTGTGTTGCGTGTGGGGAGCTACATGCAACTGCTCAATGCGATAAGTCGAAAACTGATTCAAAGATAAAAAATGCAGCAACTGCGGAGGTAATCATACCGCAAATTATAGAGGTTGTGCAATTTACACTCATTTGAAAGGCATAAGAACCAACAAGACGTCAGTATTACCTGATCATCCTCAACAGCCTAATTTTGCTTCGAGTAACAAATTCCCTCAATTGTTACGGTCCACTAGTCATGTAAACGCGTAGTTCTAGACAAGTTTCTTACGCAAACGTGGTTAAATCTAATATGCCAGGTTTGGAGCAGGAACCTAAATCACCATATTTCGAGCCTAATATTAACACTCTAGAGACTACATTGCAGACTCTTGTCCAAACTATGAACACTTTTACGACCACTAGACATCCATGATGCAGGAAATGCTGAAAATGCAATCCACTATCGTACAAGCCATTTTAAAGAAATTATTTGTTTACAAATTTGTTTTTGGAACGCGAACGGCCTCCGCCAACATAAAAACGAACTGGAACACTTCCTGATGGATAAGCAGATTGATGTCATGATGATTTCTGAAACTCACTTGACGGCGACAGTGTACTTTAAAATTAATGGCTACGTTTTATATGATACTAAAGATCCACGCGGAAGAGCATGTGGAGGTTCGGCAATTCTTATAAAGAACAGAATAAAGCATTATCTAATGAATAACATAAGTGAGGATTACCTACAAGCAACAAACATTTGTATTGAATTCTGTCAATACAATTTTGTTTTATCATCAATTTATTCGCCACCTCGATTTTCAATAAAAGAACACCAATACTACAGCTTCCTCAATTCCCTTGGAGCTAGATTTTTTGTTGCTGGTGACTTTAACGCCAAACACACTTTTTGGGGTTCACGTCTGGTGACCCCGAAGGGTCGTGAACTCTTCAACACCATTGCCAAAATGGGATTAGATGTACTCTCAAGCGGGCATCGCACCTACTGGCCGACGGACCGACGGAAGATTCCCGATGTTATTGACTTCGGAGTAATGAAAAATATCCCTGTAGAATCGATTCGTTAGACTTGTCTTCAGATCACTCTCCTTCTATTATTTCACTGCGTTTCCTTCAAGGGAAAGGCTGTCCATTTCAGGACATATCTAAAACCAGAGTAAGTTGGATAAAGTATAAAAAGTATTTAAGTTCCCACTGCACGGAAAATGTAGTGTTGAGAACTACCGAGGATATTGATGGGTCGATTGGCAAGTTTACTGAGGACATACGAAGAGCTGTACATCACGCCTCCACATACGACGTTGAGTGCAGAAGTGGGACAAATATAACTTATTTCGCTGAACTCGATCATCTCCTGTCAAAAAAAAAAGAGGTAGAAGAGAGTGGCAAATTCACAGGTCTCCTTAACTGAAAGCTAGGCTACGGGTATGCAGAGATATACTAAGAAATTTCTTAGAAACCCACTTAAATCTTACTTGGAGGGTCTTGATAGTACCCCACAATCTGACAATTCGTTATGGAAGGCGGCACGAGGTTTTAAAAGACCAGTTAGAGGAAAGCCTCCTCTGCGAAATCCGACTGGTGACTGGGCTAGAAATGATTCCGAGAAGGGGACTTTATTTGTTAACCATTTGAGAAATGTGTTTACTATAAACAACTCAAATAATAACGAATCTGATTTGCCACCACTTGTTATAAGGCCTCCTGTACCTCTAAGACTAAACTTTCGTGATGTCCAAAACGCTATTGGTACTCTGAACCTTAGAAAGGCTCCAGGTATGGATAAAATCAGCAATAAAATGCTTGTGGAGTTACCTCGTGTAGCAAGAAGAATTATCCTCTTTATCTTCAATGCTATTTTACGCCTAGAATACTATCCTGCAGATTGGAAGGTATCTATGATTACCATGATTCCTAAACCAGGGAAGGACCCCACTAAAGTAGAGTCATATAGGCCAATTAGTCTACTGCCGACAATTTCAAAACTGTTTGAAAAATTGTTAATGACTAAGTTGACTCCAATTCTGAATGACACTGAATGTATTCCTAATCATCAATTCGGCTTCAGAGCTAAACACAGCACCATCGAACAAACACACAGATTGGTAAATGTGATAAGAGGGTCGTTTGAAGACAGAAAATACTGCTCCGCCCTTTTCATTGATGTGTCGCAAGCGTTCGACAAAGTTTGGCATGACGGTTTAATGCACAAAATAAAATTAACTCTGCCTGCTAACACCCATAAACTCATGGAAAGTTATTTATACGGTCGCAAATTTACAATCAAAGAAGGCGATTTTTTAAGCCCCGCTCAGCCAATTGAAGCAGGAGTACCCCAGGGTAGCATACTGGGTCCAAATTTATATTTGATTTATGCATCCGATATGCCGTTAGATCCCATAATACATACTTCAACTTTTGCAGACGATACAGCCTTTATTAGCGTTCATAAGGACCATCAAATAGCATCACAGAACTTGCAGAAATATGTTTATAAACTAGAGAATTGGATTGAGCTTTGGAAAATCAGGGTTAACGAACAAAAATGTATTCATATAACTTTCACATTGCGAAAAGATACCTGCTCGTTCATCAGATTAAATAATCAAATTATCCCGCAACACAATGAAGTCAAATACCTCGGAATCCACCTCGATCGTCGTTTAACTTGGAAGTCTCATATCGACGCAAAACTTACCTAAATGAGATTAAAAGCAGTGCAACTTAATTGGCTAATCGGCAGAAATTCTACATTAAAGTTGGATTGCAAACTTTTGTTGTACAATGCAATTCTAAAGCCAATCTGGTGTTATGGAATTCAATTATGGGGTACTGCCTCAGCATCCAACATTGGAAAAATTCAAAGGGGTAAAAATAAGATTCTACGTACAATTACTGCAGCTCCATGGTACGTTAAAAATTCTAGAATTCACAAAGATCTAGGCATTCCTTTGGTGAAAGTCGAACTTACAAAATACGCCTCAAAATATGTCAGCAAACTTGAACACCATCCAAACCCACTTGCACGAGACATCCTTAACTTTAGTGGCCATGTTCGGTTGAGAAGGAGGGATACCCTTGCTTTAACTCAAGCGCAAAACAGATGACTGTGTAAGTGGATGTAAATTTGTTGTAGTATCATAATATTTTGTCTATCACTGGCTGGGCTTATTATTTTCTTTTTAGTATTAAGATTCGAAAACTTATTGTCATTTCATTTCTGAAGATTCAATAAATAAATTAAATGTATTAAAAAAAAAAAAAAATATTTGTGGCGATTCATCAGAAAATAAAGGCCAGCGGTCATAATGGTCAATCCTAATGTCACCAAGAGCATCATGTGGGCGATATTTTGTTCCATAAAAATTATTGGCGAGTTCTTACTTATAATTTCTTACTTGTTTTATTTTCAAACAAAGTTTTTCACCCAATTCACCATTAGCAATAGTACAGACAAAAACCTTACCTTCATGTGACGAACTTAATCACATTCGCATTTAAAAACAGATAATGTGGATTTTTATACCCTACACCACAAAAGTGGGGTCGATCTAAAGATGTCCGTCCGTCCGTCAATCTGGCTGGCTGTCCATGTAAAGCTTGTGCGCAGAGTACAGGTCATAATTTTGAAGATATTTCGATAAAATTTGGTAAGTGATATTGTTTTCGGCCCAAGGATGGATGGGATTGAAACTGGTGGAAATCGGTCCATTATTTCACCTGATCCCCATACAAATGTCCTTCTGAAATTGGGGTTTACCGATCATAAATGTTTGAATTATGCAAGTATCTAAACAAATTTCATCATAAATGAGTGATTAATGAAGCCAAATCACATCTACAATTTTTGTGCCGATCGGTCCATAATTAGTCGTAGTACCCATATAAGGCTCACTTCCAAAAATCACATTAAAGCGCATAACTCACTCAAAAACGTCGGTATCCAAATAATATTGAACGCAAATATATTTCATATGTACACAAATAAAACGATACAATTTTATAATGGTCGGTCCATAATTCGGTGAAACGCCCATATAAGACCCTCTCCGTAATTCAATTTAAGCTCCATAAATCGTTTACAAGTGTTTATATCGAGATAAGGTTTAACATACACAATATTTATATTCACAGAAATCATGACACTACATTTTTGTATGATCGGTCCATAATAGGTCATATCTCCCATATAGCGCACATTTCTGAAAAACTGTTTTGTACATATACTGGGTGTAGGGTACTATATGGTCGGGCTTGACCGACTATACTTTCTTACTTGTTTACGCCTGGGTCTATGTCAATATGTTAGTTAAAATGGACCTCACTAACCCAATTAATTGCAGTTTTTTAATAATTCATAACTCATGAAATCTATACGATGAAAAAATGTATGATAAATGAAATCAAATTCTTCAAAAATCTTTGTTTGAAAATCAAATTAACATTTTAAACATGTAAATAAAAATTCTTGTATAACCTGATGGTTTGGTCTACTGAACTGTAGACGAACAACCAGGGTTAGACTACCAGTGGAATCCTAACAAATTTTAAAAGGAAAATAGTAAATTAATATTTCACCCCAACTGCAATTCACCTTTTTGTTTTACATTTTATGACATGTTGTAATTAGTAGTTTCATGACATAATGTATACCGGTATGTATATATAATTACATATAAATATGTGTGTTACTATATATACCCTGTGATACTTGGGACTAGTCACTAGTATTATTTTATTTTTTGTAAAGCCTAAGCGAGTGGTAGTCAGTGCTATTGTTTTCATATCCATTACCAAACAGGTGGGCGGTCATTCTAATTGTAGCAAATCGAAATATTAGTCGGACATGCACAAAATTATGTACAATATTCTCGATAGTTATCAAATTCTAAGCTGTATTAAAGGGAACGAAATTTAATATTGCAAAGAGTTCCAACCAAATAAATTTCCTTCCACCCGACGTTTAAAAATAATAAAAATAAAATGGGGACCTAGAAAATTTAGCATTATTAGTTGTTAATAATAGCTAACTTATGTGTTCAAAACAAAATATGTACAATAAATTCAATAAAGGCTTTAGATATTTAGATATTACACATATTTTGTTTCCGATTATATTTAAATGCATGCATGCATCTAGTGGAATTCATCACTGATTTTTTAGTAAAAATTAACCAAATCTCAGGAGGCAGATTATAAGTTTATTCAAGTCATCAATTGTCATTTACTTCACTTTAAGTATGGATGAAATCAACCAATTTTGAAAATTCTTTTTTTTTTGTACTCAATAATATTTGTTAATTCTTTTTACAAACTCCACCACTACAAGTGGTGAATGAGGGATATATAAGTTTGTCATTCCGTGTGTAACATTGAGAAATAGTCATCTAAAGCTACGGTCACATATGACAAATATTAGCTTAAAACATGTTTGCCCGCATTTGCCTTAAATATTTTATAAAATTTGTTTTGAAAAACAGCAGTGAAACAACTTCAAATAAAATTGTGGCAAACATGTTTTTCTGGTGGTCACATTTGAACAAATATTTGCTTTAGTAATTTATGTCATCAAACTGTCAAAAAATATAAATTTATTTTCTCATAAATAAATTCGATATGGGAGATTGTGATTGTTTATTTCATACATATCTGTGGAATTTTGACAAAACAACCAATGTCGAAAAACTGAATTTTACAGTAGGACCAAAAACATTCAGTCTCGTCTCATCCAACTGTTCGGACGTGTTACGTTTAGTGCGGCTGAATTTTCGGTGAAAAAATCGTAATAGGTGAAAAAGTGTAAAAAGTTGAAATTAAACAAAAAAGTGAAAAAAATAACTCGTAATAGGTTAAAATATATATAAAAAAAAAAACATTAAAAATCGTATAAAAACTGTATGAGTGTTCCTCTCAGATGTAATTCTGAGAAAGAGCTTAGCTCGTCTAGAAAAACTAAATGGGTCTCTGAGGAAGAATCCATAAAAAAATCTCTGGAGAATTTTCTCACTACAAGAGCCGTAGAACGGCGTCGTTCCTGTTCGCCCAATATAGTAATTTCAATAGATGAAGGAACATCAACACCTTCTACATCAAATAGTGCAATCAAACCTAGAAAACAAGTAGGTATGGATAAATACGTCACAGTTCTTAAGCGACAGAGGAGCCCAACATCTGCTCAAGTATCATCAAATTCAAAAGCTCCTAAGACCGTGAGTAATGATCAAAATAGGTTTGCTCTCCTCCAGACGGATGAGCCAGAACTTCCGAAGAAGACGTTTAAGCCCCCACCAATTTATCTGAGAGAGCCGACTTCCAGTAAATTGGTACAAGGAATTGTTGATGTAATAGGTGAAAACATGTTTAGCGTAACCTCAATGAAACATGGAAATATCTGCGAGACAAAGATACAAGTGAATAGGGAAGATGATTTTCGAAAATTGTCCAACCAGCTGGAAAGGGAGACTAGGGATTTCTATACCTATCAGCTCAAAAGCGCAAAAGGACTCCAAGTCGTTCTAAAGGGTATAGACCCATGTGTTGATCCCGCGGAGATAAAAACTGGTTTAATGGACAAAGGGTTCAAAATCAAGAGCGTAGTGAATATTAGAAACCGTGAAAAGATCCCTCAGCCCATGTTCAGGGTAGAATTGGAACCTGGAGATGTTGTCTTAAAGAAAAACGAGTCCCATCCCATCTACAATCTGATGTACCTTCTGCATCGTAGAATCACCGTGGAAGAACCACATAAGCGTCAGGGACCCGTCCAGTGTCTCAACTGTCAAGAATTTGGTCACACCAAGGCGTATTGTAAATTGCCGACAGTTTGTGTTGCGTGTGGGGAGCTACATGCAACTGCTCAATGCGATAAGTCAAGAACTGACTCAAAAATCAAAAAATGCAGTAACTGCGGAGGTAATCATACCGCAAATTATAGAGGTTGTCCAATTTACACTCATTTGAAAGGCATAAGAACCAACAAGACGTCAGTATTGCCTAAACATCCTCAACAGCCAAATTTAGCATCGAGTGACAATTTCCCTCAATTATTACGGTCCACTAGTCATGTTAAGGCGCCTAGTTCTAGACAAGTTTCTTACGCAAACGTCGTTAAATGTAATATGCCAGGTCTGGAGCAGGAACCTAAACCCCAATATTCTGAGCCGCATATCAACAATCTAGAGACAACATTGCAGACACTTGTCCAAACTATGAACACTTTCACGACCACCATGACATCCATGATGCAGGAAATGCTGAAAATGCAATCCACTATCTTGCAAGCCATTTTAAAGAAATGATTTATTTAAAAATTTGTTTCTGGAACGCGAACGGCCTCCGCCAACATAAAAATGAACTGGAATACTTCCTGATGGATAAGCAGATTGATGTTATGATGATTGCTGAAACTCACTTGACGTCGACAGGGTACTTCAAAATTAATGGCTACGAGTTCAACGATACTAAAGACCCCCGCGGAAGAGCTTGGTTCGGCAATTCTTATAAATAACAGAATAAAGCATTATCTAATGAATAACATAAGTGAGGATTACCTCCAAGCAACAAACATTTGCATTGAATTCTGTCAATACAAATTTGTTTTATCATCGATTTATTCTCCGCCTCGATTTTCAATAAAAGAACACCAATACTACAGCTTCCTCAATTCCCTTGGAGCTAGATTTTTTGTTGCTGGTGACTTTAACGCCAAACACACATTTTGGGGTTCACGTCTGGTAACCCCAAAGGGTCGCGTACTCTTCAACACCATTGCTAAAATGGGCTTAGATGTACTCTCAAGTGGACATCCCACCTATTGGCCGACGGACCGACGGAAGATTCCCGATGTTATTGACTTTGGGGTAGTGAAAAATATCCCTGTAGAATGGATGCAAGTGGATCCTTCACTGGACTTGTTCTCAGATCACTCTCCTACTATCATTTCAATGCATTTCCCTCAAGTGTGTGGTTCTCCATTTATGAACATGACTAAGACCCGAGTAAGTTGGATAAAATACAAAAAGTATTTAAGTTCTCATTGCACGGAAAATGTTGTGTTGAGAACTACCGACGATATTGATGAGTCGATTGGCAACTTTACCGAGGACCTTCGACGAGCTGTGCATCACGCTTCCACTTATCACGTTGAATGTAGAAACAGGACAAACAGAACTTATTTCTCTGAACTCGAACATCTCCTATCAGAAAAAAGAAGAATGAGAAGAGAGTGGCAAATTCACAGGTCTCCTGAACTGAAAGCTAGGCTACGGGAATGCAGAGATATACTAAGACATTTCTTAGAAACCCAAAGAACGGCCTCACTTAGATCTTACTTGGAAGGTCTTGATAGTACCCCACAATCTGACTACTCGTTATGGAGGGCGGCAAAAGGTTTAAAAAGACCAGTGAGAGGAAAACCTCCTTTGCGTAATCCGACTGGTGACTGGGCTAGAAATGATTCCGAGAAAGGGACATTATTTGTTAACCATTTGAGAAATGTGTTTACTATAAACAACTCAAATAATAACGAATCTGATTTGCCACCACTTGTTATAAGGCCTCCTGTACCCCTAAGACTAAACTTTCGTGATGTCCAAAACGCTATTGGTACTCTGAACCTTAGAAAGGCTCCAGGTACGGATAAAATCAGCAATAAAATGCTTGTGGAGTTACCTCGTGTAGCAAGAAGAATTATCCTCTTTATCTTCAATGCTATTTTACGCCTAGAATACTATCCTGCAGATTGGAAGGTGTCTATGATCACTATGATTCCTAAGTCAGGGAAGAACCACACCAAAGTGGAGTCATATAGGCCAATTAGTCTACTGCCGACAATTTCAAAACTGTTTGAAAAATTGTTAATGACTAAGTTGACTCCAATTCTGAATGACACTGAATGTATTCCTAATCATCAATTCGGCTTCAGAGCTAAACACAGCACCATCGAACAAACACACAGATTGGTAAATGTGATAAGAGGGTCGTTTGAAGACAAAAAATACTGCTCCGCCCTTTTCATTTATGTGTTGCAAGCGTTCGACAAAGTTTGGCATGACGGTTTAATGCAGAAAATAAAATTAACTCTGCCTGCTAACACCCATAAACTCATGGAAAGTTATTTATACGGTCGCAAATTTTAAATCAAAGAAGGTGATTTTTTAAGTACCGCTCAGCCAATTGAATCAGGTGTGCCACAGGGTAGCATACTGGGTCCTGCTTTATATTTGATATATGCCTCCGACATGCCGTCAGACCCCAAAATCCATACGTCAACTTTTGCAGACGATACAGCCTTTATCAGCGTCCATAAGGACCACCAAGTTGCATCACAGAATTTGCAGAATTATGTTTATAAGCTAGAGAACTGGCTAGAGCTTTGGAAAATCAGGGTTAACGAACAAAAATGTATTCATATAACTTTCACATTGCGAAGAGATACCTGCTTGTTCATCAGAATAAATAATTAAATTATCCCGCAACACAATGAAGTCAAATACCTCGGCATTCACCTCGACCGCCGCTTAACTTGGAAGTCTCATATTGAAGCGAAACTTACACAAATGAGATTAAAAGCAGTGCAACTTAATTGGCTAATCGGCAGAAACTCTACATTGAAATTGGATTGCAAACTTTTGTTGTACAATGCAATACTAAAGCCAATCTGGTGCTATGGAATTCAATTATGGGGTACTGCCTCAGCATCCAACATTGGAAAAATTCAAAGGGGTCAAAATAAAATTCTACGTATAATTACTGCAGCACCATGGTTTGTTAAAAATTCTCGAATCCACAAAGATCTAGGCGTGCCATTAGTAAAAGTCGAATTTACAAAATATGCATCAAAGTACGTCAGCAAACTTGAACACCATCCAAACCCACTTGCACGAGACATCCTTAACTTTAGTGGACACAATCCGTTAAGAAGGAGGGATACCCTTGCTTTAACTCAAGCGCAAAACAGATGACTGGATCAGTTGATGTGAAATTTTTTAGTATCATAAAAATTTGTGTCTAGCACTGGCTGGGCTTATTATTTTCTTTTTAGTATTAAGATTTGAATACTTATTGTCATTTCATATATGAAGATTCAATAAATAATTAAAAGCAAAAAAAAAAAAAAAAAAAAAAATAGGGTCACAGAATTGTCCCAGAACATATCTAAGCAAATGTAACCTATTTTTATGGTGGAGAATTTTAATACCTTTATTTTCCAAATGTTCAAAAACCTAGATGTGTTGTTTTGTCAAAATAATTTTTGATCGAAAAATCAACCCTTCTCTAGATAAACTCTTTTTTTCATACTGAAAAGTAACAAATAATTCGGTACTAGTGCTTTTATTAAAATAACGCTACCTGAATTTAAGTAATGCCTTTCCACACAATTTATCACAAATAATGCCAATAACATTGCAATACCAATTACAATTGCCCAAGTACTTATGCCCACACAGAACGCAATAACGATGTATTGTCAAAGCAAACAAATGCAAAAAAACTGAATTTCTTCATTTTTACTTAAACTCATGTAGCGTCTACAATTATTACCCGATTTTAATAACAAAAATAAAACTTAAGGCTAATATAATGAAATTTAATACCAAATTTACTTTTTTTTTCAATTTCGTCAAAATTCAAGCAAAATTGTTGACATATTACAAAATATCTTCGAAGCTGACAATCGGATTAAAAAATGTTGTATGGAGAGTTGATAAAGCATCTAAAAACCTTTAATTTAAAGGTAAAAAAGTTGGTTCGGAGATAATTGAATTTAGGTGCAACCACTACTTTAAAAAATTTAAAAATTTGGCGATATCTCAAAAACTGTTTAATTTAGTAATTTTGGTTTTCATTATCGGATTCAGCGGCCGATTTTACATGGAAAATAAGTGCCACTTATAGTGGATAAAAATTTTTGTTGACTAGTGTAATAAGAGATGAATTTTCGCGATATTTTGTGGAAAAAGGTGAAGTTGATTTTCAATAGAAACATATATAAGCAAATCAAATGTATGTACATACCCTGCAGAAGATCGAACTAGTATTGTACTAGTACAAAAATCACCAATACTAGTTCCCAACTGTAACCTTTCCTATACCATCTTATAGCGTAGACAGACGACACAGTTAATTTGCATTAACAGTCTTATACTATGTTTCCACGACGACTTGAATCACCTGCTTCGCCTTCTGAATCATGTTTATGAATCTTGCTGTTTACATGACTAATAAACTTGATTCCATTTGACAGTTGTCTTTAATAAACAAACAGAATAAAAAAAAAAGAATTTACAATTTGTGGAAAATTATTTTTTTTAATGGACAAACAAAAGTGAGTGGAAACTAGTTAGCTTATTTGAAACAAAACATACATTCGTACGTATTTACTTCCAGAAACAAGAAAATAATTCGCTTTGTTTACAATAATGTTAAATTTTTACAGCTAGTGCAGATAAACTTGCGATAAATATTAGAGAAGAGTGCAATTTTTCGTGCTTCGCAAGTAGATTCAATATTAATCTACTTGATTCGCTCTTCAAATTTTGTATGATGAAGCAAGTTGTTTCGCTCATGATTGGGGTGTGAAGCATGAATAGAGAGCGAAGCATGTACCGTGGAAACGTAGTATTTATTCAAATTAACTCGTGAATTATCCCATCTTAATGCGCATTAAGTTAGACGTAAATACACAAAATCAAACTGAATTTATACTGCATTTAGCTATTTCAATATGGCAACATCGTCGAAAATCAATAATATGCTATCAAATTGTTTACTATTCTAAAAGAATTGCCTTTCTCTTATTTCAGAGTGTCCCACTGCGGTGCCCACATGTAGCAACACGTTCAGGTTGATGGTTGCTAGTGCATGAACAAGTTTTGCATTATGAAACAGTTTCAGCAAAAGTAATTTCAGCTTTTTTTCAAAGAAATACTGTTTTTTCAGCAAATGCCAAACAAATTTTTTCATAATTAAATAGTTGTTTACAAACAAACAGCTGTTACCTAAATGCAGTTTAAATGCAGAAACTGTCGTCTGTCACGGTAAAATCTTAATTCAAATTAGTGAGATTTTAATGCACATTAACTTTGTCGTCTGTCTACGGTATTAATGCTCAAATTAACATTGAGTGTGTTAGGAAAAGTACTAGTACCATTGGTACTAGATGGACACTAGGAGGATACTAGTACTATTAGTACTAGATGAGAATTAGTACAATTGATTCTAGGTGGATGCTAGTACAATTAGTCCTACATTAAGAACTAGTACTATTGGTACTAGATGAGAATCAGTACAATTGATTCTAGTCGGATACAAGTACAATTAGTTCTGCATTAAGAACTGGTTTACAGATAAAAAAAAACCCTAAATTGTTGGTGTTATGAAACACAATGAAATTTGTTAAGTCTTTGTCTTCACAAGCAATTTTTGGTTCATCAATTCTTAGTTTATAAAAGGAAATGTACAATTCCTTTTCGTTTTGATTTTCATGCATTTCAATCTGAAGTTTGAAAAAAGGAAAGAATTATAATAAAAATACAAAGTTTAAAACGTGTATGATAAAAAATCTTCGCACATCGTAAAATAGAATTAAAGAGAATAGCTGCAGTAAAAGTTGCCTGTCTAGATTAGGACTAATAAAAATATTAATTTTTTGTTTGATTTTTAATTATCAAATCTTAAATTTACTTTAAGTAATTATATAAATATGTATGTATTTTTTTGTTATTAAATTAAAACTGCTTTTCTGCAAGGCTGATTAGACCTTTAAAAATAATAATCTATGTACATATAAATGTATGTTTATAAAATTTTTTTAGTATTGTTATAAAAGACTTAAGTATCGATTTCTTCTTGGAATCTTTCACTTTCTTTTCCAGTATTTGCACCTTCATTTTCTTTCTTATTTTCCTTTTCAATGCGATTTTTCTTAAAAATTCGTTTCTTTTGAAGCTGAAAAGCTTTTCGTAGAGCAACATCTGGTTCATCCGCAAACATTTCAATGGTATCTGTAAGCATATGTATGTATTTAAAAAATATTAAAGTTTAGAAAAAAACTTTACGATTGGGAAATATACATATGAAATTTATTTACTTACCAACGCAGAAAAAAGTTTTCATATTTTTTTAAACTCATACAAACTCCTTGGTTTTCGTGAAAATTCTTTTGGAATACATTTACAATTTCTTCACAAAATGACATTTTTTTGGAGAATTTTCATTACACAGTGCTCTATTTTTATACACAGTAATTTGTTTTTTTTTAATTTTCTTTTAAAATATATATTTTTGTTACTCATTTTAATATTTTTGTTTGTTTTGCGCTTATTAATTTATGGCTCTTGGAGCAATAAATATAAATATATGTATAAATATCAATATTAAACAAAAATCACGTTTAAAAAATTTTAAAATTACTTTTTATTTATTTTTATTTTTTTAAATGTCACTTCTTTAACAAACAAGAAAAACGTGGCTTACTTACATAAATGTACAAATAAATAAACTGACATGCAGGTGGCAAAGTCTTCTAATAATTTTCAGCGGCAGTGCAGCGAAAAAGTACACAGCATACTGTTCTTTGTTTCAAATTTGAATTTGTTTAAAAATTGTTGTAACAATTAAAAATAAAATAAATGAAAATGCGAATTAGCAATTCGCGTTAAAACATCATCAAAAAGTAATATGAAATTCTACAAGTCAAATCAATCTACAAATGAACTACTTGAAGTACTAGTACTTTTCTATATATGTGCTATCACCTTTTGAACTAGTACTTGCTGTACTAGTAATCGTACCAGTAGCTTAAAAACAATTAACGCTTATCCTCCTGCAGGGTATGTACATTTATACATTTATAACTTCAATTAATTTCGGTTAAAAATAAAAATAAAAAATGTAAATATATAAAAATAATTTATTAATTAAAAAGGGACAATTCAACATTAAAAGCATTAACACCAAAACTTTGTAACTTTGCTCGAATAAGTGGAAAATATTTGACGGAGTGTGGTCATATTATGTTCACATTAGAGACATTTTTATTTGCTACCAAACCAATGTATTTACTCAAAAACATGTTTGCACCAAACAAATGTTTCTTAATCACATTACAGCAAAGAAATATTTGCAACTTTTGGGCAAATGTTTCACAAATGTGACCGCAGCTTAAGACCAAACAATGTAAATATATTCTTGATCCTTATAAAATTCTAAGTCGATTGAGCTATATCCGTCTGTCAGTGTAAAATACTTTACGCCCAAAATACATAGCCAAAATCCACAACATTTACAAAAGAACACTTACATATAATGATCCAGTACAACCAGAGTTATGAATCAAAATTTGAGACAACCTCCAAAAATTCATATTTTTTATACATTTTTTGCTATGACTAATAATGGACCAATCATCATAAAATTGGCCCGAATGATATGCATGAAAAATATTTATGTTGAATATTATTTGGATACCAACATTTTTAAGAGTTATGTTCTTTGTTATGCAAAATTTTTAACTGTGATTAGACGTCATATACATGTTATTAGTGGCGAAATTTGTTTGGAAAATGTGGATAAATCATACTGTTTCGGGAGGACATTTGTATGGGGGCTAAATGAAATAATGGACCGATTTTAACCAGACGGACGGACATCGTTAAATCGGCTCAGGAAGTGATTCTGAGTCGATCGGTATACTTTAAGGGTGTTGGCGTTACAAATATCAAACATATGGTGGTGTAGGGTATAATGACAATATTAATACAAAATTCAGCAAAAATAAGTTCCATATAAAAGGGAATCACAAAACGATATTGCGTTTGGTTCTGTCCATGTTTGACCATACTACATATCCAAAACTGTGCATTGATCATTAACGAGAATCATATATATCATATTCATATATTTATTCCAAAATCAAAATGCTGGATTTTTTTGAATATCAGTCCATATTTGAAAATAACTTAAATACTCATATATCTCTAGTTGAAATTAGACGTGATATATATTCAGAAATATTAAATTCTCTTCATTTTAGAAAGAATCGGTCCCATATAAGGACCCACAAAAGCCAAAAAAATGTCTTATAAATGTCGATATCGAACCAACATTTTATACTGCTCAGTAATTTTAATCCAGAAATCACACTAATATCGGTAATACAACAATTATACTACTGGATTTTGTAGCTGTCAATCCATATTTGGCAATAGCTCTCAAATAAACTAAACTTTCGAGTGTCATTATAACAACCATTAAACGCTTGTCACGTTACTCAATACTGGATTTTGAAGCTATCAGTCAGTAATTGGTCCACTGTGGAACCAATTTATTTTTATAAATTGTTACATTATTCTTACATTAATGGTAAAAATTGATAGTTACATCAATTATAAATGGTCAAAATTAGATAAAATTTCAAAACATTTCAAATTGTAATATAAATTGTACGAAAACTTGTCTACCAAACAATAAAAATACTAATAAAATGTGTGATAAGACCGAATAAAAAACACTGACTGATGAGTGTAATTAAGTGCTAGCAACAGTGTAGTTTTTGTAATTCTAATTATACTATTTAGGTGGAGGGTATTGAATATTCGGTACAGCCAAATTGTAATGTGCACGAGTAAAATATTCACGTGAAAGTGTTAAAGTGAACTAACACTACAATTAGTTTTTAAACTACAACCGAAACTATCAAGTATCTGGAAGTATGAATGAATAGGGATGGGACTACGGGAGCCTTTAGATGCTAGCTTTCAGCGGTGTGGGGGGGTTCGGTCCTTACCTATACATCATCCAATTCATTACACAACTTTTATTTTAGACTCCCTATTTTTAGAGGTTTTGGTGTCAAGGCCAGAATGACTAGAATATTCATAATTTTTGCCCCTCTCTAGTCATTGTACAAAAATTAATTAATAATTATGAAGGTGTCAGTATTAAAATCCTATTTTACATTTCTCTCAGATGGTGCGGAGAGGAATAGCCTCAAAACCCGCGCCTACCATTGTTTCAAAGGCTTAAAATTGTTGATTGAAACCCCAATTACACTTTAACTTTTGTTTTACCCTATTTCCTCATGTTTACCGTAAGAAAACACCCTGATAGTTTACTTTAGGAATTCATAGTGTTTAACCTTATTTTTATTTAATTCAATTCTAATACTAGATTATAAACATGATAAAAACTCATTAAAAAAAAATTTAACCAAAATTTTAATACGTATATTTTTTTTTTTTTTACTATAAAATATGAAAAAAAAATTCTAACATCAACTTTCACGGGTTATTAACATTATATTTTGCAAAAGAAGAAAGAAAAAAAAGAGAAACATAAATATAAGCAATAACCATCATAAGAGATCAATCACTTTTAACAGATATGTTAATTAACAGGTTTGAATGAATTGTGTCAATGTAACTACATAAACGTTATTGCTTTTATTTATGTTTAATAATAAATGCAAGATTTAGTGAAAATAAAAATGGTTTGTTCACACTAAATTGATATACCCTCCACCACCACAAATGGTGAATGAGGATAAATATGTATCCGTTTGTCATGCCGTGTTAATCGTTCAACATGGCCCGATAACGATCGCTATTAACTGTAGCGGTCACTCCTGGCTCATTTTCGAAGAAAAATGGCGCAATTATGCCTTTGGACCGAAATCCGCACCAAACAGTGACTCGTCTTGGGTGCATCGGCTTTTAAATGTATGCTTGCGGGTTTTCTGTGCCTCAAATGCGACAATTTTGCTTGTTTACATACCCGCCAAAATCAAAATGAGCTTCATCTGAAAAGATGAAAGTCGATCGCAGGCGCACTTAGCGAAGCGAAAACGCATTGGATGGCCAGTTGGCTTCAACTCCTGAACCAATTGGACTTTGTATGGCGTCATACCAAGGTCTTTATGCAAAATTCGTCTCAATGATGTCTCCGAAATGTTTAATTGTTGAGAAAGACGGTGAATTGATGTTGATGGCGCTTCACGCACACTTTCTGCCACAGTAGCAATATTCTCGGGTGTACGCAATGTTTTTGGCTTTTCACGCTTTGGTTTATCGATTAGGATGCCAGTTTCACTTTTTTCACAAGATAACGAACATACGGAGTCTTATTATTATTGGTAAATTTACCATGGAGAAAGAATGTGATAATAGACTACCGTACTTGGACTCAGTAATAATCAGACAAGGAAATCTTCTGAAACTGAATTGGTATCAGAAACCATTATCATCGAGTAGATTAATAAATTTTTATTCAAAACATCCAAAACGGATAATTATAAATACGGCAACCAATTTCATTAACAGAGTTTTAGATATAAGTGACAATCAATTTCACAAAGAAAATTTACATAAAATCAAGAATATTCTAAGAATGAACGACTTTCCAAAAAAGACGATTGACGATTTAATAAAACGTGTGAGGAATAAATGTCCTTTAACCAAAAATATAGATACAGAGACAAAAATATTTAAATCAGTCGGTTATATACCGAAATTTTCTAAGAGAATTAAAAATTCCAATATATATAATAAGGACAAGTTCCAGTTAGCCTGTAAATGTAATAATACTTTCAACAAATTATTCAGCAAGATGAAATCATAATTGAAAATTGAAGAAATACCTAACGTAGTGTACAAAATTAATTGCAATGGCGACAACAACAACATATGTGAGAAGACATATGTAGGTACAACCAAAACTAAGTTAAAAACCAGACTATCATCACATAAATCTGACATGAAGGCAACTTACAAACCACTGGAACAAAAAACAGCACTCGCGGCTCACTGTGCAATTACTAAATTTCAATGATGTAAAAATATTATCAGAAGAGAAAAAATATGCGAGGAGGTTCACTCTAGAGTCTAGAGAGATTGCGACGAAAGCACATGTGTGGCAGGTGTTGTCATTTTTTTTTCTGTTTCTTTGTTTAACATAAGGGAAATAGTAAAATTAATGAATGTACATATTTTAGTAATACTCTTGATGAATGTATTGTTTTTAGTAATAATCTTGATGAATGGCCATCTGAAAATGGCCTTCCCTTTTTTACAATATCTAAACTTATTAAGTTAGATAAACCCATTTTTAAATTCTCCTCCACCATATATATCTTCATCATTTTTTTCAGAATTAATTACCCATTCCTTCAACTTTTTAATAAAAATTTTTTTATAAATTTTAAGTTGTTTTTGTTTTTCTCAAAACATTAAAAACACTAGTTGACAAAGGCTTACGACTGGACAACAAACTCAACACAGTGAAATTTGTTTTTCATTTATTTATTTTAAATGTAATTATAATTTGTTTGTGCTTGAAATGCTTTGTGTAACTTATAATAATTTGTTTAATATATTTTTGTATTTTTATATAGAACCCCTGAAGATGGTCAACAAAGTTGACCGAAATATTGGGAATAAAATAAAATAGAAATTTTTAAAACAAAATATTTTTATATTTTTCATTTAAAAATGTGTTACCTTATGCCAAACAAATTTACAAACAATTTTTTAAAATATACATATTGCAGTATGATAAAAGGAGAAACTGTGATGAAAATATTAAGAATTGGTCTCCATACAAATATCTTCCCGAAATATGACTCAATGATACATAAATGCCTTAAAAATTGGAATATCAATACAAAATTCTGCAAAAATAAGTTTCATGTAAAAATAAATTGCAAACTAAAATTTTGTTTAGTTCGGTCCATATTTCGAGAGTTCAATTCAAACCATGCTATGTCGACTTAGCATGTTTTTAATTTTTTTGCGTTTTTGAATTTAGATTTTTTCAACTTAAATTCTGTCAAATTTTGGTTGTGATTGGCTAGTCCAATCAATAGTTATAAACAACAAAGTTCTACCTCATATGGTTTTTTAGGTATCGCGTGTAAACTGTAGGAGCTTTTCCTGCAAAACTCACTTTTTAGACTTGACATGTTTTGGAATTGAGCTGTCGATTTGACGATGACCCCATATAAAGTGGACTTCCAAAATTCACTTAAATACGTATAAATTGTTGTACTAAATTTTATGATGATTGTTATCCCCGAAATTCACGTTAATACTAATATTTGGTGAAGTACTATTGGATAGTAGGCCAGCCACAAATTTTCAGCACTATCAGTCCAGATATGGCGGAGTTAGAGGGGGTCAAAGTTGGAGATTTTGTAAATTTTGGTCATACAGGGTTTTTTTAAATGAGTATAACTTTTTTCATTTCAAAAATATTTTTTTTTAATTTAAATTGGGTCACTTGTCGTGAAATTCACCATATACATTACATCAATACCTCGCTTTGCGTCGTCTCGTTTTGCATTTTTTTGAAGTTGCGTTGCTGCTTAATTAGTACTAATTTTCACTGTGCGTCATTTGATTCTCAAGGCCGTGTTGTTTTGGCTTCAAGTATTTAATTTTTTGATTTTTTTTTCAAAATCTGCAACATTGTTATATGCTAAAACGATGATCCGTACAAACAGTGCTTTGATAATCAAAATGGAGTCCTTGCTTTCTTGGATTGAAAATCCAGTTGCGCAAAGAATAGGATGACATAAAATGTAAATGCTAGTGGTAGTGGTAGTAATACAGATAATTGCTACAATAAAATTTATTTTACGTTGAAAACATTGTACTAATTTTTTGTGAAAGAAAGCCGTCGACCTATTTTCGATCTTTACATGGTTTGCTGTAGAAAATCTTAATTCACATTGCATCGTTTTAATTTGCGTCGTGTTGTTTTTGGAACGTAACACCAACGCAAAACTTGTTATAAGACTGAATAAAAACACTGAATAGGGATATTTTAGTCCTATAGACAGTGTAGTTTTTGTATTTATTATTATATTTAGGTGAAGGGTATTTAAGATTTATCACAGGCGAATATAGTACTTTAACTTGTTCATAAGACAAGTCAGACATTAAAGTGTCAGTTGATATAATTAAGATGAATTTGAGTCAGCTTGTATGTGACCAGTCGCTTTTTAACAGGAAGTTCATTTCCACATATGCATGGAACTAGCGGGTATGTACATACATACATACATGCACATATGTACAGACGAGTACAAATGCTGGGAGAATAACTGCATTATTAAGCCTTTAAGCAATATTACTGTTAAAAACAAAACGGTTAAGATTCCAGAAAGTTGATATAATTATGTGTTGGTTTTGTTGATGCAGACATTTAAAAATTAAACAATTCTTATTTCGTCTAAGTAGTATTTTCTGATGAGGGATTCTGCATCCAAATTGTTGATTTCAAGTTTGATTTGGAGTCAGAATTTCGAGAGGAGGGATTTGGGGATTTTAGCACAATTTGTGGCTGTTAAATTTTTAGAAATTTTGTGTTTTTACTCAAAAGTTCATTGAAAAATATCTTTTTTCATTTATTTTACATTTAATGGCAAACAAAAAAATTTACAATGCAAAATGAAAAATAGTAATTTTCGGCAAATAAATAATTAGTACAAAATGAAATTGCATGTATGTACTTAATTTTGCACAAATTTCTTTTGAAATATTGGCACAAAATATTTGAAATATATGTATTGGTTTATGACTATAAAAAACATTAGTTTGTTATTAATTTAGTTGCATGTAAATCGAATTATAATACAAATTATAATAAATAGTGAAGAGACTGTCAAGAGACACATGACACCAATTGTACAGTAGATGACTGGAATCTTTTAACATGTTCAAACGAATCCAATTTTAATCGTTTTAATGCGAAGGTAAACAATATTGCACCGAAAAGCTTAGATAATTACACGGACCACTGCAAAGAATCGATGGAATTATGAGGGAAAAAGACTATGTACGTATTTTGCAAACTCATCTTCCGATTTTGTAGATAAAGGCGTCTCATTCAAAAGCGTGAAAGAGTGACAGTTTGTGGTCAATCATAAAACGACAGAAAGGACAATACTGATTAACTCCAAGCCATTTGAGAGAGTATTTCAAATGAATTAATTGAAAAATTGATGCAGAGCATTCCATTCAATTTTATCATTCCCTAAAGTTGTTTATATGGTGCAAAATTAAATACATGCCGCTCGTATGTTTAGTTTCTCTTTTTTTAGAACTTGATACTTTTAATTTTAATTTATACATAAATTATTTTGTTAAATATTAAACATAAAAAATACACCAACAATTTCCTAATTTAGTACACAAAAAAGTGCACAAAGTACTAACATGTATTCATTTGTGCAGCCCACTGTACATATATATCAAATTTTTTTGCATTCGGATATCCCAACCCGCTTCAAACTTCAATTTTTATTAAAGTCTAAAAATTTGAAGTGATAACCGAACCCTCTCTTATATGGTGTTCAGACATGTATTTTTAATTGAGTCAATTATTGGTTAATTAAAAAGTGTTCACATATGCTCAATATTGCTAATTCAATTAGCGTTTGACAGCAGCTGACAAAAAATAATACAATTACAGTGCACTCGGGAAAACGTCAGCGCTCGTTTACGTCAACATCCCAAAACATCAACCCTTTTTTTACATTACCTACTCTAAAATTTTATGAAATAAATAGAGAGAAGACTCTCTTCCAAGTGTTGGAAAGAAAAAAAATAAAATAATAAATAATATTATAATTTTCAGCCTAAAAATATTCTTTATTAATTTAAAAGCGAATCAACTGCCATTTTAGTTATTACTTGTCACAGGGTTGTATTTTTAATTTTAACAATAACACTGTGCTAGAATTTGACACTTTTTTTTTGTGACAAACGGGGCACCTGGCGGTTTAACCTAATTCGGGTACGCTGAATCCAGTGGTGCTAACCGTTTTTTTAGGTTAGCTTTTATAAAATTTTTTACAATACCCAGTTTGATGTGGAGTGGATGAAGCAAAATCTTTTCCATATGACATTGAAGGGGTTGAGGAACTCTTATTTATACTGTAATTTTTTTATCAAAGTACCTCTCAAGACCTTCATGAACATAATTTGTAAAAAAAACCAAAGCTGGGACGATTTCTGTTTCTACCTGTTCCAGGGTATTGTAAAAAATTTTATAAAAGCATTGAACCCAGATGGAATTGCTTTTACCGAATTGCGCCGAATTTTTCCACGATTAAGCGGCATGAAAGTAAAAGAAGGTATGAACTCTAGCTACTTTATTAAATTAGATTTATATTTCATATCATAATGTTTTTATTTTACAGGAATTCTTAATGGACCGGACATTCGTCGTCTAATGAAGGACCAACAATTTGAACTTGCATTGCATGATATGAAGCTATTGGGCTGGAATTCTGTGAAATCAGTAATAGAAAATGTATTAGGAAATCATCGGTCTGAAAATTGGCGAATTTTAATCGGAGATATGCTAACTGCATTTAAAAACTTAAACGTCAAAATGTCATTGAAAATACATTTTTTGCATTGTCATGCAGAAAAATTTAATGAACAATCACCAGCCGAGTCTGATGAACATGGCGAGAGATTTCACCAAGTAACAGCCAGACTCGAACACTGGTATAGTGGCAAACAACTTGATTCGCTATTAGGGGATATTTGTTGGAATCTGCAGGAGGAAGAAGAATAAATTTGTAAATAAAAACTTACGGTCTAATTCATAAACACATTATAACAGGGTAATAAGGCAATGAGAGGCAAAATACGAAAAAATTGAATTCATAAATGCATAATAGCTTGTTAGCTGGTTATAAGTCACTTGTATGTTTTGATATTTTTATTGTGTTCTCTACCCAACTTTAACCATTTAATAAAGTGACACTTAAATGCTTGTTTGCAAAATATTTGTGTTTTTTTGTATAAAAGATAAAAAAAAGTGATTAAAGAAGTAAAAGTGTTTACAATAAATTTGGCTAAGTCGGTATAAGTGACTTTTTTCAAATCACTTCCAAAATTTTATTACTTATAGAGTTTTAAATTGTGATTAAAATAAATTTTTTTTTTTGGCGGCGGCGCCTATTTTCGAGTGGGCGGGGCTCCAAAGTTTATAATATATTTATATGTATCTTGAAAACTACATTTCTTTATTAGACGATATATATCGCATGATAGGCATTTTAATGACCTTTCCTACGAAAGTCAAGAAATCAAGCTTCAATTTAAAGTATAATATGACCATGTAGGTAGTATAGATCCGAAGATATTAAAGAAAGATTATGACATTTCACCATAAAAAACACAATCTTTACTATGATAAGCCGGTGTTCTGTATACCATAGAGGAGAAAATCCTTACGCCCGGCTGTAGGCCGGCAATACAGGAAATCTTAAGCCTTTCCTGTATACAAAATTTTGAAGAAATATGTTTTTTTTTTTAATTTTTCAGATCCTATAATTGGTCCATATTTTCTAATATAATATATATGGTTGGAAAGGTATTTTTAATACCTTTAATTTGATGTATTACAAATTATCATAGACCCAAAAGTTCCCGAGATATAGGCTAATATATTTTCAATTTTGAGGGCCCGCCCCCTCGAAAATAAACGTGGCCGCCAAAAATTTTTTTTATTCCTTTTAACTCCTCTAAAAGCCCAATTTGATGATTTTTTTGAGCAGTGAGTAAAACCAACTTGTGTCATAAATTTAATTACCCTAATTCGTAAGTATATACACATGTATGTACATACATACATATATATGTATGTATACAGTACAAATGGTATCTTCATAACAACTATTACATAGAATAAATGTCGACATCTTCTACAAGATGATCAAAAACATTTGCTAGCACTTTTCCTATTCGATACGGAAGGAGAAGCATCATAAATTGTGTCCATTCTTTTATATACAGTGGGGAGCAGAGGTGAGTACATGTTCTTATTTTCTGCATTTGCAGGTGCATAAAAATGGTAATAACAAAGCGATTTAAATTATTACTTTTTATACCCTTCACCATCGTGAGAAGGGTATATATAAGTTTGTCATTCCGTGTGAAATTTCCACAATATAATTTTCCGACCCTATAAAGTATATATATTCTGGATCCTTATAGATAGCGAAGTCGATTAAGCCATGTCCGTCTGTCTGTCTGTCTGTCTGTCTGTCTGTCTGTCTGTCTGTCTGTCTGTCTGTCTGTCTGTCTGGATGTTGAAATCAGTTTTTTGAAGTCCCAAGATATGTTCGGGATCCAAACCTTCAATAATTCTGTCAGAAGTGCTTTCGAGAAGTTTGCTATTTAAAATCAGCAAAATCGGTTTAGGTCAACCAGAGTTATGAACCAATATGTGAGACCACCTCTATAAAAATTTGATATTTTTCGTCCATTTTATTGCAATATTTTGAAATATATTGCAGATAATACCATGAAATTTTGTATACGTTGTTTGTACTATAAAGGAAGAAAGTGTGCGGAAAATAGTAAGAATCGGTCCATGATTTCTCATAGCCCCCATACAAATATATATATTCCCGAAATATGGCTTAATGATAAATAAATGCCTATAAAATTGGAATATCAAGACAAAATTCAGCAAAAATAAGTTTTATACAAAAAGAAATCACAAACCGAAATTTTTTTTAGTTCGGTCCATATTTGACCATAGACCCCATATAAAGAGTCCACTTACAAAATTCACTTAAATACATATAAAACAGATATAAATAATGTTAAACGGCTAAAATTTGACATAAATACTCTCTATAGGCAAATAAATTATTGTACCAAATTTTATGGTGGTCGGCCCAGAAATGGTCAGAGCCCCCATACAAAAATCTTCCCGAAATATTGCTCAATCATACATAAATGCCTATAAAATTGGAATATCAAGACAAAATTCAGCAAAACTAACTTCTGTGCTAAAATAAATCGCAAAACGAAATTTTTTTTAGTTCGGTCCATATTTGACCATAGACCCCATATAAAGTCCACTTCCAAAATTCAATTAAATACGCATAAAACAGATATAAATAATGTTAAACGGCTAAAATTTGACATAAATACTCTTTATAGGAAAATAAATTGTTGTTCTGAATTTTATGGTGGTCGGCCCACAACTGGCCATAGCTCCCATACAAGGACCACATCTGAAAAAGACATTTTTCCCTATATATATTGTATAAATATCGTTACCGACTTAAAACTTTGTACAGATCATTTACATATATACAAAAAACATTCCACACAATTTTGTTAATTTCGGTCTATTTTTAACCGTATGCCCCATATAAAGCCCTCTTCCGAAAATCACTTTAATACTCATAAATCTCTTATAAATAAGGGTACCAATCCAAAATTTTACACGGATCATTTACATACATGCCTAAATCAAACTGCTGGATTTTGAGAATATCGGTCCATATTTGACTATATCCCCCACATAAGGTCCACTACCGAAATCCACGTTAATACTAATATATATCTTAAATATACCGTTATTATGTTGAAATTCGACGTGAAATATCCTCATATGCATGAAAATAACTGTTCCAAAATTTAAGAAGATCAGCCCATAATTTGCCATACCTGCCATATAGAACCATTTCCAAAAAACAAATGAATTCGGGTCAAAAAATATTCTTTTCGGATTTAACCCATATTCGGTCCACATTTTATAATCATGATATATATCGTTGGAAAGGTATTTTTAATACCTTTTATTTAATGTATTACAAATTATCAGACACCCAGTAGTTCCCGAGATATAGGCCTATATATTTTCAACTTTAAGGGCCCGCCCCCTCGAAAATAGGTGTGACCGCCAACAAATTTTTTTTTTGCTGGTATCTCCTTTAAAAGCCCTATTTGATTTTGTTTTTTTTGAGCAAAATCACTAAAACCGAATTGTACCCCTTTTTTATACTCTGTTTGTTAAGTTACACTCAAGATTATTATGAACATCAGACGAACTCTGTAAATTATGGTAAGAATTGGTAATTAAATCAATTATAAATGGTCGAAATTAGTTAAAATTTCAAAATATTTAACATAAATTATGTTGATCGTAAAATTGTCTTTCAAACAATATATCAAATACTAATAAAATTTGCACTAAGACTGAATAGAAAACACAGAATTAGGATATTCTAGTCTAGTGTAGTTTATGTATTTCTTATTACGCTTAGGTGAAGGGTATTTAAGATTCGGCACAGCCGAATATAGCACTCTTACTTGTTTATTTTATTTATTATTTAGTGGATTACATTAATGATCTTAAAACAAGACAAAAAAACTACGTATTCAGGGAACAAACTAAATTACATAAAATTAAATCTTATGTACTCAGTTTTGCACTTTCAGGAAAAAAACAAAAACTTTTAAATTTTTAGTACTTAGCCCACAGCCCTTTATTTTTTAATACACTATTTATGCGATTGGGCATACTTTCAACCAACTTTTGGATAATTTCATGTGGAATTCTCTGCCACTCCAGCTCTACACGGTGCCACAACTCAGCGAAGTTCGACGGAGCTGTTCGATACTGTCCCAACCGTCTTTTCACAATTTACAACAAATTTTCAATTGGATTGAGGTCGGGACTTTGCGGAGGCCACTGCATCAATTGAAATGTTTGCCCATTCAACCATTCCTTAACGATTTTCGAGGTGTGTTTTGGGTCTCCATCCTGTTGAAACACAACTTCTTACTCAGGGTATGCGCTCAGATCTACAAAATCGGGAAGTTGAATCTGCAATATTTTTAAATAGTCTTCTTTTCTCATGGTTTCATAAATTTTTTTTAATCCACCAACATGCCACAATGTAAAGTAACCCCAAACCATGATGATGCTTTACAATCTGTTTAACATGGTGTCGTTGTATACTCTCCCGCTGTCGACGCCAATAATACTTTTTACCGTCAGATTGATATCGGTTAAAGTTGTATTTATCTGACCATATTACGCGTTTCCAGTCATCAACAGTCCAATCTTTGTGTAGTCTGTCGAATTTTAAACGTGCTGAAACATTTTTATCTGACAGTGCTGGTTTAGGTTTTTTACAGCTGAGATGTATCCAATATTGTGTAGCGCTCTTCTTGCTGTACATCGGCTAACATTTTTATTTATTGCTCAGGAAGCTTCTTTTAGGACTAAAGACGTGTCTGCTCTCATTTTTCTCATTATAGGGCGTGCGTCTCCATCAGATAATAATCGTTGGCGACTGAAAGCCTGTCTTTAGATGCTACATTTCGCCGTTTTAACACTCTAACAACTACTGATTGGCTTTTATTAAGCTCTTTTGCTATCATACGTGACGAGGAGTCATCCTTTATTTTATTTGTTATCAAATTTTCCACGGCTATCGATAGTTTCTTAATTTTTCAAAAAATATTAACTTTTACTTTTTTAAATTAAAAAAACGACGTTTTTGGAACACGGAGTTATTCAATTATTATTTAAAACTAAAATTCATACTGACAAAATTAAAGATTGTAGCAACAAATTTAAAAACTTAATTTCAAATAACGGTAAATTAAAAAATGATTCAATAATTTGGTTGATAACAAGTGTGAGCAAAACTGAGTACATACAAGTTGTTTTGTTGTTATTTAAATTACAATCTTGTTTTATTGGGCTTTTATTTCTCTTATTAAGAATTATGTAAAGAACTAAATAAGAATTAAAATAGAAAAAGAAATTTAAAAATCGCTTCATTATTACCATTTTTATGATCTTTACAATGCAGAAAATACAAACATGTACTCACCTCTGCTCCCCACTGTATATAAATATAACTTACATAAAAATAAACATAATTATAGAGATGCATAAACAATTACATTAAAGTGAGTAGTCGACTAATTGTTGTTGAAGGCAGCAGAGAGTGCTCTTTAAACTGTGTGCCAGCGGTGAATAATTGTATTTAAAAGTAAATTTTTTACTATTGAACTAACTTTTTATGTAATAAGAAGTAATAAAACATATGTTTTTTAACATTTCGATTAAATTATGTGCAATAATTCATATTATTTTCAGTATTCTATTAGGGTATTTAAATAATCAATTGTAATTATATTCATCACTAAGTATAAAATGAGAGCGAAAATAACATGTTATTGCCAACATAAAACTACAAAACTATTAAAACCGACAAATTGTTAATTTACTCTTATTGTGTAGTTATGAATTCAAATTTTTATCAGTAGCTTATAAAACAAAAAGAAACTTATAACTATTAACAGTTTAGGCAAAATTTCAGTTTATGGGGGACACCCCTGGGGAAAAAAAAAAAATGCCACGCCCCCTTAAATGACCCCAGGAGTGCGAAAATCATAATGAATAAGGGGGCTCACGCCCCCTATGGGCGTGGCAGTCGAAAAACGACCCGGCGCACCTACGTAGACAATATGTGTATCAAATGAAAGCTAATGTCTTCACGATTCCAAAAATAGCCATAGTTGCCAGATCGGGCGGTTTTTGTAGCCGATATGGCCATTTTGGCAAAATTTGGGGTGCGTGACCGGCCTACGGCCGGGCTTAGGGGTTTTTAACTCCAGTATGTCTTAATTCTAGACGGCGGGGATCTCGAGTGCTCGGCCTCTGGCCGAGCTAAAAAGAAATAAACAAAAAAAGTCCTTCCCCCATTTTATAAAAATTAACATATCTTCCTCAAATTCTGGGCGATCTGGCAACTACGGGTATTTTTGGAATCGTGAAGACATTTCCTTTCATTTGATACCAATATTGCCTAAGTAGGTGGCATGGGTCGTTTTTCACCCCCGCCCCTATTTAACAAAAATGGCCGTATCGGCTGCAAAAACCGCCCGATCTGGCAACTATGGCTATTTTTGGAATCGTGAAGACATTAGCTTTCATTTGATACCCATATTGTCTACGTAGGTGGGCCGGGTCGTTTTTCGACTGCCACGCCCATAGGGGGCGTGAGCCCCCTTTTTCATTATGATTTTCGTACTCCTGGGAACATTCTGAAGGGGATGGCATATTTAGATTTTTTCTCTAGGGGTGTCCCCCATAAACTGAAATTCAGCCTTTAATTTTTGAAGTTTCGGCTGGTTATTATATATTTCATCTTTTGTGAATAAAATCAAAAGTTGTAGACAGATTTTAATTGTTTATGTCTTGTTTTGTTTGCAACTTTGTTTGCTATACCTGCAGAAAAAATTAGAAGCACAGCTGCGTTTTCCAATTTTTTATGCCGTTTTAAAAAACAAAATTTTTGAAATTTTGCTAAAAAAAAACTATTTTTTTGGTCAACAAAAAAAATTATGTTTCTACAACGACTGCGCATATTGATTACTTAAAGCAAATTTCATTGCGGAATTTCGGTTTTTTTAGTTTATTCAATAAACTTAACCGTTTTTGAGTTACGCGAATATATGTTGTGCAACCTCCTCCATTTTCGAAATAACGGTATATTTCGAAAAAACAAGCTAACCTAAAAAAACGGTTAGCACCACTGGATTCAGCGTACCCGAATTAGGTTAACCCGCCAGGTGCCCCGTTTGTCACATTTTCCAACTAGCACAGTGTAATTAGAACAATTAACTCTTAATGAAGCAATTAACTTAATTGAAATTTTGTATGGATAATTGAATTCAATTAGGCGTTAATTAAAAAATTTCAATTAAAAATGCATGTGTGAACACCATGTTATGTCAAGTTATGTGGTCTAAATACCATTCTAATTTTTTGTAAACACTTATTTAAAGACTATTGTTTTCTAGAATGAAATGCTGGATAATAAACGCCTTATGAGGGTATATATGTATACGAGGTCTGATCAAAAAATAATCGTTATTTTAAATTTTTTCAAAAAGTATTTATTTCTTCATCAATAACTATCTTGTCCCCTTCAAACTAATCCCCCTTAGATATAATACACTTATGCCAGTTATTTTTTCCAATCCTCGAAACACTTCTGAAATGTGCTTTTTGGTATCGCCAACAGGAGCTGATTTTTCTTTTATCTCCTCAGTCGTAGCAAAACGCTTTCCTTTCATCGGTGTCTTCAGTTTTGGGAAGAGGAAAAAGTCAGCGGCAGCCAAGTCCGGTGAATACGGTGGTTGAGGCAATATAACGGATTTGTTTTTGGCCAAAAACTCACGCACAAGCATCGATGTGTGAGCTGGTGCGTTATCATGTGCAAATCCATGATTGCTTTTTCCACAATTCTGTGCGTTTCTGACGAATTGCTTCGCGCAAACGGCGCATAACTTTAAGGTAGTACTCCTTATTGACCGTACGACCTTGTGGCAAGAATTCATGATGCACCACGCCATTGCAGTCCATTAGGATGGTTGGGCTTTGGTTTCAATGCCATATGTGGCGAAATTTGTTCCTGTATGTGCATAAATCATACATATATGACCGATAAACTCCTATTTCAGGAGAACATTTGTACAGGGGCTAGGTGAATTTCCCCTAAACGTAACTACCTGTAAATATTTATATAAAAATAATTTTTGTTAAATTTTTTCTTTAAAATAAAAATTTTGAATATATAAATTTTTATATGCCGGAAATTTTATAATTTTTTGGTTTTATGCTATAATGGATTTTGTGCGTTTATTTAAATTTAGTCAAATTTCGGTCACAAATATTACAGTCTCTTGTGAAATTACCTAAATGGTTTAAACGCCCTTAGTCGCATCAATGATTCAATTATCCAAATTAAATAGAAATGTTAAATCATCATTTCGTTGGGTGAAAAAGTTTACAAATGATCTGTTTTGTAGCAAACAATAAACATGCAACCAACAATCCTCCAAATAACCTGTCACATTAAAAACACATTTAACCATTCACTTATGTCAAGTTAAGCTGTGTAAAAACATAAAGAATGTCACAAAAAGTCAGTTGTGCGAATAAATATTTAAAATTATTTCACGAAAATATCAACCCAAACATTTCTTCTATCTTTTGCTTTTTGTTATCTTAAAAAATGTGTATGTATGTACATACATACATATGTACATATGTATATACAAAATAAAAAACATGTCTTTGTACTCTTGCATTTTATATTCTAAATCTGTCAAAAACAATACATTTCAATCACATATCACAACCACTGAAACAATACATGCAAGTAAGTAAATACTCCGTCGCACAGTGGCATATTGGCGGAAAAAATAGGAGTTTTCAACTTTCCAATTTTAATGATTTGGTTTTGTAAAGAAATATTTGAATAAGAAAAATTCAACAAGGTTTTTTATGAAAAGTGAAATTTTGTAGTAAAAAAAATCAACAGAAGTCAACGGAAATTTATTCAATGAAATTAGATTAAAATTATTGTCCAAATAAAGAACTTTTTTTGTGTGTAAGTTTATAGCTATGGCTTTTGATTTATTTTTTAGTGAGAATATAGCACTTACTTCTTTTTATAAAGAAAAGAATTATTGAAATTGGAAAAGTAAACTAATTATTATAATTTATCAAAAATTATACTAAAAAATATCAACTTTTCACTTTTTGATGGAAAAAAACTTTATGTGCTTTGCTTTGCTTAGCCATCTAACTATAAAAAAATGAAAGGTCCGAGTCTATACTTTCAATTAAGAAAAAAAAAACAACCGCCAAGTACCGTCCCTTTTAGTAACATCGATTTTAATTTCAAAAGTAACTTCCAATATTTCATAAAAATTTTCAATAACACTAAAATTGGGTATACTTTCAGGCTTTCGGGATTTAAAGCTTGAAGCGATTTATAAGTGAAACATTTTTTTTTGTTTACGAATATGTAGGCGTAACGAAATTGAATGACATTTCAATCGAAATAAAAACATAAATATATAAAATTTCAATCATATACTTATATAGTTCATATTAATATGACAAATTTAAATTATATGCGTCGGACACTGCGAAACTGTTCGTACAAAAATATAGTTGCTTTTATATGCCTGTTACTGTGCACAAAGTACTAATGCATGGTAAGGATATAATCGATGCTGCCAGATTACCAATAGGAATGCTTTCAGAGGAAGCCGAGGAAGCCAGAAACGAAGATTACAAGAAGTATCGATTGATGTTTTCGAGAAAGTGTGATCGAATTTCCACAAATGCTTATGTATTCAACAGACTTCTTATAACTTCGGATCCTTACATAAGTAGCATAAGGCGTCATTCGAACAAAATTTTCTTAGAACTAGATCCCATTGTTAAAGATATGGTGCTTAAATAATATTACAAATAAAAACTAACACAATTTTTCGCCTGTTACATATTCAATTAAAACATTGTATGTATATTATATTGGATTTTTATCAAGCTGAAAGGTAATAACCTCAATTGGCGTCTCAATATTGGCAACACCATTTTTTTCATTAAAAAGGGTTCATAAATGTATTTTATAACCTCCTTATTCAAAAACGATTATTAAATTTAACAAACGTTTATTAAGGCAAATTTTATATGGAAATCTGTCGTAATAAACGTTTGTTAAATTTAATAATCGTTTTTGAATAAGGGGGTAAGGTGTTACACACTTTAACTTGGCATACTTGACTAGAAAAGCGGCATGCATTTGTGCGATATTTTTTGTGTATTTGAAGGCTAATATCTTTCGCGAAGGGTTGTTGGGCATATTCTCTTCTTTTGTATGGAGACAACACATGTTTAACTTTTGAATAAAAATTAACATTTTTTAACTTATATGAAATTTTCATGTAATTCTAGACAGGGAACAAAAACACCTAAAATCTCAACTTTCAATGGGCGTAAAATCTAAAGTAGGCGTGTCATCCCCAATATGTTTAATTTGTTTTTCATAAGGAAAACTTAATTAAGAAATTTCCCGAATTTCAAGTCCCTACGTCCAAAAATAAAAATTTTGGCAAGTGCAGTTATATGGAAGGTGGGTGTGGCAGTGGGTGGCTTTCCAAGATTTTTTCAAAATATCCTAATTTAGCCCAGAGAAGTGGTTCTGCAAAATTTCATTGCTGTACGACTCCTATTTTTTTTTTTTCAAGAAATGTATGGGGCGGTGCCACTGTGCGTCGTTAGCTCGCACTCGTCTGCTGGTTAGTACTTTTCGCGTTTTTATACCCTCCACTACCATAAGTGGTGAATATAAGTTTGCCATTCCGTGTGTAACACTGAGAAATACTCATCTGAGACCTAACAAAGTATATATATTCTTGGTCCTTACAAAATTCTAAGCCGACTGAGCCATGTCCGTCTGTCTGTCTGTGTAAAACACTCTCAAACAGCTGGATTTTGAGAATATCGGTCCATATTTGACAATATCCCCCACATAAGGTCACTTTAAATCTTTTGTAAATAATATTATTGAGATTAAATTCAAACAAAAAAGCCTCACCTTATATTTTAGCCTTTTGTATACTCTGCTTCTTAACTTGTTGTGAAAATGGAAAAATGTTCTTTTAATTTTATAAATTGTTAAACTACAATCAAGATTATTATGAAAATCAAACAAACTCTGTAAATACAGTAAGAATCGGTAATTACATCAATTATAAATGGTAAAAATTAGTTAAAATTTTAAAACATTTAAAATAAAATCACATTAGTGAATTACGACCAACGGGTAATATTGTCTTTCAAACAATATATCAAATACTAATAAAATTTGCACTAAGACTGAATGGTAAACACAGAATTAGGATATTCTAGTGACTAGAATCTACTCCTATAACCAGTGTAATTTCTGTATATCTTATTACGTTTAGGTGGAAGGTATTAAAGATTCGGCACAGCCGAATGTAGCACTCTACCTTGTTTATTTTACGTTAGACATCAAACTGAAATCCACATTGTTGCTGGTGAAAATGGGTGACACTTTATTTTGCTTTGTCTCAATTAAAATCGATTTTGTGTACATATTGTATCTTATTAAAATTTTTACTTTAATTAAACATGAATGTAGGTATGTATTTATAAAACTACTATAAGTTCTATGTGAATATTGTGTGAGGATCGGCCTGCTTATGATATCCTTCACACATATGCAAATAATTTAAAAATGTTGCGATCAAGATGAAAAAAATACATCAATAAGTTTTACAAACGATAATTGAGGACCGGAATTTAAAAGTTGTAATATTCCAATTTGCTGAATTCGAAACAAAATTTATAAATCTTAAACATAAATCACAATCATATCAAATTATGCCCACTCTTAAAAATAACTTTTATGTTCATAATAATTATATACTATATACATACATATGTATGTATGTACATATATAAATATCGAGATACAATATTGTTCCTTAGATAAATTTCCAGTAAATAAGTCTTAACAATTAGCAATTAAATATAATTCGCTACAAATAGGTATCAATAAAGCTTATCTTTCTTATTTAAAATTTAAAATTAAATTTAAAAAACTTTTCCGTGGAGGGCAAATCTAATCACGGACTCGACTGGTGGAACGACAATATAACTGAATTAAGGAAAGAATGTCTTAAGGCCCAACTATAATATGCATAAGCAAGCTTAAGCAAATTGCAAAAGTTAACGAAAAGGCTGTCAAATGCATAACTAGTTCAGAGTTAACTTTTAGGTGGCTACAATGACTTTGAAACTTTTTGTCCACAGTTGCTCATTTATGTTTAAAAAAATGTTTTTATTTTAACAAAAAGACATTAAATTACTATATTTTATAAATATTATTTTATAATTAAAAGAAAACTTCGTACCAGAAACGCATAATTTTTCCTTTTTTTTTTTTAATTTATCGGCAAAAGTACTACACTAATACCCCGACTTGCGTCGTTAATTGGGACCGACCAAACGGGACGCAATGCGAAACAACGCAAATCGAATCACTTTTCTCCATATATTTGTGTGGATTTTTCGTTAATTCGTTCCAGAAGAAAATTTTTAGAAAAGTTGAAAATTTGTACTATAAATAAATGTATACATAGGTATATTTTTTAAAATTTAGTGCAACAAAAAGATAAATTAAAGTAAAAAATAAATTAAAGTCAATTCATACATGTAAAACATCAACATAAACATATATTTGTGTTTGACCAAAACAAGTAAAAAGGGAAATCCTCTTTCTATGCACAAAATGTAATAGAAAACGACGCAAAACGAAACATTAACGACGCAATTCGAAGCCACAATTATGTATTTTTTCGACGCAAAACGAAACATCAACGACGCAATTCGAAGCCACGCAACTTTTTTTTGATGACGCAAATCGAATCAACGCAAATCGGGTCGACGCAAATCGGGGTATTAGTGTAAAATGTACAGCTGTGGCAGCACTACATTGTAAATAATAATAAACGGTTACATTTGTTTAGTTAATTTTCGTATTGTGTTTGCAAAAATGGAGAAAAAACTTAAAAATTTAAATAATATAAAAATATTAAAGTTAGCGCTTGAAGGCCTGTGCACATTAAAAGAAATAAGTGAACTACACTGTAAAAGAAGAAGACGCTCTTGTTCTGTCAGAGAAATAAACCGCGAAAGAAAGACATTTTTGTTAAAATAAAAAGGGTCTCTTTTATTGTAAAGGCACTTATTTTTTCCGCATTTTCTATTAAATTTAAAATAAATATATTTTCTTCTTTCTCCATTTTGTTAAAAACACAAACAACAAACAGCTGATTCCGTACAGAATGTGCGATCAGTTTCGCTTTTTACTTAAGCAAATGACAGTTGAAAAACTTTCGTTAAGTACATTATAGTTTGCCACATACAATTTATATGTGTTCGCACGTTTGCCTAAGCTAGCATATGGATATTATAGTTGGGCCTTTAGAACTAGGCGAAAGTACCAAAGAAGTAGGGGTAGACAGGATTTTCTAATGAATCGAATTGCTTACCAACATGCTAGGAAATGCTTACAGCAACCAATAAAACAGCCGATAGTTTTAAGAAACTCTGCGACGAAGCTGACTCTAATCCTTGGGGCAACGCTTACCGTGTAGTAATGACGAAACTGATAGGGAAGAAGTCACCTCAAATTACGTCTCCTAGTCTTATTAAGGAAATAGTTACGATGTTGTTCCCAGAATGCGAACCAAATATTGACCATGAAACACCAACCAAGGCGATATAGACGTAACAAAAGAGGAAGTACTCAATTTATGTGCAAGAATGGGAGATAATAAAGCGCCAGGTTTAGACTTCATCCCAAATAGAGCTGTAGAAGGGCTATCTGATAGACAATATGGCTTCATAAAGGCGAAATCTACCACAGACGCAGTTAACATGGTTATAGACTTAGCCAGAAAAGCAATTACCGGGAAAGGCAAAAACAGGAAATACTGTACAATCATCACTCTGGATATTAAAAATGCATTCAACTCTGCCGGATGGAAGCATATAATATCATCTCTAAGAAATATGAACGTACCGGCATATCTCATTGGGATAATTAAAGACTACTTCTCCAGTAGAACTCTGTGGGTCGAAACCGACATAGGTTGTCAGTCATATAGTGTTAACTCTGGTGTTCCTAAAGGATCGGTCCTGGGTCCACTTCTTTCGAACATTATGTGTAACGGCATATTTAACATACAAATTCCAGAAGAAGCAACAGTAGTAGGTTTTGCAGACGACATAGCAGTTATAGTTACAGCACAACATCTAGACGAAGTACAGATATATGCGAACGAATCAGTTAGAGCTATCAAGGAGTAGTTGACAACCACGAACCTGCAACTGGCAGAGCACAAGACGGAGTTGGTGCTTATAAGCGGAAGGAGGAAAATAGAAAAACTAACAATTAAAGTAGGATCAACCGAAATTACATCATCAGAAGCCATAAAGTACCTGGGTATTATGGTTGACAGAAGACTCAGCTTCAGACAGCACCTGAATTATGCATGCAAAAAAGCTGCTCGCGTATCACACGCATTGGCGAGAATGATGCCTATAACGCCAAAGTCGCCGTTTATTAATAACCACAGTCTGTAATGCAGTCCCACTCTACGGGCCACCAATTTGGAAGAGTACACTAAGTAAAACAGCAAAAAATCAATGATACCAATATACAGAAGGGGTTGCCTAAGAGTCTGTAGTGGCTTTAGAACTATTTCCATGGAAGCAGCTAGTGTTGTAGCGGGAACTATCCCCATTGACTTGATCGCTAGAGAATTCTTCAATATTCATGAAGAAATTAAAAGGCACCCAGAGGCATCAAGAAAAGACATACGTCAGGTTGAGAGGGAAAATACATTGGCGAAGTGACAAAGAAGATGGGAGAATCCATCGTTGGACCTTTAAATTAATTCCAAGTATTGATATTTGGTTAAAGCGCAAGCATGGGGAAACCAATTATAACTTGACACAATTCATTTCAGGACATGGGTCCTATAGAAGCTATTTGTACCGTCGCAGTCACGATTATTCCCCCAGATGTCCACAATGTCCCGAAGATGACAAAACGGCAGAACATATCACATTTACATGCCCGAGATTTTTAGAACAACGTAGAAGACTCCAGACGTACCTTGGAGAAACTTTGCATCCAGGTAACACAATCAAAGTTATGCTTCAGTCGGAGGAAAGTTGGAAACTCGCAAGTCCTCAGAAAGGAGGTCACTAGAAGACCGATACCCGGGGCAGCGTAAGCTGACATCCCCGCGAAGTAATACCTGATGGCAGTTCCGCGGGGTGGGTGAGCAGACGGCGATGTGGTTTGGTACGTAGGTGGTTTAGTAATAAGCTGAATCGTACATGTTTTTCAGTACGGACTGAATACATCTATGAAGATTCCACACCTCCAGCGTATCAAAAAAAAAAAAAATTGATGAAATTTTCAGGGAATCTTCAGAATATTCAGGAGGGTGACACTATGAACTCTGATTTTTGATTATCGGTCTGCGGGCGGAGGCGCGTGGAAAAATCCATTTTCATATTCCATTACCAATGACATATACATACATACATATATTTATTTTTTTATTTTTTTTGTTTTCTTTTTTTTTAATTCGTTGTCATGTTTTTCAAAACGCGATATCAAACTCTTAAATCGGTTATGTAGTTCCTAAAGATATTTACAAAAAACCTATGTTAATAATGATCCAATATCAAAATTTTAAAACTTTCGAAATGTTGCATTCAAAAATCCGAGTTTTCGGTTTATTTACAAAATATTTATGTACATCATTCTATAACACAAGATATACAAGGTGGCGCAAAAGTAAACTTCCGATGTTTTTTTGGCTGTCACCGACCGATTATTGGTCAAATAAATAGTCAGCAATATTCCGCGTTCTGAAGCAGTGTAGCGTAACATTGTTTATTTACGTGTATTTCGCATGTGTTTACTACACAAATGTCAAAACAGAACTGACATTAGGGGCAAATCGAAAAATTTATAGGATTTTCTGATAGGAGGATTACTTTTTCGCCACCTTGTATTTTAATATTAAAGTCTTGCCTTTGGTATTACCATCAATAAAGCACAAGGCCAGTAATTGACTATTTCTGGCTTAATTTTGGAAAATTCACGTTTTTCACACCGCCAGTTGTATGTGGCTTGCTTCCGAGTTGGCACGCCAAAAAATTTATACGTTTTTACACTAAATAAAACAAACATACATTTTCTATCCGCTGGTATTCAGATAATCTTAAGATGAAGTAATAAATAATAAGTAATAACTAAAAAAAAATTCCTATTTGCTTTAAGTTATTCTGTAAAAAAACTTTATGATAGGTATTCCATAGATTTTTATTTAAAGGCCGCAAATTTCGCTAAAAGCTTAATTTAAATCGTTTGCATATTTTTTTAATATGCTCAACAGGATTTCGTGATGAATCAAATCATAATAAATACAATTATTGATAAGCGAATATTTCTTCGTAAGTACGCCTCCAAAACGTTTATAACAAATTCAAAGAAATACCCAAAATTCATTGAAAGTATGTATTAAAGAATTTTTCATATGTGGAAATAGTTCCAAAAATAAATAAATTAAATAAGTGTTACTTATTTAACGCCTTCCGTGCAAAAAATCCGCTGGACAGTTTTCCAGAAAACTGGCTTCATCCAAAATGGCCAAAAAAAAAACGGAAGGCGTTTTAGATACCTTAGATGATGTACTTTCATAATCTATATAGGTAGTTGCTTGACTCCGCCTGTATTCCAAACAATAAATAATCCCACATTTTTTTGGCCATTTTGGATGAAGCCACTTTTCTGGAAAACTGTCCAGCGGATTTTTTGCACGGAAGGCGATTTAGATACCTTAGATGATGTACTTTCATAATCTATATATGTAGTTCCTTGATGTCGCCTGTATTCCATGAAATATGAAATCCCATATTTGTCTGACTATTTTCAACCAACTTTTCTTATAAAATATTTTTTATTTTTTTAAATTAAATTAAAATTTAAGTTCTGTTCTGAATTCCTAATGCTATTGTTTGTGTTTTTATGTTTTTTCCATTGAAATACTTTGCGTATTTTTAAATTCCCATTTTTCTGAATTTCTAAAATCACTAATATATTTTGGCGACGCTATCTTTGCGCACGTATTTAACATCACTTTAAAATCAACCAGCTGTTTATGCAAAGAACAAAAACTGGATAAAAAAGTAAACAAATTCCCTTTCTGCATTAGCCCAATTCGCCTCTCTTTCTCTCTGTTTTGTATGTTCCTGTAAAGAGTTACCAAAAAATCAACGCCAAAATAGCCAAATTATTATATTAATCTTACCTTCTCCATTATTCCACCGCAAACACTTTTCTTAAATTTTTCCGCTTAATTTTATTATTTTGCCGATTTTGTTTTTTTTTTCATTTTTCAATAACAGCTGTTTAAAGCTGCCACTTGCTTAGTTTTTTTTACAGTTTGTATGAAATAATTTTCTACATATGAGGTGGCACCCAGTTAAAGTCGGTTTAACTTAAAACGACCTCAAATTTTGACTATAGTTACAAAATAATTAAAAGTAGGTTTTAAGTTTAAAGTTGTTTTTAAAAAGAACCGACTTTAGTATTTGTCTATGGTTATGGCCCATTGTTTAGCTTGACCAATACTATTTTTGCTTAATACTTGACAATAACTTAATAATTTTAAATTTTTTTATAAGCCTTACTAAGGTACATAAATATATACAAGTATGTATGTATGTATGTATATAGGATGTCGATTTGTTTAAATGTTACTAGTATCTTTCTACATTATTATTTAATATAGTGATTTCATAATAAATCTAAAATTATTTATGTTGGTTTTATCGCATTTTTTGAGCAAGTTATATTTCACTTATTTAAACATATATAATTAATCAATCAAAGCTAGATGTCACTTCAATGTCCCTAAATATATTGTTGGAACTTATTTCTTAAAAAGTCGTCGTAAAGAATAAAATGGTTTTTTTTATCATTTATATACAAAGATAAACGTAGATGCATTTGCCCCTATATGTCGTTTGTTAGATTATGAAAAATAAAATAAAGTATTTCACCATAAACATAAATAACACATTAAATTTTCCAGTACGATATACAAATACATATGTATGTATGTCAAATATATTCAGGTTTGATAACCAATATCGAACAAAATAAGGATTTTTCTTTTTTACTTAGGCCAGGGACATGCATGAAGAGGATATCAAATTCGGTGCACCACTAGCATGTGATATGTAGTTTTATGTGTACGGATGTGACATTTAAACTTTTTGCTGTTTGTATAAAGTAAGAAAATCCTATTTGATGTTACTTGTTGTGTGTCTGTTCTTTTGATTTCTTCTGTTTTACTTTGTTGAGATTTAGATGGAAATGGAGCAATTCAAAAAAATCTTATTTTCTTTTTATCATGCCGTAGAGTAATACATGCATGCACTTGGCTTTTAAGGTTTGCATTTTTTAATAAACATAAAAAATATACTTTGGATTTTCCAAAAATTAAAAATTTATTGAATGAAAATTGTACATGCATATTTGAAGTTTATGTGTGTATAAACCACACCAAAAATTACTAGATTTTATTTATTATACCCTACACCACCATAGTGGGTCTGTCCGTCCGGCTGGCTGGCTGGCTGTCCATGTAAAGCTTGTGCGCAGAGTACAGGGGGGTTACTCTCTATTGCGATGCGAAAGCAAATTCCATGCGATAAGCGTACAAATTGATACTCTTACGCATCGAATTTGCTTTCGCATCGCAATAGAGAGTAACCCACAGGTCGCAATTTTGAAGATATTTGGATAAAATATGGTACGTGATATTTTTTTGGCCCAAGGATGGATGGGATTGAAACTGGTGGAAATTGGTCCATTATTCCACCTGGCCCCCATACAAATGTTCTCTTGAAATTGGGGTTTACCGGTCATAAATCTTTGAATTATGCAAGTATGCACACAAAATTCACCAAAAATGAGTAGTAAATGAAGCTAAATCACATCTACAAATTTCGTGAAGAGTGGTACATAATTAGTCGTAGCTCCCATATAAGGCCCACTTCCGAAAATCACTTTAAAGAGCATAACTCACTCAAAAATGTTGGTATCCAAATAATATTTAACACAAATATATATTATATGTATACGAACAATACCGTAAAATTGTATTGTGATCGGTCCATAATTAGTCGTAGCTCCCATATAAGGCCCACTTCCGAAAATCACTCTTAACAATTTTGGTATCCAAATAAAATTCAACAAAAATAAGTTTCATATATACAGAAATGATGACACCTAATTTTATAGTTAATTAGTCAAAACTCCCATATGCACTTTTACTTCCATACATTTTTTTAAGAGTATTTATATCGAGATAAAGTATAATATGGTGTTCACACATGCATTTTTAATTGAAATTTTTTAATTAACGCCTAATTGAATTCAATTATCCATACAAAATTTCAATTAAGTTAATTGCTTCATTTAGATTTAATTGTTAAAATTAAAAATACAACAAATATTTTTAAGCTTATTTTAATACAAGTTTATAAAATTTGAATAAGTAAATGCCAACTCGCCTCAATAATGTCATTAAACGCTGAGGCATATAAATAGCAACAAAAAAAAAAAAAAAAACTTGTAAATAAAAAAATTTTTTAATAAAAAAAAAAAAAAAAAAAAACCCTGTGACAAGTAATAACTAAAATGGCAGTTGATGCGCTTTTAAATTAATAAAGAATATTTTTACGCTGAAATTTATAATATTAGAACCAAATACAGTGCACTCGGGAAAACGTGAACTAATTAAAACCGCGGGTGTGACGTTTAACAAATTGTTGACGTTTACGAATGTAAAATTTTTAAATAAAAAACATATCGATAATATGCTTTTAATGAGATCATATTTTTATATCATATGCATTTAAAAAAATCTTTTATTTTTTTCTGCTGTTTTTTTCTTTCCAACACTTGGAAGAGAGACTTCTCTCTATTTATTTCATAAAATTTTAGAGTAGGTAATGTAAAAAAAGGGTTGATGTTTTGGGATGTTGACGTAAACGAGCGTTGAAGTTTTCCCGAGTGCACTGTAAATGTATTCTTTTTTGTCAGCTGCTGTCAAACGCCAATTAAATTAGCAATATTGAGCATGTGTGAACACTTTTTTAATAAGCAATAATTGACTCAATTAACAATACATGTCTGAACACCATATAAAATACATAATATTTATATTCACGGAAGGCATGGCACTAAACTTTTGTGTGATCGGTCCTTAATAGGTCATATCTCCCATATAGCTCCCATTTCTGAAAAACTCTTTTGTACATATACTAGGTGTAGAGTATTATATGGTCGGGCTTGACCGATTATACTTTCTTACTAGTTTTTTCCTGGAAACGGAAGTAAAAAATTTAATTTTCCGGGAATCCCGGGATTTCAAATAAAAAAATTTAATATAATAATAATAATACAAAACTTTTTATTAAGGAAAAAACACTTAACGCCCATATTCTGAAAAACGCAAACCCCTTAAAATTGGCGTTTTCGATTTTAAAACGCCAAAGAGATGTTCTGACAAACGAAAACGTTAAAAATTTGGCGTTTTCAAACCGATAGTGTATACTGAAGCGATCTGGCTTATTTTATTGAAACTGCACTTTAAACACGAATTGAAATGATGCACAATTTAAATTTAATATGTTTTCTTTTAGCTAAAGCTTGTAACATTTTCCCACAATTTTAATTAAAAACATGCAATTTAAAAATTTTGTTTAAGTTTGTCAATTGTCTGTTTCAATTGTTTACTTTTGAGCTAGCGATTTGTGCAAACAGCTGGTCAACTTGATCTTCGAAAAGTAATGTAATGCATTTTAATTTGAAATTTATTTATTTGTTTACGTTATTTTATGACAAAACATCTCTTCAAACATAGCTTCAAAAAATGGCAAAACGCTAGCAAATCGTTGCGATTTCAGAACTGTATCCGATTTGAAACCGCTGCGCATTTCAGAACATGGGCGTAAGATTGTAAACATTTTAAGATCATTTGTTACTATGTTACATTTGCATCATTTGTTAACAATATTATATTTTATAGAAATTAAAGATTTTTTTAAGTTCAGCTAACAAAATTGTTTTATTGGGCATTTAAAATAAATAATTAATTTAATAACTCAACTGATTTATTTTAATGGCAAAGTTTCCAGTCATTCGCATTAAAAAGATTCTAGCTTAAATTGTATTTTTGGAAGTTTTTAGGGAATTAACGAATGACATCAGTATCGGTCTTTAATTTTACATGTTTTAGAAATCCGTAGAATATTTAAATAATACCTGTTCATAAAGAATGTTCATATGCCTACTGAAACCTTAATAGATTTTAAAACGTCAGCTAATATTTTTAAATGTGAAACAATTTCTGCACCTGCTCTTTTTTATTGCGTTCTTTAGTTTATATACTTTTCGAGACAGACGGTTTCAAGAATGCCTCAAATGTTTGATTGTCTTGTAAGATTAATTTACTCTATTTATTCAACCAAAATAAGCCTCACATGCGTGGAAACCACATTATTGGATACTGGATTTAGAAGCTATCAGTCCATAACTGCTCCACTTCTACTACGCCACCCATAAATCTTTTGTAAATAATATTATTGAGATCAACTTCAAACAAAAAAGCCTCACCTTTTATCTTACCCTGTTTAAACCCTCCACCTCGATAAGTTGTGAACGAGGGTATATTACGTTTGTCATTTCGTGTGAAACTTTGTTGGTATTTATCTGAGACCCAACAAAGTATATATATATTCCCGATCCTTATGAAGTTAAAGAATATTGATACAAAATTCAGCAAAAATAAGTTTCATGCAAACAGAAATCGCAAAATTAATTTTTTTTAGTTCGGTCTATGTTTGACCCCATATAAAGTCCACTTCAATACGTATAAAACGGGTATAAATAATGTTAAAATGTTAAAATTTGACATAAGTAATCCTTATAGGTAAATAAATTGTTGTACTTAATTTTATAGTGGTCGACCCATAATTTTTTATCGCTCCCATATAAGGACCACATCCGAAAAAGTCATCTTTATATATATATGATGCTCATTAGTAATGCACAGAAAAGCTCCACAAGCAATACATTTTAATCGGGTTTATTGGCTGCACCCTTCCAAACGGAAGCGCATAAATTTAGTTTTATTACTTACAGCGCAAAAAGGTAAATATTTGTTAGTAGTTTTTCAAACTTCCTTCGGTGGAAAGCTTTGCAACGAGGTCCTTCGGCATTCTATTTAATTGAATTGTTCATGTAGCCAATATGCCTTTTTCCAAAAGAGTTAATAGAAGTAAAATATCGATCAATGAAAATTTCGCTACTCTTGCTCAAGGCGGTTGCAAGTTTATTAACTACAGAGCCTCCAATTTCCAATTGTTTATGTATTTTTCCATCAGGCCATGTTTTGGCGCCTTGGTATATAAAAAAAACCAATACTAATCCATCAGGAGACGCGAGAACAAAATTTTTCAATCCAACTGGATTAGGCTTTCCTTTAACATATTGCTTGAGGCTGGTTGTTCCCGAAAAAGGTATCATTTGCTCGTCCATGCTGCATTTTTTGGGCTTTGGAATTAATTTACATTTGTTTAGAACAACGTCAATAATAGCTTGTTTTTTTCTCTTTTTCAGTAACTGCCATATTATCAACGAAGTGTATATTATTTCGCAATTTGAATAACCGATATCTCGGAATTTGTGTTATCGCCGGAACTTTTATTTGTGGTCGATAATACATTCTTTATTTGAGGTAGTTTCATAAAACCCGCAATGATGTGTATTCGCTCAATGTTGAGTTCAAGGATATACCTGTTATCTACTCTGCTCTGAGACCAAAGCCCAAACTTTATCGTCAAAGTATTCAGAGAAGTAAGTGAATGGTGACCACAATTGTCTACTTCCCAAGTTGGCTCTTCAGAAAGTTGAGCAGAAAAAACCTTCAAGTTTACAGAACCACTTCAAAGGTCTGGTGTTAGTTAGTGGGAGTAACGCAGGCGATTCGGATTCTTCAGATTGTGTAAGTTCATCTTTCGATTCCTCACTATCGCTTTCTGCAGATATTTCTTCCTCTGCATCGTTACCTTCATCTGGCAATTCATCAATATCACTTCCTAAAAGCAATTCCAACATCTGTTCTTCTGTGAGTCTCCGAGGCATTTTTCTTTAAATAAATTCCTAATGTGCAGCGGGCTTGACAACGGACAAAAAAGCTATAATAACACTATTAAATCAAATTAATGAATCATATTTCACCATTACCTTCTATTTTACAAAGTTTTCAATGATATAAAATATCATCCGATATTTTTTACTAATTGAAATAACAATAGCACAAATTCAAAATCAACTACCTTACAGAACCAGTTTTTCAACTCAGCTGATTAACAAAAGTATGATATTTTTGATAATTTTGCCAAATTAAAAATATGGTTGTATTTTTTTTTTCATATAAAAGAGTTGTCAAGCTAGCTATACAAAAGGTCATAAAATGAAAATTTATCTTTTAAACACATATGCTAAATTCTTCAAAAATGTCCAGCGGGCTGCACGTGAGTACTGGGGAGGTTATATAAATAATTTGCATATACACAAAAATTATACTGCCGAATTTTGTGAATTTTGGTGCATATTTGGCCATATCCGCCATATAAAGCCCTCTACCGAAAATCACTTCAATGCTCATAGGTCTATATTTATATTATAAATATTAAATTTTGTTTTGTTTTTTGTTCAAAATTCGAATAAATCCACAAATTTCATTAAAAATTACGATGGAATATCTAAACTGCTTTATTATCTTTATATTATGGATATCATGTGGATTTTTAATATAATTTAATAAAAAAGTTGATATTGTTTTCCATCAGTTCATCTTTTCGCGATTTTTATGATACTGATTTTATGATGAAATCTGCTACAACAGCTATTATTTGATATTGGTTGATCTTGCAAATGACTTGCAAGATCAAATAAAAAAAATGTGAAAAAATATTTGCTGTTTAGTATTTACGCATTGGTCACATTAGTAACAGTTTATTTGTCGGCAAATAAATTTGTTTGACGAAAATCAGCTGTTTTGTTGTTTACATTGCAAAATATTTGATGTTTAAATAAATTTTATGAAATTTCTTGTTTTTTCAGTTGTATAGCTAAATTTTTTAAAATTTAAAAATAAATAAATGTTTTTTTGCTAAAATTAATTAGAAAAAAATATTAGCATAAATGTGACCACCAAGCAATTTGTTTTCCCATTCGTGTGTTTGACACTGTTATTTGCTGTTTGATTAAACAGATATGGCAAATCAATGTGTACAGTGTGACCACATTAATTATTTTATGTTGATTTTGGTCAAACACTCGCTGTCAAATATTTACGTAGTCTGACTTTACCTTTAGATATTGAAATAAAACACAAATTTAAACAGTTGTGCCTATTTTGTAGAGTCCAACCGAGTATTTGGTTTCGGACTAGGCAAATTTTAACCAAATAACGCAACCAAAACTTTTATGAAGTAAAAACATACATGATGGAATTATTAAGATGATACACGTTTTTAATATTGTTAAAGGAATACAAAAATTTATATTTTAAAATATTTAAGAATACGGTAAAAACTGTTCCTTAAAAAAAATTTGTCAGTTCATGATGACAAAACTAGTTTTACGAAGTAGTGTCGGTACTTTAGGTCATCTTAATATTTTTTTTTTTGTGGAAATTAATGGTATATTTTAAAAGTTACGGTTTGTTTCTGATTACGCTGAATATCGAGTTTCGGCCGTATATTAGTTTCGGTTCGGTTTCGGCCTGAAAAAAATAGTGTAGGTCGGACTTTACTATTTTGTATTAGTGTTGGTACCGACACCATATCTGGGGTCAAAACTGTCCAAGAAAGTAAAATAAAAGAGTTTGGTTTGGCACCATAAAAGATATTCTTGCCTTTTGAAAACAAACTTCATGATTTACGTATCAATCTCAGAAAATATTTCAAACCAATTTTATTCCAACAGAAAATAAACGAAAAACTTTAGGCAATGAATTAATAATTGGCATAAGCGTTGTTAACTTGATGAATATCGTTTTTTAAACCCATATTAGCTGTCATTATAATCGCTTTACAGAAATTATTCAAACTTACTAGACATACAAATTTACTTGTCAATTCTCAGTAAAATTAACACACTTGTTTCGCAGAAAAATACAATCATTTCGGTAAAACAAAACATATAAATGATTTTTAAACGTTTCATTTCCAGAACATTCTCTTGTAGGTCAGGATTTTGGTTGTCGAAATATAAGAGAAAGAGCTTTTTCTCTCAATAGCTTAAAACATTTCTCAGAGAACACTAGTTTATAAGTGTGTGTGTATTTTTCAATGGGAACGAAAGAGTCCTTTTATTTGAGAAAACACGATGGAAGGATATGTTCATAATGAAGTTTACCGGCATTTTTAAGGGAAGGATATTATTCCATTGGTGAATGTAAACAAGACAAAAACGTTTTAGTTGATATTTTGATTTCATGGATAACAGTGGCGGAACGGGTTATTTTTAATTTTTTATTACTGTGCATAGCAACGAAAATAATACGTAAAAATATGTATATACGACAAACTTTAATTTAAATTTTAATAACGTGAATTAAAAATTAAATTTATACAAAACTCTCTGAATTTCGTATTTTATAAAACATGTTTTCAGGATCGAGTTGAAGTTAACAATAGACTTATGAGATTGTTCACTTTGATGAATTAAGATTTTAATGTTATAATATTGCATTAAACTAAATGTTGAAATAAACAATAAACGGACGAAGACGTTTCCTAAAAGTGCGTCGGTAGATGTGTCGGTATATGTTTATGTTTTAATATTCACTTTTAATTATTTTAATTTAAAATTCGGGATAAATATTATTACAAAACTACTATATTTAAGTAGTATTTTTTTGTTTCTGTCAATATTATTTAACAATTAAACAATTAAAGCAAATACATTCAAGTGTGTCTGATTCAGTTAAAGTGCCCTTAATTAATTAGTTTAATAACAACAAATAAATATTGCATAAAATCGATTATAATTTGGGCGAAACTAACGATGCCCTATAACTTTTGATTGTCTAAAAGAAGTTGAGGAGCAATACTGATCAACAAATTACAAATTATTTATCCACACATGCCAATATTTTAGTGTTGTCATATAATATTTTAATTTTCCGGTTCCTGTTCAGAAAAAACTACCACAGCATCCGATTAATTTAACCTTTATGTCAACAGCTATGTTTGAATTTTAAAAACTCTGTATCTCAGAAAGTGGCCATTATATCTATCTGAAATTTAATGATATCCTCACTAGAAGTGTTTTCTACTATATTCTGATGTTTGAATAAAATTGGACAAATCAGATCATAAATGTGGTCATTTTTTCATTCCTTGTTGGATTTTCATGTTCATAGAATTGAGCAACTAACAAGTGTTTGTCCCTAATTGTAAATATTCATACATGAAGACGAAGGCAAAATTTAAGTATATGCATGAATAAAAACAATTCAAAGTAGGGGAAAAACACAAACAAAATTCAAATAAAACATATAAAACAGAAACATATTTAGAAATGTGTGAATTCCCATATAAAATGTGCTTGCATACCCGGGTATGCTTGCTGTTGACGTAAGTATAATTTTTCAGCTGTTAACATAAAGGTTAAGTGAAAGATGAACAAAATTTATAGAAAAAAGTGTTTAAAATTTTTTATGAGCAGAATACAGGCAAAACTGGGAACATTTTAATTTTGTCAGCAGTTCCCTAACTGAAAGAAATTAAGTTATCAATAATAATAATTTTTTTTTTAAATTTTTTTTGATAACAGTTCAAATAAAAATAATAATTATTGTTATCAATAATATTTTTTCAAAAATTATTAAAATTTAGAACTTGTTTAGGCAAAATATTTAAAATTTTTTACCAACATATATTTTATAAAAAGACTTTTTGTGCAATAAAACAATAAATTTGATATTTTTACATAATTCTCTGTAAAGATTTGTAATTTTTAACAATGAGAAAATTACTTCAAATATGATTTTCAGTCATTTTGGTTAATACAGTAAGTTTTTTGTATTAAACTCATTAATAAGCGTTGTTTGGATATATTGGATTCGAAATAAGCCGTTCTTATGATACTCTATGTTGTGCCAATATTATTTAAATGCTTACTGAGAGCTTATAAGCTTATTAAGCTCATTTGCATTATACATATGTTATATGCATATTTATATATATTATATACTACAAGTAACTAAATAAGGAATTCCACATGTTAAAAAAGCACCAAACGACTTTTTGTATGGAGCCTTTTACTTTTTTTTTTTTTTAATTTAAAATTTTTCGAAAAATCTATTTTAAATTGACACCGAGCCCTTTCGGTTTAAAAGTATGTCCATAACTTTTAGACTAGATAATAAACAAAACATCAACATTGATTTCAATTTTAAGTTTTATATATATCCTTAATCGAGATATGACTTCGTTTAATATCCTGGAAGTTGTCAAGTGGAAATGCCTTTTGAAGCATGTTTTCCCTACAAAAGTAAACAGGAAATAGTATGTATTTTCTAAACTACTGGTTTAATTAAAATTCAGTGCATTATTGTCCTTCCGTCCGAAATACACAACCAAACATATTAGCATTATTGTCCTAAGCTGTTTGTTTTTATATAATTGCCTATAAAATTGCAATATTGATACAAAATATGTATAAGTTTAATATAAAAAGAAATAAACATAGCATCTTTTCAGAGGAGTGGTCCTTTTTTGATCATACTCGAAATGCAAAACAAAAACTTCTAATACAAACTTGTCTTTCTAAATATATATATATATATAAACAAAACTAATAAAATTAGCACTAAATCTGAATAAATACACTGAATTCCGCTATTCTAGCCTTTATGTTCTACTATATATTTATGTGCGAGAAAAAATTTAAATCCCTAGACACTAGGGACGCATCAACAAAAATTAAATTTTTAAACGTTTGTCAAAGAAATACAAATGAAAGAATAAAAAATAATTTTGGATTGCCAAACTCGAACGCACTATTTGATGTGTCTACAGTTTTGGGAATTTTGAAATTCCTATATGAAAAAGCTTTATTCACTAATTTAACCCTTGTTTGCATGATTTTTTCTTTATTGGTGAAAATTCAAAATTAAAGGAAAATTGTTTAAAAAAATCTTAGTAGGTATAAATTTAGCAAAAAACAATATTTATTAATACTATATAGAAATAAATGAAGGTTTAAGACCTCAAGCGATGAATTAATTATACAAATAAACCATTTTGAATCCGGTTAAAGTAACAGACAAATCCCTTTGTCGCAGTGATATGAATCCCTTTTATTAATACTCAAAGAAATATCAAAAAGTGATCTGGTGAAATCTCTAATTAAAAGAAACAAAAAAAGGAAGGATACATTATTAAAAAAAACCCAAAATTGAAAAGTGAATTTGATAATGAGATAGAAATGTTTGTTATAAGAAATTAAAGAAATAATGAATGTAATTGAAATATGTGAAAGCCCGCCACAACACCTAATAATGTCTGTAATAATATGGAAAAAAATATTAGAAAAATAATAAGAATTATTTGTTTCGGCAGAATACAAGAATTTGGTAGCAATTTTGTCTCCAAACGATTTTTTCGTCATCTTCATATATTGGTAAAATCAAGATTCTCTTTACTGTAGATACCTTAATATTATCAAGAAGCTTTATCCATCAATAATATTTTGTAGCTTTTAAATTAATATAGAAATTAATGCAAAATGTTGTTATCTTTTTATCAATTTAAAATGTTTATTTTCAAATATATTTATATTTAACATAAGTAATGTGTTGAAATAAATTATTATTATATATAAACCAATTTGTTTTAATATGTTACAAAAATCCCGATTCCGGGATCCAGGAATTCATTTACGAAATCCCGAATCACGGGATTTTAAAAACGAATTCAGTTTGTCATCCGTACTAGACAACCCAGAAATGTTGGAAAAAAGTAAAAAGTCCAAATTTTTAAATTATTTTTTTAAAAATTAATTTTAAAATAATAATTCAACAAATAATTTCCAAAAAAAAACAAACTGTTAAAACTTCTAAGTATAAGGCATTTATCTAAATAATACCAGGTCGCTCTTAATATTTTTAATCCACCCTCTCTTAAAGAATTGTGAAAATAGGACACAGTCCTTTCACATACATATTTCAAAAGTAATTTTTTAAAAAAATATTTGTAGTGTAATATTTTTATTGATTTAAATTTTTGAGTCATTTTTTTATAGATGTTGATTTTTTTTAATTTTTCTGAGTGTTTGTGTGTTCAATATCATTGGTAAAGTTATATATATGTATATCGGATTTTGAAGCTTTAACATTGTCTCTGTTACATAATTAACATGGCTCTGTTAACATAAATGGTTTGTGTATAGGGATTTAATTTCAAATTAATCTTCACGCACTTAGGGTATTTAAGATTTGGCACAAACGAATATAGCAATTCCTTCTGACAACAAAAAAAAAATAGTTTTTCATCCAATAAGAAAATATGTGATATTGCAAAGAACCATTTCAGTCATGTCTTATCTTTCAGAAGAGGGTACTACTAAACAGTCCGACTTTGCTCAGGCATAATGGGGGAAGAATAGTTTCCTCTGATAGGACAAGGCAGTTCGTTATCTTAAACATAAAAAAGTAGTAACATCAATTTTCAGAAACGACTATCAAACTTAAAGCATATTGAGAAGAGGGAAAGAAAAAAATTAAGAGAGTAGGGATATAAATGGAATATGTACTTGGTGTAATTTAACCTATGCCTGACCCCTGACCTATGCCATTCACGATACAGTTTTTGAATAGCCCAAATTTAAATATTAGACCAACTCTCAATCTTGTGCAAAGGCACAAGAAAATCCCTTATGATAAGCTTGTTATACAATATACGAGTACATACATACATATTTACATTTTGCTTAAGAATTGGTTTGTTGGGCTGTTTTTTATTAATTTATTTTGTTAATTTTTCACACTGTTTATTTCTTATTTTTTATAACTTTATTAATTAAAAGATGTAGCGTCCGTTTGCTTATTTATTATTAATATTAAAATTAAACACGACGGTACTGTTTAACTCTTTAACAAATTTGACAAATTTAAATAAAATATAATAATAATAATAATTTAATTGTAGATTTTTCAACAATTCAATTCAATTTAATACATATTTTATTTATTATTGCATTGGGGTGCCCCGATAGACTAGGCGGGTTGCGGGTTCGATTCCCGCCAAAGACTCTGGGTGTTTTCTGCAGATAAGCCAAAAAGCTTCGCAGTTTGTGTTTGTTAATTATATTGTTAATTATAATTTCAAATAATTTATTCATATTATTATTGAAAGTTTAAGGACTACTTTTCCTAATAAAGGTTATAAAATGTTAAATTTCGAAGATATGTAAGTTAGTTGGTACTGGCCCTAAGTACATATTTTTAAACAATTTACGAAGCTGTTTTATAAAATACGAACTTCATTGACAGAGAGTGCTACAATGAGACTTTTATTCCACAAAATACTTCGATTAATAACAATTTTGTACACAAGTAAAGTGTTTAAAAGTGCGCTGTAGAACTGCCAACAAAATTAATTTGTAAATAATAGTAAATCGTGATAAAAAAAAACATGTTTAATTCATGGCATCTAATGATCGTTATAACACTTTGCTGTATGTGGCATTCATGTTTGATAGAAACATCCAAGTCTTGTCCTGTGGAATGTATTTGTCTATCTCAAACCCAAGTAAGTAAAAAACATTGATAATAGTACTGTATAATATTTTTAAGACCTCACTTCAAATGTATAAAAGTTTGAAAAAAATGGTGTGGAATAAATAAAACAAATAAATTCACAGTATTCATCATTCAAATACTTTAAGTTTTTCGTTTTATAAAATATGAACATTTTTAATGTGTATGTTTTTATACCCACCATAAAAAAGATGGGGATATATTAAATTAGTCATTCCGTCATCGAAATATTGGTTGTAGAACCAGAAAGTATATATCGTTGGTCTCATGTAGAAAGGCCCTAACTCGCTATTTTTTCGAAATTTGTTTTTTTTGCGATTCCAATGCATCTAACGCAAATACACCACCCCACAAAAATTTATTGCAATAGTGTAAAAAATAACGCTTTTATAAGCAGTTGTACGAAAAAAGTTACATGTTGAATATTACAGTTTCTATTATGTTTTTACCTTCTCCTGTAAAATTTTAAATATGCGAGTTAGGGCCTTTCTACATGAGACCATCGATATGTTGTATATTCTATGTGCTTATACTATTCTAACTCGATCTAGTCATGTCTGTCCGTCTGTTGAAGGCACAATAGAGCTTGGAAAAAAAAACATAGAACAATACAATTTTTACCAAATATTACTTGATCCACCGGAATGTTTGGTATTGCAAATGGGCAAAATCGGTCCAGTAGAGTTATAGACCAAAGTTTTATACCACCTCAATATTTTTCAGATATTTTTTGCTCTTTTCTTCAAATATAATGCAGATAATATTATGCAATTTTGCACACTTTATTTTTATTATAGAAGAGTATGTTCTGTTAGAAATCGGTCCACGATTTCTCATAACCCCCCAATTCAAAATTCTGCAGATATCACGTCAAAACAATAATTTGTTTTCATCAGTCCATATTTTGACATAGTACCATATTCAGCACACTTCTAAAAATGACTTAAATGCGCATAAATCTCTCTAAAAAATCACCATTAAGTTGGAATTCAACGTAAATAGTCCATGCATATATAATAATAATTTTTTTTTGTAGCTTTTATTTATTTATTGAATCTTCATATCATGAAATGACAATAAGTTTTCAAATCTTAATACTAAAAAGAAAATAATAAGCCCAGCCAGTGCTAGACAAAAATTTTTATGATACTAAAAAAATTTCATATCAACTGATCCAGTCATCTGTTTTGCGCTTGAGTTAAAGCAAGGGTATCCCTTCTTCTCAACCGATTGTGTCCACTAAAGTTAAGGATGTCTCGTGCAAGTGGGTTTGGATGGTGTTCAAGTTTGCTGACGTACTTTGATGCATATTTTGTAAATTCGACTTTTACTAATGGCACGCCTAGATCTTTGTAGATTCGAGAATTTTTAACATACCATGTAGCTGCAGTAATTATACGTAGAATTTTATTTTGACCCCTTTGAATTTTTGCAATATTTGATGCTGAGGCCGTACCCCATAATTGAATTCCATAGCACCAGATTGGCTTTAGTGTTGCATTGTACAACAAAAGTTTGCCATCCAACTTTAATGTAGAATTTCTGCCGATTAGCCAATTAATTTGCACTGCTTTTAATCTCATTTGGGTAAGTTTTGCGTCGATATGAGACTTCCAAGTTAAACGACGATCGAGGTGGATTCCGAGGTATTTGACTTCACTGTGTTGCGGGATAATTTGATTATTTATTCTGATGAACGAGCAGGTATCTTTTCGCAATGTGAAAGTTATATGAATACATTTCTGTTCGTTAACCCTGATTTTCCAAAGCTCAAGCCAATTCTCTAGCTTATAAACATATTTCTGCAAGTTCTGTGATGCTATTTGATGGTCCTTATGAACGCTAATAAAGGCTGTATCGTCTGCAAGAGTTGACGTATGGATTTTGGGGTCTGACGGCATGACGGAGGCATATATCAAATATAAAGTAGGACCCAGTATGCTACCCTGTGGTACACCTGATTCAATTGGCTGAGCGGTACTTAAAAAATCACCTTCTTTGATTTTAAATTTGCGACCGTATAAATAACTTTCCATGAGTTTATGGGTGTTAGCAGGCAGAGTTAATTTTATTTTGTGCATTAAACCGTCATGCCAAACTTTGTCGAACATTTGCGACACATCAATGAAAAGGGCGGAGCAGTATTTTTTGTCTTCAAACGACCCTCTTATCACATTTACCAATCTGTGTGTTTGTTCGATGGTGCTGTGTTTAGCTCTGAAGCCGAATTGATGATTAGGAATACATTCAGTGTCATTAAGAATTGGAGTCAACTTAGTCATTAACAATTTTTCGAACAGTTTAGAAATTGTCGGCGGTAGACTAATTGGCCTATATGACTCCACTTTGGTGTGGTCCTTCCCTGACTTAGGAATCATAGTGATCATAGACACCTTCCAATCTGCAGGATAGTATTCTAGGCGTAAAATAGCTTTGAAGATAAAGATGATAATTCTTCTAGCTACACGAGGTAACTCCACAAGCATTTTGCTGCTGATTTTATCCATACCTGGAGCTTTTTTAAGATTCAGATTACCAATAGCGCTTTGAACATCATTAAAGCTAAGTCTTAGAGGTACAGGAGGTCTAATAACGAGTGGAGGCAAATCAGATGCATTATTTGAATTGTTTATAGTAAACACATTTCTCAAATGGTTAACAAATAATGTCCCTTTCTCGGAATCATTTCTAGCCCAGTCACCAGTCGGATTACGCAAAGGAGGTTTTCCTCTCACTGGTCTTCTTAAACCTCTTGCCGCCCTCCATAACGAGTAGTCAGATTGTGGGGTACTATCAAGACCTTCCAAGTAAGATCTAAGTGAGGCCGTTCTTTGGGTTTCTAAGAAATGCCTTAGTATATCTCTGCATTCCCGTAGCCTAGCTTTCAGTTCAGGAGACCTGTGAATTTGCCACTCTCTTCTCATTCTTATTTTTTCTGATAGGAGATGTTCGAGTTCAGAGACATAAGTTCTGTTTGTCCTATTTCTACATTCAACGTGATAAGTGGAAGCGTGATGCACAGCTCGTCGAAGGTCCTCGGTAAAGTTGCCAATCGACTCATCAATATCGTCGGTAGTTCTCAACAAAACATTTTCCGTGCAATGAGAACTTAAATACTTTTTGTATTTTATCCAACTTACTCGGGTCTTAGTCATGTTCATAAATGGAGAATCACACACTTGAGGGAAATGCATTGAAATAATAGTAGGAGAGTGATCAGAGGACAAGTCCAGTGAAGGATCCACTTGCATCCATTCTACAGGGATATTTTTTCACTACTCCAAAGTCAATAACATCGGGAGTTCTATTTGAATTTTTTCAATAAAATTAGGGCTTCACTGGGACTCTAACAATGGTTGTTCTTCTACAGTGGTTTGGTCTACCATCAGGCTATACAAGAATTTTGATGTCCATGTTTTAAATGTTAATTTTATTTTCAAAGAAAAATTTTCACCCTATTCCCCTTTAGCAATAACCTTTATGGTCCTTTTGCATCGTATAGATTTTATTATTAATTATTAAAAAATTGTAATACAAAATTAGTAACAAAAAATGATTTCATCAAAAAATGGGTAAAAAGGAATTTTTCGCACAACACAATTTAAAGAAGCACCAAAAAGTTGACAACTCTGTTCTTGATCCTTTTATAATTCTAAGTCGATGGAGCTAGGTCCGTCTGTCTGTCCGTCTCTGTGAAACACTCTCATGTTTAAAATATACAACTAAACTTCACAGAATTTCCAAACAACTATATTGTACTTTGTTAGACAGTTTTTTTTAACAGAAGTAACACTCCGGAAATTAATATACCTATATATTAATTAATTAATTGTGTTACTTTCTTTGGAAAGGGATAGGTAGATGAAGAATAGATTATGTTTGCTAATAGTACAATATTGCAGCGCCTCTGGTGGTGAGTAGGCGCATTGAGCTAAGCTTGATGTATAGCCATTATTTTACTTCGGTGGCGTTTAAATGTTATACCACCGAAGGAGGGCGCTGTGATAAATATTAGTTATGATAGGATAGAAAAACTAATAATTATCAGAAACTGATGTTGTTTTGAGTGGCAGAGGCTGGGAATCGAATCCAGCACCCTCTTGGTATTGAAATTCCGCAAAATCGATGTATAATCAACCTCCATAAAAATTTTATATTTATAGCCTATACCACCATAGTGGGGAAAGCATTTTGAATTTGTGCTGATGTTTGTGCCGACCATAAATATCGTTACAACACCTATCTTAAAGTATACCTACCGACTCAGAATCAGTTCCTGAGCTGATTCAAATTGGTTTTAATCATTCCATTTCACCTAGCTCCATACAAATGTCTTCCCGCAAGAGGAGTTACCCGCTATTAATGTGTGATTTATGCAAGTATCTGAACAAATTTCACCACTAATGAGTGGTAAATGAAGTCTAATAACATCTACAAATTTTATGCAGATCAGTCCATAGTAGCTCCCATATAAATATGTATACTCACTTCCAAAAATCCCTTTAACGACCATAAATCTCTTAAAAATAAAATTCTACACAAATAAGTTTCTTATATACAGAACACCTAATGACACCTAATTTTATAACGGTCGGTATATAATTAGTTGGAACTCCCATATAAGACTCCCTCCGTAATTCACTTTAACCTCCATAAGTATTTTAAAAGTGTTTATATCGAGATAAAGATTAACACATATAATATTTATATGCACAGAAGTCGGAAAATAAATTTTAAAATGATGTATACTGAGTGTAGGGTATTATATGGTCGAGCTTGACCGGCTATACTTCTTTCTTGTTTTTAACACATTTTTTTTTGCAATTTTTCAATAGGTATAAATATGGTATGGTATAAATAAAATTCGACACATAAAATACTTATAGATGTATAAATTGTTGTATGTACTAAATTTAATAATGGTCGTTCCAAAATTGGTCATAGCTCCCATAATAAGAACCCATCCAAAAAAGACATTAATCTTTATATTTAGCTTATAAGTATCGGTACCGACTCAAAACTTTACATAGATAAACATATATACATAAATCAATGTTTGAACATACCCTCCATATAAAGCCCTTTTCCGAAAATCACTTCAATACTCATAACTCTCTTAAACATACCGAAGGTTTCACGAAACATTTACATATATGCCAAAATCAAACTGCTGCATTTTGAGAATATCGTTCCATATGTGACCATATCCACTTCCAAAATTCACGTTAATGCTAATATGTATGTATCTTACCATTATTATGTTGAAATTCGACCTGAGATATCCTCATATGCATAAAATTCTCTGCTCTCTATTGTAATTTAAGAAGACCGGCCCATAATTTGTCATAGCTGCAAATCTAACCATTTCCGAAAAACAATTTAACCCACAAAATTGTTTAATAAATATCGATATCGTACCAAATTTTATAAAAATCATAAATTATATTCCAAATAATTGTTTGTAAATTTTGTTCGGCATAAGGTCATAAGGTAACAAATTTTTAAATGAAAAATATAAAAATATTTTGTTTTAAAAATTTTTATTTTATTTTATTCCCAATATTTCGGTCGGTTTGTTGACCATCTTCAGGGGTTCTATATAAAAATACAAAACATATATTAAACAAATTATTATAAGTTACACAAAGCATTTCAAGCACAAACAAATTATAATTACATTTAAAATAAATAAATGAAAAACAAATTTCACTCTGTTGAGTTTGTTGTCCAGTCGGAACCCAGCATACCATTTTAGGAGCGCTCCGAAAAAGGAGTCGGAAAAGAGTCCAACAAAAGAGCATTTTCGGAGCGCTCCGAAAAAATGAGTCAGAAAAGAGTCCAACTAAAGAGCATTTTCGGAGCGAAAGAAAAATTTGCTTGTTACTGTCCTGAGTCGACACGCAGTATGACTCAGAAATTCCACTTAATTATGTGTGTACCAAAGCATTGTTCTCCTGCTATTTGTGCTTTGAACAAAAAACAAACATAGCTGTACCACACAAGAATGGTAAAAACAAGATTACACAGAGCCCAAGAAAAACCTCATAAAAGACTCTTTTCTGGCATTATTTAAGAGCTCTTTCTGACGGACCATTTTCGAACGTAATGACGCTCTTTTCTGAAGGTTTTCGGAGCAATTATGATTGTTTTTTGGGCTCATAAAGAGCGTTAACGCTCCGAAAAACATGTCAGAAAAGACTCTTTTCGGACTCATATGGCTTGCTGGGGTCGTCATTGAGACAGCAATGTGTGCACATGCGGCGGATGCTTTTATATTTTTTTCAGAAATACTTCCCAACAAACATTTCAAATTAATAATGAATTACGAAAAATATTTTATGATTGATAATGCATTTGGTAACATGCATGTAATCAGCTTTTGAAGTATTAGAAGTTCCGTTTATATATCAATCTCGTTGTTAATTTCTTATATGTTACGGAAAATACATTGTGAGTGTATGTTTCCTGTCTAAGTTGTTTTGTATAATTTATATAATTATGTTTATGTTTTCTCACATACACAACCTCATTATACGCTTTGCCTACCTCTGCTCTAGAGTGAACCTCCTCGCATAATTTTTCTCTTCTGCTACTATTTTTACATCATTGAAATTTGGTGTGTGTCCAGTAATTGCACAGTGGGCCGCGAGTGCTGTTTTTTGTTCCAGTGGTTTGTAAGTTGCCTTCATGTCAGATTTATGTGATGATAGTCTGGTTTTTAACTTATGGTGTTTTCTTTTCTGATATAAAATGTTACACCTTTATTATGTACATTTTTATAATGTTTACCCCACATTTTAAAGATGTCGCATTTTTAATGGTCAGAATAGAACATAAAATTACAACACTGTAACACTTTTTTTCATGTCCAGCTGTTTTTGTTTTTTTTTGTTAAAAAAGAAGAAGCAGATAGCTCCCTGGTAAGATCGCTTGAAATAAGACAATGAATATTTATCAAAAAGACCAATGGCACCTTCCCGACTAATACGCAAATTTTTCTTAAACTATAAAAATTATATATATAAACATACATTACATATATAAGAAGTAGGAGATATTGTCCTATGAAATTTGACATATGTACATCAACTTCAGAGTATTCATTAATTACGTTCTTTACAAAGCCTTTCACTCGCGGTTGTGGATTTCTTTCCATAATCATTCCATTTTATCATCATCAGATGATGAAGATAAATCCAACAAGTCATCCAAAATTTTTTCAGCACATAAAAAAGTACATAGTAATATTTTCCATTTTGTATATTTTTTTTTTTGTTTCTTAACACAAATACACATTCATAAACAAAACAAATGTCAGTTGCAGCGATGCCAACTTAGCCCTTTTCGGGCTAGATTTAGCCGGATTTTAGTCACTCAAAACGCAAAAAAAAAAGAAAATTGGATGTGGTTTTATATGGATTTTTTTCCATTTAGCACTTTCTTCAAAAATGTTTACGCGTTTTGAGTCTCAAAAGTTGGCATCACTGGTCAGCTGTTTTATCGTGCGATTCTCCCCCTCTAAAAATACAGAGTGTGAAAGGTGCACCATTTTTTAAATTTATAGTGTGCCATTTATAGAAAAGAACACACTACACTTTAGCAGTGTTGACATTTTTTCAGAAAAGAACACAAAAAAATTAAAAAAGATGCGAAATGGGAAAAACGTGTAACATTTTTGCCAGAAAAGAAAACGCCATTAGTTTTGGTTGTACCTACATATGTCTTCTGACATATGTTGTTGTTGTCGCCATTGCAATTAATTTTGTACACTACGTTAGGTATTTCTTCAATTTTCAATTATGATTTCATCTTGCTGAATAATTTCTTGAAAGTATTATTACATTTAAAGGCTAACTGGAACTGGTCCTTATTATATATATTGGAATTTTTAATTCTCTCAGAAAATTTCGGTATATAACCGACTGATTTAAATATTTTTGTCTCTGTATCTATATTTTTGGTTAAAGGACATTTATTCCTCACACGTTTTATTAAATCGTCGGAAAGTCGTTCATTCTTAGAATATTCTTGATTTTATGTAAATTTTCTTTGTGAAATTGATTGTCACTTATATCTAAAACTCTGTTAATGAAATTGGTTGCCGTATTTATAATTATCCGTTTTGGATGTTTTGAATAGAAATTTATTAATCTACTCGATGATGATGGTTTCTGATACCAATTCAGTTTCAGAAGATTTCCTTGTCTGATTATTACTGAGTCCAAGTACGATAGTTTATTATCACATTCTCTCTCCATGGTAAATTGAATTTGTCGGTTGTATGAGTTTAAGATTTTTAATGTTTCATCAATTTTGGCCTTTTTTATGATTCCGAACAAATCGTCAACATATTTGGTGAGTAATCTAGGTTTTACCTCCATCAACTCCATAGTCTTGTCTAATAGATCCTCCATAACTATGTCTGCAATCACAGGTGATGCCGGAGATCCCATTGGCATTCCTTTTAATTGTTCATAAAATTTTTCTTCAAATTTGAAATATCTTGTATCCTTTATACAAAAACTAAGTATTTGAATAAATAAATCTTGAGGTATTGTTGTATATTTCTCTAGTATATGCCACTTTCTTTCAATCGTCCTTAAAGCTAGGTTAACAGGTATGCTAGGAAAAAGCGAAATTACGTCAAAAGATATGAGAATTTCATCATTTTCTATGGTCATATTGTTAATTTTAGATTTGAATTCTTTAGCGTCTTTCACATTATATTGGGAGTCAGTAGTCAAGTTCTTCAGAATATTAATTATATATTTACATAGCCCATACGACGCACAGTGGCTGAAAATCGTTTTTCGTTGGCCAAAATTCTGTAACTTTTGAACCGATCAAAATATTGAAGTAATTTTTTTTAATGGATAGATATTTAGTTCAGCTTGGCTCAGTTTTAATTACATTAAAATTGATTGATGACTTTTTAAGGACTTCTAGGTCAAAGTTGAACTTTTGATTTTTTTTAACTTTTGGAGTGAAATATGGGTTTATTTTTTTTATTTACATATTAAAAAATTTAATATTTGGAACTTAATAATAATTATAATTATTTTTTGTGATAATGGAATTTTTTTAATGTTACACTCAAAAAAATTTTTACACTCAAAAAAATGTTTGCACTAAAAAAAATAGGAAAATTCACTGGAGATTTTGCTGTTACTACAGAAAAATTTATTGTTTTTTGCTGTCAGATTTAAAAATAATTTAAAAAAACATTTTAAAAATAAAAACTGCAATAGATTTTATTAGCATTTGTAACAATAGTAGGTTCTATTTATTATTATTTTTAACCGACTTCAAAAAGGAGGAGGTTATCAATTCGAATGGTATGTTGCTTTTTTTATGTTTGTTCCACGATAACCATTTCTGAACCAATTTTAAAAATTCTTTTTTTGTTTGAAAGGGTTTGCTTGCAGGTGGTTCCCATTTAATTTTTATGAAGATCGGACGGACATACGGTTTTTTATTTACCGTTATCTATATTTTTTCTGTGCTTCTCTTACAAATTGTTGAATAACTTCGTGATTTATGAATCAATTTTAAAAATAATTTTTTTATTTGGAAGATATGGTTGCAGAAAAATATATTTAAGGTAAAAAAAATTAAAATTTCAGAAATTGATTGAGATATATCGGGGATATATAGCATAAACCGATTTTTAAGAATATATCGAATATGGGTGTCAAAATTTAGCTCTGTTAATGGGAAAACATTATAGATTTAGCATAAACCGATTTTTTAGAAGATTAACAAGATTTTCAAAATTCTTTCTTTCAATCAAAAAAGTGCAACAACATTAGTTATATTAAACATTTTTGAAAGTTAAACCAACATTTTATTTGGCCGAAATTTTGAAGTCGGTTTTTTTTAAAGAATTATTTACTAATACTATGTTTTTCGTACTTAAATAACAATGAAGGCAATTATAATTATTATTCATTTGAAACAAATATTGATTGCAAATATTCTATATTTTGTTCTGCGCTATTTCTGTTCTTTAGTAGTTTTTTGGCTTCTTCATCTAAATCCCGATGTTCCACTTTCCATTGATTTCGAATATTGGATATAAACGGATCTGATGTTGCCAATAATATATTAAATAGATCTTCATTTGTGGAATTTCGTGAAATTTTTCTAGTATTGTGCTCTCTATAAAATCTGTAATCCTTGTTCCTTTTTTCCTGAGCCTCCTCTGATGGATCTCCAAGTGACACAAAATGATATTTAATGACATCTTCTCCATGATAAAGGATTTTGTGAACTGTTGCAGACATATTTCTCCATGGGTAGTTGGTTGTATATATTTTTGCAGTTTCCTTAGCATAATCTCCAAATTGTCTAGCGTCAATTTCTTCATTGCACGCAATTACTTCTAGGATTATTTTAAATCTGAAAATAAGGTTTAAATCCACTCCTGTTATTTCAGATGCTGTTTCTGGATCTGAAAAGAATCTTCGTGCGGTATTATCATCATTTGTATTGCCTGACCCTTGTTTTGGCTGATCTATAATTAATCCAAATTTGCGATATTCATCTTGAACATGTTTCTTTTTCGAACTTCTTAACTCTTTGTTGGTTCCATTGTTTCTTATGGATCCTGAAGACCCGAAATCCAAATCATAACTGATTTTTAGTATATTTCCATAAGTCGTCATTGGATCCACAGTAAAAAGTCATGAAAAAATATGTGATGCTCTTGGTAGTCACAGCTAAATTCAAGTGCGGCCGAAAGGGTTAATATCAGGTAAAACTCATTAGTATCTCGCCAATATTGGGTTTTTTTTCTTTAGTGGTTTAATGTCGCGATTATTATTATAAAATTGTTTATGACTTTGGTTGACCCTAACAGTTGATAACAGGTATATTAGAAAGAGATCATATGTTTACTGTAGAACCTATTGTGATATTTTTATGACTTATTTTTTTGCTAATCAAAACAAAGCCATAAAACCCTTTCGCAGGTATTATATTTAATTATTTTAGTTTTACGTAGTCTAAAATAAAAAAACATAAACCTTTAGGCGAAAAAGTGAAAATTTAATACACCATTGTATACGAGTAACTATAGGGCTGTTTAAATTATCGTAATTTGAATTTTTTTAGAGTAATTTCATTAAAATTAAAAAAGTGTTCTACCGGCGGGTCGTGGCGGGTGCAAAAGTATATATAGGGTTAAAGAAGACACTTTCACCTTTCTTCGGGTGGTATACGTTTCTTGTTCCCTTTTGTTCCCTAGAAGTTCTATTCCACTAAAGTTTAAATTTCAGAAAAATATAGTAGTTTCATAAATATTTCAGAACGCCCCTAATATTAAACGCTAGAGCGGTAACCACTTACAACAACTAAAGACTATAATCCTACCAACATTATAAAAAAGACCGCAGGCCATTATCGATGATAGCTTGCGAGTAGTAACCATTTATTTTTGACAAAAACCAAATAAAAAACACCTTTTTCTGAAATTAAAAAAATAGTTGAGTTTGACAGCATGCCACGCCCACAATTATTAATAGTTTAACCTAATTTTTTGGCTACCTTAATATGGATATATTAGCTCCAAAAAGGTGTACAAATTTTAAAAATCGGTGACAAATTTCGACTTTTGGCCAATGAAAAACGATTTTCAGCCACTGTGCGACGGTGAGTTTATGGACGAACAAATTGGTCGTAAAGGCATTTCAGCTTTATGGATTTTTGAAAGTCCATAAATACGTGGTGAAGTGGCTATTTTATTGATCATTGCGTTAATATTTTTATATTTTATATTTTTCATTTAAAAATTTGTTACCTTATGACCTTATGCCGCACAAAATTTACAAACAACAAAACTAAAGGTCAACAATTTACAATTTTATACATTCCAAATAATTGTTATATTACAATTATGCTACTGGATTTTGTGCCTTTCAGTCAATAATTGGCAATAGCTCCCGAATTAAGTCCACTTTCAAGTACAACAACCAACCATACATATCTTGTAAATAACGTTATTGAGATCAAATTCAACCAAAAAAGCCTCAACTTATAATCTTACCTTTTTTATACCTATCCATACTCTTTTTCTTAACTTGCGGTTAATATGGAATAAAATTTTCTCTTTAAATAATATACACAATACTATACTATAACCAGTGTAGTTATTGTATTTCTTATTATATTGAGGTGGATGGTATTTAAGATTCGGCACAGCCGTATATAGCACTCTAACTTGTTTAAGTTTCTGTTAGTTTTCTACTTATGGGGTTTTGTAAACAAGAAAATGCACTGCATAATATGTGATGTGAGCCACTGTATATACCAGTTCATAAAACTCTAACAGAATTTACTATTGATGTATAGTTTCAAATGATAATAAAAAAGAAATAACTACAAATGGAACATTATTGTAGAAAAATTACTTTTTTTTGCTAATTTTCGACTCAGAATATGCAAATATTTGCTGTTAAAGTTAGCAAAACTTAATTCATTACAGCCTAAAAGGTAGATTGGTTCCAAAAACAAATTACATTATATTATGGTATAACGACTGAATTTATTGTTCCAAACTAGATTATACATATAAGAGTTTAAGAATTAAGGATGGAGTTCAGTTTAATTCAACATAATTAATAATTCCACATATTCCTTCCATATTGATTTTTTTCACCATTAAATATTTTCATGGGACTTACATCCACATACACACATATCCATAGGCATGTGTAGTGAATGTCATGTATAAATATATACATACGCGCAGAGAAAAAACAAGGTTGGGCATGGTTACGACAACTAGACTGTGTTTTTGATAACAATATATTGTTGTGGTACATAAATAATAGATATTTTAACAATAATTTAGTTACTATAAACATTTTTATGTTTATCGCAATTATAAAATTGAATATGGTTCACTGAAACATAATTATTTTTAAAAATGTTTACCACAATTATTGAATGATAACTATTCAAACATATTATGTTATTTCCAACCATTTCATCTTACAAATAACCATTAAAAGATAAGTTTCTATATTTGTACTCATATTATGTTTAAAATGCAAACAAAATATGTTTAATTTTAATTCAGTAGTTTGTCTGCGTGATATTGAATTATTTATTTGTATTTAAACGTTTCAATAATTGAAAAAAAAACAATTCGTATTTAAATTATACTAAATATTACTACAAAATACAAAAACTTTAAAGAAGTATAAAAGACCTAAATAAAGTGTACATAAATGAAATATTATTAAATATCACAAAATAAAATTCTAATAAACAAACCGCAAAATAAATGTAATTTTTTTATGTACCTTGAAAGTGTGCAAATAAATAATTTATTTCTATTTACAAAAATATTAACTACTGCTTGTAAGTTTTGTGTTTAAAAAAATTTGGAAATAATTGCGATTTACATCATACAAATTATTGTTTTATAACTAATCATATTGTTTTATACATAACCATTAATATGTTTTTCATTAAAAATGTTGTAATTTTCAAGTTGATCATGAAGATGAGAAATTTCCATAACAGTTTTTCATGATTATGATTAATTTATATCATAATATTATTACTTTCGAACATAATATGATTACTTTAGATCATATTATGGTTACTGATTAATTTTATGATTATATTAGGTTATAATATCAAATTATGATTAACAAGAAAATATTATGATGAAATATTACGATAATCATAGATCATAATATGATATTTCATGGCACTTATATTCATCATAATATGTTTTGACTACAATCATAAATCAAATCATAATATGTTGCTCTTAGATTATGTTTACCACAACCATGTTTTTTCTCTGCGTGTATATACAGATGTGTAATACATAACTGAAGATTTCATTTTGCTTTATTTAGAAAGTAAACAAAAAAATAGATAAATTACCTACAAATAATATTTATCATTATTATTACTTGCTTTTTTCATTTAAGGTTCTATGTAATACTGGTGGATTGAATCACATACCGTTGCGATATCTGCCCACGAATGTTGAACATTTGTCATTGACAAAAAACCATTTTCATGTAATCAAACCGGATTCGTTTACAGGTTTACGGGCTTTAAAAAAGTTATCACTAGATGGAAATAACATAACGAAAATTAAACAATTTGCATTTCGTGGCCTTCCACGTCTTAAGGAGCTATCTATACAATACACACCACTTCAGGTCGTAACGAGTTTTGCCTTTGCTGGTCTCCAGAATCTATCTACCATACTCTTGAGCAACAACCAAATTGGCACCATTGAGGCGTATGCATTCGCCGGCACATCCAACGTTAAACTAATACTGTTAACGAACAATCCTGTGTTACGCATAGAAAGTTTTGCATTTTCCAGTCTCACTCAAGTGGGTCATCTATTGTTGCCTGCCGGCATAAGGACGGTGGAGTCAGATGCCTTCTTTGGCATGTACACAGTTGGTCTGCTTAAATTGGCTTATATGGATCTTGAACATATACGGCCGCATACATTTCGTGGTCTATCGAACGTATTGCTACTCACCATACAAGAATCCGATTTGGGTGTAATAAGCAGTGAAGCCTTCGCTGGCTTGACGCAGGTGGACACATTGCAATTCCTCAATAACAAGATTGACATAATCGAGGCATTGGATTTCAATGAGACATCAGCCATAAAATATTTGAAATTATATGGCAATCATTTTTTGCAGACACCCGAAGCCGATGCCATCTGCCTGGATGGTGTGGATAATTTGGAGTTGAATGACAACTACTTTCCATGCGGCTGCCATTTGCAAAATCTATTGGATAGTGCATTCGTGTCAAAGACACCAAACTCTACTCGCAGACTACTTGAGCACAACTATTGCATTTCACCTATTGAACTGAATGGCCGCCTAATAGCTGATGTCAACATAGAAACTATGGCGCCTTGTCAAGAGCATTTAATGCAAGGCAATTTAGGTTCAACGGCAAATAACCTAAGGCGGCACTATTTATTTTTCTGCGGCATAATTTTATGGCTGAAATGTCTTGCATCTGCACCATTATAGCATTGAAATAAAACTATTATCCTTTCCCTAATAAATACACGTAATGTCATCATTTCATAACGTTAAGATAAGAAAAAGCTTTGTTATTGTTAACCTGATTTATGCGTCATAATACGACTAGTGTTGACGACTCATCCGCATTTATTTTTTGACATACATATACACTTACATAAAAATACTCGTACATACACATACGTATTTTTAGACTATTCTAAATTTATAAAATCTTTATTTAGTTTTCCTTTTATTTAAATTTTATGGTGCAGTTCTCTGTTTGCCAACTTTTTCTACTCGATAATAAATATGTACAATAAAAATATTTAAAATTAAAATGATTAAAAACATTCTTATTACATATACGAGTACGTAGAATGTATGAATATAAGAAATGTGATTTTGTTTCTTATTTAGCAAGATAGACATTGACCTATCGTGTTTATTTATTTAAAACAGTGTTTATTTAAACCAACATTAATTAATATCTATGAGTGCCATTAGACATGCCAGATTTGTTATATTGAAAAAGCAAACATCAAATTTCAAAATATTGTTGAATTGTCGAAGTTTAGAAATATTAAGTAGGTCAGAGCCGTCGGTAACGCTAAACTGGATTATTTTGGATTATTACCTGGATTTGATGTTATTTTGATAATGATTGGCTAACTTTAAGAATAACTTTATAAACTGTATTTTAAAGTTTCAGCTTAGACTTGTTTGAGTCTTTAGCTAATAATTTATTATTTATAAAGCTAAACAATTTAAATTTCTAGCATATACAGTCACCCCTATTCTGACTTTCGATTCGAATCGAAATTTTCTCCGTTTGGCAAATTTGATATTCAGAGTTTCGATTTCGCTACGTTTCTTTCGATTGTAGGTATTCTGAATTACGATCGTAGTTACGTTTTTCTACGCTTTTATTTTAGCAACGGAATTTTTTCGATTGCTCTTTTTATAAACTTAAAAAGTGTTTAATTGAATTAAAATTTCAGGTAGTTTTTTATTACTATTTAATATATTTTTATTTTGACCGAGAAGGCTTAATATTACAAATAAATGAATAAATGAATAAATAAATAAAAATGTAAATATAAAAAGTTTAAAAAGTGATTTATATAAATTTTTGTTGTAAGGCCAATCAAGAGGTGATATGCAGCAACAAAGAACATGGTTAAACAAATGTGTAATGGAAATCAGCCTATTTATTTATTTTTCCAGGTCAAAAACAACGACATCAGAGCAATACGAATAGCTGGCAAGTTTAATGTCAACAAAGCAAGATATTGCTAGCGGCTACCATAAACGATCCGAGAAGGAAGTTCAGGTATTTTCTTTTCAAGCCTTACCTCTGTGTTCTGAGGCACGTTGTTCTCCTCTTCCACCAATAAAACCACTTCTATGGATTCTATTTCTCCTTCAAATACAAAAATTAAAAACACCACCTCCGGCTTGACAGGATTCTTCGCACTTAAATATTTTGCAAACAAAATTGATTATATTTTTATTATTATTATTTCACAAGTCTTTTGTATTATTTTATTTTTATTATTTCTCCTTATTAATCGCACAATTTTTTTATTTTCCTATTTTTAGTGTTTGTTGTGACTTTTGTTTATTAAAATAGTAACAAACTTGCTCATTTCTTTGTTTCTATTCGACATTTCATGGTAACAAATTGGTCTTGTTCTTTCGATTCAGTTTTTGTTTGGAATATCAATTTTCGATCGTAGCGTAACTGAATGCGGAGACGTAATCGAAACTCAGAATAGGGCTGAGTATATCACACAACTATTTGGCCTACTGAATTTTAGGAGAAATTTGTTATTCATTCATACATTTATAATTGGTTTAATTCAATGGTGCAGTGATGCCAGCTTTTGAGACTCAAAACGCGTAAGCATTTTTGAAAAAGGGCTAAATTGACAAAAAATCCGTTTAAAGGGATAAATTATAAAATGTTTCTTTTAAAAATCAAAACAACAAACACATTTTTATAAAATAATTTATTAGAAAAAAATTACTACCATGAGATACATATTTCAATTACATTTCATATTAAAGTACAATACGCATATAAGAAACTCGCTTATAAGAAAAACTTGGTTATAAGAAAGACATATTCAAACACCATGCACATTTGTATATATCTGCGTGCTAAATAATTCTCATATAAGAAACTCGCTTATAAGAAAAAGAAACAAATTCTGAAGAAAAATTATGCTCATTCCATAGAAAATGTACGTGTATAAGAAAGTAGTACATATTCTCACAATTGATTTTTTTTAACCTCGGGTAAAATATGAACATATATTTTTTTTGTGTATAATTTACAATTTACATCTGGGAACACTGATCGTGATGCCAAAAGACGGCGTATTTTTATGAAATTGACCGGCTTTGCTCTTTTTATTTGTTTTGTATAATGTCGTCCAACAAGAGAAATGTAGTGTCTATTCAAACAAAAATTAAAATATTAGATCAATTTAAAAGTGGGAAAACCCGAAAAGAAATTTGTAAGGAGTTTGAAATAGCGGAAAGCACATTGTCGAAAATTATAAAGAATTCAGAAGCACTTATGACTAAGAAATTTTCGGGAAAAAATTTAAATATTAAAAAGAACAGAAAATCTCAATATGATGTCCTGAATAAAACTATGTCCAAATGGTTCGCGCAAATGGCTGAAAAGAACACAATAATCACCGGACCAATAATTCTCGAAAAAGCCGAACAATTTGCAATTCAGTTGGGTATTGATTTTAATCCGAATTCAGGATGGTTACATCGCTGGAAAAAGCAGGAAAATATTAGGTTCAGAAATATTCATGGAGAGGCTAGTTCCGGCGACGTGGAAGCTGCCGATCTTTTTAAAGAAAATGTCCTTCCAGATAAGTTGAATGAATATAAGCTTGACGAAATCTACAATGCAGATGAGACCGGCTTAATGTACAAGGCTATTTCTAATAAAACATATGCACCAGCCAATAAAAACGTTCGCGGACAAAAAGTTTCAAAACATCGTTTAACATTGCTTTGTATCTGTAATGCTACTGGTTCTGACAAGCTTCTTCCGCGATGTTTTCGTGGAAAGCATATGCCTGTGCCTTACAAATTTAATACTAAAGCCTGGATGACCAGCATTTTATGGTGCGAAATTATGAGAGAGCTGGATGAAATGTTTGCAAAGAAGAATAAAAAAATTTTGTTGCTGATTGATAACGCATCTTGTCATAAATTAAACTTTACGCCAGAAAACATTGAAGTGCTGTTCTTACCACCTAACACCACAAGCCTTATTCAGCCGTTGGACCAGGGTAAGATGTTTTAAGTTTCAATTATCTAAGTCTATGTATGTACATAAAAGCAAATTTTAATCTTTTAACAGGTATCATCCAGTCGTTTAAAGCACAGTATAGGAAATGTTTAACTCGCAAGCAAGTTTTAGCTATTGAAAGTGGTCACATGGACACTTTTTTAAAAAAGTTTAGCATTTTAGATGCTTTGTATATTGTAAAACGGTCTTGGTGGCTAGTAACTCCACAAACCATAAAAAACTGCTTTCGAAAATCGGGAATCCCGAAGGAAATGATATGCGAAGAAGTATATCAAGATGAATCGGACGAATGTGACGAAGATTACTTTTGTAAAGATTTTGAAGACGAAGAGAACGATTGCTTTGGAGAAATAAATGAGGAAGAACTACTTAATGAAGTCCTTTGTGATGATGCTGATGACTTGCAAAATGAACTAGAAGCACTCGAAAAGCCAAAAAGAGATGATGTTATTAAAGCCTTCTTTATTCTTAAAGAATATCTAGACCTTGACGAAGGCAACGATTCTATTTGTAAATTAGAAGATATTCTCTTTAAAACCCATGAAAAGGAACTCGTCCAAAAGAAAATTCAAGATTTTTTCAGTGTTACTTCATAGTATTTTTTAAGTAAACACCTGTTTTTAAACTATGTATTCATTCTTCTTACTGATTTTTTATCAAATCTAATTTTAAAACTATGAATTAATATTTTTTTTGCCAAATTACTTTTTTTTTATCAAATGTGATTTTAAGTGAAGTGCAATCACCTGTTTTGTTTTTGTTATGTTTCTATCTTTCGTTGTGTACTTACATACATATGTACATATTTATATTTGTACGACAAATAAATGAAATTTAGTACAAAATGATGAGTAGTATGTATTATTAAACAGATTTAAATATAAATATTTTTTTAGATTCTGTTACTGATTTATATAAGAAAATATCTTTCTTATATGCGTGTTACAGCTATAAGAAAGTATCTTTCTTATATGCGTGTTTTCTTTATAAGAAAGCTCGCATATAAGAAAGAAAATCGGTGCATTTTTAGACTTTCTTATATGCGTATTGTACTGTATAAACAATTTTATTTTTCGAGATTAAGGTCAGTTTTTATTTTTATTTTTTTTTTTATTTTTTCCGATATTTCGCTACACAATGTGTAGCATCTTCAGGGAAACAATAACAAAATTAAAAATTAAGAACAAAAAAATATTTTTCAAAAAATAACAGTAATTGTCAGAATTTAAATATTACACAAACAAAAATATTGATATGAAAAATATTTTAGTTTCTAAATTTTGTGTTTTTATAAATTAAGTGTCTATAAGTTTGAGCAACATTATCTGTATCTACTTTAAAATTGATTCTAAGATTTTTTGGTACATTAATAATTTCTAACATTTCTAACATATAACGACGTTTATAATTATTTTCTGTTTTCAAAACTGAAATGTTCTCAAAGTCGGGATAGTGATTTTTTTTTTATAATTAACAAACACAAACTCGAAAAATAAAATTGCTTAATTAATAAAAAGGTCGAACAATCAGTTAAATAATCAAAAATAAATAAATATATAAAAAAACATAAAAATCGAGATCTCGAATTTGATGACAATCGGCCCATAATTAGTTATAGTTGAAATACGACAACAATCCTCATTTATATTCAAATCGCCACTTCTGGAAAACATCATAAATATCGATATCGAAACAATAATTTACACATTCACGTTTGCAAAATTGATCGCCATTTAATTTCAAACACGATAGGGATACTGGTGGTGGGTATATAAGATTCGAAACGGCCGCATATAACACTCTTATTTTTGTTTTTTATAAAAATGTTCTGTACAATATTACTTCTATGACAAGTGTTCAGTATAGCAATTTTTAGCTACAGAAAATTTTAGATATGCATATCGTCCCCTCAATATAACAATAGCGTATAATTTTTTTTTTGGGGTTTTAAAGTTTTTGTCAAATCGGATATCTATTAAAACCTCAATATCGCGGTAAATATAAATTCTTCATATTGGATTTTTCGGCGAATACATAGTACCGTTTCTTGTCTTTAAATTGGCCAATTTTTTTTAGTCTACGCATCCTTTAAGATCATAATTATGTCATTCAATTTGTATGATGTATCTGTACGCTGTTTTATTCAATAATTTTACAGTATTTTTATTAAAATATTTAATCTCAAAAAATATCAATTTGTAACATTATAAAACATTGATTAATTCATAGTTTTGCTAATAAAGTGGCACCATATTCATTACTTTCCAATTTTGGTTATTATAAACAAAAACTTATGTTAAATTAAGGTATACATTGCGTAAATCAAAAATAACTAGAAATTCATTCGTCTTCTTTCTCTTCCTCTGCTACATCTGGCTCATCTAAACAATTTCGCTTCTTTCCACCTTGTAAGTTAAAAAAAAAAATTACTGCGGCCCCAAAGAATTACATTCTTTTTGCACAAATTTTGGAGATCATGCAGCTTTCGATTACAAATTGGCAGCTCTTTATTCTATTTTGCAGTAAACGAAAAGTTAATCACCTCTTTTGTTCCTCCAATATCAATTATGGTCGGAATAAAACTATTTCTCAAACAATAGTCTATTTTATTATAAGCTATTTTATGAGTTAAAGTTTTCATAAATTGTATTTTTTTCTACAGACTAAAATGGAGTATAATGCGTATACACTATTATTCTTTTAACAACTTTAGAGTTGCAATTTCAAGTCAAATACCGCATATAAACTTACACACTTATTGAACGAATATTTTGAACAAGAAATTATACACAATTTTTTCCAACGACATTTTGAGCCACTTTTTGGAAGTAGAATTTAACGAAATTTTGACCAGACCAGACAAAATCAATGATTGAAATTCTAAATATGCAATAAAAAATAATAGCGTATGAGCACATACGCTATTGTTATATTGTTGGCACAAAGTATACAGAGGGGATAACTTTGACGTTTTAAAATCGCTACAATCAGCTACAATAAGGCAGTTCTCTTAAAAAGAGAAAGAAAATATAGTAACATAAAGAAAACAAAAAGGCAGTTCTCAAAGAAAGAGAAAGGTATAAAACTACATTTTTTACCCCTTCTGTGACCTCTGTATACTTTGTGATTGAGGGCACGATATGTACCTAACAGAATTTTGAAAATAAATGTTAATATTCTGAGGATGAAAAATATTTTATTTAGTGCCGATCATAAATTTAGTGTTCCATACCTGCCTAGCATCATTTGAAAGTAAGATCATCAGGTATCCTGTCTATACTAGTTAACATAACAAACCAATTATTGCCTTTAAAATGAACTTATTTGACCCTGACTGTAGTATTCTTTGCAATGGATATTTTTAACTGTCTGTTTATTTGTATTATATCATCGGCATCCAGTCTGGCATTATTACAAATGTATTGGGGTAATAAGCAGTGTTGCCAGGAGCTGAAAATAAGAAGCTAAATGGGCTGTAAAAAATGCCAGAAGAAATTAACAGAAGACAAAGTAAAAATATCATAAAGTAATAACATTAAAAAGTACCTCAAGTATTAAACACGTAAGAGTATTACATACTACTAACGACTACTTTCAGACAGCGTTACCGTTTTTGCGACTAAAGTCGCAATTTGAACCTTCTACAGATGCCTTGAATCACCTGCTTCGTCTTCTGAATCATGTTTATGAATCATGCTGTTTACATGACTAATAAACTTGATTCGATTTGACAGTTGTTTTTAATAAACAAACAGAATTTACACTTTGTGGAAAATGATTTTTTTTAATGGACAAACAAAAGTGAGTGGAAATTAGTTAGCTTATTTGAAAAAAAAACATACATTCGTACGTATTTACTTTCTTTACTTCCAGCAACAAGAAAATAATTTGCTTTGTTTACAATAATATTAAATTTTTACAGCTAGTGCAGATAAACTTGCAATAAAAATTAGAGAAGAGTGCAATTTTTCGTGCTTCGCAAGTAGATTCAATATGATTCGCTGTTAAAATTTTGTATGGTGAAGCAAGTTGTTTCACTCATGATTGGGGTGTGAAGCATGAATAGAGAGCGAAGCATGTACCGTGGAAACATAGTATTAGTTTTTTTTATTAAATTTTTTTTATTATATGAAACTTATTTCAAGTAGTTTTTATTCGACCTTTTTATGTGTAATAAATAAAAATGCTTTTATTTCAAGCTCGAGGCCAGTATTGAAAATAAATTTTATTTTATTTCTTTTCCCGATATTTCGATGCTCTTTGAGTATCATCATCTGGGCTTGTCTATAAATTAAAGAGCACTCAAGTATAAGACGTATTTGTTAGTAAAGTTAATTTTTTGGTTAATTAAATATTAGTATATATATGTCTATAAAAGTTTTGGTATCCAGGTTTAATGTAAGCAAAAAGATGATAAAAATCTTTCTTTTGTATTTGTAAAGATAAAATAAAAGGTCAAGGGTTAAAATTAAAGAATTATTGTTGAGTTAGCCACCAATATTTATTAAGATTCAGATTAGGTTTAATATTTTTATCATCCAAATAAATACTAGTGTCAAAACGACAGTTTTCAGATGTTAGTTCATTACAACTCATAGTTTTTTCATTGGATCGTCTGTAAATATGATAAAGTATGGGAATACCCTCTTCGTTTTGAATAAAACCATTTTTATCAAGATATAGAAAAGCCTCGGGAGGGATGAAACCATTTTCGATTGTTTTTGAAATATATTCCTCGTCAGCGTAGTAAGGAGCCAAAATTAAATTGTTTTCAATGATATTTGAGCTGTTTACAATGTGATTTCTTATGATATGAATAATAAAGTTATCAAATCTAGATATTTTGGCTTTTTCATAGATGATTTTGTTTGAAATGTATTTTTTGTAGTTGCTACTTTTTGATCTGTACAATGAAGTACAACATCTGAGACATTTCCTTTCGAAAACGCGAATCTTCTCCATATACGAGGGGCAAATATTAAACCAAATTTGGCAGCCATATGATAAAATTGGTCTAATTAAACTCTGATACATGATGATTTTAACCCTTGGTTGTATATATTTAAAAAAAAAAGAATTTTTTGTATACAAAAAATGCATTTCTAGCTTTTATAAGTTTTTGATTAATGTGGTTGTAAAAGTATAGAAATTTATCTAACTCTATTCCTAATAGCCTAACACTTTGTTTTACGGGAATGTTTATATTATTTGTAGATCTAATACCAAATGACTTTCAGTTTCTTCGAATATTACTAATACATTTCCCAACCGGTGGCCTAAAAAGAATACATTCACATTTGTCCAAATTGATCTTCATGTGCCAATCTTTAGAATATTTTTCAATTATCATTAATTTTATCAACTGTATTGTCAGCATGATATATAGTTATATCGTCTGCGAAGGCTATAACATTGTCCATTTTGTCTAGTAAATCTAACAAGTATAAATTGAACAGTATAGGAGAATTAACAGTTCCCTGTTGTAATCCGTTGACAATGGTGAATTTCCCAGTACTAACTGATTGTTTTCCATAAATTGAGAAAGTTTTGTTATTTAGCATGTTATGTATTGTAATGTAAATGTCTAAATGCAACTATTTGTCAGTAATGTAAACGACCAACAATTGAAATAACTTCATAGAATATTTTCTCAAAAAAAATCTAAAGAAAATACCATTCTAAAAGCAATACGAGCGAAGATGCGGGAGCCTGTAAATCGCTAGCGATCAGCCGGGTTGGGGGTGGTTCTTGTCCTCTATCGTTTTGCCTCATACAATTACAAGTCTTTTATATAGACTCCCTAATTAAATTAAATAAACAAAAAAAATTACGTTAAACAGGTCCAGGTAAACCATAGCAAAAAAAAAAAAACAAGCCCCAAACTATGGTTTTATGAGAATGACTCTAATGCAAATTATTAAACATATTTTCTTTATATTGATCTCTTAGATGTTTAGAGATCAGTGCATCGTTACCCACACCTACCTACTTCCTAAATAGCACTAAATTACAATTTCAGGAACCCACATTTAACTTCCCTAACGTCCTATCAAGCCATACAGGAATGAAAACTCTTTAATTTAGTAATTCATATTTCAGAATTTGACAATTCCTAAGCAAATTTATTATAATATTTTTAAATTATATGTATACCCAAAATTACATGTTAAAACGATTAGTTATTACAGAATTGTATGTATATTGAAATGATTTCATAAAGATTTAAAAATAACAACAACGAAAATTATAAACAAAAATTATAACAATAAAGTGCCATTAAAATGGATAATTGGAATTTAAAATCTTAACAAACAGATATAACCGAAAATAATAACACCGGTAAGTAAACGTTTTCCCGACACGTTTGAGGATTAAATATTTAAACAAATTACATGAATATAGTTAACAAAGAATAAAGGAGTAAAAAATACAATCTAGCAATATTAACAAACAAATAAAATCAAACCAATAAGAAGAAAAAACAGAATAAGTATGCTTGTTCTTATTATTGTATTACTGATGACGTGGTAATTGCTTGTACTTGTTTCTCCTTGTTTCTTATAGTAATACAAGTAATATGCAAAATCAAATTAAAATTATATTAATATGTATATTGTTTTTGTAACTCACCAACCATTTGAAGAAGAACGATGAGGCCTCAGCGAACTGCATTGGTTGAACTTAATGATGATGATTTTGCTAAAAAATTATGTTAATGATGATGTTCTTGCATATTTGTTATTAACTTGATTCGTATGTAATTTTGTTGTAATTTGTGATATTTAGTTGTTTTAGGTATTGCTCATTTTATGTATTGTTTTATATTTTCATAGGTTTTAATTATTATTTTTTTTGGTTTTACCGCGATCGTAAAATTAGCACTTTAATGAAACAAATTTAACTTAAACAAAAACTTACTCTATAAGCACTTTTCTTAACATTTAAGACTTTTGTGCAATAATATTAATTTTCAAATTTTATAATTCTTTTAAAATTCCCTATTATTTCACTGAGCCTTATAAATATATATTTTACTCTCCGCTATCAAATTTAACTAATTTCTTATTATTGTAAACTTAGCTCTTAATACATCTCGACTATTTGACATTTTCTCTGCTTTCCTTTACATTCATTGCCCTTTGTCGTTTCATGATTTAGCTTCATTCATTCTTCTGTGTTCCATACTATAAGGATGACATTAGATGAGGATTAAAGATGAAATTACTTGACGAGGGTTGGGCGAAAATTAGATGTAGATGGTAGAAAGACCAATTGGTCTTCCTACAAAAATGTATATACTATAGGTTCAGTAGTTTTCCGAATTTTTCTTCCTTGAATTTGGGATCAGTTAAGGCAAAGTTGATTTATAATATACAATCCAGGGTACTATTTTGGCTTGGAATAGTTTCAATTGAAATAATATTGTAAAATTTCACGTAACCAATTTCAAACGATGTGTAAAAATGTTGAAAGGTGTGAGCTTTTCCCTGACTTTGAGAAACGTGTTTATCGATCCGAGAAATCTTCGTCGGGACAAAGCTATTAAAATACACATGGAAATTTATTAACATTAAATATTTTCACGAAAATATACTATATTACCTCAGCATATAAAAATCTAAGTTTTAAGAGTTTTCCGCACCACGATGCTGCAACAAATTTCAGAAATTGATTTAACAATTTTAAGACACGTTTGTTCAATTCAGACAATTCTAGAAAAAGGAAGTGAAATAAGTTTTTTTTTCCGACCAAGAAATGTTCGTCGCTATACTTCGTATGGGCGGGTCCACGAGTACAATACTTGAAATAACCATACTCAAGTACCGGTTATATTTTAGTACTCACATACTACTTTTATTTATTTTCCCGCTTAACCCAACATTGGTAATAATAACAAAATCTTTGTCAAATAGCAAATGACATACAAAAAGAACTATCAAAATATATATTTCAGTCATCAAGAAATTCTACACCAATATTAAAAATTAAAATAAAGAAATTATGTGTAATTTATATCAACACTGTTGTTAATATTTATAGGAAAAGGGTTTAGGCTCTTACTAAGTTGATAGAGTTTGCTTGTATAAAATATTACCTGATTTTTAAGAGAATCTTTGGCAACATGTTTCTAAACATAATAAAAAAAATCTCTTAGGCAATCTGAAAAAAGTTTATAACAATAATAATGATAACATGTCTTATAACTTACATTTATTAATTATGAAAAATAAATTAAGTAAAAAAATAAAAGAAATGAAATGTAAAGAAAAAAAATTAAATTAGTTTACTACAGTATAAGGATTACGAAATGAAATGGCAATTTATATTTGAGCAATTTAAAAATAAGGCCAGGAATCCAAATACTGTCAAAAGCTTTTTCAAAGTCGACTAAGCAAGCTCCAGTATATAAAGATTTGTTAAGATTTCATTGAATATTTGAAGCTAATAAATGAATTGCATGTACTGTTGAATGCTTGTGTTTAAAGCCAAATTGTGTTTCACTAACTAACTTATTTTTCTCGCAAAACTTGCTTATAGTCATATTGATACATACTTCAAATACTTTGCTTATATTTGGAAGCAAGCTTATTGCCCGTAAATTTTTTGGATTTGATGTATCCTTATCTTTCTTGGGTAAAACTATCACTTTGGCTTGCTTCCAAGCATGGGGAAAGTAAGCATTATTTAGCATGTTATTGAAAAGTATTCCATATTTGAATATTAAATTTTCGGGTAAATTACGCAATACAACGTTGATGTCCTGATGACAATTTAGGTCTTAATTTTTTAAAAATTGATAAAACTATATCTTTTTGAACAAAAATATTATTTAATTGAGTTTCGTTTAAGTCATCTGCTTTATTTGACTATGAAAATGTTGTCAAGGTTGAAAAATTGTATTCATATTGCATTTTTTCTTCCAAAAAATCATTGAAACGACTATCAACTTCCAGATGTACTGTATTATCAGGATCAATCTCCTTAAAAGAGTGAACCGATTCCAAAAACGAACCAAATATATTTAAGTTATGCTCTTCTCCGTAAATCAAATAATTCTCACCTTCCTTTTCTAGAACTTGGGGGTCGATACCACCGTTTCTTATCAATCTTTCATCCTCTAGAGGAATTCTCAGAATATCCAGTTCGAAAGGCCGTGTTGGCTTAAACTGTTTTCTCACTTCACCAAACATATTTGATGAGTCTTTAGGACTGAGTTGTTTAAGTTTGTCTTGAAAATATTTATTTATTGAGATTATAAAATTGTCGTTAAGGAGTTTTCTAATTAGCTTCAATTTCGCCTTCAGAACTTTAATTTCGGATTGTGTTAAAAAGATTTCTAGTCTATTGAAACGTTTAATAATGGTAAGAATTTTACTTTTCTCTACCTGTAACTTTTTAATAATCGAATTGGTGAACCTCTCAGTCGAGTCATGTGTTTTATGTTTTGGAATTGATGTGTCCATGGTTTTTATAATATAATCGTTAAGTTCACGCAAATAAAAATCTATTTCGTTATTCATTAGGTTCCTATCATTCGGAATTATAATATTATCATTGGTTTCTCTTAACAGCATATTTTTGAGTTTCTTCCAATTCGTTTTCTTAAAATTAAACAATGCTTCGGGAGATTCTTTAAAGAACGAAAGAGGGTGGTCATTTTCAACTCCTAATAATTTGATTTTAACTGCATCATGATCACTATCATATCCCACAGTCTCGAGACAATTCATGGAATCATTTGTCCTATAAAACTTCAGTCTCGAATCAATTATGCACAAGTCCAGATAAGAATTACATCGTGGGTATCATGGACTACAAGTCGCAAGTAGTTTACATCTAATTCTTATTTCGTAATCCACTATCCATTCTTTCAAATGGTTGCCTTTAGTGTTCGACTCTGAGTTTTTCCAGTCAGTATGTCTGCAATTTAAGTCGCCGGCTAAAATATAATAATAATTTCTGTATTTTCCAGATTCATTGTTTGAAAAAGACTTAAAAGCTCTGATTTGAAAAGATTGCAATTGTTTCCCGAAGGGTAATAGGCAGCTATAATGAAAAGTGTCTTATTTGGGCAAAAAGGTATTTTTACTATGGATGTTTCTAGGTGTCTATAAAGATTGAGGTTTTTATTACTGTGATGGCTATATTTTATTCCTTTTCTGATCAGAATAGCTGTTCCTCCCCCCCTTTTGGCGTTCTTTCTATCGTTTCGTATAAAATTATAGTTTTCAAAATTCAGTTTGTGTTTGGAGTTAAGTTTTGTTTCGTTAATTAAAACTAAATCTGGATTGTTATTATTTAGGAATCCACTAAGGTTGTACCTTCTACTTAAGTTAATTAAGGAGTTAATATTTATGTGGATAATATTTAATTCTTTTGCAATTGTTTCAGCCATCGTAAATAATTAAGATTCTATAATAGAGTAAAGAGCATCTATTCTAGACGATTGTAATTGTAATTGTTTGTTCAGATTAATAATTTGGTTAGATAAGGCTTGTACTGAGTTATTTAATTGTTCTAAGATATTATTAATTGTGTGATCTGAGTTAACATTTTGTGGTGTAAAATTATTTTTTAACATATTGGCATAACTTATATTATCCTTAATAATAATTGGGGAATTTTGTGTCCTTTTATCTGACAACTGTTGTTTTTTAGCCCGTAGCTTTTGCTGAAGCTCCTTATACTTTGGACAACCTTTGTATGATGCTGGATGACCATAACTATTGCATAGCACGCAGAAAAGCTTCTCTCTTTCAGTTGCTGGAACCTCTTGTAACGAACATTTACCGATTTCGTGATTATCATTACACTTAACGCACCTACGTGGTAGAGAACAATTTGAAGCACTATGCAGGAAGCTTTGGCAATTTCTACACTGTGCTATTTCAGATTTACGTAGGCCTTCCCAATGGATACAACGATATAGCAGCCCCTTGATTGTTTTGAGTTCACTAATTTTACTCTCACCGCTTATTTGAACCATATAAATTGGTAAATCATGTCCATTGGCATCAGCTCTTTTAGTTGTAAATGGACTTACTTTAATAAATTCCAAATTTTCATTTTCAAACTTCTTTAATTCAGTTAATATTAGATCAGTATTTATTTTGGCAGATAAGCCCTTTAACAAAAAGGTTTTTGTTTTTAGATTTTTAGGAGTAAAGGTGAAAAATTTTGTTTTGGTTTCCAGTAGATATGCTCTTATTTTGGAATAATCGTCTATCGAAGAGTTGAGTAGTTGAATTTTACTGTTATTATATCGAGCCATTACCGCCAAAATAATGTATCCCACACCATAATCGATTGTTGTTTTTTTTTATCGAAATCGATAGTTCAACATCATTTAAAATTATTAAAATTAAATGTATTACACAAAACAATATTTACATTATAAATTTTAAAATAATGGCTTTATTCAAACTGATTTTATTTAAAAAAAAACCTTCCCCTGTAAAATTTTGAGTTTGTGGGATACATTTTTTCGGCGGTTATGGCTCGATATTCTCTTATCTTGAAATCATTTATATTAAGGCCTTTCTTAACGAATTCTATAAGAGAGTTAGGATCTACATCAGAGGTCGGCAAAGCGTAAAATGAAGTTGTGTGTGTGAGAAAACTACCCAACAAACATAAACATAATTATATAAATTATACAAAACAACTTAGATAGGAAACATACACTCACAATATATTTTCCGTAACATATAAGAAATTAACAACGAGATTGATATACAAACGGAGCTTCTAATACTTCAAAAGCTGATTATATGCATGTTACCAAATGCATTATCAATTGTAAAATATTTTTCGTAATTCATTATTAATTTTAAATGTTTGTTGGGAAGTATTTCTGAAAAAAATATAAAAGCATCCGCCGCACAGTGGCTGAAAATCGTTTTTCGTTGGCCAAAATTCTGTAACTTTTGAACCGATCAAAATATTGAAGTAATTTTTTTTAATGGATAGATATTTAGTTCAGCTTGGCTCAGTTTTAATTACATTAAAATTGATTGATGACTTTTTAAGGACTTCTAGGTCAAAGTTGAACTTTTGATTTTTTTTAACTTTTGGAGTGAAATATGGGTTTATTTTTTTTATTTACATATTAAAAAATTTAATATTTGGAACTTAATAATAATTATAATTATATTTTGTGATAATGGAATTTTTTTAATGTTACACTCAAAACAATTTTTACACTCAAAAAAATGTTTACACTAAAAAAAATAGGAAAATTCACTGGAGATTTTGCTGTTACTACAGAAAAATTTATTCTTTTTTGCTGTCAGATTTGATAATTTTAAAAAACATTTTAAAAATAAAAACTGCAATAGATTTTATTAGCATTTGTAACAATAGTAGGTTCTATTTATTATTATTTTTAACCGACTTCAAAAAGGAGGAGGTTATCAATTCGAATGGTATGTTGCTTTTTTTATGTTTGTTCCACGATAACCATTTCTGAACCAATTTTAAAAATTCTTTTTTTGTTTGAAAGGGTTTGCTTGCAGGTGGTTCCCATTTAATTTTTATGAAGATCGGACGGACATACGGTTTTTTATTTACCGTTATCTATATTTTTTCTGTGCTTCTCTTACAAATTGTTGAATAACTTCGTGATTTATGAATCAATTTTAAAAATAATTTTTTTATTTGGAAGATATGGTTGCAGAAAAATATATTTAAGGTAAAAAAAATTAAAATTTCAGAAATTGATTGAGATATATCGGGGATATATAGCATAAACCGATTTTTAAGAATATATCGAATATGGGTGTCAAAATTTAGCTCTGTTAATGGGAAAACATTATAGATTTAGCATAAACCGATTTTTTAGAAGATTAACAAGATTTTCAAAATTCTTTCTTTCAATCAAAAAAGTGCAACAACATTAGTTATATTAAACATTTTTGAAAGTTAAACCAACATTTTATTTGGCCGAAATTTTGAAGTCGGTTTTTTTTAAAGAATTATTTACTAATACTATGTTTTTCGTACTTAAATAACAATGAAGGCAATTATAATTATTATTCATTTGAAAAAAATATTGATTGCAAATATTCTATATTTGTTCTGCGCTATTTCTGTTCTTTAGTAGTTTTTTGGCTTCTTCATCTAAATCCCGATGTTCCACTTTCCATTGATTTCGAATATTGGATATGAACGGATCTGATGTTGCCAATAATAAATTAAATATATTTTCATTTGTGGAATTTCGTGAAATTTTTCTAGTATTTTGCTCTCTATAAAATCTGTAATCCTTGTTCCTTTTTTCCTGAGCCTCCTCTGATAGATCTCCAAGTGGCACCAAATGATATTTAATGATATCTTCTCCATGATAAAGGATTTTGTGAACTGTTGCAGACATATTTCTCTGTGGGTAGTTGGTTGTATATATTTTTGCAGTTTCCTTAGCATAATCTCCAAATTGTCTAGCGTCAATTTCTTCATTGCACGCAAGTACTTCTAGGATTATTTTAAATCTGAAAATAGGGTTTAAATCCATTCCTGTTATTTCAGATGCTGTTTCTGGATCTAAAAAGAATCTTCGTGCGGTATTGTCATCATTTGTATTGCCTGACCCTTGTTTTGGCTGATCTATAATTAATCCAAATTTGCGATATTCATCTTAAACATGTTTCTTTTTTGAACTTCTTAACTCTTTGTTGGTTCCATTGTTTCTTATGGATCCTGAAGAACAGAAATCCAAATCATAACTGATTTTTAGTATATGTTCCATAAGTCGTCATTTGATCCACAGTAAAAAGTCATGAAAAAATATGTGATGCTCTTGGTAGTCACAGCTAAATTGAAGTGCGGCCGAAAGGGTTAATATCAGGTAAAACTAATTAGTATCTGGCCAATATTGGATTTTTTTTTTCTTTAGTGGTTTAATGTCGCGATTATTATTATAAAATTGTTTATGACTTTGGTTGACCCTAACAGTTGATAACAGGTATATTAGAAAGAGATCATATGTTTACTGTAGAACCTATTGTGATATTTTTATGACTTATTTTTTTTTTTGCTAATCAAAACAAAGCCATAAAACCCTTTCCCAGGTATTATATTTAATTATTTTAGTTTTACGTAGTCTAAAGTAAAGAAACATAAACGTTTAGGCGAAAAAGTGAAAATTGAATACACCATTGTATACGAGTAACTATAGGGCTGTTTAAATTATCGTAATTTGAATTTTTTTAGAGTAATTTCATTAAAATTAAAAAAGTGTTCTACCGGCGGGTCGTGGCGGGTGCAAAAGTATATATAGGGTTAAAGAAGACACTTTCACCTTTCTTCGGGTGGTATACGTTTCTTGTTCCCTTCTGTTCCCTAGAAGTTCTATTCCACTAAAGTTTAAATTTCAGAAAAATATAGTAGTTTCATAAATATTTCAGGACGCCCCTAATATTAAAGGCTAGAGCGGTAACCACTTACAACAACTAAAGACTATAATCCTACCAACATTATAAAAAAGACCGCAGGCCATTATCGATGATAGCTTGCGAGTAGTAACCATTTATTTTTGACAAAAAAACAAATAAAAAACACCTTTTTCTGAAATTAAAAAAACAGTTGAGTTTGACAGCATGCCACGCCCACAATTATTAATAGTTTAACCTAATTTTTTGGCTACCTTAATATGGATATATTAGCTCCAAAAAGGTGTAAAAATTTTAAAAATCGGTGACAAAAAAAAAATTCGACTTTTGGCCAATGAAAAACGATTTTCAGCCACTGTGCGCCGCATGTGCACACATTGCTGTCGCAATGACGACTGAATGAAAGAGATTAAGCGTATGTGTGAAGTGCTCTCTGCACTATTGTGCTATAGGATGCCGACCTCTGATCTACATCAAAGATGTAGAGTGCGCATGATTTCCCGTTATGTGACGTACTATGGCCATTTTAAGGGTTACCAATAATGTTTCATGTGTTAGAATTAAAATTTCTTGCGAAAAATTTATGTTTTATGTGATAGTTGGCAACCTTGCAATTGAAGTCTCTGAGAGTTCTAAAATAAAATCTCTGTAAAAAAGAAAAACAAACAAAAACAAAACAACACAAAATATAAACATGAAGAGTGCAGTGAGCAAATGCAAGCAAAACATGAGTAAAAAAAACAAGTGAGAAAAAATTAGCCAATAGAAACACAGAATGTGTGACGTCACAGGGCCTAAATGCGCAGAACATTTTAAAATTTTACGCGCGTTGGCGTAATCTTTATTTTATCATTCTTGGAGTGGAGGTGTTTTTTTATTTTTATTTTGATTATAATTTGTTTTTTTAACATTGGTATCATTATTGTTATTGCTATTACAAGCATTATTATTGGTTTTGCTCTCAGTAGTTGGAGAGGTAATTAAAGTGACAGTTTTGGATGTTGTCGGTATTTCTCTATCTTGCACATGCTTTTTAAATTGTTGTATTACTTCGTTATTACAATTTTTTCCATCAGCAAGAATTGCCCAATAATTATTTTTTAAATGTTTAGGTGTTGATTCTATCATTGTAACACTTTTTCTTTTGCATGCTTTTTCTATTTTTGGTGTATCAATAGATTTATTTTTTACATTGTTTTTGTCACCGTTTGTAAATGAGTAAAGAGCATTATGCTCACTCATAATTAATTTATTTTTTTTTGTTTATGAATAAGAGTCTATTTCTCTTGGAATTTATTAACAACAATTTTACACAAGAATATGAATATGTAAAAAAATGCACAAAATAAACGACAAAGAATTTTAAGCAATGATCCACGTCCGTCTATCATGACAGTTTGATCGCGACTCGGTTTTAAACTGTTTTGTCCAATATAAAAAACACGGCTAAGGAATGGCAACCAGTGTAGCGAAAACTGAAAAATTAAGTGGCGAAAATTTTGGAACTTGGTGTACTCAGGTGAGAAATCTGCTAATAACGTTGGATCTATGGGACACCATAATTGAGAACTGTCCGGAAGATGAAGGGTTGGCATGCAAATGGATTAGAAATGATGCCAAGGCACTTGCAACTATAACGTTAAGCGTCAAACCTAGTGAGTTAATCCATATCAAAAACTGTAGCACAGCAAAAAGTGCGTGGATTACTTTAAGCTCGTTGTATAAGGCTGATACTGCTTCAAGAAAAGTTAATTTGTTTAAAAAACTTGTAAGATTTAGATTTAATGCAACTCAAAAGTTTTCCTCACAATTAAACGAATTTATTTCTGTTGTTGACGAACTAAAAGAAATTGGTATAGTTCTAAATGATGATTTATTATCCATTCTACTCCTGTGCAGTTTGCCCGATGAGATGGACAATTTTGTGATTGCTATCGAAAGCAGAGATTGTTTGCCCAGGATAGATAAATTAATTTCTAAAATATATGAGGAAGAACTAAGACAAAATAATAAGAATATCAACCAAAGTGAAACAGTTTTTGCGGCGAATTCAAAAAACTAATTTAAAAGAAATAAGAAATTTAACAGTAACAAACCACGTTCAAACTATATTAAAGAAGATCAACGCCAAGAAGAAAAGAAAAATACCAATTATGTTAATAACATTAAATGTTTCCGTTGCGGCAAAAAGGGACATATACGCTCACAATGCAAATCACATGATAAAGCTGAATTTGCATGTTCATTACATGAAAATGTAAATAACTTAACAGAGCTATTTTTTCTAGACAGCGGCGCGACGTCGCATATGTGCAGTACAAAAAACTTGTTTTCTAAGTTAACAGAATCGAATCAGCAGATCATATTAGCATCTGGGAAGAGCATAGAGGCCATTTACACGATGAAATTAATTGCATGCAATTTTTTCCATTCTCTTTTAAAATTGCTACGTAAAATGTTGTGCATTTATACGATGAAATTTTACGTGCAACAAACCATGCAATTTTTTGACGTTTAATTACACATTTCTCTTTAGTTCTTCATTCACAACAACAAAGAAAACAAAATTTTAAAATATAAATATAATACACAAAAATATATGTACATATGTATGTATGTATATAAAATAATATACATACATATATGTACATAAATACAATATACAAAAATTTTAAAAAATATAAAAAATGGAAGATTTTAATACAAAAGAAGTAATTGAAAATGTTCTTGCGCATTAATTTTTATAACGCACACTTCAAAGTCAGAATAAGAATAAAACAAAATAAGTAAAACACAAACGATGGTAAAAGAAAATGTCAAAAAATTGCAACTTTTTCTACCCCTCTTGCTTCACTAGCCCGTTCGCCTACAAACATCAATTGCATGCAATTAATTGCATGAAAAATTGCATCGTGTAAATGGCCTCATAAATGCAGAAGGTATTGGAGACGTCATTATTGAAACAGAATACTGTAAGCTCACTTTACAGAACGTTTGGTATGTACCTAAACTGCATTCTAATTTTATTTCGATATGTAAAGTTATAAAAGCTGGTTATTCTGTTAATTTTGTAAATAATGAAGCTATTATTCAAAGTAAAGAACAAAATATTTTGTCAGCTGTTTTAGATAAAGGAATGTTTGTGACGAATGTAAAGGTGATGAAAGAATTAGAAATCGTTAATTGAGTTTATGATGATTCTTTGGCAAAAAAGTGACACATAAATATCAATGATTTAAATAAATTGTCATCTAAAAAAATGGTTAAAGGTCTCGATATTAAAATGCTAAATAAAATTGAATGTGTTACGTGTGCAGTAAACAAAATATCAGTGAAGCCTTTCAAGAACTACGGCAATATTCAAACAACAGATTTATTAGAAGTTGTGCATACATACCTTTGTGGACCAATAGCGGTTAAAAGTGTTGGTGGATCGTCATATTTTATGACATTTATAGACGACTATTCTCGTTTTAAATCAATATATTTTTTAAAACACAAAAATGATGCCTTTGATGCATTTATTAATTTTGCTGCGAACGCGGAGAAGCAGACAGGCCGCCAAATAAAAGTTGTTCGGAGTGACAACGGCACAGAATTTATCAATAATAAGTTCAAAGAATTTTTTTCTAAAAAGGGAATCGTGCACCAGACAACTGTAAGGTATTCCCCGCAACAAAACGGCATTGCCGAGAGGGCCAATAGAACCCTGGTGGAAATGAGTCGTTGTTTATTAGAGCAGTCTGGTTTGCCACAATGTTTGTGGGGCGAAATCGTTTATACGGCCACATATTTACGCAATAGATCACCCACAAAAGTTCTTGATGACGTAACTCCATATCAAAGATGGACTGGTAAACAGCCAGCGGTGTATCATTTCAGAACGGTCGTGTTAAACAAAAGACCAAAAGCAAAGGGCAGTAAGTTTTTGCCGAAAGGTATAAAAATGAAATTTGTAGGATACCAGATTCACACCAAAGGTTATCGTTTATATAACACCGAAACTAAACAAATTGTTATAGCCCGTGACGTCATATTTTTTGAAAAATCTTTTGAGATTTTGAGAGAAATAAGTGAAGATGATGAAGAAGACATGTTTTACGTGAACATTTTTGAAGAAAACGCTGATAATAATGACAAACCTATATTACAAGGCAACAATAGTGATGATGTTGAAAGTGATGATGTTGAAAGTGAAGAAGATATGCCTGTTAACGAAAGAAAAGAAAATATTCATGGTAGTGAAGTAAACTTGCTTAGTAGCGAAACTGAAAAAGAAGACACAGTTGTGGAAAACAAAAGAAAAAGAGGCAGGCCCAAAATACTAAGAACAGGTGGTAAAGGAAGACCACGAAAAGTGTATGTTTCAGAAGACGGCCCACAGATGTTAAATTCTATAATAGAAAACCCCAATTCTGTGAACGAAGCCTTGAACTCAGAAGATGCTGATAAGTGGAAACAAGCAATGCAAAAGGAATATAATTCTTTAATTAAAAACGGTACGTGGCAATTAGTCGATAGGCCTAGTGACAAAAATATAATAGGCAGTAGTTTTTGTTGTGAAGCGTTCGGCAGATGGTGCTATAGAAAAATATAAGGCAAGGTTAGTTGCACATGGGTGTTCACAAAAATTGAATATTGATTATCGTGAAACGTTTGCACCCGTTGTAAGGCACTCAACAATTCGTTTATTGTTGGCGATAGCAGTAAAGCACAAATTGCTCGTAAAACACATTGATATAGAGCAGGGAAAGGCAACCTATACTATTACATTTTGCAATTGTATTAGTAATATACTCTCTTCGCTCTCAACACAAATCGGTGTTGCCAGAAAACTTTCGTCACTTATCCCCAATTAAAAATTTAAAATCTCCAAAAGTCTCTCTTTTATTATTTGCGAAAAATTAGAAAATCAGTCAGGAAATTGCATTACATCTTCAACATTTATTTCATATGGGCAATATTTTATGCGTATTAAATTTTTAAATGTCCAGCAAAACCATCTTTTACCCAACATTACAAAAATTAGCTGAGATATATCGTTCAGATCAGTGCATTCATCTAGGCATATGGAAAAAATTGGCAATTAAGCATTCTTTTCTTAATGTTTGAATAGATAAATGCAGTGATATGCTCAGTCCGTCGAATAATTGTTCGAGCGACCAGGGGAATGCCATTTATAATTTTCCGCATCTCTTCAGACTTTTCACCAAAGCATTTAAAACGTCATTGCTAAGATCTTTGAAAAACACTCCATCGTCAAGAGGACGACACTAGCAAAATGTCATATAGTCAATTTGAAAAGTTAAATATAAGAAAATTTGAAAATGAACACCAATAGACACAAAGAATGCTGACGAAGGCTTTAGCAGGCCAGAAAATGCATTACATTTTGCTAGTGTCTCTTTGTATATTTCTGTATGTTTTTGCATTTATGTTTTCCAACGGAAGGCTATGTAGAACATATAACAGAGGTATACAAAAATAAATTTCAAATGAATTTTTATATTTAACTAGAAAAGTAAACCTTCGAATAAATAAATTTTTTTAAAAAAAAAAATTTATGAAAAAATTAAAATGAAAAAAAATATTTTTGGAATGATTGAAGAAATAGCTATCTAAAGTCCTTTAGACAATTTTTGCTAGGACCAATAGGTAAAAAGTTACTCTTATTTTAGAAAAACCCTGTATGACCAAAATGTCCAACTTTAACCCCCTCTAACTCCTGCAGTTTTTGAATGATAGAGCTGAAAATTTGGGTCTGGCATACAATCCAATAGTACTAACCTTGGTGCAAATTGCGTCCAAATCGGAAGACATCGATTTTCAAAATTGGGTCATTTGACGTGAAATTGCCCATATTTTTATACACTTCACCTTCATGAGAAGGTTATATATAAGTTTGTCATTCCGTTTGTAATTTCCACAATATAATTTACCGACCCTATAAAGTATGTATATATATTCTGGATCCTTATAGGTAGCGGAGTCTATTTAGCCATGTTCGTCTGTCTGTCTGTCTGTTTGTCTGTTGAAATCAATTTTCTGAAGTCCCCAGATATCTTCGGGATCCAAATCTTCAATAATTCTGTCATGCTTTCGAGAAGTTTGCTATTTAAAATCAGCAAAATCCGTCCATAAATAACGGAGATATGAGCAAAAATCCGAGACAACCTCTGAAAATTTCATCAAAAAACTTAGTGTATTAATATTGTTCATCAACAGGTGTTGGAAAACTTTAAGTGTGTTCTTAAACCGTAATATAAGTGTGTAAAAAGAAAGTGTGTCAACAGATGGCGTTGATCACACAAAGTGTTCAAAAACTTTAAGTGTGTTCTTAAACCGTAATATAAATTATGCATCCACAACAAAGGAGAAGGGTACATAAGATTCGGCATAGAAGAATATATATATTTATATTTTCATCGTTTGGGTCTTAATTTATTTCTTAATAGCTATAACTCATTGACTTAAAACTTAAGGCCAATCTTACATCACCGATAGTATATAGTACATGTCTTAGGATTTAAAAGGACAATTTTTAAGATGTCAGAAAAAGTTTGTTGTTTAACTAATTTAAAAATTTGCAATCGGTTCCTGACATGAAATCTCTTTATCCGATAAATTCAAATTTTTACATGGACTAGCTTTAGATGCTAAATATGCAACAAATCTGATTTTTAAGAGTTAGTGATGGACTTTGAATATTTTTTAGTTTTTCAAAAATTCAAACAATAATAATCATCCTCAAATGAATTAGAAATACGATTTGCATAAATATCACTAGTGTATAGAAACTTTATCATGTCATCAGAAATTTCAAAACCTTGGCAACATTGTGGAGTCTTTTTAGAGATCATCGAATGCATTTAGCATTTTAACTTTAATTCGAATTCATTGTTTTGTTTTCGATATTTTTATAGTACTAAAAAATCCGCATTGCTAAAACGTAATACTAGAAAGCTAAATACTTTTCAAATTTAAATTTCAAGTTGACAGTTTAGTACCTAAAAGGTAAATAAAAAGGCTAAATCTAGCCTCAAAGAGAATATATAATATTTTATTTTCTCGAAAACATGTAAATAAATATCCTAATCCAATGTTACACAGTTTGGATGAAAAAAGGATGAATTTAAAAAAAGTTGAAATTAATTTAAAAGTTATACTTTATTTAAATAAACCTATTTTGAATAAATTTTGAATTTGGGGTTTATAGAATGTCGGTTGGTAGGGTCACAACACCACAAGTGTGTATACCCACAACATGTAAATCGATACAATTTTCTGCTTTTAATCCGATTAGGAAGATTGTCAAGGTCTACCAAAAACCTATTTCTACTCTGTTTTTTTTACTGATAGTGGATCCAAATATTTTATTGCATCAAAACGAATGTACTTAATTTAATGAAGTACAGAATTTAGAATAATACCTATGTATAGGCTATATGCTATTTGTTCGTATTTTGGTATCAAAAATCTCATTCTGATTACAATACATATGTATATTGTGAAAACTGTTTGCCTGTTTGTAATAAAAAAGCTTACGGTTAAAAGACCGATTCCATTAAATTTTATTAAGAATAAGAAATTGTATATCAATTTAACGGCCGGTATCAACATACACTTGTATAGCAACAGTTGCATTTGTAGAAGTTTCAATTTATAAACATTATTGTTATAAACATAGCTGAGCAATAGGGTAACATTAAGTTTTAATGACTTTGGTTGAATATTCTAGACACGAACATTCTAATATCTTAGCTCCGAATCATCCAGAAATGATTGGTGTATAAATAGACTAACAAGTTTAGAGTTTATTGTGAGTCATCGTTGAGTAAACATCAAAGTGTTCTCAACAGGGAAGACAAACGGGATTGGGATCGTTGTTTCATATTAAAACAAATTGGTATATAATTAATAACAATTTATTTCAAAAAAGTTACTTATGTTAAATATAAATAAAACCATTATATTGAAATGTTAGATTGACAAATATAATATGTCATTTTGCCATTAATTTCTTCATTAATTTAAAAGCAACAAAATATTATTGATGGATAAAGCTTCTTGATAATATTAAGGTATCTACAGTAAAGAGAATCTTTATTTTACCAATATATAAAGTTAACGAAAAAATCGTTTGTAGTCAAAATTGTTAGCAAAATCTTGTATTCTGATTTCATAAACAATCCTATCTCACTCTCCGAAACAAATAATTTTTATTATTTTTCTAATATTTTTTTCCATATTATTACAGGCATTATTAGGTCTTTCACATATTTCAATTACATTCATTATTTCATTCGTTTCGTAATCAACAAACATTTCTATCTACATATTATCAAATTCACTCTTCAATTTTGGTTTTTTTTTTCAAAAATTTTAAAGTGTTGAGTAAATGATCCCTCTTTTTTTTGATTTCTTTTAATTAGAGATTTCACCAGATCACTTTTTGATATCGCTTTAAGTATTAATAAAAGTCCAACAGAGATTCATATCACTGCTACAAAGAGCTTTGTCTGCTACTTTAACCGGATTTAAAATGAAAACTATTTGTTTAAGTAAAACAAATTATTCATCTCTTGAGGTTTTAACCCTTCTTTGTATAATGCTGGAAATTTCCATCATACCATAGAATGCATTCTTTTATTTCTATTTAGTATTAAGCTAACGATCTAACATTTCATGATGATGGAAATTTCCAAATATTGTTTTTTGCTAAATTTATACTATGTATTAATATTTACTAAGATTTTTTAACCGTATTTCCTTTAATTTGGAACGTGAATTCTATCGCCTTGATTTATTTCACCAATAAAGAAAAACTAATGCAAAGGGTTAATACTACGTTTCCACGGTACATGCTTCGCTCTCTATTCATGCTTCACACCCCAATCATGAGTGAAACAACTTGCTTCACCATACAAAATTTTAACAGTGAATCATATTGAATCTACTTGCGAAGCACGAAAAATTGCACTCTTCTCTAATTTTTATCGCAAGTTTATCTGCAGTAGCTGTAAAAATTTAATATTATTGTAAACAAAGCAAATTATTTTCTTGTTGTTGGAAGTAAAGAAAGTAAATACGTACGAATGTATGTTTTTTTCAAATAAGCTAACTAATTTCCACTCACGTTTTTTGGCCATTAAGAAAAATTATTTTCCACAAATTTTAAATTATGTTTTTTTTTTATTCTGTTTGTTTATTAAAAACAAGTGTCAAATCGAATCAAGTTTTTTGGTCATGTAAACAGCATGATTCATAAACATGATTCAGAAAGCGAAGCAGGTGATTCAAGTCGTTGTGGAAACATAGTATAAATCAATTAGAGCTTTTTATATACGAATTTCCAAATTACAAAAACTGTTAATTTAAAAATACCGTGTTTTTAGAAATGTGGTTTTCAAATAACTCGAGAAACGGTTTTCTTAAACAGTCGGTTTTTTAAAATATATTTTGCAAAAACTTGAAAAGATTTTCATATTTAATTTATCCTATATATGTTCCAAAAGACGGATTTATATTATTTTAGTCCGTTTTAACTTGTGTTATTCATGTTTTAGTGGTTGGATTTTTTTTGGATTGGGAATATAAAGAACAATCATAATTGTATCTTGTTGACTGTGTGAGTATGTGAATACATATAACGGGTGATTCAAGTAGAGATACTTTCTTCAATAGCCTTTTTTTGACAGATCACGTGTGAGTCGTTTTATGCTGTCTTGTTATTTTTGTTTTACAAATCGTTCGACTATTTTACGAAAATTCACGTTCTGTGAGGAATGTGTTTCGTGCACTTTGCTCAACTTATGGTCAACACAATCGGGCTACTGAGCGTACTATTCGCAACACCATGACCCATTTTGAGAACCATTATTGGATAGTATTCAACCGAATAGACCACGCCCAGGATGCTGTGAAGAAAATATAGCGGCCGTAGCTGAGAGTCTACACGAAGACCGTGGAGAGTCGATTCGGCGCCGTTTGTAGCAACTCGGACTGACGTCGGGATTGACTTGGCTCATTTTACGTCGAGATCTTAAATTGAAAGCGTACAAAATACAGCTTGTGCAACAACTGAAGCCGCTCGACCTTCCCAAGCGACATCGCGTCGCTCTATGGGCTCTTGAAAAGTTCCAAAAAGATCCGACGTTTTCGATTGGCAACCAAGATCGTGTGATATCACACCGATAAGGTTTTTCCTGTGGGGATATGCAAAGTCTACAAGTTTATGCGGTCACGCGTCGAAATGCGCGAACGAGTAATCGAAAATTGTACTCAACGGATAGACCATCTGCGACGTAGCAACGGCCAATATTTAATACACATAATCTTTACAAAATAAATGCCAAAGAATCTTCTTGCAACTGATAATAAACATTCCCCGTTAACTGTGAATTTTCTTGGGGTTTTTTTTTATAAAAAAGTGAGGAACCTCGAAATGGATCACGCTTTATATGTATACCAGTATACATACATACATATGTACATTAGAGTGTCCCGAATTGTAAAAATATTTTTCAAACTATGCGTATTGATGTGGTGAATAAGGAAATATTGATTGTAGAACCAAAGAGTATACATATATATTCTGGGTATTTATAAGATTCTAATTTATCCTAAACATTCTTTGTTTTATCGCAATGCTTGGAATTGAAAATTGGCATCATCGGTGCAGTACGACTCCAAGGTTTCAGACAACCTCAATGCAAATGTGGGGCATATTTGAATTTTGTATCAGTGTCTATATTATTAACAACTACAAGGTGGCGCAAAAGTGATCCTCCTATCAGAAAATGCTATAAATTTTGCGAGGCCCCTAATGTCAGTTCTGTTTTGACGCAAAATTTATAGCATTTTCTGATAGGAGGATCACTTTTGCGCCATCTTGTACTTATATCTGAACCATAAATTGTTTAGTTTAGAAAAATGGCCGATACAAAATAAATTCTTTATCAAAAACAAGTAAGAGTGCAATATTCGGCTGTGCCGAATCTTAAATACCCTTCACCTAAACGTAATAAGAAATACAAAAACTACACTGGACTAGAATATCCTTATTCTGTGTTTTCTATTCAGTCTTAGTGCAAATTTTATTCAAATTTTTTATGGAGGTTGTCTCACATATTGGTCCATACCTCTGGCTGACCTAAACCGATTTTGCTGATTTTAAATAGCAAACTTTTCGAAAGCATTTCTGACAGAATTGTTGAAGATTTAGATCCCGAATATATCTGGGGACTTCAAAAAACTGATTTCAACAGCCAGACAGACGGACATGGCTTAATCGACTCCGCTATCTATAAGGATCCAGAATATATATACTTTATAGGGTCGGAAAATTATACTGTGGAAATTACACACGGAATGACAAACTTATATATACCCTTCTCATGAAGGTGAAGGGTATAAAAATATAATAGTTAGAACGTTAGTTAGAAAATCTTATGTAGAACATCTAAACCTCACATCTTTCGCTGTCCCCATATAAAAAAAAATTTTATACCGTACGTCCAAAATTTTAATTTTGTATAACCGGTTTTCAGGCACTGTGAATCCCATGTGATGCACAAACGTATGAAAGCAGCTTGCTGTGCATCATATGTGATGCACAGGACAGGGAAAGGGTTATATAACGCATTTAGCACCGCCCATACAAAGTTACTACTAAAATTCGTATATCTTGAATAGTAAATAGTCATAAATACAATGTGACCTTAGCAAACAATAAAAACATGTAAATATTATTATGTATTTAGCATATATCTGGAAACAATATATCGTGTGATCGATGTAGGAAAAATGTTTCGAATAAAAGGCCAGCGGATTCGAAGATCACCAAAAAGAGCTTCTGAAACGATAGAGCAATTGGACTTGCGCTGTGAACTAAATCGTAATCGAATGGTTATGATGGGGTTGCCTTTACAAGATAGAATAAACTAATCTTTAAGTAAAAGTTGTCCACACGAAAATTATATTTTTGAAGTCTTAAACTTTTATTTCTTCACGACAGATTAATTATATGTAAGTAAACATTTTACAATTGGATTTTTTGAAGGTCATAATTGGCCATAATTATAAGGCCCATTTCCCATATTAACCGGAACACCCAAAAAACTCTAAAATATATCGCGAGAAATAATTTTTGTGAGCAGCTAATTCTGCGTTACTTCAAGATGCCAAAGATTGTTAATTCGGGCAATAATAAAGGTTCCGATATACAGTATTTTTCTAAAGGTTAAGATGATTGATAAATGTCTTTAAATATGCAAATTTAATGCAAATAAGTAATTGTCCATAGCTCAATATAAGGACCTGTCTCCCAAAATTACTTTAACATGAATAAATCGAGATTAATTAAAAATCCGACTCAAATAAGATTTATAAATAACAACATAATTATATACAAATCGTATGATCGGCTATTATTTGGCTATAAAACTTATATATTTATTATGTATGTATGCATATAGTCTGGCTTGACTGACCATTGGTAGAAAACTGAAGACCTAATAAAAAATGTTTTTCTGAATTGTTTTCTAATTTTGTTCTACGGGACACTCTAATGTGCATTGTACATGTGTTTTTTGTTTTCGCAGACATTTACATTGAGTCTAGCACTTTAAGTGCTTCTGGGCAACAATTCGGGTTTTAAACGATTTTTGTAAGTTTCACATCCCTTAGGTAGTCTATTACAACAGCTAAAATGACGTTTGAAAGTTAAGTCAATTTCCAAAGGATAAACGACTGGCTAGATTTGAATAGAGTAGAAAAAAATGTTTAAAGAACGAAAAATTAGATTGCAATGTTTTTAATACAGGACAGCTAAATGAAAATGACGCATACACACATGCAAATGCATATGTTTAAGAATAACCCAGCAGTTTTATAAGAAGTCAATGTATGTATGTATTCCTTACTGACACTTTCACTAATTTCTGATCGCTGATTGGCTGAATTTAATTTATATATTTTGTGTTATTTGACGCGTGTGTGTTCTTTGCAAGATAAGTCAATTGTTTATTTTATATTGTACTCGTATATTCCATGTTATCCTGCGTGAAATCAATTGTAACTTTAGTGACTTATCTTATCTAAAGTTACTTTAAACTTTAAATTTATTTTTTAATGCACTTTGTAAAGTAATTATTTTACCCAGCAAAATAAATCTATTAGAGAGTCAATTGTACTTTAGTATGTGAAAACTTCTCAAAGTTTATAATGCCTTGTGTATAATCATTATACTGTTCTTGCTTAGACCTGCATACATACACCCAGCAAGCCATATGAGTCCGAAAAGAGTCTTTTCTGACACCTTTTTCGGAGTGTTCATGCTCTTTATGAGCCCAAAAAACAATCATTATTGCTTGAAAACCTTCAGAAAAGAGGGTCATTACATTCGAAGATGGTCCGTCAGAAAGAGCTCTTAGATAATGTCAGGAAAGAGTCTTTTATGAGGGGGTTTTTGGGCTCAGAAAGAGCTCTTACATCATGTCAAAAAAGAGTCATTGCAAATTTAAAGGTCGCATTTATTATTATTTTTTTTATTGTTTTTACCTAAACAAAAAGGCAATTAATTTACAAATAAACTAAATTAGAAATGGAATAAAATTAAATAAATTGTATTTACAGTAAAAAAAATTAAATTCGCTTAAATAAAATATAAAAAAATTAATTTTTTAAGCAAATTTTTCTTTCGCTCCGAAAATGCTTTTTAAGCTGGCGGTCCACAGCTCGCGTTTTGGCGTCAACGCGTTTTAAGCTTTCTAAACGTTTTAAGCGTCAGGTATTTCAAGTTACATGCGAAGATTTTTCGCGTCAATATTTTGTTTTATATGTATGTAGTTTTGGAGGTGATGCCGTATGCCCAGCTGATTTTTTTTTTATATGAAGTTTTTTATCGGTTTGTTTGTCAAAATCATATAAAAAATGTTATTTCAACTGTCATTTTTTCTGGTGACATTTGCTTTGCATTTGTCAATGTCAGCTATGACGCGTACACCGCGTTCAAAAGTAGAAAGTAAACGAACTTTTCGCGTTGCAAGCGTCAGCGCGTCCTACGCTTTTGAGTATGTAACTTAACGCATACAACTACATTGATTCTACTTTTTTGACAGTTTCTTAGAACGCGTGAAACACGTAGACGCTTGGTGTGGACCTGCAGCTTTAGTTGGACTCTTTTCTGACTCCTTTTTCGGAGCGCTCCTAGAATGGTATGCTGGGCATATGTAACTATAGCAAATGCAAAAGTATAATTATGTTTCTATTAAAAGAACACAATTTTCGTCGTTTAAGAATATTTATGGTCTATCTATTTTACTCACTACCAATATTATGTGTTCTTTAAAATTAACTCAGGCTTATTTTGAGATTTGTAATTTACTTAAGTGAGGTAAATTATAGTCTGTCAATCATATTCGTTTCAATCTTGGTAAACAAAAGTCAAATCGATTTCAAGTGTTTATATATTTCATATATGTATTACTTACCACAACAGTTTATTATACTTCCTATCTATCATTATACTACCATACGACAAAATTTTGTTACTTACTGTTTATATACTACTAAATTATTAGAATATTAATTCTTACTACTTTAAGGCCCATTATTACAACTTGGCAATAGTTAAAGGTATGATGTTATCGGACAGATAAGAAGTATTTGGTTATTATAAGTTTACTTTAATCTAAACCGACCGATAAGCTAAAAGGAAGATCATCTTGCCTTTAAATTTTATAGTGAGGTTTATGTATTTGAAGTTGCCATATGCTCTGAAAAATTGACAACTTCATGAAAAATAAATTAATTTTAATTTTGTTTTGCCAATAAATAATTTGATAAACGAAAATAGAAAGCAGACGTTTGATTTATAATTTTTTCACAAACAAATATTTTAATAAACACAAAAAATTTACTGTTTCTTGTCAGTAATTTGTCAAAAGTAATCGGGTTTTAACTGGCATTGCCATATTTTAGAAAAAAATTATTTTATTTTACAAGGAAGTTGTAATAACGAAAAATTTTAAAGGTCACTTTATTCCTCACTTTAATTAAAGTTACCTTTTATTATTAAGAACATTAAAGGCAAGTTGTAATAATGGCCCTAAATAACATTAATTTTTAGACTATTTGATTTCGGTTATGACTATCCTATTGTATCAGATATATGGAAGTTTGGTTTTATTGTAGTAAGCATATAATAGTCGTAGAATGGTTTCTTGACAAGAAACCAGTAATTCAACTATCTCTTTGTAACTAATATATTCGCTCAAAATGGGTCAACTACTAATATCGAACTATTAAATAGTCTCTTTGTAGCTAGTAATTAATTGGGTTTTATACTAGAAGATGCCTTCTACACAGACTATTTGGAGCTAATTGACTTTCGCCTAGGACATGTACATGTTAAAATAACTAGATATGTGGCTAATCAACCAGTAAACATTTATACCCTTATTCATAAAACTTACAACAGGTTTATAAGAGGTTTATAAAGCCAATTTCCATATAAACCTGTTGTAAGTTTTTATGAATAACTATGTACTAAGACTACTCAGGACAAGCTATTAGACACTTTTTTTGATTCTAGCCACTTGTCTTTCGCCAAGAACAAGCACATGTTAAATCAACTAGTCACGTAGCTAATCATGCAACCAAATGTGACCCAGTCACTCAGAACTGCTGGAAAGTGCTTGTACAATAATATCATTATTTCCTAAATGCAATTACTGTACAAAATATTGTTATTATGCACGTACATATATAAATATGTATATATGTATGTATATTTATTTGAAATTTGGTTTTAGTATCTAATGCATTTATGTTAATGCCTATGTACTTAATATACACTTTAACACATAATGTGTGTAGTACTATTTTTTTATTAGATTAAATGTAACAATTAGCATCTTATTTTTATACCCTACACCACCATAGTGGGGAGGGTATATTGGATTTGTGCTGATGTTTGTAACGCCCAGAAATATTGGTCCAACACCCACCTTAAAGTATACCGATCGACTCAGAATTACTCTCTGAGTCGATTTAACGATGTCCGTCCGTCCGTCCGTCTGTCTGACTGACTGGATGGCTGGCTGTCCATGTAAAGCTTGTGCGCAGAGTACAGGTTGCAATTTTGAAGATATGTCGATAAAATTTGGTACGTGATATTTTTCGACCCAATGATGGATGATGTTGAAACTGGTGTAAATCGGTCCATTATTTCACCTGGCCCCCATACAAATGTCCTTTCGAAATTGGGGTTTACCGATCATAAATGTTTGAATTATGCAAGTCTCCACACAAATTTCATAAAAAAATGAGTGGTAAATGAAGCCAAATCACATCTGCATATTTAGTACAGATCGGTCCATAATTAGTCGTAGCTCCAAATAATATTGAAAGAAAATATATTTCATATGTATACAAAAAATATGGTCTAATTTTATTATGATCGGTCCATAATTAGTCGAAACTCCCATATAAGATATAATATAATTCACTTTAAGCGCCATTAATCGTATAAAATATTTATATCCAGATTAAGTTTAAGGGTCCACAATAGGTCATATCTTCCATACAATGTCCATTTCTAAAAAAAACTGTTTTATACATATACTGGGTGTAGGGTATTATATGGTCGGTCTTGACCGACTATACTTTCTTACTTGTTTCTTTTAGAGATTTGTAAAGCAATTTCATCGGTTTTCACCTTTTGTATCGGTTTTTTGTAATAAAATGGTATTGTGCTGCAATTCACTTTCTGTACAACGATTTCAATAACCCCAATTAATATAGCAAAACACTGTAAACAATTTTGAAAGTTCAATAAACAAAATCGAAAAAATTCCAAATAAAAAAAATCAACAATAGTGGTAAAAATGCAACAGTAAGTACGCTGTTGAGTGTACACCATTTCCAAATAAATTTAATAAATTGTTTATATTTCTTTCTCTTGCCAGACAACATATGTTTGTTGTTTTCGCAAATATTTATTTTTTAAATTCTTATTCAATCATTGGTTCTTTAATTTTTTGCTTTCATACTGAGAATGTACCTATAAATCAACAAATGGTGTAAAAAAACAATTTAGTTCTAATACATAAAAAAAAAGAATTGGAAAATATACAAATACGAGTAGGTACACAGTAATAAAAACTATTAACTGTATAGCAGATGCTGTTTCAATAAATACTTACGAAATTGACACGATAGCGACAAATTGCTATTACAGGCGTCAAATTGCTATTACAATTTGTCGCTATCATGTAAGTTTGTATTTTGTTAATGAAACATATTTAACACACTAAAAGATCTGTACTCCGTTCAAGGGAAATTTCATTATTCCTTAAAAAGTGACAGACACATTGTAATCGTAAATAACATCAAGATCAAAATTTTACAAAGTTCCGATAAGCATTAACGCGCATAAGAATCGATATTAATACTCTTTCGTTTTTTATTATTTCAATCCAAATATGTTCGTTTTAGTTACAGACATTCATATATAAATAAAACTTGTCATGCAACAATATAAAAATAATTTACTGGTATCTATCTATATGTATGTTCATACGTTTGCCAAAAATAACTCATAATTACTGCTAATTTTAATATATTGCTTTAATGAATTTACACAATTCGACGGTCTATGTCGTGGGATTTTTATGGGAGCTATGACTACTAATTGACCGGTCATCAAAAAATTGGTCCGAATTATTTGTGCATATATGAAAAATATTTATGTTGAGTATTATTGGGATACCAACATTTTTAAGAGAGTTATGCTCTTTAAAGTAATTTTTTGCAGTGGTCCTTATATGGGAGCTATTGTCAATTATGGACCGATCTACACAAAAATTGTAAATGTGAGTAGGATTCATATACAACTTATTTGTGGCGAAATTTAACCGATAAACTCTTATTAAGGGAGGACATTTGTATGGGGGATAGGTGAAATAATCGACCGATTTCAAACAATTTCTATTCCAGCCGTACTTTGGCACAAGAGATATGAAAATATTTCCAAATTGTTACCTGTACTCTAAGCACAAGCTTTACATGGACGAAGGGACATCGTTAAATCGACTCAGGAAGTGATTCTGAGTCGATCGGTACTTTACTTTAAGGTGTGTGTTGGACTAATATTTATTAGCGTTAGAAACATTAGTACAAATGCCTCAATGTAGGGAATAAGAAGTAATAATTTTCAACTTGAACTTGAAGATATTTTAGTTTTATCGTCAACTTAGTACGCAAAAATAAAAAACAAATGTATGTGAATGAATAAGCAAATTAAAATAATATCCAAAACAAATTCTTAATTAGTACATTTGATAAGTTTAAGATTATTTTTGGCAACACAATATTCTAATGATATTCTTCAGAAAAAAATTAAATTTTTAATTAAAGTGCAATTATTTCTAATTTCTAGTGCTTTGTTTTTTTTTTTTTTTTTTTTTTTTTTTACCCGAATTTTGAAACTTTTCAACATGTACCTAATTCGAATTGATAGATACTTAATTAAGGGCCTTGTAGACGATCAAATAAACTCGTCAATCACATGTGTGAGTGTCGTATGCTTGTAGCTTTAAAGCAGAGGTGATCAAAATTAAAAAGTTTATGTATTGGTGAGAAAATGAGACAATTTTAAAGGTACAGTGGAACGAAAAAATAAACGAAATATTTTTATAAAATAGTAAACGTAAAAAATTGTTTCAGTTTAAAAAATATGTTTAATAATTCAGTTCATAATTATTTTGTTACTTGGTAAAACAGATAATTTTACCTCATACTTTACAGTTAAAAAATTAAAAACTATTCTTTTTACTTTTTTATTATATTTACATAGGAATTTTTTTTCAAGTCTCTATCAATATTTTCCTCCTTTCTATCCATCCTTTCAATTTTTTCAAATATATATTTTTCATTTCGGCAAAAAGCTTATTTTTATCATCTTTATTATATTTCTAAATATCGCTATGAAAAATATCATAATGCCTTCCGATAACGTTAAACGTTTAAACGATAAAGTTTAAAGAAGACGTACAAATAATCACAACAATCACCATTATTATTTATTTTTATTGACTAATTGTGCAATGTTGTTAAAAAAGAAGAAAGAAAGTATGTCATTGCATTTTTCCATATTACCAAAAATAAAACACGTGAGTTAAACACGTAAAACACAAAATATGTACATATATTTTTCATCCGTACACTTTTTTAAGACGGCAAGTGATTTTTTTTTTGTCAATCACAACCGGAGACACTCAAATAATCGGCCGAAAATAAAATTCAAAAAGTTTTGATTTTCATCAACCATTACTGACAACTGTAGCCGAAGAATAACAATTGCACGCACACAACTATGTGATTGATGTGTTTATTTGATCGTCTTCAGGGCGCTTTAGATATACATATCGTCACCTAAAATGCAAAATAACGTATCATCACTTTTCACAATTTTACAGGAGACGCAAAAAACGTTATAAAATGGAAAATATTGCATCTAGAAATGAAAAATTTTGTGGCTAAGCTCAAAAAAAGGACAGGAGATCAATTCCTGAAGAAAAAAATAATATTTTTCAAAAACGTGTTGAAATTATGTTTGTTACGTTATTTTGAATTTAAATTTTCTAAAACAAAATAACGTATCATCAATGAACAAATTTTAATATGAAGTGGAAAAAGGCAAAAAATATCGAAAAGCGATTAATGAGGTTCAATAAAAGGCAATGCAGTTATTTGCTTTTGTTAATATTTCAATTTACTGTGTTTTATTGCATAAAATTCGGTTTAACTAAACAAAACATGTAATTCATTTAAGGTTTTTTCCAATAACATTTTAGTTTACATACTAAGTAAATATGATAAAGGTAAAGATATTTAGTTTTTTTATAAATAAGAATTAACATTAGGAAATAGGATATTATTTAAAGGGTATGTTATCATAAACTAAATGACAGTCTGCTGGAAGCAAAGTTTTTAAGTCTTGCAAATGTTGCCATTTCTTTTTGGAAATGGAAATGCCGCTTTGAACTTTTCTCACAATATTTCGAAATACATCTAGCTTTCATTTGTCTAGGCATTATCTCACAAACATTTCCCTCAAAAATACCTTCATATTTCAATCCACACATCCGACTTAATTTACTATTTTCTCTTTTATTTTTACTTTTCTTATGCTTGGTTTTCACTATGTCAGTTTTGTTGTCAAATTGTCCAAATTGTTGGTAATTTCATAACAATTTAGACAATTTGACAACAAAACTGACATAGTGAAAACCAAGCATTAGATATTTTCATTGTAATTATTTTCAATATTAGAACACATTTTGTATATTTTCACCAATATTTATTAACTTTTGTTAGAAAAACAAAATTTTAAATTGTTACAAATGTGATGATACGTTGTTTTGGTATATGAATATTGTGTACTTAATGATACGTTATTTTGAATTTTCTTTTATCGTTAGTTTTTGACGCAGATGCATAATTTTTTTTGGAGACGTGTATTTTTATCTAATGAATCATAATCAATCAAAAGCCCGATTTTAATTTTTTTGTTGATCCGTTGTTTTGCATTTCAGGTGACGATATGTACTCGTATTACATTTTCGATATTTAACGTCATTCTTTTAAGAAAGTTGATAAGTAAAGTTATTTGGTTTAAAATACGTGTTTGATCATTTGACAAATTCTGTTGTGTGTAGAAACGGTTTAAAAAAATGAAATATACGAGTATGTAGATGAATTGTTTCGTCCTGGTACATGCTAAAGATTTTAGCTCTGTGGAGCTTTTCATTATCCCATTGCAACAAAAGTTCTATTCCTTTTAAAAACCTATTTAATGTTTCTTAAACAATAAAATATTTTTGCTATAAACTAATTAAATTAATTTAAACTAGATAATTAAATAAGTGAGAAAAATAGAAACACCGTACATCAACATCAACATCAAACGTTTTTAAATATTTATTATATATCTACAATCTGACTCCAACTGACATTCAAATTTCAACCGATATGTTGCTAAATATGTACAATACAATTATTTTACAACTTTGTCGCTTGCAGCTGCAATTGCAGTTAGTATTTATTTCAAAAGCGAAATATTTTAAATATAACAATAAAAAGCAGAGAAATATTAATAGGCCAAAACTGAATAAATACTAAAATATACTGACACATACCAATCCAAATGCAACACATACATATACATACTATAAATATGTATGAACGAATGGAAAAACAACAACAAAATATGACTGATGAAAACTACAACAGAAAATGATGCCATCGGAAACTACATAGTTGAAATCACGTCTCTAAAATAATACCAACTTATCACTATGTCAACAATTATTGCTCTTGACAAACAATTGCAAAAGCTTAAAATGTTTCGTTATTTCATATTGAAGAAAATTAAAAATTACCCCCCTACACCATAATAGTGGTTACCTAAACGTATACCAATCGACACAGCATCACTTCAGATTCACACAAATATTATTCTGGAATAAGGGTTTAGCACATATAAAACTCTTAAATATGAGTTCATATTACATTCAAAGCCAAATTGCTACTTAATTAGTGGACTAACATAAATAATTCTCTTATAAAAATACTTAATCAAACTACCAAATTTTATAATAATTGGTCAATAAATGGGCAATACCCTTTAACAAGAACTTTACATATGTGAAATAGTGCTGGCAAAGTATTGAGTAATAAGCACCGAGTATCGAGTATTTGCCCTTTTTTTGGATACTCAATACTCAAAAGTAGTTACTCGATACTTTTTGAGTTGTATTTTTAAGCAAGTTTTTCAATTATTTAATCAAAATAAAACATTAATTTTCCAAAGAATTTATTTTAATTATTTCTTAAGTTGTTGTTAACGTTGAATTAAAAGTTAGCTTTACATTTATTTTTGATTTAATAATAAAAGACATACAAAACTTCAATTTGCAGATAAAAACTATGCGTTACAATTTCAAAAAATCCGTTAAAAGTATCGAGTAGTATTGAGTACCCAAATGAAAAGTATTGAATATTATTGAGTAATCGAAAGTAGTAGAATTTGCCAGCACTAATGTGAAAGAGTAATGTGACTGACTGACTGATTCATTCATCATTGCAAAGCTCAAACCGCTAAAGATAGAAACTTGAAATTCGGGTATTGGATTCTTTCGCAACACCTAAGAAGGGATTTTTGGAAATTCGGACGTTAAGAGGGCAAAAACGGACAAACAACTTTGTATCTTCAAAACTAATAAAGAAAGAATACAAATTTTAAGTTTGTCTACATTTAATTAAAAAAGGATAGGCCAGGTGTCTGGTACTTTTTGGAAATTCGAAATTCTAGATGATCAAGACGGCATTTTATAGGCATTTATTTATCATTAAGCCATATTTCGGGAATATATATATTTGTATGGGGGCTATGAGAAATCATGGACCGATTTTTACTATTTTCCGCACACTTTCTTCTTTTATAGTACAAACTACGTAAACAAAATTTCATGGTATTATCTGCAATAGTTTTCAAAATATTGCAATAAAATGGATGAAAAATATCAAATTTTTATGGAGGTGGTCTCACATATTGGTTCATAACTGTGGTTAACCTAAACCGATTTTGCTGATTTTAAATAGCAAACTTCTCGAAAGCACTTCTGACAGAATTATTGAAGGTTTGGATCCCGAGTATATCTGGGGACTTCAAAAAACTGATTTCAACAGACAGACAGACAGACGGACATGGCTTAATCGACTTCGCTATCTATAAGGATCCTGAATATATATACTTTATAGGGTCGGAAAATTTTTTTGTGGAAATTACACACGGAATGACAAACTTATATATACCCTTCTCACGATGGTGAAGGGTATAACAAGTGAGAAAAAATTAGCCAACAGAAACACAGAATGTGTGACGTCACAGGGCCTAATTGCGCAGAACATTTTAAAATTTTACGCGCGTTGTCGTAATCTTTATTCTATCATTCTTGGCTGTATGAATGTATGTATACAAATTTTGTATTTATCATGGTGTAACTATACAAGGTGAGTGCCAAATCGGCAACAAATACAACACAATACAGAAACAACAGGCATTTTGTTTGTGTAAAATAATGTACTCCTGTCAAAAATACTTGAAAATGTATTAATTTTGACATAAGTAAATTGTAAACAAAGTCAGTCAGCTGAGCTACTGCACTCACCTTGTATAATTACACCATGGTATTTATATACATAAATTAATTATAAAATATGTATGTATATTCTTTAAGTGTCAAAGTATTTAAAAACAATTTGAAATTTTATTTAAATCCTTAGCACTCATCCCAGCAAGTTTAATAATAGAACACATTATAAACCACAAAAAACCATACAGGTAACACATACACTCACACACACAATTATTTACTCATGTATATAAATCAAATTTATAAATAAAACATACAACTTATATTATTGAAAATAACTACATTTTAACTCTTTCTTTTCCACTTAACCCATTGCAATTACTCCATTGAATAATTGCAATCATAATCTTTAGTTTGGTACACACACCAAGCTAAAGATTATTTAAAAAAAGGAAACGAATTTCTTACATAAACAGAAATTCCAACTTTTTTCATGGTCTAAAATTGAAGAATTCCGGTACATATTTGAGAACTCCAACATTGATATTGTATGCGTTTCAGAAACATGGTTTCATACAAGTATCACTGATCTTTCAATTTCTCTAAGTGGCTACAATTTAATAAGGGTTGATAGAGTTAGGCGCGGTGGTGGAGTGGCTATTTATATTAGAAAAGGCATAGCTTACAATATTAAAAGCACATCTTATAGTAATGATGATGGTGATAGTAATAATTGCTTGGTGGAATACGTCTTAATAGAAGTCATATCCGATAGAAGAAAATTACTGGTTGGAAGTTTGTACAGGCCTAATAATAATATACCAATGGAACCGTTTTTTTCAATTTTGGAGAACTTCACAGCTTTATATAATGACGTTGTCCTTGTGGGTGATTTCAACTCAAACCTTTTGACTGACAGTAGCATTATCGACATCTTGGCACCATTAGGACTTGTTCCAACTAACGTAACCACAGCTACTCACTTTACCTCGTCCAATAGCACTCTAATAGATCTTCTCTTTGTTGGTAATAACAGGAATGTTCTATTTTACGACCAACTGTCCGCCTCGTGTTTTTCGAAACACGATTTATTGTTCATGACCTATAATTTTCAATTGCAAGTACCACCCTATTCAATAACTTTTCGTGATTTCGAAAATATTAATTACACCACACTGGAACTAGAATTACTCAGAGTTAATTGGAATGCAATCTATTTTATGGCTTCACCAGAGGATCAACTAGCCTTTCTTGAGCGTAATATATTATGTTTGTTTGATAAATCTGTTCCAATAAAAACCAAAATAGTGGGTCAAAAAAATAGACCATGGTTTTCACCATATATTAAGCAAGCTATTAAGCAAAGAGACTTAGCTTTTTCTCGTTGGAAACGGTTTAAAACAAACGATCTACACGTTGAATATTGTTCAGCAAGAAAGACAGTACACAAAATAATTAAGCAGGAAAAATCTAAATTTTACACTGAAAAATTCTCCACGGCTCTGGGATCAAAGAAAACCTTGGATATTGTAAAAGAAATTGGTGTTGGTAAATCTAGAAATTATGACCCTGTTTTTATTGCACCAGATGTTCTTAATGAAAAATTTTTGAATATTCCTTTTGTAGAAGCTGATATTAGTTTTTACAATCATAGCCATAACAATCGTGAACCTCATTATAACTTCTCTTTCGATTGCGTAGATCAGTTCGATGTTATAAGGAACTGTATGTTAATAAAATCAAATGCAGTTGGCGTCGACGAAATTCACCCAAGATTCTTTAAAATAATTCTTCCAATAATATTGCCCTATGTTACACATATATTCAACAATATAATTACCACTAGTCATTTTCCCTCAAATTGGAAAAAATCTAAAATTATACCAATACCTAAAACTAAATCAGAATATAGGCCAATCGCTATTTTACCCTTTATGTCCAAAATATTTGAGAGGATAATACATAGTCAGATATCTAATTTCGTAAATGATCATAATTTGCTTAATGATAAGCAATCTGGGTTTCGGCAAAAACACAGTTGCATAACTGCTCTTGTAGATGTTGCGGAAGATATAAGAAGTGAGATAGATGAACGAAAAACCAATATTTTAGTACTTTTAGACCATTCGAAAGCTTTTGATACAGTCGATCATAACGTCCTATGTTATAAACTACAGCACATGTTTATGTTTTCTACAGCCGCTACGCAACTAGTATTTACATATCTTACCAACAGGCATCAGTATGTTCAAAGTGGTAACGATAAATCAAATTTACTACCTGTTATGAGAGGTGTACCGCAGGGGTCAATTATTGGGCCTCTACTATTCTCGCTTTATGCTAATGACCTGCCGAGTCAACTTACGCACAGTAAAATCAGAATGTATGCTGACGATATACAAATTTACATCAGTTGTGATTTATCTAAAATTGAACAGTGTGTCTTAACTCTAAATACCGAGTTAAAACATATTTATAAATGGGCTACTGCTAATGGTCTTAGTATCAATCCAAAAAAGTCTAAATATCTTCTAATCCAAAAACGGACTACTATAAGTGATCATATACCGGATATTTTTCTTAATGACACACGTATAGAAAGGGTAAACTCAGCAAAAAATCTTGGAATTATTTTTAATAAGAACCTGACATGGAGCAATCATATTAATTATGCATGTGGCCGTACGTATTCCATGCTTAGAACTCTCTGGCAAACGCAGTATTGCACACCTGTCAAAATAAGAGTACTTCTTGCAAAAACCTATTTATTGCCAGTTCTGATGTATGGATGCGAATTATTTGCCAAATGCGATACCGCAAGTACAAGAAAACTAAACTCAGTTTACAAAAGTATTGTGCGCTATGTATATGGCGTGAAAAGGTTTGATTCTGTTTCGCCTTTTACGGCAAAACTATATGGTATGCAGTTTGATGCCATACTCAAAACAAGAGTACTCCTGTTCATGCACAAAATCGTGTATACCCAACAACCACAACATCTCTATAACCGCTTAACCCTATTGAGTTCTAATAGAGGAAAGCGAATCTTATTGTTTAGACATCATTGTTTAACTTCTGATTGGCAATTTTTTCTTAATGCAATCCGGCTTTGGAATCTACTCCCGCACAACATACAAATAATAAGTAACGCACTGAGATTTAAAAAATGCATTATTAATTTTTTTACATGTTAATTTGTTAACTAAACACTTTTCTTTTTCTTTTTTGTTTTCTTTTATAAATTTATAAATTAATTAATTAATTAGTTTAATCACTTTATCTTTAAGAATTATAATTTTTAATTTTTAATTTTTTTTTTTTCTTTTTAATGTTTCTGCTAAAACAATGTTCTATACTGCAATAAGAGACTTTAAGTCTTGTGTATAGAATTGGAAATAAATAAATAAATAAATAAATAAATAAATATTATTTTTGTAAATACACTTTATTAATAAAATTGACGACGATGAATAACCGTAATAACGTTGTACTAAAAAAGCCTTGAAGGCAAATATGAAAAATTAATAAACGCGAAACGATGAGCATCAATAAATCTCTTCTATTAATAACATATTACAAACACTAATTCCTTGTGTTTTATTTTATTTATTTTCCTTAACTCAACAAACACTCTACATCAACTTTATAATTTCTCAGGATTGAGATTTTCATATTAGTTTATTAATCACCCAGATTAATAAAATACAATCGTTAATCATAAAAGATTATTTTTGAGAAGATACAATTTTAAATTATTAAGTATTGAAAATGATTTTGGCGGTGGGTTTGTAAGTCCCCGTTTACATTATAAAATTTCTGTCGCTGCCATTTTTTGTAGACGAGAGCGATAAGACGTATTATGCATGTACTCTGGAGACACGCTTTGTTCCCTCGTTCGTAGTTTTAAACGTGAACATCCACAAACAATCGCAATGCAATTTTATAAAAGACACTGTAGTAATTTTTTTAGTGTTTTCAAATTCATGAGTTTTATGGCAAATGTACTCAGTGCTTGGAAAGCTAGAATAGGCTTAGCTCGCCGGATTGGAGAGGGTTCTTGAGCACACTTACCCTATAAACACTACACAAACAAAAAAATAAATAAATCTTTCCAAGGCTTGACTTTAAAAGAAATGTAAATTTAACAAGAAAAACCTGGCTATTGAGTGAATGCTAATTATGGTAATTTCGTAAAATGTGTATAGAAAAGTGATAGATGTTTTTATCACATTGAACACTATTGTATAATTGACCCACCTTTATTATCTTAAGATACCGCTAGTATTCTTTAAATAATGTTCAGTAGCTACCCCAAGTATATAAATCTTAATACATTTAAAATTTAGTTTTATTAAATTCTTAATACTCCGTAAATTGACTTTACTCTTGAAAATTTCAATAAAAAAGCGGAAGATTGAACCAAGCTTTACACCTCGTTTATGCTTAGATCTCTCATGTATGTGATTACTTGATAATTACATTGATTATCGATATCTTATCAATGTTGCTAACTAAATTCGTACTCGTAAGCCATTTATCTTGCAGCCATAGTGACCAGTAAGTTTTCCGACTAGCAACGGTAAACACATCTCAGAGGGTTCCAACCCTGCTCACTGGGTATGCTGAACATAAAAATTTTCCAGTAAGTACTATCTAACATCATTATAAACACTAGGGTGACCGCAAAAAATCAATGTCGGAATCTTGTTCGTCTTAACCCGACAAAACGAACCCCCTTTCCAGATATTGGGATAGCCAAAATTTGAGCCCGATTAAACGACGGTAACACGTGCCGCTCGTCGCTTAAAATTTAAAAAAAAAGAATTTTTTGGCCAAAAAGTTGACGTATTGAGCCATAACTCGAGAACGGTAAATAATAAAAACACGCACGATATCACAAAAGATAGCTTATTTTGTTCTTCAAAATTTATGTTATGAACAAAATTGTTGTAACTCTGAGTCAAACCGAGTTACGGCAGCCTTTAGCTTCGAAAACGTGACCTGGTGCCACCAGGAGCATACTTCATATATTATGTTATTATGTGATAAATTTTTAATTTTTTTGGTATATTTTTAAGTTTAAAGTAGAAATGTAATAAAAAACACAAGTAATACAGTTAAATTCAAGAAGATTTTTATTTTAATATATAAAAATCAGGGATATATTCGATAATAATACATAGTTATCCAATTTATTATAAAGCTTTTGTTAAAGTACTTTTTGAAACGTCGGGATACAATGCTCGGCATTTGCTTACAACTTGCAGGACATATTGCTTTTGTTCTTCATCTTTTGTCGGTGTAAGGTATCCGACAGAAATGCCACGAGAATTTTAATAGCTACACTAGAGGCACTTAACCTTGACCCTCTTAAGTACAAAGTCTCCAAAACTTTCTTACATACTAGAAGGAAAATGTTCAGAGAACAGTATACTAAAAATATTTCAGATAAACATTCCAGAAAAAGAGGCCTTGGTTGTCCATTGGGACGGTAAACTTTTACCGGGCGTTTTAAAAAATGAGGAAGGTGAGCGAATAACTATTGCTATTTCATACGGCGATAAGGAACAACTGCTGGGAGTTCCTGTAACAGAAAACAGCTCAGGAGAGGAGCAAGCAATTACCGTATATGAATGCCTACAGCAATGGGGTCTTCCCAACACCGTCAAGGCGATGTGCTTTGATACTACAGCATCCAACACTGAAAGATTTAAAGGAGCATGCGTCATATTGCAGCAAATGTTAGGAAGCGGATTACTGCACCTAGCTTGCCGTCACCATATCTTGGAAATTATGTTAAGAGGCGTATTCGACAGAAAAATGGGTTCAACCACGGGACCTCATCCAGACATTTTCAAAACATTTCTTCTTGCGTGGCCCAAGATAGACAAACAAAAATATGACACAGGTATTAGTGACAATATAATACAAAAGCAGCTATCTCCAGAACTAATTGCACATGTTACTGCTGAATTCAAAAATAAATTAACTGAAAACCATCCAAGAGATGAATACAAGGAGCTGTTGCAGTTGGTTCTCGTATTTGTAGGATCACTAGACGGCAATGTTGTGGGTTTTAGAACTCCTGTTTTTCTAGTTAAAATTTACTGTAAAGCTTGGTTCAATGCTCCAAAAGCTTATCTAGCGCCAAAGCAAGATTTGGACATTTTGCGTAGTCTATTAGACTATAAAGAATGTGACAACGACATCGCAGAAATAGCACTCACTAAATTTTCGAATCATTTGTGGTATTTGAATACAGAGTTGGTTGGATTGTCGTTCTTTGATCCCACCATTACAGACGATGAAAAGTTATTAATGGCTAATAAATTGTTCAGTAGCACAGATGAACAATCAGAGCAAGCTAGGGTTGTAAATCCAAAAGTTAGGAAAGAAAAGTTAGAAGAGTTTGTTGATGGAGGATTAATTAATTTACTTTCCAAAGAAACGTTTAATTTTTTTGACCGATTTAATATAAAAATAGATTTTCTTAGACAAAATCTAAAAACCTGGCCTCAAAATAATAACTTCCAAGAAGGATTGAAAATTGTCAAAACATTAAAAGTAGTAAATGATATGGCTGAGCGTGGTATTATATTAATAACTGACTTCAACGACCTTCTGACAAAAGATGAAGAACAAAAGCAATATGCCCTGCAAGTTGTAAGCAAATGCCGAGCATTGTATCCCGACGTTTCAAAAAGTACTTTAACAAAAGCTTTATAATAAAGTGGATAACTATGTATTATTATCGAATATATCCCTGATTTTTATATATTAAAATAAAAATGTTCTTGAATTTAACTGTATTACTTGTGTTTTTTATTACATTTCTACTTTAAACTTAAAAATATACCAAAAAAATTAAAAATTTATCACATAATAACATAATATATGAAGTATGCTCCTGGTGGCACCAGGTCACGTTTTCGAAGCTAAAGGCTGCCGTAACTCGGTTTGACTCAGAGTTACAACAATTTTGTTCATAACATAAATTTTGAAGAACAAAATAAGCTATCTTTTGTGATATCGTGCGTGTTTTTATTATTTACCGTTCTCGAGTTATGGCTCAATACGTCAACTTTTTGGCCAAAAAATTCTTTTTTTTTAAATTTTAAGCGACGAGCGGCACGTGTTACCGTCGTTTAATCGGGCTCAAATTTTGGCTATCCCAATATCTGGAAAGGGGATTCGTTTTGTCGGGTTAAGACGAACAAGATTCCGACATTTTTTTTGCCCCATATAAGTTGCGGTCACTCTAATAAACACACAGACATGTACTACCTAAATGATACTTATTTTTCCTTTCAGGAAGCAGCTGTTTTGCTTCTTTATTTGCCCACCCTGCCATGTCACCAGAAGATCCATGAGAATTTTGTCTGGGACCCAAAAACATCCACCTGACCTCTCCTACGTTAACTCACTGTCATACCATTATTCCTTGTTAACTTTAGAGCAAACCCATTGTTTCAATTGGTTTTATACTTTTATAAATCTCAGATATACATATTTATTTTTTTTTTTCTTTTCTTTTTATTAGTAATAAAATTTTCTATTCCGATTTAAATACTATGTATGTATATTAACTTAAAGCTAACCCTATTATATACCTAAATTATGGTATTACTTTGTACTCGTAACTTTATATCTGACATAATGTTATCTTATGGCATGAGATATACTGGTTATGTTGTGCTACTGGTGTGAGCATAATTTTAATATAATTTAACATGACATGTGATATACTAACATACTTATATTAACATAAATACGTATTTAAAAATATTTGAATAAACATTTGAGTCAGGGTTGTCAGATTTTTTTGAGCTTCGTCGCCAAAACGGATGTAAAAAATCGCCAAAATTCGCCAAAATCCGATTTTGTTCAGTTTTTAATTTTTTTATTATTTTAAGAAGTAAATTTTGTTTACACAAAAAAAACTAGTTCAATTTTTAAGTCAAAAATCGCCAAAAATTGAGAAAAAACCAAAAAAATCGCCAAAAATATTTTTTTTTAGTTTTTGTTGCATTTTTTTTATTTAATTCATTAATTGCTACTTTAAACAATATTTTAGTAAAACATATACACATTTATATTCGTTTTTGTATTTTTTACTATTTAAAAAATTTTAAAACTTTGTTAAAAGAGAGTTTTAAATTACATAAAAATGGAGATCAAAAAGTTCGTAAACTTCATCCTCAGCGATTTCATTACTAGAGTCTTGACTTTTATACATAGTTGAGTTGAACTTTTTTATCATTTCATTAGTCGGTGTAAACGAATTGCAGCATAATTTGTTTACGTTCATATGATTAATTATTCTCACTAGAGCGTCTAAAAGCTCATATTGAATTTTATTACTTAGTCGAGTTTTTGTCCAATTCATTATTGAAAAGACCCTTTCAACGCAGACATTACTAGTTGGAACTATCAATATAGTAAGAACGGCCAAAGATATTTGCTTAAAATGCTAAGTACCTGCTGTATCGTAATAATCAAACACTTTTGGCCAAAATTGAAGTAAATTTGTTGGAATTTCGTTATTAAAAAATTATTTCAATTTATGAACGGAAGTTTTCCCCATTGAGTTTCATACACGCCTATTACTACATTTGGATCCATAAATGGTCTTAATGTTTCTTGAACAACGCCAAATTTAGTTTGAGATAATGTATTCGCACACTTTGAAATAGAAAATTGTCCAAAAGCTTTAAAAAAGTTCATATTTTCTGGTAATCTGCTTATCATCTCTTTTAAAAGTTTTTTTAAATACACAAAACAGTTTTCTTTAAGTACGATTATTTCTATTTCGCTCAATTTCGCATTTCTTAATTCTGTATCAAACTCTGCTCCAAAATCAATTACATTTAGAGGCAAAACTGAATTTGAATTATCAATATATATTTAATCCTTTAATTCCCAGTGGAACATAGGGCCGCAAATTATCAATAGCTGCATGTAAATCATTGAAAAATTTTTCATTGTTTTCAGTATTATATAAAACAGAAGGCTTGAAAACTTTTGTTGAAAACATAAGAAGTGTACAATACATTTTTTCATGCATGCTTCCTGCATCCATGCTGTCCGATTGAAATTCCAAATTTAGATGATTCATTTCGTTGACAATTGGATTTATAAAAACCAAAAAAACCGATTTTTTCATCACATAATTTATTATAGATGTTTTGGTGAAAATCGCCAAGAAAATCGCCAGTGATATCAAAAATCGCCATGTCGCCAAACGGAAAATCTCGACGCCAAACACGTTTCAAAATCGCCACGTTTGGCGAGAAATCAGCATATCTGACAGCCCTGATTTGAGTGTATGCTTACATTTAATATTTTATTTTATAATGTTAACATTTGTAATTAATTTTTTGAGTGATCTGAGGTCTTCTGTTTACAAAAACTTAGTATATTTTAAAATTTAAGTTCAATAAAAAACAAACTCATTTAGTTAGAACTTTACCAACATTTTATTATTATTATGTATTTGCAAAATTTGTTACAACAAAAATTGCATGAACGTGGACATTTCTTCATTGACCATAATAAATACATATAAATTGAACTACATAAGAACATGTAATTGCATGCTTCTGCCTTTTTGAAGACAAAGAAAAAAACTTCACTACACTCGAGTTCATTCTGAAGTTGAAAAGGCAATTGCAATGTACTTTGCAGTCACTAAATTTGAATTAACGCCTTGCATTCATATTCACATTAAGAAAATGCAAATTCATATGAAATGTATGTACATATGTATTTAAAACTATCATCCAGTTCAGCAAAAATTTAATCATCCAAATATTTGACGGAAAACACCCCATTTAAGAAAAAGTTTTTAACACCTCCCTCCGAAATTCCTGTAGCTTTCGACTTGTCTTTACGGAGCTCATAATACCTTTAACTAAAAATATATCATAAAAATAACTCTAAAAAACTTTAAGGTCTCTCTCATATTTTCTTTATCAGCCTTTAAATAGTGCTGATGATAAATAAATTTATATGTAAATACAAAAGTAATACTCGTATGTACTTTAACGCCAATAAAATCCATTCTAATTTTTTACAAATTTTTGTATTTCTTCTATTTGAACATATAATTTATCACGTATCTACAACTGAAAGAGGAGCAAGAAATATATGTATGTATGTATGTATTTGAATGTGCCCGGAAGTTGAAAAGATTTAAACATTAAACACATAATACTCAACCATTCGAAGAATCCTTTTTCAACGTCAATCTGTCTGTCTGTTGGTCTACGTGCCTCTTTTATAAACGAAACATTCGTAATACTTAATGAATTCTTGGTGTTGAAACCAGATTTAACGATTTTATCGAAAAAGTTTTATATTTGCTCCATTGTGTTGTTGTTGTTATTGTTCTTTGTTAATCAACAATTAAGAATTGATTACGTGAGGTATTTATTTTTGATAAATTGAAAATTACTGATATTTTTTTCATTTGATTTATCTTTCTCTTTTCATTCTCTTTTCTTTTCATACTCGTAAAATATGTATGTGCATTAAAATATTAATAATGATAATAATTATATAATTACTTACTTTGCAAAACAAACAGAAGCAATGGAAAATTGTTTAACGCTTTATTACCAATTATTAGTTCGAAGCTTTCTACTTTCATTAGCTGGCTAGCAACCAATTCAAAATCAAATATCTCGTTTGAAATTTATTTACATTAGAGTTTTTTTTCCCGCAGTTTTTCGCTTCCCGGGAAAGCGGGATTTTTTTTAATTTCCCGGGATCCCGCTCCATAGAAACAATAAAACGTAAATTTGTCTTTATCTATGAAAAATCTTTTATTAAAAAACGTGAGGAAAAAAACAAGGTAAAAAATACTTAAATACTACAAAAATTAGTTTTAATTGAAAGAGGAACTTGAATTATTACATTACGCTTTTAAATGTAAATTTCTTATTATTAGGCTCTAGATACTAGATAAAAAAAAGAAACATAAACATAACAATTTAATTCATAAAAAATAGTGAAAAAACAATTTCAGGGGCTAAATTGCCGCATTCGATATCGAGTAAAATTGATAGTAATTTTCTTATTTGAGATTATGGCATTAGATATCGAGTAAGAAATTTAGAACATTTGCCCGCTTTACTGAAAAAACTCGTTCACTTTCTACCGAAGTTGGACGAATAGTTAAAAGTGCATTAAACAAGTATTCAATATTTTGAGTTCTTTGACCGATTCCTTCAACAAATTTTAACTCCTTTTTTAAGTATAAGGAGCGAGTTGCGAGTTGTTTAATTTACATATACAATAAATATAAATCTACAGTACCAATTTCAAAAATATAACTTAAACGATGACAGCCGCGAACACAACATTTTAGCATTTCTGCGCTTTCATCTTGATTTAGCTGAAAAAATTCACATTTACCATTTTATTTAGTATTTCGATATAATATGCATTTTTTAGCATTTTAAAATTTAAGGGCCATTACTACAGCTTGCCTCTTATGTTCTTAATAGTAAAAGGTAACTTTAATTAAAGTGAGGAATAAAGTGACCTTTAAAATTTTTCGTTATTACAACTTCCTTGTAAAATAAAATTATTTTTTTTCTAAAATATGGCAATACCAGTGAAAAACCGATTACTTTTGACAAATTACTGACAAGAAACAGTAAACTGTTTGTGTTTGTGAAAATATTTGTTTGTGAAAAAATATAAATCAAACGTCTGCTTTCCATTTTTGTTTGTCAAATTATTTATTGGCAAAACAAAATTAAAATTAATTTATTTTTCATAAAGTTGAAATTTTTTCCATAACATATGGCAACTTAATACATAATCCTCACTATAAAATTTAAAGGCAAGATGATCTTCCTTTTAGCTTATCGGTCGGTTTTAGATTAAAGTAAACTTATAATAACCAAATACTTCTTATCTGTCCGATAACATCATACCTTTAACTATTGCAAAGTTGTAATAACACTGTGCTAGAATTTGACACTTTTTTTTTGTGACAAACGGGGCACCTGGCGGGTTAACCTAATTCGGGTACGCTGAATCCAGTGGTGCTAACCGTTTTTTTAGGTTAGCTCGTTTTTTCGAAATATACCGTTATTTCGAAAATGGAGGAGGTTGCACAACATATATTCGCGTAACTCAAAAACGGTTAAGTTTATTGAATAAACTAAAAAAACCGAAATTCCGCAATGAAATTTTCTTTAAGCAAGGTTAAACCTTTTTCCAATATGCGCAGTCGTTGTAGAAACATAATTTTTTTTGACCAAAAAAAAATAGTTTTTTTTTAGCAAAATTTCAAAAATTTTGTTTTTTAAAACGGCATGAAAAATTGGAAAACGCAGCTGTGTTTCTAATTTTTTCTGCAGGTATAGCAAACGAAGTTCCAAACAAAACAAGATATAAATAATTAAAATCTGTCTACAACTTTTGATTTTATTCACAAAAGAAGAAATATATAATATCCAGACGAAACTTCAAAAATTAAAACATTTATTTTTGTTGTTAAATAAAGTTTAAGTTTTTATTTACAAATTTATTCTTCTTCCTCCTGCAGATTCCAACAAATATCCCCTAATAGCGAATCAAGTTGTTTGCCACTATACCAGTGTTCGAGTCTGGCTGTTACTTGGTGAAATCTCTCGCCATGTACATCAGACTCGGCTGGTGATTGTTCATTAAATTTTTCTGCATGACAATGCAAAAAATGTATTTTCAATGACATTTTGACGTTTAAGTTTTTAAATGCGGTTAGCATATCTCCGATTAAAATTCGCCAATTTTCAGACCGATGATTTCCTAATACATTTTCTATTACTGATTTCACAGAATTCCAGCCCAATAGCTCCATATCATGCAATGCAAGTTCAAATTGTTGGTCCTTCATTAGACGACGAATGTCCGGTCCATTAAGAATTCCTGCAAAAAAAAAAACATTATGATATGAAATATAAATCTAATTTAATAAAGTAGCTAGAGTTTATGCCTTATTTTACTTTCATGCCGCTTAATCGTGGAAAAATTCGGCGCAATTCGGTACAAGCAATTCCATCTGGGTTCAATGCTTTTATACATTTTTTTACAATACCCAGTTTGATGTGGAGTGGAGGAAGCAAAATCTTTTCCATCGGCACAAGTGGTAATTCAATAATATTATTTCTATGCAATCTGCTTTCCTCACGTATAGCCCAATCCCGTGTATTGTACTGGTCGCCATGGAAATGCGTATTCCATAAGCACATGAAGCACATATTTTTAGTATAGCCCAATTGCGTGCCTCTTAAAAGAGTCACCAATTTTAAATCTGCGTATATTTTCCACTTGTGGTCTTCATATTTAATTAACTCTATTATTTTTTTCATTGATGCGTATGTCTATTTAGTATTTGTGCTTAGTGTTATCGGAATAGGACTTTTTAAATTAGTGACATGTAGCAAAACTGCTTTTAAGCTACTTTTGGACGAATCGATGAATAAGCGCCAATCTTCAGGATTATATTCATGTTGCATTGTTAAAACCAAGCCGCGAATGTCAGTACAATACGCGAGAGAATTATTCTCAATAGATTTAAAAAAAGTCGTAAATCGACGATGGCGATTGATAGCCCCGTATATTTGTACGTCTGGTGCTAAAATATTAGCTTGTTTTAACTCTTTTGTTAAGAGAATGCTCTGTCTTTGAGACAATTTTAGGCGTCGTACCATTATATCCAGACGATTTTGCGTGATTTCGTTGTGGTTACATGGAATCGTGATGTATGACGGTTGATACATCGATGCAGCTGCTCCACAGGTTTCAACAGATTGAATTATTGAGGGAATATCTTCTGTTAGTATTTGGCTATCCGGAACAGGAATTTCGTCAGAATGTGGCAGCGGAAATTGAGCATATATTGTTGCAGTGTAAGATATAGAACCACTTTTTCTTCTGTTCATGCCGGCTGTATGATTTATGCACGCATAACACTCATCTTCAATATGGAGTATGGGATCTCTCCAAATCATTGGAACACCAAATGGCATGGCATCTCCATTTTTTTCCACTTATTTAAATGGTAAATGCACTTTGTACACACTATTGATGGAGACCAACTCTTGCCACATATAACACTTAAAGAAAAATATGTTTCATACAAGTTAATTGTTTCAGTAGTCATTTTACGGCGACTTGGCATATTTGTATATTTCCCACACACATAACAAAAGTTATGAAACTTGTTCCATGCTTCCATCTTAGATATTTCAATGTAAATGATTAGACTCAAGACTGTCAAAGACTTTAAACTTCACTATTCACTTTCGCAAGCACTCGCCATATGACATTGAAGGGGTTGAGGAACTCTTATTTATACTGTAATTTTTTTTATCAAAGTACCTATCAAGACCTTCATGAACATAATTTGTAAAAAACCCAAAGCCGGGACGATTTCTGTTTCTACCTGTTCCAGGTATAACAATAGAATACGTTACTTAAGTTTTTTACAAGACCGATTTGTGCGGTTTTTGTCCGCACAAGAAAATACAAATATGTAAAAATGTATGACTTTATTTTTTAATTCTAATGCTAGGTACACACTACGCAACTCGTTTCTGCAATACCATGCCATAAAACACGACTACACACTATGCACCCTACATCAATGCAACCAGAAAATATCAAAATATTTAGATGAGTTACGCGAATATATGTTGTGCAACCTCCTCCATTTTCGAAATAACGGTATATTTCGAAAAAAAAAAACGAGCTAACCTAAAAAAACGGTTAGCACCACTGGATTCAGCGTACCCGAATTAGGTTAACCCGCTAGGTGCCCCGTTTGTCACATTTTTCAACTAGCACAGTGTTATTATTTTTTTCTCAGAAATATTTGTCATTTCTTCAATAAATAAAATGTTTAACGTAAAGAAAAATAAATACCAAAATATTTTAGTTCACCCTAAAATATGTATGCCAGTAAATAAAATCAATAATTTACTTTTTTATATCTTCAAAAATGAAAAAAGAGAGAAAATTAACAATATTTCTTCCAAAAAAATAAAAATCCAAAAATAATAATTATTTCTGACAAAAAAAAAAATAAAAATCAGAATCTGACAATTATTTCTGACAAAAAAAAATAAAAATCAAGAAATTAAAAATCATATTATTTTATGAAAATATAGTTAAAAACCATCAAAACGGTGTGCTTGACTTGGCTCTCCGATATTTCCTTGTGGTTGCTTTTTCTTTTGAAAATTCTAGAATAATTGTTATTTTTGGTTCCTGATTTTAATTTGTACTTTTAAACACCTCAAAAATTGTGTTACTTAAATTTATGTACAAAAGTTGTCCCCCAACAACTCCCTCGCCATTTCTTTACATATATATTGGGCAGTAAATAATGCCCAAGGTAACTTGTTTTGTGTTCAATTGTCGATTAAATTGAAAAAAGTGGCTTAGTGCTTTTTTACGCTTTTTTTTATCTCGAAATAGTACTTTTTAGTGCTTTTTTTTAATTTTAAAGTGCTTTTTGCTCTTAAAAAGTTGGGAACACTGCATATGTGTATGGGTCGATTTAAAAAAAACGCAATTTTTGTGTAACCGCACTTTTTTTTTTTTTTTTTTTTTTTGCATATTCTTTTTTATTGTATCTTCATTTTAAATGAACTAACAATAGGTATTCAAATCTTAAAACTAAAGTTAATTAAGATAAGTCCAGCCAATGCTAGGCAAAATCTAGTTTTCAAATTCGATAGGATATAATGAGCAACTTGTATTTATTCATCTGAGAGCGGTGGTGTCCCTCCTTCTCAAACGGCTACGACCGGGATGTTGTAAGATGTCTCGAGCGAGGGGATTTGGATGAGTTTCCAGCTTACCCAAATAAAGGGTCACGTGTTTAGTTATTTCCCATTTGACAAGTGGAACATCAAGATCGTTGTGTATGTTGTTGTTTTTAATATACCAAGGAGCGGTAGTTATCATTCGTAGAATTTTGTTTTGACGGCGTTGAATTTTCTCAATATTGGAGTTGGAGGCAGTGCCCCATAACTGGATACCATAGCACCAAATTGGCTTTAAGATTGAGTTGTAGAGTAGAAGCTTACAATCGAGCCGAAGGACGGAGTTTCTGCCGATGAGCCAATGAATTTGGGCTGCTTTCAGTTTCATTTGAGTCAGCTTAGCATCTATATGTGGTTTCCATGTGAGGCGACGGTCCAGATGAATACCAAGATATTTCACGTGTGAGTTTTGAGGCACTATATGGTCATTAATACGAATAGGGGGACATGATTTCCTACGTAGAGTAAATGTTACGTGGGTGCATTTCTGTTCATTTATTTTTATTCCCCATTGTCTTGCCCACTTGCGTTACGTGGTGCTGTAATTGAATCGAGGCATCTTTTGGATCTTTGTGAGTACTGAGAAATGCCGTATCATCAGCAAATGTTGACGTGTGAATTTCATTGTTTGTTGGCATGTCTGCTGTGTACAGCAAGTATAGAATTGGTCCTAAGATACTACCTTGAGGGACGCCAGCACCTATAGGTTGAGGACGGCTTAAATAATCACCTTCTTTAATCATAAACTGACGGTCGATTAAGTATTTCCATAGTAGGTGTTGAAGATTCACCGGCAAGTTCTGCTTTAATTTAGATATCAGGCCTTCATGCCATACTTTGTCGAAAGCTTGAGAGACGTCAATAAAGAGTGCCGAACAGTATCTCTTTTCCTCAAAGGTTTTTCTTATGACTTGTACCAATCTATGTGTTTGTTCTATTGTACTGTGTTGACGTCTGAAGCCAAACTGGTGATTGGGAATGCAGTTGTTTTCATTCAAAATCGGAGTCAGCTTGGTTATAAGCAATTTCTCGAATAATTTGGACATAGTTGGTAATAGACTTATTGGCCTATACTAATCAACTTTGCAAGGATCTTTTCCCGGCTTAGGAATCATCTTTACTAGTGCAATTTTCCAAACCGGAGGGTAGTACTCAAGCCGTAAGATGGCATTAAAAAGAAAGAGGATTAATCTTTTTGCAATGCGAGGCAGCTCAAAAATCATTTTATTGCTGATTTTATCAAACCCAGGTGCTTTTTTAACATTTAAATTATCAATAGCATCAACAACCTCCAGATATTGAAATCTTATTTGTACAGGTGGTCTGGCAACAACAGGCGGTAGTTGGCTAATGTCAGTATCCATATTGGGAGTGAATACATTTTTTAAATGACTTACGGAAAGGTTGCCTTTTTCTTCGTTATTTCGTACCCAAGATCCGTTCAAAGTACGCAGTGGAGGTTTTGCGATTACGGGTTTTCTCAGATTTCGGACTGCACGCCATAATGAATAATTTGACTGGGAAGTTGCGTCTAGACCTTCCAGATGTTGTTTGAGAGACGCTGCTTTTTGCGCTTCTAGCAAGATCCTAAGGTTTTTGGTACATTCTCTCAACCTAGTTTTAAGTTGGGGCGATCTGTGTTGTTGCCACTCTCTTCGGACTCTCCTTTTTTCAGACAATAGTTGCTCAACATCTGCAGAAAAAACTCTGTTGTACCTATTCGGGCGCACTTTACACTACTATTTTAGGTAAAAAAAAAACAAAAACAAAAATGTGAGAGTGATCAGCGAGGAATATGTAAAATACGTAATTCTCAAATTTGTATGTTTGTTTTTTTTTTTTTTTTTTATTTTTTTATAAATTGTGAATTTGAGAAATAAATTGCCTACGAAAATAAACCAAAATAGGCAAACATTTCATCACTTTTGAAATATATTGCTTCATAGCTAAAATGCTTAATTTTGATTTTATTTTTTAATTTTCGAGAGTAAAACAACAAAATTAACGGTGGCTGAAAGAGCACGGAGATATCGAGAGAATATAAAGTTCGATAAAGCGCGTAATGACGAATATAAAAGAAAGAAGAAAGAAAGGGATAATCGTGGTATATTTGAGTTTAAATTTTATTGTTACTGACTGATTCTGTTTTTGCCACAAACTTAATTCGAAATTGGTAAAAATGGATGAAAAAAAAAACAAAGCCGCTTGTCATTTCATGAAGTTTATACAGATTCAGAATAAGAGTTCGAATGCAAATTTATAAATTAAATTAAGTTATTGTTTTGTGTCCAATATTTACATATGTGTATAAGTTTCTTCAAGAATTACTTCCTTTTTTCATTTTTGTTAAAGACATCAAAGAATATATTTAGTTTTGTATGAACATTTTTGTTCATGCGCTTAGGCGCAGAGTTCTGGTCGCAATGTGGAAGATGTTTTCATAAAATTTGGTATATGACATTTTCTCTTAAATATGATGGTATCCAAATAAAGTTCAACACAAAAAAGTCTCACATACGAGTATACAGATATCATGACATCTAATATTATAATGGTCGGTGCATAATTAGTCAAAGCTCTCATAAAAGATCATCTTCGAAAATCACTTTAACACGTATAAACATTTTAATCCATAATCGGTAATATCTACCATGTAGCGTCCTGGGTGTGGGGTACTATATGGTTGGTCTTGACCGACTATAGATAATTTCTGACTTGTTTTATTTAATTTTTGGATCAGCCTAATACATGCTCATATTCATAAACGCATCGGCAATGTAAAGCAATCCTAATACAAGTAAAAGATAAACATATCGTTAACATGTTTATATGAAACATAAACTCAAATGAGTAGATGTCACCGTATCGTGCATATATTTCTAAAGACAAACACAAACATCTATTTAAATGCAAAGGACAACTTATTAGCATCATCAGTAAACAATTGAACGAACTCACAAACAAAATTGTTAACTGTCTAACTTTCATTGTTTTGGCTGAGTATGTATGTACATATGTATGTATGTATGTATGTATGTGTCTATGCCTGCATTTATACAGTCGGTTGAAAAACCAAATGTTGAAAGATGATAAAATCTCAGGAAACGTACATTAAAAATCGGTAAAAAAAAAATAAAGAAAATCAGTTCAGCGAATTTATATGTTGCCTTCAAAAAAGAATAGTGTTACTTTGTAATACATAACATTAACCTTTAACTACACTCTCTTCAAAGTTATTTGATTTGTTTCGCTCTTGCGATCAGCAAACCTACCTGTTGTTTAAGTTTATATTTTTTAGTTATTTCAAACTGAAAAATATTTTATTTTTAAAAAAGAAATAGTTTGAAAAAATTAAAAGGGGTCTAAATTAGCCCACGTCGGTGACTATGTTAAAACATTTCACCTCCGTAGTTGTACGAGTATCTTTTAAAATATTATTTTTTTTAGAAATCAAAATAAGTACCATTGTTTTAGCAATTCTCTCGATTTCCGGATTCTTGTAATTTTTGTAATGTGTTTGGACTCAAATTTCCATCAGTTACTTTTCGCTACTACAGAGCAAAACAAAATAAGTCCCATCCGCAGTAGATCTATTTTTAAGGCCAGGTCTACTGTATATTGTATAAACTGTGTGCATGTGAAGGCATATATGTACTTCACATAAATACTTGTGCTTTAAAACTCCTTTAACACTATTCAGAGAATATGTTTGAACAATAGATAAACTTTACTTTAAGTTTTTGAATGTTCAACTTTGTTCTTGATAGTTTAGGTGTAAGGTTAGTGTTGTCGTATGGGTGGGGTTGTTTGTGTTTGGATAGATTTTTACACTCCTTGTTATGGTGTCGATAAAAATGTTAATGGTTATGTTAACAAGTGTCATCATGCTAAATATTACTATACTATAATAATTGTAGAGTATTGCGGCACAGAAGCACATAAACGTAAAACATAGTATATGCACATTAGACTGACTCACACAATATTTACAATACTATACTATATAGTAGGGTATCCAAGTTTTTTTTTTTTTTTTTTTTTTTGTTTTTTTTAACTTCCCTTTATTATTACACCTGTCAACAAGATGACAATAAGTAATTTAATTTACAGAGGTGGGATGATAATTATCTTAAATCAGTACCTAAGATAACTTAAATCGAATTATTGAATGATAAGTAATATATAATTTTTTTAGTATCGCTCAGCTAGATCTGAAGGTGTAAACCGTTTAAGTCTTCTAGGTGCCAGGATTTCGTTTGCCGGCAACTGTCTGAGTTCCATGTTGGAATGTTGTGTTAAACGATTTGTATGTTTAATGCTGCTGATACGGATAATTTCTTTTATTGTTTTGACGTTATTAGACTTTTCTCTTGTTTGATTAAAACGAACAATTCGAATAAGCGATTTTAAATTGTTAGAATAATTCGATCAAACATTTAAAACTAATCACATTATTCGAATAATTGACATTTTTTTTAAATAAAGTAAGAGATTAGGTGTTTCTCTTCGTCAAGTCAAACGTAAATTCGTAACGTCTGAATCTACAATTAAAAACATCCTGAAGAACACACTCCTCAATGTCCTCCGAAATATTACTTTCGTTAAAATGTTCAACATCACATTCAATACCACTTTCCTCTTGATTAGTACTATTTAGTATTTTTTAACATATTATCGAAATAGAGCCATCCCATCATTTACGGCCCCTTCGTTAAGTCCTTTTATTTCTAAATAACAATGATTTTACACCTTATCGCAGTGGCATTTATGTACAAGGAGCTTCGGACCACTCATAAAGAGTGACGAAAACAGTCACTTTATCTGTAATGAGGGAGCTGTAGCTTAATTGGTTAGCGCATTTGATCATTAAGCATGAGTTGGTAGCCCGGGTTCGAGTCCCAGCCGCTGCCACTCAAACAAAATCAGTTTCTGAGAATTATTAGTTTTCTTTTTATCCATTATAACTAATATTTATCACAGCGCCCTCCTTCGGTGGTATGGCATTCAAACGCCACCGAAGTAAAATAAATAAATAAAGGCTACAAAATCAAGCTTTAACATTAATGCGCCTACACACCAACAGAGACGCTGCAATGCTGCACTAAAACAATCATAATGCGCAATTGCAGAGTTGTGGTATAAAAAGCTTTCTTCTTTCACCACCATTACTTCTTCAACTATCCCCTTTACAAAGAAAGTAACGCAATTATATATAGGCATATTAATTGCCTGAGTGTTACTTCTCTTTATAAAAAAAAAAAATAAATAAATAATTGTCAATATATTTTCATATTGTAGCATCTCTAGATAGCATTTGAAATCTCTGCGATTTAAAAATAAATACCAACATCAAATTTAGAATTAAGAAAAATACTGGAAAAACAATAAATTGAAACAATTCTTTTTATTCGATAATTCCTCATAAAATAATAAGAATTACTCGTTATTCGAAAACGGTAGTTTATAAATTATTCGAATAATTATTCGTACGAAATTATTCGAAAATATAGCATCTCAGAAAATGTATTAAGTTTGCAAAATTCCAATTTCATATTAACCCTGTTTGAAGAATTTTTTACAAGTGTCCCAAAATATTATTGGAAACATCATTTTGAGGAGGATAACAAAAACACTTGTTTCCTATCCATGTAAAGTGAGTCGCTATACAGTTAAATAAAAATTTAAGGCAAATACGAAATTGTTTTGATGTTGCACTTAAAGAACTTGAAAATTTTTGAAATTATTTACATGTTTATTTTTGCATGCAGTAGAGCGTTTTGAGGAGCTAGTTTTTGGTTCCAGAACTTTCACCCATACCATGCATGTGTCCTGATGTGCTACATCAACACAGTACAATAGAACAAACACATAGATTGGTACAAGTCATAAGAAAAACCTTTGAGGAAAAGAGATACTGTTCGGCACTCTTTATTGACGTCTCTCAAGCTTTCGACAAAGTATGGCATGAAGGCCTGATATCTAAATTAAAGCAGAACTTGCCGGCGAATCTTCAACACCTACTATGGAAATACTTAATCGACCGTCAGATTATGATTAAAGAAGGTGATTATTTAAGCCGTCCTCAACCTATAGGTGCTGGCGTCCCTCAAGGTAGTATCTTAGGACCAATTCTATACTTGCTGTACACAGCAGACATGCCAACAAACAATGAAATTCACACGTCAACATTTGCTGATGATACGGCATTTTCCAGTACTCACAAAGATCCAAAAGATGCCTCGATTCAATTACAGCACCACGTAACGCAAGTGGGCAAGACAATGGGGAATAAAAATAAATGAACAGAAATGCACCCACGTAACATTTACTCTACGTAGGAAATCATGTCCCCCTATTCGTATTAATGACCATATAGTGCCTCAAAACTCACACGTGAAATATCTTGGTATTCATCTGGACCGTCGCCTCACATGGAAACCACATATAGATGCTAAGCTGACTCAAATGAAACTGAAAGCAGCCCAAATTCATTGGCTCATCGGCAGAAACTCCGTCCTTCGGCTCGATTGTAAGCTTCTACTCTACAACTCAATCTTAAAGCCAATTTGGTGCTATGGTATCCAGTTATGGGGCACTGCCTCCAACTCCAATATTGAGAAAATTCAACGCCGTCAAAACAAAATTCTACGAATGATAACTACCGCTCCTTGGTATATTAAAAACAACAACATACACAACGATCTTGATGTTCCACTTGTCAAATGGGAAATAACTAAACACGTGGCCCTTTATTTGGGTAAGCTGGAAACTCATCCAAATCCCCTCGCTCGAGACATCTTACAACATCCCGGTCATAGCCGTTTGAGAAGGAGGGACACCACCGCTCTCAGATGAATAAATACAAGTTGCTCATTATATCCTATCGAATTTGAAAACTAGATTTTGTCTAGCATTGGCTGGACTTATCTTAATTAACTTTAGTTTTAGGATTTGAATACCTATTGTTAGTTCATTTAAAATGAAGATACAATAAAAAAGAATATAAAAAAAAAAAAAAAAAAAAAATTATTATTATTGGGCCCAATAGACTAGGATTATCAGTCAGAGGGTTGCGGGTTCCCTTCCCGCCAAAGACTCTGGGTGTTTTCTGCAGATAAGCCAAAAAGCTTCGCAGTTTGTGTTTGTTAATTATATTAAAAAAAAACTATCAGGGGTGTCCAATATTGTAAGAATTGGTTTTAAAACCGACAAGAAAAAATGCTTTGGTGTCATAGAAACCAATGTTATTGGTTTTATGTTCGAATTAGAATTAATGTCAGTTTTAGGTGTCCATGAAACCAATGTTATCGGTTTTTTATTGGAAATAAACCAAGCACCTAACAGCTACCAGTTTTAATTTTTGCGCACTTTTTTATTTTTTATTTATGCAGAAAAACAGCTGTTTTAGTTTTTATTTTTTTGCACCGGGTAATTTTTTAGAAATGTAAGTAAATTAATTTATTAAAAAGAAAAATTTTTGCATTGACCTTTTTCTTTTCTAGGGGAAAACATAAAAACAATACACAAAATAAAATAATCATGGAGTTTATGGAAAAATATTCTGATTTAGCTAAAGGCTACACGAAGCGCGACAAACCAACAGTGAATGCCCTGTGAGAAGAACTGGCTGATTCACTGAATAGTGCCGGGCCATCACAATTTGACGTGAATGGGTGGAAAAAGGTAAACAAAATTTTTTCTACAGAACAAATTGTATTGTTATATGAAATGTCTATTTATTCGTACAGAAATGGACTGAGTGGAAGAGCGAGGTAAAAAAAACTAGCTCAAAATAAGACAATAAGGCAACTGGCGGTGGACCGTTTGCAAAGCATCAAATGACAACAACAGCAGAGGCCATAGCACGGCTATGTGGCATTTCGCAGTTAATGGTGTTTGCGGCGTAGCAGTTGGTCTCAACGAAGATGTAGATGCTGCATGTGAGAAAGAAGTGCCCTCTACATCTTCAAAACGGCCATTGTCTCCAATAACAAAAATGCTACAGCTGCTGATTTATTTATTTATTTTATTTATAAGCACTTATCACCTTTTAATTATTTGATATCAATTATTTTCACAAAAAACACTTTTACTGATATTTTAATGAAAAAATATAATATTTCTGCAAAAAAAGTAAAATAAAAAATAATAAAAATGTAAACAACAGCTGTTTCGATATTGGTTTTATTTACATTCGAAATTAACAAAACCAACTTGGTGTAATTATACAAGGTGAGTGCAAATCGACAACAAATACAACACAAAACAGAAACAACAGGCATTTTGTTTGTGTAAAATAATGTACTACTGTCAAAAATACTTGGAAAAGTATTACTTTTGACATAAGTAAATTGTAAACAAAGTCAGTCAGCTGGGCTACTGTACTCACCTTGTATAGTTACACCATACGTGAGACCAAATGAAACCAATATTGGTTTTCAAACCCACAATTAGCAAAACCAATATTGGTTTCTATGACACCCCTGTATTTTTCGGAAGTGGTGCGTACATGTGAGTAATTACAAAACATGGGCCGATCTTGTTAAATTTCGGAATAGAGAATTTTATGCGTATGAGGATACGGTGGGATATTTCAACATAATAATAGTACATGTAAGATACATATTAGTATTAACGTGAATTTCGAAACTGGACCTTATATGGTAAATATGGTCAACTATGGACCGATATTTTCAAATTGCAACAGTTTTATTTTTGCTCCGTGTAAAATTTTGGATCGATATCGTTATTTATAAAAGATTTATGAGTACTGAAGTGATTTTCGGAAGAGGGTTTTATATGGGGGATACGGTCAAATGTGGACCGAAATTCACAACGAAGGATTTTTGTGTATATAAATGGTTGAGTGGGTACCGATATTTATAAGATATATATATTAATGACTTTTTCGGATGTGGTCTTTATATGGGAGCTATGACCAATAAAATTTCATTTTGGGATTTCTTTTTACATGTAACTTAATTTTGCAAACATTTTGTATTGATATTGCAATTTTATAGACATTTGTGTATCATTGAGCCACATTTCGGGAAAATGTATTGGGTATTGGGGCCATGAGAAATCATGGGCCGATTTTTACTAGTTTCATCACAGTATGTACTTTTATTGAGGGTGCTGTAGCTTAATTGCTTAATTGGTTAGCGCATTTGATCATTAAGCATGAGTTGGTATTTGCAGCCCGGGTTCGATTCCCAGTCGCTGCCACTCAAACAACATCAGTTTCTGATAATTATTAGTATTCTTCTATATATCATAACAGCACCCTCCTTTGGTGGTATAGCATTCTAACGCCACCGAAGTAAAATAATTAAATAAAGGCTATAAAATCAAGCTTTAACATTAGTGCTCCTACTCACCACCAGAGGCGCTGCAATGCTGCACTAAAACAATCATAATGCGCAATTGCAGAGTTGTGTTATACAAATCTTTCTTCTTTCACCACCATTACTTCTTCAACTATCCCCTTTCCAAAGAAAGTAGCACATATAGACATATTAACCCATTAACGCCCAAATAAAAACCATGGACAATTTTTAAAATTAATTTTTTTATATTAGTTTTAAATATCATTACAAATGTACTAAAAGAGAAAAAATCTGGAAAAAAATATTCTAAGTTGTGTTTTTAGAGGTGTACTAAGTTTAGTACAATGGGCGCGTATGAGTGGTATTTTGCAAAACACCCTCTTTCCAAATATAGCGTTTTCAGGTACTTTTTACATGACCTTTTAACTCGATTTGAGCACATAACACATCTAAGTTGACTTGGTAATTTTTGGGGGTTGTGGCCATTATTTTTGCTGTCTTCTTCTGCAATTCTAGAAGATGTTTGCCTATATTTATTGTCCTTTTTATTGCTTAGATACGTGCGTGCTATATGTCTGCGAAACCATAATTACTCAACACGATTATCAGTGTTTGTAATGCATTATAACCTCCATGCATTTGAAGCAGTCATATCCAATACGTAAGTAAACAAAGCCCACCACCACTTCTTGCCTTTCACAGCAATTCGGTACAATCCTATAGACTGCTTCTTTATCGAACACCATCTTTTAACTTTCCCCATATGCTCCAAAGTAACGAAATTTGTTCCAATCGTGCAAACATTGTTATCTTTTCATCTAAGAATTTCGCTCTTCTTATCAAAGCTATAATCATATTCAGCTCTAGGCCTATCCTTTCATGAAATCAATAGACATCGTTTAGTACTGTTGTCGCGCAAGGATTCAGTAGCTCTATATCCAAGGCTCTTTATATCAAAGTCAACAGCATGTTCTTCTGGTTTTGCTGGCGTTTTTTTCAAGCACACTTTTTACAACACAAGTACCTAGAGGATCAATGGTAGCCTCGGAAGTTTTTCAAGAATATATGTACATACATCAAACGTATAACAATAACCGTCGAAGCTGGTCAACGCCCACATGTTTACCCATTATAAATTATTTTAATAATGTTAATAACAAGGCGGTAATAAAAAAAACAATATAAAAACAGCAAAAACCGTACTACTATTACCTTGAATGCTCAGTGTACTAAACTTAGTACAGCCGCACTTAGTATGTTACAGCTCAAAAAATTCTATACAAACTAAACCGTTTTATTTTGATTTAATTAGAATGTGGTGTTATCAAGTAGATAAAATGCTTTCCGACGCTTTTGAAAGTCATATAATGTAAAATAAACTCAATAAGCACTCGCAATCCAGCAAGAATTAAATCGCTAGTCAAAACGGGGATTTCCCTTACTGCTATTTTTCAACTATGATTTACATCAGCTACAAGAACGTTGCATGTACTCTTGTTGACTGGCAAAAAGCATTGCCAGAGCGAAAAACAGCATTATGTAATTTTTACTTCGACTTTAAGTTGTGTACTATTTATAGTACAGTGGGCGGTAATGGGTTAATTGCCTGAGTGTTACTTCTCTTTATAAAAAAAATATATACATATTTAAAGTAAATAGCAAAAAACAGGTTGTTACACATTTTGGTCCATAACTATAGTTCGCCTGATGATGATTTTGATGATTTGCAATTCAAACTACTTGGGAGAATTATAAACGGTTTTTTGTCGTCTTAAGGCCCAACTATAATATGCATATGCTACCTTAAGCAAACGTGCGAACACATATAAATTGTATGTGGCAAACTATAATGTACTTAACGAAACTTTTCGTTAAGTTTTTCAACTGTCATTTGCTTAAGCAAAAAGCGAAACTGATCGCACATTCTGTACGGAATCAGCTGTTTGTTGTTGGTTGTTTGTGTTTTGAACAAAATGGAGAAAGAAGAAAATATATTTATTTTAAATTTAATAGAAAATGCGGAAAAAAATATGTAAGTGCCTTTACAATAAAAGAGACCCTTTTTATTTTAACAAAAATGTCTCTGTCGCGGTTTATTTCTCTGGCAGAACAAGAGCGTCTTCTTCTTTTACAGTGAAGTTCAAGCGCTATCTTTAATATTTTTATATTATTTAAATTTTTAAGTTTTTTCTCCAGTTTTGCAAACACAATACGAAAATTAACAAAACATATGTAAACGTTTATTATTATTTACAATTTAGTGCTGCCACTGCTGTACATTTTAGTACTTTTGCCGATAAATTAAAAAAAGGAAAAATTATGCGTTTCGGGTACGAAGTTTTCTTTGAATTATAAAATAATATAATAATATTTATAAAATATATTCATTTAATGGCTTTTTGTTAAAATAAAAACATTTTTTTTAAACATAAATGAGCAACTGTGGACAAAAAGTTTCAAAGTCATTGTAGGCACCTGAAAGTTAACTCTGAACTGGTTATGCATTTGACAGCCTTTTCGTTAACTTTTGCAATTTGCTTAAGCTTGCTTATGCATATTATAGTTGGGCCTTTAGAATTTCATAAGTATCATATATACTTTGTTGAGTCTCAGTTGAATATTTCTCAGTGTTACACACGGAATGACGAACCAATGTATACCGCTTTTCCATAAAAGATTTTGACTTGCATGAACGTTTTTTTTCTCCTACATTATAAACTGTAACTTTTCACACCAAACATGATTCGTTTGTGTGCTATTCCTAAAACAGATTCCCAAAATGTTAAATGAGCGGCGGCCAGGAATAAAATCAGTAATATCCCGGGCGATGCCGGATCCACAAAGCTAGTTTATATAATAATTAATAAATTAATTAGACCAAAACCTACGGTCCTAGTTATTGATTTTATATGTGTTTATTATTAGTGCAATTAAATAAATGATTTTTATACCCATAACCAAAAAAATGGCGACTATATTAAGTTTGCCAATCCAAAATTTGCACACTTTATTTGTATTATAGAAGGAAAATGGTAGGAGTCGGTCCACGATTTGTTATAGCCTCCATGTAAATGTCTTTCCGGAATATGGCTTTATGGTCCATAGGGAAGCCGTATCCATAAAAATGCTGCAAAAATAAGTTTCATGCTAAGTGAAATTTCAAAAGGATATTTTAGACAAATATAAATATTTGATTATAGTAACTGGAAGAAGCATAAAATTCTTGTAAATATAGTTATTGAGATGAAATTCAGCCAAAATAAACCGAAAATAATTAGAAATTACGATACAATGACGTTTGCCCCCTAATAGGTGAATTGGTATTGGGTTTATATGTTTCGGCACAGACGAATATAAACTTTTACTTGTTTTTAATTATTTATGGTGTTTTCATAAATTACTTAATGTGTTTGTTATATTAAACACGTTGTTAGAAATACATACAAACATTGAACATTTGAAATTTATAGCAAAAAGTCAGTCAATTCATGTTGAGCCAACAACAAACAAAATTCGGCGAACTTACCGCAATAAAATTGTCATATCCTCAAAAAACCATACATACGTTAGTTTACATATACAAGGTGGTGCAAAAGTAATCCTCCTATCAGAAAATGCTATAAATTTTGCGAGGCCCCTAATGTCACGTTAATAACAATGTTACGCTACACTGCTCCAGAGCGCGGACTATTTATTTGACCAATAATCGGTCGGTGACAGCCAAAAAAAAAACATCGGAAGTTTACTTTTGCGCCACCTTGTACATACGTACGTAACTACAAATTAAGGATGATAAATGTTCGACATGCATATTTAAGATTACCAGAATTTCCAAAAAAAAAAAGAAGGAATTTTATTTTTTCTTATCTTAGTTTTGATCGAACAATCTGCAGTAGATCGCTAATATTGACATGTACGTATGTACATAAATTATCCTTAAACAATATAGTATCTCAAATAAGCTACAAATGTGATTTGCTAATGTTTACAATATGTCAAAAATAATATCTATGCGTTTTAATTGCATATTTCTTTCTTCATAAACTTGTTTTACTCCTTTTAGTTTTATGAATCGTTTAAACGTTTGTCATTGTGTTTGTTGGGTGTGATACATACATACATATACCTATTTGCTCGTACATATCCAAACACAACGTGCGAAAGTGGGCGAAATAAAAAAAAAACATATTGTATTTGAAATGTGTGTGCGAATAAATATGTAGCTTTGGCTGAATACATAAAAGATTTTAACGATACCTTGAAGCATAAGGATATTAATTGATTTTCAATGTTTCCGACACAAGTTTGCTTAATCGTGTGCAACAGCAGGAAACATTTCACCTTCTCTTTGTTGGTTTTATATTGTTTAAAAAAGCATTTAGCAACTCAAACATTTAACAGTTGAATTTTTGCAGCTTGTAAAAAAGGAAAAAGAAATAGAAAAACTACTGACGAGAGGCAAAAAAGAAAAAAAAAATATGCAGAAGCCACCAACACCTAAAAAGTTTTTTGGCCATAAAAAGTGGCAAAATTTTAGATTTTTGTATGTTTTGTTTTAATTTCTAATTCATTCCGTAACACGGAAATATACTCAAATAAATATATTTTCGTACGGTTTTGAACAATTATATTCACTCATACTATTGCACTTTGATATTTTGCGACAATATTGTTAATAAATTTAATCTTTCAAAAATTCCAAATATTTAGGAAAATATACATTAGAGTGCTCCAAAAAAAGTTGTAGAAACAAGATTTGAAAATGCCATTTCCAATCAATTCTGTAAATTTAAACGTATGTATTTTCTTTTTATAAGCTCTAGCATGCTCGATGAATCACAATCACCTTTATTGCGAATGTCAATGGTCACATACAAAAGTGATGTCGTCAGCACAATCATGGCATTGCCGTTGACAATATTGCCAACTAGAATAATTAGTATTTAGTTGAACTGTTAATATTCTAATTTTTGATATTTTCTTTTAGTTAGGCTTAAGTTCATTAAATTTAATTTTCATTAAATTATTTTTACTGAAGAAGGAATTGTTTTACAACTTGAAACATTTTTATTTTTGATAATTTTTCTTGACTGGGATTCGAACCTGGGTTGTTGGTTGAATTTACATATGTTTCGAGAAACACCACTTTCTCTCATCAGAATTCTTTGCGTTCTGACCCTTGCACCACTACGTAGCCTGCTAGTCAACAGACAACATCAATCCTTTAACCAGTGACTGGTGGTTCGAAGTTTTCTGTAATTATCATTTTTTTTTTATTAATTTCTATTTAAGTTGTTGTTTTTCATTTTCTTCAGTTTTTTTTTTCTTTCGTATTCATGTCAAGACTTCGTGTCGGCTTTCGATAAAAGCCGACAACATTTTGGCATTATAAAAGGTGACAAAAAATTATATTAAAAAAATATTTGAAATGGAAAAAAATTAAAATTACTACCAATAAACAATTTGAATTGCTAATACAACAGCTTGAAAGTAAACCAAGTTTTGCCAAACGATTTCATAGGGGCCCAGGTGGTAATAATCTTAAAGAAGAATGGGGAAAAATCAAGCTAAAGCTAAATTCTATTGGCCCACCAATTAAAGACTCAATTAGAGACAATTTTTTGAAAAGCACAAATTAATGCAAGAAATAAGTGAGCATCAGAGAAAAATTTATGAAAAATATAAAACTTTAGAAGAAATAAAGTCAGTTTTAAAGGAAACAAGCCAGTACTAGAGAAAACTGTATGAAGTAGAAGAAAAAAATGAAAATGATGGAACACAAGACCAAAGCCACGAAAAATATAAAGTATGCATATATAGTGAATTTCACGTCAAGTGGCCCAATGTTAAAAATCGTTTTGGATGAAATTTGCACCAAGGTTAGTACTATTGGATAGTAGGTCAGACACAAATTTTCAGCTCTATCAGTGCCGGAGTTAGAGGGGGTCAAAGTTGGACATTTTGGTAAATTTTGGTCATACAGGGTTTTTTTTAAATTAGTGTAACTTTTCACCTATTGGTCCTAGCAAAAATTGTCCAAAAGACTTTAGATAGCTATTTCTTCAATCATTTGAAAAATATTTTTTTTAATTTTTAAAAAAATTCTTTTTACTTCTTTTTTTAATTTTTTTTTTCAATTTGGGCTCTTTTTTTCTCAAAAGAAAGCTTATACAATTTACTTTATGGCCTTTATAATCGCCTAATGGGATGCGAGTGGGATATCTATCAAAAAAAAAATATTTTTTAACTCCAGAATAGGATTTTTCAATATTTGGCACATGTATCATTTTCAAATTTCATCCAAATCGGAAGACATTGATTTTTAAAATTGGGCCACTTGACGTGAAATTCACCATATGTATGTATATGTATGTACGAGTACATATATACATGTGTATTTTGATGAATATTAATATACATATAAAAATAACGAATTGGAACAACAAAAAACTTGTTTTTATTCATTCTCTTATTTGAACAGCTTCGTCACTTTGCAAGAAATGTGCGCTGGTATCAAAATATTCATTGCGACTTTCCTCACTATTTATTGGTATGTCATCCTCTTCATTGAAGCTCTGGTATTCAATACAAATGTTGTGTAAAGCAGCACAAACATTTACAATTTTAGTTGCTTTAGCAGGCTTAGAATATTTCTTGCTTTTGCGTGCCTGCTCTTGAATATTGCTTCAGAACTTCTCTCTACAGCGGACCTGTAAGGCGTCATTATAAAAGGCTCAAGAGAATATCCAACATCACCTAAACGAATATACATACTTTTTAAAATGTTCACAAGAATTTTAGTATTTTGTTGTATTATCTAAAAGCCAACAATTACTTTCATAAGCATTGTAGCGTACTTACGTACTGTACTTACGTTCCATACAAGAGAATCGTGGCATTAACCTGCATACCGGTCATCCAAATATCTTATTTTCATTTTTTTATCGCAAACCTAAAATTAAATTAACCCCCTGGCCCACGATGTCGAACGATAACGTTCGCTTCGAGAAGACTTAAGACACAAACTTGATTGTGGAATTAACAAACTTGATTAAGTAAAAAATAGATACGATAAAAAGTTTGTGGCTTAAGTCTTATCTAAGCGAACGTTATCGTTCGACATCGTGGGCCAGGGTGTAAGAAATGTAAGCTTTTACTCAGATACGAATGAATAGAAAATAACCTTTTCGGTTGTAATAAAGGTTTTGCTCTTCTTTACTAGGTGCCAGAATCTTAATACTGTGGGTAAAAACCGTAGTGTTGTCGCTAGCTTTAATTCAGTAGAAATAAAAGTTGACCTTACTGCAGCCTTCATGAAAGGCCGAATTATCTCCAAACACGTTTAAAGGCCTTTTTGTTTAATCGAAAATAATCCACAAATCTGTAATTATGCAAAATATTACACTTAAATTGCTTTCAATTTCTCAAAAGCTATTTTTTTATTTTTCTTAACTTACCTGGCTTCTGACAAACTAAAAATGTCTGAACTTTGTCTCATAACTTTTCTTCGAAGTTTTAGTCTTTCATTATTTTCTTCATCAGAACTCCACTTGAATCGCTTGATGATATTTTCATGTTCTTCACATTATCGATAACAGAACAACTTCAACACAATACTTTTTATTAATACCGATATGGCGTTGGGGTGACGTTGAGGGCACAGCAATGTAACGACGATGTCGGCACTCGACCTCTAAAATTTTAATTTGACTATTTAATAGCCTTATTCCTGTCCATTCAATTACTAATATGTATATTTCAAAGACCTCTAATGGTTCCTTTGGCGGCAAGACGAGGTACATAATAAGAATTTTTTTAAAAAGGCAAATCAAAATTAATTTAAATTGATTTTTTTTTCAAATTTACTTTCAAGCAAATAACATTTTTTATCAAAAAATTAAACTCATACTTCTTCGATCTGAAATTATTTTGCTTATATTTTTATATGTGTCACTATTTATTAGACAAGTTGGAACCTTTAACTAGATTTTCTGAGATATCAACAAGTGTGAGAAAGTGCATATCCCAGATGTATAAAATACATTAATGTCTTTGACGTAAGCATTTGGTAGTCATAAACAAAATCAATATTTCGTAAAATTCTCACTATCATTCTTAATTTGTTTTCTTTACGAACATTAATTGATGTTTTCCAGTAAACTCGACACAAAAACGTATGAAAACAAATATAAAATGAAAATAAAATGAAAATGGCATCTGTGCACATTCATTTGAGTACAAAACCTCATAAAAGAAGAAATAACATCATTAAATGAACCAAAAGAATATAATGAAAAACAAAAATCATACATGCATGCAATTACATTTTAAAGATAGTATGCTTCCAAAGACGGATAGATCACACATATGTATGTACATATGGGTACATTAGGATGACCTAAAATAATGGTCGCAACTAAAATAATTTTAGTTGCAAACAATTTCTCGCGAAGCATTTATAAATGATCATTTTCCAATAATTATTAAAAGTCTAATAATTGAGCCTAGTAAAACTACAATATGCAAATTAAAGGAGAGGGGCCTATAGATGAGATGAGAATAGATCTTTCTACTAAAATTACTGCCAGTAACTTATTAACTTGGAAATCTTAGTTATTTGGAAAAATAAATTTAAATGGATTTTTAACAAGAAATTGTTAGGTCAACATAATCTAAACTAGAAATATTGGCAAAAATGCATGGGCTCGATTTGCGCAACCGAAAGGATATCGGGGTTGTTGCGATATTCGAAATGTTGCAATAAGCGACCACGCTATTATTTTTTATTCTTTTTGTTTAACAAAAACATGCAATTTAATTAACAAAAAGTAATTAATTCATTTATTACAGAAAAAATAAAAGTTTACACCCTTTATATAATACTCGTAAAAATAAAAAAATATTTTAATATTTTATATCATAAATTTGCTATTCACTATTTTAAACAGACAAATTTGAGATATTAGTTTCACTACTCCCATATTTAACTTATAAAATGAAAAAGGATTTTTTTAGGTGCCTTTGATTTGGCAAATAGTTTTGAATTACGCTTCTGATTAAAAAAAAAACAACCAGAATAAATAGAGAAGAGCATTGAATAGGTTAGGTTAGGTAGGAAGGCTGGTGTGAGTCACCTCACACCCTCACCCAGAGACCAATATGGTCCATTGCGATGCCTTAGATTCTCTACCAAATGTCTGACTAGTTTACATATGTCTGACTGGTCAACAAATGTGTGACTTATCTCCATATGTCTGACTGGTCTTTATATGTATGTCTGACTCGTCTACCCTGAGTCTTTGGAGGGAATCGAACCCGCAACCCTTTGACTGATAGTCCGGCACTCTATCGCCTAGTCTATCGGGCACCAGAGAGAATAGAATAACTTCTGTTGCGCTAATCGACCAGTTGCAATAATAGGTAGTTGCACAAATCGAGCCCGTACTGTACTAATTAAAATGAATAATACTAAAATACGTACATATATGAATGTATATCAATACATTGAATTGGAATAATAATGAATCGTTTTATTAATAGAACCAGTGCCATCCTCATAACCTAACCTAATCTAATGTTGAAATTGATATTGAAGATGACTTTGATGATGATGTTTACATTGAAATAGACAAAGACAATTTGCCTAAAATTGATAAAAGTGATGAAGAAGTGAAGTGAAGAAGAAAAAAACTTTTCATTTCACTTTGGTTAGAAAACTTAAACGAATTATTCGAACAAGTTACAATTTTTCGTTTTATTCGACAAATGGAAAAGTGGAATAATTTGGATACCCTACTTGTAAGTAAGGTGAATATTCATGAAAGTTCGTTTACGGAAAAATATAACATTTTTACTATCTACGACAGGGCTGTCAGATATGGCGATTTCTCGCCAAACGTGGCGATTTTGAAACGTGTTTGGCGTCGAGATTTTCCGTTTGGCGACATGGCGATTTTTTGGCGATTTTTGATATCACTGGCGATTTTCTTGGCGATTTTCACCAAAACATCTATAATAAATTATGTGATGAAAAAAATCGTCTTTTTTTGGTTTTTATAAATCCAATTGTCAACGAAATGAATCATCTGAATTTGGAATTTCAATCGGACAGCATGGATGCAGGAAGCATGCATGAAAAAATGTATTGTACACTTCTTATGTTTTCAACAAAAGTTTTCAAGCCTTCTGTTTTATATAATACTGAAAACAATGAAAAATTTTTCAATGATTTACATGCAGCTATTGATAATTTGCGGCCCTATGTTCCACTGGGAATTAAAGGATTAAATATATATTGATAATTCAAATTCAGTTTTGCCTCTAAATGTAATTGATTTTGGAGCAGAGTTTGATACAGAATTAAGAAATGCGAAATTGAGCGAAATAGAAATAATCGTACTTAAAGAAAACTGTTTTGTGTATTTAAAAAAACTTTTAAAAGAGATGATAAGCAGATTACCAGAAAATATGAACTTTTTTAAAGCTTTTGGACAATTTTCTATTTCAAAGTGTGCGAATACATTATCTCAAACTAAATTTGGCGTTGTTCAAGAAACATTAAGACCATTTATGGATCCAAATGTAGCAATAGGCGTGTATGAAACTCAATGGGGAAAACTTCCGTTCATAAATTGAAATAATTTTTTAATAACGAAATTCCAACAAATTTACTTCAATTTTGGCCAAAAGTGTTTGATTATTACGATACAGCAGGTACTTAGCATTTTAAGCAAATATCTTTGGCCGTTCTTACTATATTGATAGTTCCAACTAGTAATGTCTGCGTTGAAAGGGTCTTTTCAATAATGAATTGGACAAAAACTCGACTAAGTAATAAAATTCAATATGAGCTTTTAGACGCTCTAGTGAGAATAATTAATCATATGAACGTAAACAAATTATGCTGCAATTCGTTTACACCGACTAATGAAATGATAAAAAAGTTCAACTCAACTATGTATAAAAGTCAAGACTCTAGTAATGAAATCGCTGAGGATGAAGTTTACGAACTTTTTGATCTCCATTTTTATGTAATTTAAAACTCTCTTTTAACAAAGTTTTAAAATTTTTTAAATAGTAAAAAATACAAAAACGGATATAAATGTGTATATGTTTTACTAAAATATTGCTTAATAAGTAACAATTAATGAATTAAATAAAAAAAATATAACAAAAACTAAAAAAAAAATATTTTTGGCGATTTTTTTGGTTTTTTCTCAATTTTTGGCGATTTTTGACTTAAAAATTGAACTAGTTTTTTTTGTGTAAACAAAATTTATTTCTTTTAAATAATAAAAAAATTAAAAACTGAACAAAATCGCATTTTGGCGAATTTTGGCGATTTTTTACATCCGTTTTGGCGACGAAGCTCAAAAGAATCTGACAACCCTGACATCGGCGTAGGTAGGCCTTTTTCCTGGGGGGATCTTTTTTGAACACTTTTTAGTAAAAGCTATGGAAAATTGTTCAAATAAAAAAATGCAATAAAAGAATAAAAATTCTGGGGGTGGCTAAATTTTTTCTGGGGGGGGCTTAGCCTCCCCCAGACCGGGCTATCTACGCCGATGAACCCTTATCTACGACACTTTATTAAAACCTTGTTTCTCCAAAACGGACTTTAAAGTTATTGGATGCAGCTTATAAATTGATAAAGGTGGAACAAATTTAAAATAGGACCGTCCTAATATTTAGTTATCAAGTGTGTGTGTATTTAAATACATACATATGTATAGCTTTGTAAACGAACTCTCCCTACCAACATTTTATATTGCGGAAGTGACTCAGAAGTGACGCTAAGAAGTTGAAACTCATCTTCTGCGATACCATTTTCTGATCGTAGAAGTGTCTTCCGTATTGAGAAGTTGTACCCCCCGGAAGTAACTTCCAGAAGTCACTTCAGAGTAACTTCAAGAAGTCACTTCTGCTTAACTTCTTTTGCTTTTGATTTTTTTTTTTGCCTTTACTGATAATACACTCATATTGACTATGGGATAACGAATATGTAAAAACTACAACAATAACAAAACAAAACCACACTTTACCACTGACCGCCCACAGCAAATGACAAAATAAAACTAATTTCGATGATGTCGAAAACTTCTTTTTTGCATTCTTTTCATTTCTTTTATAACGGGACATGTAATTTTTGGCTGGTGTTGTAAACAACAAACAATCTTCCCAACATCGTCTGGATGACTAAAAGACGACTGCAATGTAAATTGTTATTGTTATCTTCCAATTAACGTCTGGACGTGAGTAAGACGTAACGCCTTTGACGATGGACGATGAAAGAAACTTCCAATTGCTGGCAGGGATTATACTAATAATGTCTAATATACATACACACATACATACAAACGAGTATGCAGATTTTACAATAAACCCTGCAGGAAATGTCAATAGTGAAACTGTACTGATTCACTATTGACACAGTCACCAGTACTAGTGACTTATTATACCCCAGACATTCAATAAAAAATAAATTCGAAAACACCCAGAATCTTTGGCGGGAATCGAACCCGCAACCCTCGAATGATAGTCCGGCACACTATCGCCTAGTCTATCGCGGCTCACAATTGAAAAAAGATAATTGTATAATAATAACCATTGTGACAATGCTGTTGACAATGTCGCCAGACCGTTACCAAAATAGTAGACAAAAGTGGTGACTTGGAGACACTTGTCCCCAGGTTTCCTTCAGGGAAACTTTCGTGCTTGAACAATGCAACATTTTTGTATTAGTGTTTGAAGAGCATCCCAAATAACATTGCTCTTCAAAATGCTTCACACTCGTGTAAAGAGCAAAAATTCTTCAAAATTTATTTATTTATTTATTTAATAGTCAAAAATTATTTATTTAATAGTTATTAAATAAATAAATAATAGTTATTAAATAAAAACATTTTGAAGAATTTTTACACAAGTTTGAAGCATTTTGAAGAGCAATTTTGAAGAAAATTTCAATCGTGTAAATCTAGCTTTAGTTAGGTTTGGTTTTGCTGTAAAATCTTGATTTTTTTCTGATATATGATTAACAAGAATGATTAAACTACAGCACAGAACAAAAATCAGCTGTTCATGTGTGACGTCACATCATCTAAAAATTTTAACGCGGGAAAGTAAGAAGTAAAAATTAAAAAGAAAATAAATTAATAAAAGATTTCAAAAACTTAATAATTCGTTTAAGAAACTAAATACAAAGTTAAAAATAGAAACTATAAAGTTAAAGTTTATAAAATAAAAAATTGTAATAACATTTGAAATAGCTAATCGAAGTGGCTACGTACAATATGACATAGAGCTTCAAATATGATTAAACAAAATTTGTCTTGAAACTATACATTTATTAGCTAAAAAGAGGCCTTTGAAACGAGGTGAAAGAAAAAGGTGTTTACTACAATTCTTCAGGAGTATAAATGTAAAAAAATCCAGATCAGCTAGATGAAAATAAAGACGACGATGTCAATAAAGTCGGAAATATTAATTCAATTGCTGAAGAATGTAGTGGTGAAAAAATTGCAGCCTAATTGAAATACGGAATATGTTGAAAATTTAAAGGACAAAGTGTAATCAGCGTTTGTATGGTTTTATAAAAAATTAAAAAAAAACACTTTTTTATTTATTAAAAGGCAAGCTCTTCATCACGATATTACTACTTTAAAAAAACGCCAAGAAATGGAAATAATATATATCAATATGTAGAGTACAAGGTGGCTTATCAAAATCATCTGAGAAAATGATGTGTAGAATGCACGCATTTCACGAAATTTTTCATTCAATTAACAACGATGGCTTACCCATCACCCAAGGCAAAAAAAAAACACAAAATAAATAAAACATTAAATTAAAATTTTTTTATTGTCATATACTAAATATAAAAGTGAAAATTTGGTGTGCCACATTAATAATATAAAATCACTTGTTTTATTTATTTGAAGTAAATTTTAAAATCGTAATTTATCATATTATGTACAATAAAACTATAACTCTTTATTTTTCTTTAACTAATACAAATTTCAATGTTTGTTTACATATTGCTTATGTGCACAGAAAGAAAAATGGCATTCTAAAATTAAGTTTATTTTTCTCAGTTTTAGCCTGAAATTTTCAAGTACGTTTTTACTAGTTCATACTTAAAATAAGTAAAAATCGGGATTGATTTGACAAATCAAGCGCAGATTTTCTTAAAACAAGAATATTGTTCTTGATTTAAGTAAAAAACTCTTAAATTAAGTCCAATTTGTTCTTAAATCAAGAAGATAACTCTTAAAGCGAAAATTAAGACTTATTTTTACTTGAATTATGACAAAAAACTTATATTTTGAGAAAAAATTGGAGCAATAAAATTTACTCTCTATGTTGCTCTCAATATTGTAACGTGTAGTTACAAAAACAACCCTCATGCTAATATAACGTGTTGTTACAAAACACACACTTCCTACGTTAAAATTCACTATTATAATTCTCAAATAGTCTATGTGAATTTTAATATAAGAATATCACAATAAAGCAAGTAAGAATAGGAATACCGATCCAGTTATAATCTGTTCCGAACGAACAAAATATAATCAGACGAGGCCTTGTTTCTTACTTCATAGAAGTTAGCCGACCGAGATCCAAAGTATTTATCTCGTATTATGTAGCTCATTTTGGGATTAATTATATCTCGGGCATTCTTAAATCAATCCGATTTTTTAGATATTTAGAGCTTAAATCTTTTTTAAAATTCTTGAACCAAGCTCATTTTGGGATTAATTAAAACTCGGACATGCTTAAATCAGTCTTATTTTTGGATTACATCAAGTACGAATTCGTGCTTATATCTAGTTTATAATTCTTGAATCAAGCTTATTTACGGATTAATTCAATCTCAGACGGTCACATGGTAATAAATATATATAACTTCTGGGTTTTTTTTGGAACTTGGAACATCAATAGAAAAGCGTTGGCCTCTGAGATTATTGTCTGAGTGAGCCACTCTTGTCGGTTTTGGCTTTGAATTTTCTGCGATTTCAACACAAACTTTCTGATATATGGAACGAATTTAAATATCAACTCGAACAGACTGCAGGGTATTTTCCAACCTTTAAAGTTTAAACATACTTACTCGTGTTGTGGAAAATGTAAATTTTAAATGTGCCTTCAACAATTAATGTCTTCATACTCGTATGCTTTATGTACAAATTTATCGTTTTCATTTCTCACATATTGTTGTTTTTGCTGTTGCTGTTGCATGAATGGTTACAATTTGAGCTACATCTCATTAGAACGTACATATACATATGTATGTAATTAGACCTGTCCTTTAAAAATAGATGGGATGATTAGTTTGTTTAACCCATGCAAAACTTGAGGACAAATGGAAAACTCGGACGGATAACTCGTACCGGAAATCGATTGAATGTTATAAAATTGAATTGCTAAAAGACCCACCATAATCACATCTTTTTTTTAGTGACTCGTCTAATGTATATATTTGTTAACATGATTGTAACATGATGTAGTTCATGTTCATAGAAAAACAATTGCAGATAGAATTTATGTCGGTATTTGTATCTGAATAAAAAATTCCACACATAGACACTAATAATACACATCTAAAGTCATAATACTCGTACAGATTTAGATTCTATAGCAAATGTCACACAATTTGTATTAACAATAGTTTATAACTCGTCAATCAGTATTTATGCATTCTTTGATTACAAAACGTGTGCCACATTCGCCCGAAGTATTCATCGATTAAATATACAGCTTCCATCGGTTTTTGAAACTATTTTTAAGACTATATTCCTGTATTATTAAAAATTCGAGAGAATTTTATTATAAAATTTGTATCAAATTAAATTATATTCAATGTAGATACCTGAAAATAGGAACATTCCATCTCTAAAAAATATGGTATCCATTCGAATAAATGAATAATTATTTGAAGAATTTCGAATGACAAATAATTTTATGGAAAAAGTCGCATAAAACAAATTTATAATTTTTTCTAACAAGTTTCTATAATTTTAGGGTGCCCCGATATACTAGGCGATAGAGTGCCGGACTATCAGTCAAAGGGTTGCGGGTTCGATTCCCGCCAAAGACTCTGGGTAGACGAGTCAGACATACATAGACCAGTCAGACATATGTAAAGTAGTCAGACATTTGATAGAGAATCTAAGGCATCGCAATGAACCATATTGGTCTCTGGGTGAAGGTGTGAGGTGACTCACACCAGCCTTCCTACCTAACCTAACCTTCTATAATTTAAAATTTAAATAATTATCCCATGGGATAATTGATAATAATATCATGTCCCAGCAAAAACTTTACTTAGATTCTTAATTTTAATGGCTTCCAGAATTCATAGTTTTGTAGCTTTATTCGCCAATTTTTTATTACTAATTATATGTTAAAGAATTACTTTATATACATATGTACATATGGGCAATTTCACGCCAACTGACCCAACTTTTAAAATCGAGGTCTTCCGATTTGGATGAAATTTGCACCAAGCTTAGAACTATTGGATAGTAGGCCATACACAAATTTTCAACTCTAGCAGTCAAGAACTCCCGGAGTTACAGGGGGTTAAAATTGGACATTTTGGTCATACAGGGTTTTTTTAAAATAAGAGTAACTTTTCACCTTTTGGTCCTACCAAAAATTGTGCAAAGGACTTTAGATAGCTATTTCTTCAATCGTTTCAAAAATATTTTTTTTTTAATTTGTATTCATTTTTTTAAAGTCCACATAAAAATGAACAAAACTTTATTTGTTAAAACAATTTTTTTTTAATTTTCTTTTTATTTAAGTCTTCTTCTTTTTCGATAACATTGAATAATAAAACGAATAGAATAACAATAATTCTAATTCTTAGAGCTATAGTTGTCTTACTCTAATATTTAAGTGAGTGTATAACGCTACTTTGCTAAAAAAAAACTAGGTATATGTAAAATTGTACAAAATTGAGAGTATGACAAGGCTTGCTTCCGGCCCTTAAAGTCGCGAACAGAGCAGATGTCTGTGTATAATTTAAACTAAATAACAATAACAAATGATCTGTTAATAATATAGCAAACATATTCGGAATACAGTAAGTGTAATTTCGAGTAAATATGAAATACGTACATACGATTGCACATACATAAATATATAACAGAAACGAATGAACATTCAGGTACTTAACAGTATAAAATTAATAAAAAAGAAAAAAATATCACATTGAATAGAGCTGAGCTCTTCTTAACTAATTGATTATTTGTAAGATCTTGATTTTTATTTTCATTTTCAACCCCTGTGGTTGTTGGAGGTCGCTCTCACATAAAATGAGGGAGGGTCTAGTGATCCTTGATCGTTGTCAGAAATTTCATTTAAAATTCCAATAGGGGAAAGGTAAGTAGATCCGGGCCAGTCAGTATTCTTTTCCATCTCATATATTTCTCTTACCAGTGAGTTGCTGTGGTTTTCAATTCGTCTGATAAATTTTGTTTGCAACATCAAGGCGTATCTACAGAATGGCGTTATAGCCGCCTTCTCATATACATATCTATTTGAAAACCGTTTCGTGTAGCTTTCAAAATTCTTGCCTATGCATTTCCTTAGAATTCTACGTTCAAATATCTCCAACTCACCGGCCACCTTAGGGGATATAGTAAACCAGATTGGGAATCCGTAACAGAGTACTGATCTGATAGCAACCTTGTACAGCAAAAGTTTAGTGTTTTTTGGTAAATAGATGTTATTTAACAGCATTGCAAACATTCCGGAAATTTTTTTCGTTTTTTGCAGGAGACTCCTGGCATGTGCATTAAATTTTAAGAGTTTATCAAATTGTACTCCCAGATATTTTATTGAATTCTTAAATGGTATATTTATGCCATCCAAACTTAGTTGAAGAGATTTGCTCTCCGGCACTACATATCTGGGACATTTGCCCGAAGCATTCCTAATACATATGGCTTCAGATTTGGCAGCATTTATTTTAATGCCCCATTTTTTGTAAAAAGTGCTAATTTCTCTAAGATGGAATGCAGCTATGTGTAATGCTTCTACTGGAGAAATATTGTGTGCATATAACAAGCAGTCATCAGCATATAGGATGGCCTTTGAGTCTCCAATTTGGTGTGGGAAATCATGTAAGAAGATGTTGAACAAGAAAGGGGCCAAGATGCTACCCTGAGGTACCCCACTTTTCACAGGACCACGCTCAGAGATAGAGTCTTTGATTTGCACTCCAAATTTTCTGTTGGTGAAGTAGCTGCGAATTATTTTAATTATGAATGGATCAACACCAAGGTCTATCAATTTATAGATTATTCCATTGTGGTACGCAGAATCAAAAGCCTTTTCGATGTCTAAAGATATAGCCACTGTGGATTTTTTATTTCTAAGGTTAGATATCGTATCATTGTGAAATTTCAACAAAGCAAGTTGTGTTGAGTGATTTTTCATGAATCCAAATTGGAATTCTGTAATGGGCTCTATAACGAACTCTTTTTCCAATTTTTCTTTCAAAATATGTTCGAATAATTTACCTATGTTGGATAGCAAGGATATTGGACGAAATTCATCAGGCTTATTACTTTCTCGTTTCTTTTTGATCGGCAATATTTTTGCCTCCTTCCAGGCTGATGGAAAATAGCCGTTATTTAAGCAATTGTTAAAAATTGTAGCCAATAGCCTCAATGTTGCATCTGGGAATTTTCTAATTAAGAAATTTGAAATACCGTCAAATCCAGAGGACTTCTTGTTGTTGATGTTGTTTATATGTAATTTAATATTGTTTACATTAGTGAAATGATACGTGTCGTGGTTTTCTTCTGACAAAAAGTTGTTATCAAAAGTGTATATATGTTGCGGTAGCCCATCAACACATCTTGATATCTCTGATTCTATATCGATATTCAGGTTTCCAGGGATTACTTCTTGAAAGACTTCAGTGTAGTGTAACTTAAATTGCTCTGAAATCACGCAACTGTTGGTTGTGACCGTATCATCTATTACAAGCTGTTGGCAGAATGAATCCTTTGATTTGCCAGTGATCCTAAAAACGTCCTTAAACGCCGTAGGACCTGGTTTTATTTTTGTAAGCTTATTTCTAAAATCTTTTGCGTCATTGATATTTATAAGTTCGTTAATAATTGTTTTTAAAAGACTTACTTGCCTTGAAAGTATTTTATACTCACTGCTATTTCTGTTCCCATTTCTATGGTATATTTTTTTCAGGTCCTTCTGCCAATTATGTTTTATTTTCAAAAATTTTTTAATATTTTCAGGATAATGGTACTTTCCATCAATTATTTCAATGTTTTCTGAATGCCGATTGTGTGTTGTGATAAGTAATTGATTAAAAGACGTAATAAGCGTGTCTAATTCACTATTATTCAGATTATAATTGCTAGGAGGTAAGATGGAAATAGATGCTTCTTCCAAATCTCTTCTGAAAGCGTTCCAATTGGTATTTTTGTACGAGGTTACTACTGGTGGACTTCTTAGGCACAGGCTTGTACACGCTAATTCAATTTCAATCACCAGAGGAAAATGATCCGAGAAAGTTGGGAGGCTTTTAATTCTATAATTAGACTGGATGGAGTTAATTATACTGGGGTTTAATAAGAAGTGGTCCAAATAAGATGAGCCATTTGGAAATGACGGAGTCACATCGCAGATACGTATTGCAACAAGACAGTTGTTTTGAAGCCAATCAAGAAAAATTTTTCCATTGGCGTTGTCTGTATTGTCTCCCCAACTTGGATGTTTGGCATTAAAATCACCTCCTAATATAAAACCATCAAAGTTATTTGTCATGTGAAGTATTTGATTTAAATTGTTGGTTAACACGTCCGAGGGAATTACGCAGGGAATATATATAGAACCTAATAAATATTTCCTACAAATATTGTTTGTAATAAGTTCTATTTCGATAAATACGCTGTCCAATTGAAATCTATTGCAATTAATTCTATTGTACTTTATGTTGTTTTTGATGATGATTGCTATACCTATCGATGAATTATCATAAACAAAATTATAACCGTTAATCCTTACTCTTTTGTTTCCATGTAAGTGGCATTCCTGAATAAATCCTACATCAATCTGGTTCTGGTGAAGGATATTTGATAATTCAACTCGACGAATTTTGCTTATGAGGGAACGGACGTTGAATGTCATAAATTTGATGGGTCTATGGTCCATATTTATTATTTACTTTTTTTAGAAGTCTCAAGAATTCTTCCTTTGCTTCATTTTTTGGCATGCTTTTGAAATTCGCTAAGAAGTTGGTAATTTGTTGTTCCAATGGCAATTCCTCAGGTTCTAAGAAGATTTTAGTAAGTTGTAAAAATGCATCTATTATTGATGGCTTTTGTGGATGTGATTGAGATGCATCTAATTTAAATAGACTAGCAAATGATTTACCAGGAGAACGCATTGAATGACTAATTACATTATTGACATTATTTTTGGCAGTAATCTTAACTTCTTTTGCTTTGTTTATGAGATCTCTACGGGCAGATACGTATTTTTTATAAGATGGACAACCTCGCCAGTTTGCTGGATGTCCTCTATCTCCGCAATTAACACAATGTGGTGGGGAAGATTCCGATTTTATGCGTTGGCATTCACCCGGTAGATGCTTTTTGTCGCATTTTACACACTGAAACTCCGAGTTACAGTTTTTTGCTATATGTCCCCAACGCTGGCACCTATGACATTGAACCTCCTTTTCCTTTCTTTTTGGGACCTCCCATGAAACAGTTTGACTCAAGATATATCTTATATGTGAAATATCTGACAGAGATCTTCCTGGATTTAAAGTGACCAGGAATAAACCTGTATTATGAGCATTTTTTTTTGAATATGGTGTTGTAAACTGTGTGACTTTTGAAATAACCTCTGGAGCTAATTTGTCCAAAGCAGTTTTAACTTCATTAATTTCCGTAGCAAAGTAGAGGCCTCTCAAAACAAACGAGACATGTTTTAATTCCTTTGGTGTGTACGAGTAGGAATGTATATTTTTTTCCTTTAGTAGAGCCATCATTTCTGCGTGTACCGAAACATCAGAAAGATACAGCTTACTCTTATGTTTGTTGACATTTTTTATTTTATAATTTATTTTCGGTGTTTTTGCCTCTAGTTGATCGACTAATCGTTTAATGTTTACATCAAATAAAAAAATGGGTGGACAAAATGATTTGGAGGTAATTCTGGATGCTGAGTTTTCAACATTCCTTGGTGTTGGTTTGTCATCTACATTCTCTATTTCCAATCCAGAGAGTAACGCATATCTATTTTCACCCAGATGAGTGACGTCAATGTAAGTTGCTGGTAAATTCCCATCAGTTCGTTTACGTTTGTTTAACGATTGTTGAAATTCAATAGACGCTTGGCCATCAGTCGGAATGATATCTTCTGTATCGACCACATCCATGGCCGGACAGAAAATTTAGCTCCACTCTCCTGGTATTCAATATAAATCCCTTTCCCCTATAATTGGATGTATTCAGGCGACTTCTATCAGGCGACTTCCACATACATACACAAATGTATGTACGAACCGGCTTCTCACTTTTTAAGTCTTAATCTCAACTTAAAAAAACATTAATTTATTAGAGTTTTCCTTTCTATAATTGCTATTATTAAGCACAAATTTGTCCAGATAGATTCCAATAAACAATTCGCAGTTTACACAAAATAATATATTTTTTTCCTCTTTGTTAAAACAATAAAATATTTTTACGTCACTTTAACCCTATACCGCATACAACGCCAAATATGGCTTTTTACTTTTATTGTGATTTCTCTTTACGGTAACGGTACTTTTGCAAATGTTTGTCTTATCTATCATTCTTTCTATGTTGTTTTCTTCTGAAATTCAAAGTGTAGTTATTTAAAAACAATATTTGCTTCTTGTTTTTGAAATTTTTGTGCGAGCGTCTCAGTTGTCCTAATAGAAGTGAGTTTTACAGAAGTTTGTCATCAATTTTAAATATAAAAGAAAGGTATTTCTTTCGAAGAAATTTTTTTTTATGTAAAAAGTTCATTACATTTATAAACAAAACAATAATATTGATGAAAGGTAAGCATTATAAATACTTTTTTTTGCTAAAATTGACGAAGCCATATATGGCCTTCCATGCAGTTATGAATGTACAATAATTTTATGGTAATTTGAAATATACTAATGAAATCGCTGATGGACTTCAAAGTGATGATGAAAATATATCCGATACCGATGAAGAAGAAGTAAGAGTCCCACTTTCTGATCAGGACAACATTTTTGTACCGAAAACTGATGAGAGCGATTTGGAAGACCATTGTGAGAAACCTACTACTTCAAAGAAAAAACAACCTGAAAAACCAAGAGTCCAAATTTGGAAAGAAAGTCATTTGCCTCCGTATTCGAATGAAAACTTTTCATTTCAGGGAAATACGAATCTCCCAGATATTATCGAGGAACTGGACGGACCAGCAGAGTTCTTTAATTTTTTTTCAATGACGATTTGATAGAATTCATAGTTGAACAGTCGATGCAAGACTTTCCATTGAATTCCGTTAGAGCTGACGGTATTGGTCATTTTCCCAAATGGATGAAAACGAGACAACTTTGTCAAAATAATTGCTCCTTCCGTTCCTATACTTATTGTGAGAAATGTGAAGTATTTTTGTGCTACAATGATAAGAGAAACTGTTTTACAAGTTTTCACACTGATGCATAGAAAACCATATATGGCAATTAGAAAATACCTCTGAATACATACAAAGCCATATATGGCTTATTTTTTTTTCTCGTAAAATATCCAATTATAAAAATTTTTTCTTTCTAAAATATTTAAATACATCCTAAATAAACACTAATTTGTGGTCTAAAAATTTTTTTCATTAAAAAATCGATGCTCATGCAGTAGAGGGTTAAATTATTTGATGATATCGTTGTTTTCCCAAACGTATGTTAAGCTAAAAGTTGTTTTTGTATGATACTTTAAGAATTTTGCTTAACAGGGGGCTACCAGCCTGTTTTAAGTTTTTTTTGCATATGGCTGTAAAAGTTTCAATGAAATCGGTCAGAAGTTGTGTCACTTATTTTTGTTTTGAAATGCGTATAACTCACAGGCTTTAAAGCATGCTTTTTTCATTATTCTGTTTGCATCTGCTCCTTTTACACCTACTCGTTTAAAACTAAATTTAAAATCCATAGTTTTTGGATTTCGTAATTTTATTTATTGTTTTTTGTTAAAAATATTCGAATTATTAAGTATTTTTGTTAAAATTGCAGTGTTAGTGGAAAACATTTAAACATTTTGAAAAAGGCTTTTCTTATTGCAAACATGGTGCATATATTATATTTATAAGCGTATTTAAAAAGAATCTAAAATTTTAATTAGTTTAAAAAACAAATTAGGACGGAAATATTAAAAACATATATACATATTTTAAATACATATCGCCACCTAAAATCCAAAAGGCCGTAACTACAAAAAATTCAAAATCCATTTTTTTAATGATTATTATGTAAGTTATTTTTTTTACTCTCATATACCGCAAAACTTCGATTTTATTAATACATATCAAAAGGTCGCAACTACTATGTTAATATCTGTATAAACCAAAAAGTCGTAACTATATAATATATGTATGTATAACAATCGCATAATAAAACAATTTACCATCTGAGCTAGCATCCTCTAAAAGTTCAGCGTCTTGATTACAAATATTTAGAAACAGGTTTCTTAATTGTAGGTAAAAAAATCGGCTAACCGACTGTTAATATGATTCATGTCATAGGATATGATACTTCTGGGACAATTTTCTATAAAACCAATATTAAAGACAAATATAATGCCCCTATTGCGGTTCACAACTTTTTTAATAATTTGGTCGTCTTTCATAAATCGGTATTGCCATTCACAACTTAAATGTAATTGACTTTTTGGTTGTGCTGCTGATTTTTTGGATGTGTTTAATAGTATTGCGGTTCACCATTTTGGATGAGTTTGGTTGATATAGATTTAAATAAAATTTTTAATACATTTCATTTAAAAAAATAATACAAAAAAGATAAAAAATGGAAAAATCGTAAGTATAGGTGTTTTTTGATCTTAATATAATTAATTAAATGATTAATACACATACGCAGGACAGTCAAAATAACAACCAAAGCCCAATTTGAGCGACTTGTGCAGCTGATGGAAAAAAAATCCAGAAATTGCTAAAGGAAAGCAAAAATTTGAGATGACTAAAACTCAGTGTACGGAAACGTGGGACGAATTTACAATAGAATTGAATAGCTTGGGCCCACCTACAAGAACATCCTTCGAATGGCAACGTGTAAGTATATGACATCTTAATTATTGTAGACATACATTTTATTAGAATTTTTACTTCATATAGGTTTGGATTCATTACAAAGCAAGTATTAAAAAAAACTTGCTAGTAATAAACAAAACCAACAAGCAGCACAAGAAATTCCGCTTAATGTACTTGAGGATTGCGTGTCCCAGCTGTTATCACTAAATGACCAAGTAGCACCATCTGGACACACTTTCGGCGTTGAAAACGTTGGTCCGTCAACAAATCCGGCTTTAGAAACTCCTCAAAATCTCGACATGGAACAAATCTTTACAAATGAACCTGAGATAATAAACACATCAGCCAAGAAAAGAAAAAAATCACCAGAACAAGAGCGTTTGGAACTTCTGCGAAAACAATGCGAGTCACAAGCTAAACTTTAAAAACGTATTAAGGATTTGGAGAAAAACAGTTATAAAAGTTATGAAATAAACAAGCAGCTTTTACAAATTAAGCAAAAGAAAATTGCCTCTATGAAAAATAATACTTATTATACAAACATATTTGTTACTTATTTTGGAAATTTCTTACTTCGCACTGGGTAGCTCAAGAGGATTGGAATCATCGCGTATTTTTCTACGTATACGTAAAACATTTGTATTAGCGTCATGATTTTTGTCTTCAAAAAATAAATCCACACTTAAATCCATTCTTTTTATTTTATAAAAACTTGATTTTTTTGCGTTTTTTTCTTCACTTTACAAATAAAATGCATGGTGTTGCCAACATGAAATCGATATTTCATGTCGGCAACGCCATAACAATTACAACTAAAAGCGTTGTGCTACACAATACCAAAAAATAATTTGGTTGAGTTAAAGTCGGGTTGACTGACAGACGACCAAACTTAGTTGAGATGAGAACGGCAATAGGGGCATACGATTTTGCCACAACTTTTTCAAAAATTTTAATCGAAGTTACCGTCAAGTTAAATATACAATTTATTTGAAAATAAATTGTTACACTACATTTATTTTTGTATATTTCTGTTTTCAAATAAATTGTATATTTATCTTGAAGGTAACTTTGATTAAAATTTTTGGAAAAAATTTGTTTATTAATACTCGCAAGAGGAATAATTCTCATTTAATTTTGCCACAACGCACACAAAAAATTTGAATATGTCGAACCAGTTCGATTACATAAAGAAAAAATAACAATATTGAAAAAGTAATTGAGCCATCTCCAGGAATTTAATTGTTTACTTCCGGATGATTGCTACAGTTTTTGCGATATGATAACCATACTCAGATAAGATATATAAATTTTATTTCGCAATGTGAACTGCTTTTCTCTTCATGTATATAATAATTAATTTTAATTTTTTTTTAATTTTGTTTTTTTTTTCTTAAATAAACTATATTTTTCTCGAATTCATTAAACTCGTTGTAATGAGTTTTGTATCTTTTATATTCAAAATACGGAAATCAAAAAGTAAAAAAAAAAATTAATAAGAGTGAAAATCGGAATTTGTAGTTACGGCCTTTTGAATTTTCGGTGAAGATATGTTAATATGTTCAGAGAGTTAATGGCTCACAAAACAAGCTAATATCTATAGCCACCGGATTGATGGATTGTTCACTGTGTTCGTAACACAAATAGTCTCCTCCAGCATCATTTTCGATTAGTGGCTACATAAGACATTACGAATGAAAATACACAATGGGGCAGCCAATTTTTTTTTATTTTTAAAATAATATCTATTATGTCGAAAGTATATGAAATATCTACAGAATTCGGTGTGATTTCTAACTAAATATTTTAACAAAATATTTTAAAAAGTTAAGTTTTTATGATGGTTAAAAAACATTTCAAACTAAATATTCTGTGCGATTAACACAGAATATTTATTACAGTTATGTACTGAGGGAATATGTTAATCGTTAATGCGATATAAATTCAGTTTTGCACATATCATATTTTCCGATCAATTTCTCACCAGAATCTCTTAAATATGTATGAATATGGATGCACATCTAAGGAATTAATTTTTAATTAAATTTTTATGCTCATAAATCACAAATTGTGTAAAGTCAGTCCACAATTTTCTCATTTGAGGTCCGGTTCCGAAAATTACTTTAATGTATATAAACCGTATAGACCGTATTGATATCTAGAAAAAATTTACAACAAATTGTAATTTTTGATAATTTTAGTTGGGCTCGAGTTCATTTAAATTTAATTTTTATTAAATTATTATGTAAATAAAATTGAAAAATGATAATTACAGCAAATTTCGAACCACCAGTACCACTGGTTAAAGATTGATGTTTGACTGTTGGCTAGCAGGCACCGCAGTGGTGCAGAGGTTAGAACTCAAAGAATTCTGATGAAAGATGATGGTGATTCGTGAAACATGTAAATTCAACCCAGGTTCAATACCCAGCTCAGCCAAGAAAAATTATCAATAAAAAATTTTAATAAGCTTTCATGTTGTAGAAACAATTCCTACCTTCAGTAAAAATAATAATTTAATGAAAATTAAATTTAAATGAACTCGAGCCCAACTAAAATTATCAAAAATTGTAAAAAAAAACAGTTCAACTAAAAATAATAATTGTTCTTACAAATTGTAATTAATATATGTTGTAATCCAAATAACTCTTTTATATATTGGTCGCCTAAAAGGTATAATTCGAAAAATTACAATATTTTTCATAAATCAATTCTAAAATGTTTGTAAAGTTCGGTCTGTAATTGTTCATAGCTTCAATATACTCGTAATCGGGAAATCAAGTTAAGACATACAAATGTCTTATTGAGATACAAATGTATGTATCGATATACAATTTTCACTAAATATAAATCTTTTATTTTGATATTTCTTTTATTTCGGCTCGAGTTCATTAAATTTAATTTTCATTAAATTATTTTTACTGAAGGTAGGAATTGTTACATGAAAATTATTAATAAAATTTATTGATAATTTTTCTTGGCTTAGGATTCGAACCTGGGTTGTTGGTTCAATTTACATATGTTTCTAGAAACACAGAATTCTTTACGTTCTCACCCTCTGCACCACATGCTGTAAGTATCTCCAATCGCATTGACTTGCAAATAAACATATCTAGTATGAGTTTTTAAAATCATGCAGATAAACTGTTTTCAATATAAATAAACAAGGTCTAATTAGTAAAATAATTCCATTGTAAAAACATTGCTGTTTCACATTTAAGTTTTTTCTTTAATATGTACATTAAAACATCAAATATTGATTAAGAGTAAGCGGCGCATCAATGTCAGCAAATGATATTTAATATTCGCTGTTTGTTTGTAATATTGAGTGAGGTTGGCTGTGCATTATATTTTTTCTTTAAATTCAAACATGTAAAATTTTATTATTATGTACAATGTTATTATAGCAAAACTATCGTTTTCAACACATTTGATATTTGTATATTTTTTATTTTTATTATTATCATTATAATATACTAATGCTATTGAAATTCTGTTAACATACCCAAAAGCATTGGGGCCTATGAATATTGTTTAGTATTGTCCTTAAAACGTGAATCGCATATTAAAATAAATACTCGTATGTATGTGTATGTGTGTTGTCTTTCTGAGTGCTACACTCGAACCCATAATACAAATTCATATAAAAAGACGTATTTTTATACCTCGCACGGTGGCTCCGAACTTAATTTGATCGGCCAAAAGTCTAACTTTTTGTTATCACTGATTTCCAAAATTGTAACAACAGTCAATAGCAAATATATTAAAACTAAGAAGGTAGGCAATAAATTAGGTCAATATATTGGGAATTTTGGGCGTTGTTTGCTGTTAAAAATAAATATTTTACGTTGTTTTAGGAAAAATATATTTTTCCTAAATTTGATCAGAAGGAAATTGTCATTTCTCGCAAACTATTGTCGATAATGGGTTGGAATTTTTTTTTATAATATTGGTTTGATAGTAGTCTTTAAGAAACAGTATTCCATATTACTGTACCCGTAATAACTAGAGTGTTAGTAAATGTTTTCTAATAGCGTGTTCAGATATGCGCCTTAATTGCGATAATCGCAATTAACGCCATTATTGAGCTCAATATTCCATATAAAATCTCAATTAATTATTGCGCAATAAGTACGAAATTGTTATGATATTGAGTAAGATTTCGAAGGCAACACTGTTCACAACTGTGTTTAGTGAACAAAATTGTATAAAAAGGCAAATCTCAAGAAAAGAAAACAAGAGAAATCGTTAAAAAATCAATGTGATGGTAAGTTTGTTTACATAGAAACACAACAACCATATAGAGTATTTTTTGTATTGTTTTCACAGCTGTCAAATGATTATTGAGTAGGCTGAAAATTACATATGCCTGAACACTTAAAATACTATTGTCAATTAACCGAATATTGACTCAATTAAGTTTCATATCTGAACACGCTAGTAGGCACTAAATTTTAGCCAAATGGAATTTCTGATGAATAGAACATTTGAAGATGAAAAGGGATTAAAACCACCAGCAGAAAGCTGAAAGTATACTATTATCATCCCATATATACTTTTGCACCTGCCTGGACCCGCCTGTAGAACACTTTTTTCATTTGAATGAAATTACTCAATTTTTTTTTATCACTACTCATGTAAGTTTTGCTATGTATTTCATATTACATACATTTATACGTTTTTAGTTCTGGGTAGAGAATATGATGCAATTCTGATACAAACTCAGTTGCTAAACGGAAACAATCGAATTTTAAAATATTTATAAAAAATGAAGAACTTCAGCTATAAAGAATTGTCGAAGAGTATTTTAGAAACAAAAAGCAGGAATATGTTTTAAGTTACGTTCAAATAAAAGTAAACGTATTTTCCTTCAGCACCGAAGTACAATTGGACATAAAAAATAAAATAATTGTTTTCATCAAAAATTTAGCAAGGCGCTAGAAAAAAGTTGGCTGGTGCAAACATACATTTTATAGCAGATTTGCAAACTGGTTAAAGGGTAAACTTACTGTCCAGGTATCTTTAGAAACTAAAAATGTAAAGAATCTTGGAAGACCACCAAAATAACTCATCAATGAAAAAATCGGTTGTGAAAATATTCAAGAAACTTTGCAACAACTCACCAAAAAGAGACGTAAGCATTAATTTTGGATTTGAAGTGAACAAAACAGCTATATACTTAGCTCAGATTGCGTGCGATTGAAAAAGGCTCAAATCTGTTTCCAACATAACTGCTGCTAAGAAGGACTGTTTCACACCAAAGGACACTATTGCAATTACACCAATTTCAGCTGAGATAAAACTTCAAGATCTACTTAATCATACAGCTCAACGCTTGCTAAAATCGTTTAAAGAAAATGATTAGAAGAAATATAGAAACTGCAACTGGACAAAAACAATACAAGCAATCCGTATGTGAAAATATTTCAGACACAGATATATTCATGGTGTCGTTTGCACCACTGTGATTGATATAACATCTTAATGACTCAGACCAGTACGATGCAAATAAAGGACATTTGGAAAAACACACACAATCTTCTACAAAATACTGCAGACCAATCAAATTTGAATTTAAAAAAGAAAACCCATGAGACTATTAAAAAAGAAGTCACTGATATAAGAGCCCAAATTGCAACACTCCAGCCACTAGAATTAGAAATTGACGAAGTAAGTTACCCATTAGTGCTAACGATGATAGATGGAAAAGTAGGGTAGGCTTTGACTGCATTGTATGCCAACCACACCAAGCCACTTAAACCAAGTCCCGGAAAAAGCATAACGAGGGCATTTCGGAAACTTCTTAGCCTAGAACAGAAAGCGCGGTACAAACAGAAAAAACTCAAGTGTTTTGGAAACTTCCATCTGCTATAAACACATGTTTAATTTCTTTTCGATCTAACAACTCCTACATATAGAAACAGATGTTCGAAAAAGACGATTTCTTTTACAAAATTATTAATTAAATTTAGAAATTCGTGGTGTCATTAAATATTTAACTAAAAAAAATGTTTATCGGGACAAGAAATTCATAATCAAAGTGCTCCTTCATTTACCCGCTGTTGTACAAGTATTGAGGATGAACAACATAGTGGACGACCAAAAACAGCAACAACAACACAAATTGTAGCCAAAGTAGATGATGTGGTATTAAATGATCGACGAATAAAAGTGCGAGAAATATCTAATGTCATGGACATCTCAAATGATCGAGTCCATTTAATTTTGCATGAAGAACTACAAATGAAAATATTTATTGCATAAGAATGAAAATTTCTCAAGCTCTACTATACTCCAGAGACAAAAGAACATTCCACGCAATAAACTGAAGCTGGAGAAAGTGCCCCAAAGAAGGCAAAAACAATTCAATCGACTGGTAAGGTTATGGCAACGGTTTTTTGGGACTTTAAAAGTATTTTATTGATTGACTCTCCCCAAAAGGGTACTATTGCAACTTAAATGTAAAAACTTGAAAAAACGTGTTGGCTTACAACGCAAAATATAGCACAATAGTGTTTTAACAATGGCTAAAATCAACAAAATAAAATACGATTTGCTTGACGACCCACCTTATTCTCCTGGTTTAGCTCCTAGTGATTTTTATCAGTTCCCAAATTTAAAAAAAATCCTAGCTGGCAAGCTAGCCACTATTTTGAAGGCCTTGAGAAACACTATTTTAATCAAAGAATAGAATTGCTAGATAAGTGTTGGACTAAGTGTGTTAAAGTTTCAGGAGATTATATTGAAAAATAAATATGTTTTTAAAAAACTAACTATTCTCTCTCTGTGCTAAACTAAGAAGTTTCCGAACCGCCCTCGTACATACAAGAATATGGATTTTGGCCCTACAGAAACAATGACACCAACAAGGAGCTATGAAGTGAAAAAAAAGAAACATGTTCAGGATGAATTTCTCAAATGCGGGTTAATTATAGATCAACCAAAACAAGATGGTAATACATCAAGAAGGTTCTTTTCTGATCCCGAAATATCATCTGAAATAACAGGTGTTGATATAAATCTTATTTGGAGATCTATCAGAGGAAGCTCAGGAAAAAAGGAAAAAAGATTACAGATCTTAAGCTAGATTTACAAAATTGAAATGTTCTTCAAAATTGCTCTTTAAAATGTAAACAACAAAAAATGTTCAAAATTTATTTATTTATTTTGCTGTTTACACGAGTTTGAAGCATTTTGGAGAGCAATTTTGAAGAAAATTTCAATCGTGTAAATCTAGTTTTATAATAAAATAAAATCAGATTCAACAAAATAAAAATCTCGCATTTTCATAGTAAATGCTATAAAAAACCAAAAGTTCAACTTTGGCCTTAAATTTCTCATCAACTACTGAACCGATTTTAATGAAATTAAAACTAGAGAAGAACTCAAAAAATTAATAAAAAAGTCCTTAAGCTTGACAAATTAATGAATACTTTTTTCTCTGCACAAAAATTGTTAAAATATCTCAATCGGTTTAAGTGCTACCAATTTTTGGCTGATGAAAAACGATTCTAAGCCACTGTGCATCGGTAATAGTGTTGCCATGTTTAAGGCTTGTTATGTGTTTTATAGAATTTATATACATATTGCAAATCGAAGGCTTATATTCGTAAAGGGCTATCTGCAGAAACTAAATAATTCAGCAGAGAAAAGAAAAATGGTTTATCATTAAAACCAATTATTCACGAATTTATCGAATGGTCTTCTAATATATTCTTTTTTGTATTTGAAATTCTTTTCTGAAATTAAATATCCTTCAGCTAAACGTGGTTTAAAGACTAGAATATACTTAATCTGTGTTTTTTCTGAAAAGGTGCGACCTTAAAGCACAAGTCGAATTTTTGCCAAAAATCGGCTTTGCCATCCGTTTTTTGAGTTTTCTTCATAACTTTGTAAAAAAACCACGATATTCTTTACTTTTGAGAAAACAATTTAGAAGAAAAATGTCCCAGCTTTCCTTTTGTTTGCAAAAACTATAAGTTTTGGCAATGACTTTGCTCATTTAGGTACCCTACATTACAATTTTTTATAATTTTTTCCATCAATTTCGTAAATAACTCTTTATAACTTTTAAAATTTATGTGAAAATGAAAACAACTAATGATGCAGTTTGAAAGAGAATTTTTGAACTTGCTCTTACCGTTCCACAGTTAAACAATTTTTAAGGTTTGTTTGTACCCGACGAATATTAAATGTTCAAATTTAAAATTTTTTGCTTTGTAATATTCTTGCACGACATGAAGAGCTTGTTCGGAAAAAAAGCTCAACTTTCCGGAAAATCTAATGAACAAACAGAGTTCTCAAAACTAAATCGAAATTATTTGAAAACGTAATTAGGATTCGAATTTTTGAATTTATTGGTAAAACTACTCGATTCTCAAAATCTATTAATCGGAATCTATCAATCGATAATTAGTTTTGACTCTGGCGTTTATACATACGTTCATCAAAAAACGCTAAGATAGCCGATTTTGGAGTAAGGTACCACTGATGACCTAGAATAATTTTTAACGTGGCACGTTATATAGAGTGTAGTCACTTCACACTTATTTTTTATGTTGCGCTTTAGAGGAAGTCAATTGTCACTTAGTGCCCTTTTGTAATCCGGAGTTTAGTCTTTGTTATTTATATACCCTACATATATAGAGCGTCAATTATATTCCATGCTGAAATAATTAGTCACGTTGCTAATTTTGTAACCAGTGGTGCCCCTAATGATGGGTAACATCACTAGTGCTGGAGACTTGGACAGAACTGCTGGGGTGCTAGTAGTACTTCTGGTACGTACTTCAATAATTTTGGGAAATATTTTCCAAAGCCTGCGTTGATGGTTGTGTTTATACACACACACACACACACACTATAATACTAATAACCCAACAAACCATAAAGTAATCAAACCACAATACAACTTGATAATAAGCTTATATTAATAGCAGGTTTGAAGCTTTTGTTAATATAATTTATTTAGTATAATCACCCCTATTCTGAGTTTCGATTACGTCTCCGCATTCGTTACGCTACGATCGAAAATTGGTATTCCAAACAAAAACTGAATCGAAAGAACAAGACCAATTTGTTACTATGAAATGTGGAATAGAAACAAAAAAATGAGCAAGTTTGTTACTATTTTAATAAACAAAAGTCACAACAAACAATAAAAATAGGAAAATAAAAAAATGTCTGCGATTAATAAGAATAAATAACACTGTGCTAGAATTTGACACTTTTTTTTTGTGACAAACGGGGCACCTGGCGGGTTAACCTAATTCGGGTACGCTGAATCCAGTGGTGCTAACCGTTTTTTTAGGTTAGCTCGTTTTTTCGAAATATACCGTTATTTCGAAAATGGAGGAGGTTGCACAACATATATTCGCGTAACTCAAAAACGGTTAAGTTTATTGAATAAACTAAAAAAACCGAAATTCCGCAATGAAATTTTCTTTAAGCAACGTTAAACTTTTTTCCAATATGCGCAGTCGTTGTAGAAACATATTTTTTTTACCAAAAAAAAAAACAGTTTTTTTTTAGCAAAATTTCAAAAATTTTGTTTTTTAAAACGGCATAAAAAAATTGGAAAACGCAGCTGTGCTTCTAATTTTTTTCTGCAGGTATAGCAAACGAAGTTCCAAACAAAACAAGACATAAATACTTGAAATCTGTTTACAACTTTTGATTTTATTCACAAAATATGGAATATATAATAACCAGACGAAACTTCAAAAATTAAAACATTTATTTTTGTTGTTAATTAAAGTTTAAGTTTTTATTTACAAATTTATTCTTCTTCCTCCTGCAGATTCCAACAAATATCCCCAAATAGCGAATCAAGTTGTTTGCCACTATACCAGTGTTCGAGTCTGGCTGTTACTTGGTGAAATCTCTCGCCATGTTCATCAGACTCGGCTGGTGATTGTTCATTAAATTTTTCTGCATGACAAGGCAAAAAATGTATTTTCAATGACATTTTGACGTTTAAGTTTTTAAATGCGGTTAGCATATCTCCAATTAAAATTCGCCAATTTTCAGACCGATGATTTCCTAATACATTTCTATTACTGATTTCACATAATTCCAGCCCAATAGCTCCATATCATGCAATGCAAGTTCAAATTGTTGGTCCTTCATTAGACGACGAATGTCCGGTCCATTAAGAATTCCTGTAAAATAAAAACATTATGATATGAAATATAAATCTAATTTAATAAAGTAGCTAGAGTTCATACTTTATTTTACTTTCATGCCGCTTAATCGTGGAAAAATTCGGCGCAATTCGGTAAAAGCAATTCCATCTGGGTTCAATGCTTTTATAAAATTTTTTACAATACCCAGTTTGATGTGGAGTGGAGGAAGCAAAATCTTTTCCATATGACATTGAAGAGGTTGAGGAATAGTGAAATTTCAAGTCTTTGACAGTATTGAGTCTAATCATTTATATTGAAATATCTAAGATGGAAGCGTGTAACAAGTTTCATAACTTACTTAACCTTACTTAAAGCAAATTTCATTGCGGAATTTCGGTTTTTTTAGTTTATTCAATAAACTAAACCGTTTTTGAGTTACGCGAATATATGTTGTGCAACCTCCTGCATTTTCGAAATAACGGTATATTTCGAAAAAACGAGCTAACCTAAAAAAACGGTTAGCACCACTGGATTCAGCGTACCCGAATTAGGTTAACCCGCCAGGTGCCCCGTTTGTCACATTTTTCAACTAGCACAGTGTAATTAAAATAAAATAATACAAAAGACTTGTGAAATAATAATAATAAAAATATAATCAATTTTGTTTGCAAAATATTTAAGTGCGAAGAATCCTGTCAAGCCGGAGGTGGTGTTTTTAATTTTTGTATTTGAAGGAGAAATAGAATCCATAGAAGTGGCTTTATTGGTGGAAGAGGAGAACAACGTGCCTCAGAACACAGAGGTAAGGCTTGAAAAGAAAATACCTGAACTTCCTCCTTCGATCTTTTATGGTAGCCGCAAGCAATATCCTGCTTTGTTGACATTAAACTTGCCAGCTTTTCGTATTGCTCTGATGTCGTTGTTTTTGACCTGGAAAAATAAATAAATAGGCTGCTTTCCAGTTTGTAGTGACAGTAATTCAAAACTCCTTCGTTCTACCATTACACATTTGTTTAACCATGTTCTTTGTTGCTGCATATCACCTCTTGATTGGCCTTACAACAAAAATTCATATAAATCAAAATTTAAACATTTTATATTTACATTTTTATTTATTTATTTATTCATTTATTTGTAATATTAAGCCTTCTCGGCCAAAATAAAAATATATTAAATAGTAATAAAAAACTACCTGAAATTTTAATTAAATTAAACACTTTTTAAGTTTATAAAAAGAGCAATCGGAAAAATTCCGTTGCTAAAATATATAAAAACGATCGTAATACAGAATACCTACAATCGAGAGAAACGTAGAGGAATCGAAACTCTGACTACCAAATTTGCTAAACAGAGAAAATTTCGATTCGAATCGAAAGTCAGAATAGGGGTGAATAATAAATTTGCAAGCTCCAGTGAAATTGGTTCTCCTAATAACATCCCGATTGAGGAATGTTCAAGTGTTAGTAAAAGTGATGAAACAATTATTGAAGACTGCAATTTCCGAGATGAGTTGGCAAAGTGGAGTGTAAAACATGTAATTTCTAACTATGCATTGAATGAACTGACGAGTTAGGAGAACAGATATGCTGGAAAGGCGTGCGAAATCCAAGCACAACAAAGGCACTAAAAAGTAGTTAAATAAAAGGTTTTAATTAAAACAAAATAATTATAAAATTTCTTCATTTTATAGAAACAGCCACTGTTGCCAACTTGTTTTTTACGATTCCCGTCAAATCTTACTCCAAAAACCGCTAGAAACCGCTAAACTTTTATATTTAGCGGGAAAAATTAAGAAAAAACTGCTAAATCATGAAAAATCTATATAATTAATACAAAATAGCATAATTTATGTTTATTTATTGCATGTTTTATTACTTTTAATCCATTTAGTACATGTTTTTATAAATAAATATGTATGTTAAACCAATTTAAGCTGATAATTTTATAGTAATCAATAAAATCATATTTTTTTCGTTTAAATTTTCGGTATACATTGCCTTGGTTCCTACTTCTTTAAGAACGTGGGTTGGAACTTTATAGTCGAAACTCCTATAACAGTTGATTCGTCGATTAAAATGCTGAATTTTGAATTGAATATATCTTTCCTTAACTCCTTTGTGAAATGAGAGGATAAAACATTCTTAATTAAATAGGTGCATTTGCTTCTGTGTAAACGAATTTTGCCGGCATCATCAAAATGAGATTTGCACATATCTGACAAATGATCCACTGAATTATTGGAAGTATGTTGACAAGTGAAAAGAGCCAATGCAACTTCCTGCTCTTTGGCTTTATTAGCAACTTCAGGTGCGAAGTCTAATTTACGCCAACACAAACCTCTTACAGAAGCAGCATTTTTATGTTTTTGGGTTTCCCCGTGATTTATCAAATCACTTAATTTACCTATTAAGAAGCACCTGCAGTACTTACAAAGTGCTTTAGTGGGATCGTTTTCATTAATGCCCAACTATACCTTTAGTTTTGGATGGTCCAGCCATTCACGACGAAACTTTTGGGTGTACCTTGGTGCCATAACCTTTTCATTAGAAAAACAATGTTAATTTAATAAATTTAATATTGCTTTATATTGTACTTACTCTGTAATTTGTTGCCGATATAAAATGGGTTGGAACTATTTTTTTTTTGGGTTTTTTATTTAAAATAAATTATTTTCCATTAACCGCTATTCGACTCTCGATCGCAATTATATGGTTGTATTTTTATGTACTTTCTTTTTTTTTTTTACCAAATAACACAATATACGAAAGAAAACAACTATTAATACAATGTTGCGTACACAACGAATTCAAAAAATCCGACTCGCTAAATGCTTTTGAAAAAAAGCTAGATTTCCCGCTAACCGCTAAGTCAAACATTTTCCCGCAGTTGGGACTTAAAAAAAGCTAGGTTTAGCGGGAAAACCGCTAAAATGGCAACAGTGGATACAGCTTTGTCAGTGGGTTTGACAGAGGACCACTTTATTAAAGACACCCGAACTTTCGTTTGCGAAAAATTGCATTAAGCTACGAGAAACCTATAAAAATAATAAGACTAAATGATTAATAAACACTTAATATGATATTAACAATTAAACAAAATTAAAAGCAAAAATAAAGATTTTTATTTTTCGACACCAAATAATATATTATTTGTGAAGCTTATTATAATATTATGTAAAAAAGCTTATAAAAACATTGAGATGTATAAGGTTTTCTATACAAAAGCTAATACAATATTATTTTCGTAAGCTTATTATACAATTACAAGGATAAGCTTATATGTACAAGGCGGCGCAAATGTAATCCTCCTATCAGAAAATGCTATAAATTTTGCGATTGGCCCCTAATGTCAGTTCTGTTTTGACATTTGTGTAGTAAACACAAGCGAAGTACACGTTAATAAACAATGTTACGCTACACTGCTACAGAACGCGGAATATTGCTGACATAACTGACATTAGGGGCCTAGCAAAATTTATAGCATTTTCTGATAGGAGAATTACTTTTGCGCCACCCTGTATTAATAGTACATACACAATATTTTCACGAAGGTTCCGTTTTGATTTTTTACAATTGTTTCGATAATCTTTTTCAATATATTCACATGTCTTTTTCAAGCTTAACGCTTGTGTTGATAAGCTTATTATAATATTTTTCTCAAGTCATTTGGTTTGTTGGGAAGTATATGTAAGTGAGTGTGTGACTGTATGCTTTTAATGCCTGCAGTAATAACAAAAGTCTTTTCATGTATAACTGGGCATGGGGAAAAAGGTGTTGATGCCCTAATGATGTGTGAAGAACACTACGGGTTCTCTAATATAAAATCGAATTGAACATCTACTACACACATACAAAGGAACACGTACAGACAAGTTTTCTAATGTATGTGCGTGTGTGCTTTCTCCAAAGTGTGAATATTTTTAATGTTATTGCGTCAGTTGTAAATATATTTGTATTTCTTTATATTGATCACTGTAACAATATGTGTCTCCGTCTTTTACTTTTGTCGGAATATAAAGAAACACTTTTTGTTATTTCCTTTTTTAACAATCTAACGGTTTTCCAAAGTATTAGGAATATTTTATATGTATGTATTTGCAACGTGATTTGAGTAACAACACAATGCTGGTAAAAACGCAAATATAACTTTATGGCTCCTGCACAACGCAATCATTAAACATACATACTCGTACATATATACATATTTATGTATTGAAGTATGTTTCAAACTAACTATTTTAGAGTGTATTTATTATTGATTACATACTACATGAAATTTAACTTAAAATTTTGATTTTTAGAAAATCAATATTTAAAATTAAACATACACACACATACATACATATGTTTTTTTTATTAGGAAGTCACATATTAAATTTGATTGTGAGGCATGAATTTATTGGAAACTTAACATTGAAATAATTACACAACTTTAAAATACTTTAAAACAATTTGTACATTTTATTTTGTACGATGGCTCTAAAAAGCGCTAATTCTCTATTGATGATTCTGTAGCTCGATATGTTATTGTAAAGGGTGTCCCAACTAGAACGCAATTTGTATTATTATTATTTTTATTATTTTTTAGTTGAACTGTTAAATTTTTCAAGTTTTGAATTTTTGAATTTCGAACCACCAGTACCACTGGTTAAAGATTGATGTTTGACTGTTGGCTAGCAGGCACCGCAGTGGTGCAGAGGTTAGAACTCAAAGAATTCTGATGAAAGATGATGGTGATTCGTGAAACATGTAAATTCAACCCAGGTTCAATCTCCAGCTCAGCCAAGAAAACTTATCAAAAAAATTAAATTTTGATTTCTTCGACCTTTTTTTCTCCGCTCGAGCTCGAAATTTTTTTTTATTTTTTATTTTATTATCAAAAAATTTTAATAAGATAAGATAAGATTTGATAATAATTTAATGAAAATAAAATTTAATGAACTCAAGCCTAACTAAAAATTATCAAAAATTGTAAAACACAGCTATTTTAAAAAAATCTTGAAACTTTATTATTTCGTAAAGTAGATAGAATGAGGTTCTATACGGAACAAGATATCGTGCAGATGGCCGCCGCGGCTTTGCTGGCACACACGCAATCTTTTAATGAAATTTTCAATGACCTTTTTGCATAAATGCTGCGGTATTTCATTAATGCAGCGTCCAATTTCCTCTTTTAAGGCTTGAGTCGTCGTCGGCTTATTCGCGTAAACCATCGACTTCAAAAAACCCCAAAGAAAAAAAATCTAAAGCTGTTAAATCACGCGATCTAGACGGCCAATTCTGGTCTCCAAAACGCGAAATAACACGACCGGGAAATGACTGATGCATTTGCTCTGGCTGTATGCCATGTGGCGCCGTCTTGTTGAAATCACATGTCCTTCACATTCATTTCTTCAATTCTAGGCAAGAAAAAACTGGTTATCATTTCACGATACCGAACTGTTTGCGCTTGGCCTGCCTCATTTTCATAAAAAAAAGGTCCAATGATTCCTCCAGCCCAAAAACCACACCACACAGTGACACGTTGAGGATGTATTTGCTTCTCGTGAATCACTCGAGGATTTTCCTCACCCCAAATGCGACAATTCTGCTTATTGACGAAGCCATCAGGATGGAAATGGGCCTCGTCACTGAAGATGATTTTATCGGCAAAATCAGGATTTTCATGTTGTCTCTCCAATATCCAATTAACAAACTCCCTTCGCTGTCCATGGCCAGCTGGCTTCAGGTCCTGAGTAAATTGAACTTTGTATGCATGAAGATGCAAATCTTTCGTCAAAATTCGCTGCATAGATGGATTTGCTGAGCTCGGTGTCGAATTGAGGTGGATGGAGTTTGAGCGACATCATCACGTACAGCTGCGATATTTTCGGTCGATCGAACTGGTCGAAGGCGCGTTATTGTCTTTACATCACTAACAGACCCAGTTTCGGCAAATTTATCCATAAATATCTTTACAGTTGACTCTTTTGGAGCATTATTGTGACCCCAAATTGATCGCAATTTGCAAACTGTAGCCGCAAAACTTTCACCCTTTTTGTAAAACAATTTCACAATGAGAATGCGTTGTTCATTCGTGTAGCGCTCCATTTTTACTAACCTCGTACCTTCTACTAGCAAACAATAACAATTGTTCAAATGTCAAACAACGACAATTCGAATGGCGCCAAATATAAAAATTGCGTTCTAGTTGGGACACCCTTTACAACTCCGCTGACTTTGAAAACGTACGTTCGCTTTTAGATGCTATTTCGGCAGCTCTTGATTGATGATCGCGATCTTTTGCTTTGATGACGTCTGTTGTGATATTTCAATGTTTCGGCAAGTCTTAACGATGAAGCCTGACTTTATTCAATTCAGTGGCGAGCTTCTCGCTCTTCCGAATTTTCATTTAACATATGGGAATGCAAAGATACTGCATTCTTAGCGCGTTTGGAAAGGGATGATTTTTTTGGAGGTATTTTAATTGAAATTTTGCTCAGTCACTTCAAAATCGTGTAACTTGTTTAGAATCAAATATTAAACTAAATTACGAAATTAAATATCGTCAAATTTATAATTTTCAATTCTCAGGCAATAAATGTTGGCACAGGTCAAAAACTTTTATTTAACAAAAAATCATAACGGGTGAACTTTTTTGAGTCAATGAAAAAATTGAATTAACTAAATTACAAAATTGAATGTATGTAAGTATGTGGAATAAGGTAACAACTAGCTTTTTATGCACTATTATATAAGGACAGTATTTGTGTCATAGTTTGTGTTTTGTTATGAAAGTATTGCTATGCTCGTACATTGTCATTATTTATTAATATGTTATGTCGAAAATGCTGTCCCAATGGTTCCAATATATGTATGTTTTTTATCTTAAAAGTGTGAACTTTAAAATCAAAAGTGTTTAAATTGTATTCGAAAATGCGCATATTAAAATGTAAAATTTTCACTTTAATATTCAAAATGCTAACATTAATAATTTACATTTTAAAGTGTAAACTTTAAAATTAAATAATTTTCAATGCGGCTGGTTTTCATAGATGAAAATGTTTTATTTGAAAGTCCCTTGTACTGGATTTAAGGTGAATTTAAAGTGTTACTTTTCTGAGTGTATACATTTTTGAATGCATCAAAAAATTACCGTGTTTTGAGTTTTTATTTGTCTTTTGAAGTGAAAGACAAACATTTATCTCTTATAATGACGTTAAGCTTCATACATTTCTTTATATTTTTTCGATTTTGGTTTTCTTATACACTGAAGGAAGAACGACAATTTTATCAGTGTCTATATTTTTATCCAACACAAATTCTCACATTCGTTAGTTTATTTGAGGCTTCGGAAAGTTGATTTTCCTCTATCTGTCCTATTCAAAAACTTTATATGATCGATTACAGCTACGGACATACTGATACTACGAGCTTTATACTTTATATATAAAAAAATATTCTGACGTGTACATGAAAAGCGCCGATACACTTATTTTTATTTTTTTCCCCTTTCCGAAAAAGTCTATTTGGTTCATAGGACAGAACAAAAGCTCGTTTTTGTAACGCGGTGATATACAAATACAGTTATTGAGTTTGGCATTGTTGAAAATATTTCTCTACATAATAATGTAAAAAAAAAATCCACGTGAAATTTGTTCCCTTTTCACATTTTTCCTATTAAAATCCAATGTTAAAAAAATAATAGGGAAAAAATTTCATGTGGAATTTTTATTCACGATAAGGGTGAATATTATTATCATACTTGGTTTTGTTTTTATACCCTACACCTCAAAGTTTATGTTGATGTTTGCAACAGCAATAAATATTAGTCCAACACCCACCTTTAAATATATCGATCGACTCTGAAGTTTGTGTGCAGAGTATAGGAAGATATTTTTATAAAAGTTTTTACTTGATATTTATTCGGCCCAATTGGGATTGAATTTGGTTGCAATCGGTCCATTATTTCAACTAGCCCCCATACAAATGTCCTTCCGACATAGAAGTTTATCGGTCATAAATGTATGATTTATGCACCTATGCAAACAAATTTCGCCACAAATAAGTTGTACATGAAGCCGAATTACATTTAAACATTTTGTATAGATTGGTCCCTAATTGGCCATAGCTCCCATATACGGCCCACTGCCGAAAATCACTTTAACTCTTAAAAATCTTGGTATACAAATAATATTCAACACAAATATATTTCAAATATACAAAAATCATTCGAGCCAATTTTATGATGATCCATCTATTATTAATCATAGTTTCCAAATAAACTTCCGAAATTACTTTAACGTCCATAAATCGCCTAAAAATGTTGGTATACCATTTTAAAAGTGATTATTTTATAATTAATATATTTTACTTTATAAAATAAAGTTAAGAATTTTAAATTTAAGAATTTTACATTAAAAACAAAAATTTTAACTTTTAAATTAAGAGCAAAAACTTTAAAAACTTAAAATTAGCACTTTTATAAAATATTTTTTGTTGTGCCCCCATAAGAAGTCTATAGGCTGAGGCACTTTAAATAAAATTTGAAAGTGTTTACATTTAATTTTAAAGTGCACTTTTTTTCTGAGTGTATGTTGGTAAAATTCGACACAAATAAGTTTCACATATACAGATTTTATAAGACCTAATTTTATAATGGTCGGTCCATAATTAGTCAAAGCTCCACTTAAAAGTGTTTATATGGAGATCAAATTTAACAAACAGAGGCATTCCACTAAATTTATGAATGATCGGTTCATAACACGTTATAGGTCCCATATATCGCCCATTTCTGAAAAACATTTTTTACACATATAGTGGGTGTACGGTATTATATAGTCGGGCTTGACCGACTATACTTTCTTACTTGTTTTTGCAGGCATTAAAGTGAAGAAATCTGCAAAACATAAGGTATTTAAATGATTAATTAGACTAAATAATAAATATTTCTTCCCCATCCCAATTATGCTTCAAAAACAAAATACTTCGAACAATGGGCAAAAACGTACATCAAACTACATCTTAAATGATGTGCGGTGAGTTGCTACAAGACGGTAAGTTCTTCACAGCGTTCTTTAGAACTGGTATGTACCAAGTTACTATATTTTTTTGGAAAATTAAAACAACTAAGATCAAATATTTCTGCAACAAAGTGCACCAATCCATAACAATACGTATGTACGTATATGCTCGATAGTGGTTTATAGGATCATATAATATTTTTGAAGTAAAACACAATTGTAAGTTATTAATTAATGTGAAGATTCGGCAAGACAACCTCTTACTTAGTGTACGAGTATTTTTTATTAAGTTTAATGTGTTCTAATTTTATTTGTCATCACGTTTGTTCATACTGTGACCACGTCACACAAAAATATCCTGTCAACCCATGAGAATCTTTATAATTGATTTCGATTGTGTATGCTGAGTATTATTAATTAAGCTTTCATAAAATATTCCATGTAATTATTTAATTATAACTAATTGTGAATAATTATTCTTGAGAGTATGTGTGTTTTTGTTATTTGGTTTAATCATTAATTGAATTTTAATTGCACCCATCACTTTTAGTTGCATAACTATTCTTAATTATTATTTTCTTGTAATAAATATTTACATGTTTCAGTACTCGTACAATTCTCTGCAATTTTATTTGTTTTTGTATCTATAATACTTCAAAAGAAATTAAAAAAGATGCTTGTAATCAAATTATCTATTTTGTTATTAGAACTAATGGATATGATTAATTAATTATTTCAATAAAACATATTGAGGTTCTATTTTTTCATTAACATAAAAATTAATGTTAAATTAGACAAATTAACTAATTATGTAATGCCTTAGCGATAAATTTTACCTGACATTTGAAGACAACATACAGTTAATCTATATTAAGATTTTTTTTTTTAATATAATTCATAAGTGAATTCAAAATCAACCAAGAGTTAGACTTTAAATTTTTTACAACCTCCACATTGCAACGTACTTTATATGTGAGCGCGAAAGTTGCAATCCTATTATTAAGTTTTGTATTCATAAACTTAAAACGTAGATCTTTAACAGGTAAGAGTTTATATACGACTGTGCGAAATCTTTGATACCCATTACTACTTGAAAGTAATTTGTGTAACATTTTATATCGATAACGATATTTATACGAATTATTTTATTTTTCGTTATTCGGATCCCATATATGAGATAAAATATTTTACTACATTTGTGTCTTATACATATAATGATATTTTCATAATATGGATCTTATATGACAACTGTTGTTCATTAAGAACTGACCTTCACAAAATCCAATATTCAAACTTTTGCTTACATAATTTGCAATTCGATCGATATTTATAAGATATTTACGAAAGTTAATGCGTTTTTCGATTATTTCTGTCGAATTTCATTTGGATTTATGTGCATTCAAAAAAAATTCGTAAGGGGAGTTTATATATGGGCTATGGGCAAATATGAAGCGATCATCATTCGATACGGTGATATGCACATGTGGAATATTTATGTCGAATTTCAACTTGATGTTTATAAGAGATTTATGCTCATTAAGGTAATTTTCGGAAGTGGAGTTAATCTTGAGGCTATGGTCAAATATAGACCGATTCAAACAAAATAATGCTGTGTGATTTACCTATACTGAAACTAATATTTGCTAAATTTTGTATGGATGCTGCTCTTCTTAAGGCATTTATGTACCATAGAACCATATTCCGGGAAGACATTTATATTGGGCTACGAGAAATCGTGAACCGATTCTTACTATTTTCAACAGAACTTGTCGTTCTATAATAAAAATTAAGTGTGCAAAATTTCATTAAAGAAAATTACACAAAATATCTGAAAAATATCGAGGTTGTCTGAAACATTTGTCTATAACACGGATCTTACTCGACCGATGTTGCCCATTTTCAATACCAAACATTATGGTGAAACATAATTTTTTTCACTTTGTTTCACTATAATGTTTGGGTCAAGTTTTATTGTATAAGTTTTTTTTCGACGCTCTATTGTGCCTCCAACAGATGGACAGACGGACGGACATGACTGACAAACTTAATGTACCCCTCATCTTTTTTGGTGGTGGATATTAAAATGAAAAACAAAATAATATTGGGACACATTTAGCTATAAAGCTATGTGTCCACGATGGTCAGATATTACAACGTTGTCATATCTAGCAATGTGATATCAATGTACTGACATTAAAAAATTTTTAGCAAAAGGTAAATTGTCAGTTTAGACGACTGTAAGAAAACTAACAATTTCATTTGCACACAATTGTCACACAATGAATTTATCTGGCAACCGAAATTGTCAGTTTACACGGCTGTCAGATTGTTGTGTGGCATTGTCAAATTCGTTTTGCAGCTTTGTGTGTGTGTTTAAACATTTCATATATTGTCATGGAACAAAAAAGAGCAATTGAAACCATTTTATCTGCACTCTATGAAACAGGATTCATCAAAAGATATGTCGCTATCAATTTTTTATTTTTTTTTATTTAATTCTTTAATTTTCTTCCAATTTTTTTCAAAAATTTTTATCAATGGACACTTGTTTGTTTATTATTTATGTATATACAGAGTTGCATTTAATTAATTATTTAATTATTTTCTATGACAATGCTGCCATTGGCAGATGCATAAACTTTGCACATATGACAATGAAAAGTGTTTGTCAATTGTCTTAAAACAATGACAATGACAAAATTGTGTGTTTACACGATTGTTAGATTTCTGACAATATTTTTGTCTTCCAATGTATTGAAAATGCTGTTTCTTACAACGTTGGAAGGCAAAACATTTTAAGTTTACACAGTTGTTAGACATTTTCTGAACATTTTTCGGACAACGTTGTAATATCTGACGATTGTGGACACATAGCTTAATGTTGTAGTTGCATTACGCTTGAATCTAGATAAACGCAAATACTGGTATGAATGTGTATTTACATTATTGTGATGAAAAATAATCGTACTCGTATCGATTTATTTAATTCCACTTGATTACATTTGAATTGTATGGCAGACATTAAATGGATTTTATTGAGCATAAGTATGTCTATTCAAAATAGCACATATTCATAAAGACTACATAGATAATTGTTTAAACTGAGTGAGCGCACTCAAAGAAATGTGCAGATAATCGTACACATACCTAACAGCGATTTCAAATAATGGTTGAATGAAATTCAGAATTCCTAATTCCGACGCAAATGGACCTGCCTGGATATATTCAAAATCTTACACTTGAAGTAGATTAGTGTGGCTGTATCATTTTAAATAATTAAATTCATAACAAGGGCTTGTGTTTCTATGTAAGTAAAACAATTCCAGAAATACAATTATGCATAATAAAATAATATTTTTTATACCCACCACCAAAAAGATGGGGGTATATTACGTTTGTCATTCCGTGTGTAACACATCGAAATAATGGTCGTAGAGCGATCTAGCTATGTACGTCTGTTGAAATCACGATAGAGCTTCGAAAAAAGACATATAACAATGAAATTCTTACCAAATATTCTTTGCTTTGCGAAATATTTGGTATTGAAAATGGGCAAAATCGGGCCAGTAGGATCCGTGTTATAGATCAAAGTTTCAGGCTATCTCGATATTTTTAAGATATTTTGTGCAATTTTCTTCAAATATAATGCAGGTAATACCATGAAATTCTGCACTTTTTATTTTTATTATAGAACAACAAGTTCTGTTGAAAATGGTAAGAATCGGTCTACGATTTCTCATAGACCCCATTCAAATGTCTTCCCGGAATATGACTTTATGGTACATAAATATCTGTAGAAAAGCCATATTCATACCAAAGTGAAATCTCAAATCGATGTTTTGTTTGCATCGGTCTATATTTTGACCATAGCCCCAGGCAAAGACCATTTCCGAAAATCTCTAAAATGGGAATAAATCTCTTACAAAAATCGCTATTAATTCGAAATTTAACACAATTAATCTGTATAAACATCTAAATTGTCGTAATAAATTTCATGCTGATCAGTTCATTTTTGCCCATAGCCCCCATTTAAAGTCCACTTCGGAAAATCACTTAAATGCGCATAAATCTCTCATAAAACTCATTATAACGTTGAAATTCAACAAAAATAATTCGCATGTACATATATATAAATTGTCGTACAGAATTCCATGACGATCGGCCCGTAATAGGTCATAGTTCCCATATTACAGAGTTGACAATTTTGACGTTTTTTGAAGCCAAAATCAGTTGCCTAGGGTACTCAATTTATAGTTTATTAAAGTAAATCTTTTTATGTTACACGCTGCAAATATATAAACAAAGTGTAAATTATTGATTATAACTGGAAGATGCATAAAATTCTTCTAAATGTCGTTATTGAGATGAAATTCAACTAAAACAAACCTAAAATAAATAGAAATTACGATACAATATTTTATGAATTGGGTCCCATAATAGGTGGTGGGTATATAAGATTTGACCTAGCCGAATATTAACTCTTACTTGTTTCAAATCGCATGCCCTAATTAAAACGGGTGTAGAAACCTCTGTTACATGCATATGTAATATTGTTATTTAAAGAATAATAAAATCACTTTTCTATTTTACTCAAAACTATGTTTCTATGATCCTCTTGTAGTAAATCATGTCATTCATACACTCGTACATACGTCAATATTGCATTCAAATTTACTCATTAAAATTTCGAATGAGGGTAATATAAGTTTGTCATTCCGTGTGTAACACTGAGAAATATTCAGCTGAGACCCCAACAAAGTTTGTATTATTGATCCTTATGCAATTCTAAGTCGATTGAGCAATGTCCGTTTGTCTGTCACAACAAATTTGTTTGGTCCATGTTTGACCATAGACCCCATTTAAAGTCCACATCTAAAATTCACTTAAATACGTATAAATCCGGTATACATGTACATAGTTACCACGTAAAAATACGACACAAACAATTCTTATAGACACATAAATGGGTGGACTAAATTTTATAATGGTCGGTCCATAATAGTCATAACTCCCATATAAGGATCATCTTCCGAAATTCACGTTCATACTAATATGTATCTCAAATGTACTATCTTATATTGAAATTCAACTCACATATACATACTTACCATTTACAAAGCACATAACGTGTAATAAATATCGATATCGTATCAACAGAAATCATACCAATATCGGCTATACGGTAATTATGCTATTGAATTATGTAGCGCTGTCAGTACATATATGGCAATAGCTTCCAAATTAAGTCTACTTCCGAGTACAACAACCAACCATACAACTCTTGTAAATAACGTTATTAAGATGAATTTCAACCAAATCACATTGCTCAATTTAGAAGCTGTTAGGCCATAATTGGTCCGTTTCTATTATTCAACCAAAAGAAGCCTCACTTTATAATCTTATCCTTTTTTATCCCCTTAAGACCTCAACGTGAACCGATTGAGTAAAAGGTTTTTCAACTGTTTTTTTTTATCTTATGAGATGTAAATAAAATACTTGTTTTTATTATTTTTTAATTACATTTTTTAATTTTTATTTAAAGTGTTGGAAAAAGGAGGTGCGCATATGTGTACTTCAGGTTTAAATGATAATGTAGTGGGTTAGTTAGTTAGTATTCAAACTGTTAAATTCAAACTCAAAAATATTGCCTACAACTTTTAAGCAGCACCATCTACTGATATTTTTTTTTAAACCCAGTAGCTTAAAGCTAGTAATAAAACGGTTGCTAGTGATCACACGATACCGTTAGTATTTAAACCAGGAGTGCCCAAGCCCTATACTCTTGGTGCTCTTTTGTATTTGTAAAAACTGTTAGCTATAAGCTGTGTGTTTTGTATAATCATTACAGCACTAGAATTACGAAAAACACAAACAACTTTGCCTTATTTGTTTTTTTTGTCGTACTTCACTCTATCCACGCAAGCGCAAAGCAACAACACTTTCGTATGCTATAATGGTAAACATTGGTGACTGCGATCGTCAATGTAGATTTTGTTTTTGTTTAACGTATGATACCGTTTAAAAAAGTGTGTTGTTTCTTTGTATGTATTGGCTTTTACAACAAAAAATACTGAATAAAAATTTGTTTTGTGTTTTCTCTTACATAAGCAACTTTTGGGCACTCCTGGTTTCAACCTTGTAACAAATTAAGGTACACATATGTGTACGCACAGTCTGAAGAGGTTATAGCCAGTTTCTTAACTTGTGGTGAATATGAGAAAATGAGTTTTTTTTTCATAAATTGTTAAATTACACTCAGACAAACTCTGTAATTTATGGTGAGTATTGGTAATTACACCAATTTTAAATGGGCAAAATTATTACTATTAGTATTAAAAAACAGTGAATACGGATATTCTAGTTTTATAACCAGTGTAGTTTTGTATTTCTCATTGTAGATATTTACGTGGAGGGTATTTAAGATTCGGCACAGTCGAATATTGCAGTCTAACTTGTTTTTATTTTAATTTCTATAATAGGATGCATACAGGGAAGTAAACGACAAGCGGCTTTTTATGTGTATTTATTACACATTGCACTCTGTGTAATAGAACTTATTAAATTTGTTAATAAAATTTTTCAGAAATAAATCAGTTATGCGTACATAATAAATTATTCGCAAACAAACTCTCATAAATATGTGTGCAGGGTACAGTAACATGCATAAAATTGCAGTAATAATTAATGTCTAACGAAACTTTTTGTAGAATATTTTGTCAAATATAAATTCCTATTCAAATTGCGTTATGATTACTGCTTCCTAATATACTTATTAATTATACTTGTCCAATAAGAAAGTCTAAAAGCCAGTGATAATTAATCCAACAAAAGTAATTGTAAGTCAAATCAATGCGGTCGAAAATCACAAAGCTTAGCGTTACATTTTTAATGTTTGCTACTGTATTTACATTTCCGCAACAAAATGTAATTTATTGCAATTTATTTAAAAATTTTTAATTGTCATAATGTAACTCTCTATAAAATACGAACCAAAATAATAAAAGCCTTCATATAGGAAGGTGGATTTAACATTGCTAGTTGAAAATTGTTTATCCTTAATAATTTTTAAGGACCGTTTACACAGTGTAACTTGTAAATTGTTAACACTATTAATTTTTATGCAAACTTTTAAATGAACTTTAGATTTAAATAATTTGGAATAAGGTATACATACAAAACCGGTGGCTTTTAGATTTCACACAAGAATGGTTTATTTTTTAAAATGGTTCTTAAAACTGTTTGACATATAAAATTCCCAAGCTTATTGACAATTTCAATTATAAGTATTTGGCAATTCAAATTTTACTAATAAATGTAAAGGAATTAATTCATTTTCTAAATACATATTCAAATTTTACTAATAAATGTAAAGGAATTAATTCATTTTCTATATACATAATTCAAAATTTAAACTTAACTCTAATAATGACTAAACACCGGCCCCATTGAAGGACCAACGGTCTTCAATCCATTGGCAGTAGCGCAAGTTTGTGGATTGGCCTCTTCAGAACACCGTTTTTAGTTCTCACTTCCGCTACTCTGACTTTGCCGTCCGCGCCGTGGATTACCGCCCGTACTCTGCCGGTCACCCACTGCAGGGGTGGCATGTTGTCTTCGTGAACGACGACGAGCTTGCCGACGGCGAGATCTTCCTCTTCTTCCGTCCATTTGGTTTTGGCTTGGAGGCTGCGGACGTAATCTTTCTCCCATGATTGCCAAAACATCTGCTTGAGTGCGCAGGTAAGCCGCCATCTCTTGCAGTACCTCTGCCTGGCCACTTCTTCGAGAGGCAATTCTGGCGACAGCGCTAGTAGGCTCTCTCCTATTAGTAGATGCCCTGGAGTTAATGCTTCGCCGTCGTTGGGGTCGTTGCTGACGGGGGCGATTGGTCTGGAGTTCAGAACTGCCTCGATTTGAACCAGCACTGTCTGTAGTTCTTCTACGGTTAGGAGCACATTGCCCACGGTTTTCATCATGAGCGTTTTGGCGGATTTGACAGCAGCTTCCCACAGACCGCCGAAATGTGGAGCTCGAGGCGGAATGAATATGAAGCTGACCCCCTTGTTGGCAGCGTACAACTTTAGTTCTTCGGCATTGTTGACCATTGCTTCTCGGAGTTGAATTAATTCTCGACTGGCACCGACAAAATTGGTTGCGTTGTCGCTGTATATTTTTTCTGGAAGTCCTCTTCTGCCGACAAACCTTTGAAGACAAAGAATAAAAGAATTTGAAGACAGATCAGTAACTAATTCAATATGTACGGCCTTTGACGTAAAACACACGAATATAGCAATGTACATTTTAACAGGTGGGCGGCCACGTATTTTAAGTGTTATATTAACTGGGCCGCAAAAATCTACACCACATATTTTAAATGGCCGTAGAGCTCTCACCCTGTCGGCGGGCAAATTTCCCATTATTTGATTCATTAGTTTGGGTTTGTAGCGAAAACAATGAATACACTTACGAACTACTCTTGAACATGCTTCTCTGGCATTTATTAGCCAAATTTTATCCCGTAAGATGGCAACCAAGGCCTTGGATCCAGCATGACAGTGTTCTAAGTGCAAATGTCGTAAATATATGGCCATAAAATGTGAATTTTTTGGCATTAAAAGGGGAAATTTTGCATCGTGTGCAATTGGTGCGTTTAACAATCGCCCGCCTACTCTAAGTAGTGAAAAATTGCGATATTCATCTTTATATTGGTGCACAAATGGATTCAAACGTTGCAAATTTGAAACAAACAGTAGAATAAATCCAACAGTGACTTACGCTCAAGCAACAGCACAGAGTCAAAACCCTAATACTGAGGAAATGTCCATTATTAGTAATTCTTTACTCAGTTCCACTACACCGCAAATAAGTAATGATATGCAAGACCTTAAAGATATGATGAAGCAACTGATTTCTCAAGTATCTAACATGATGAACATTATCACAGTACTTCTAACTAAGCTCGATGGACAGACTAAGTAAACTTAATATAGTACAATGGAACGCGAACGGGCTTATCCAACACACACTCGAACTAAAATTATTTTTAAATCGCTCTTCAGTAGACGTGCTACTTGTCTCTGAAACCCACTTCACGCAAAAAAGCTTTATAGCCATACCAAACTACTCAATCTTTTATACAAATCATCCTGACAACACAGCGCATGGGGGTACAGCAATAATAATACGAAAATCCATTAAATGTACTGAATTACAGAATTTTAGAAAAGATTATATTCAAGCTACTTCCATTTTAATAGAAGATATACACGGTCCATTTGTATTATCTGCAGTCTACTGCCCGCCGAAACATAATAACACAAAAATTGAATATCTTGAACTCCTTAAATCTCTTGGGAATCGGTTTATAGTGGGTGGTGATTTTAACTCCAAAAATACAGTTTGGGGATCTCGATTAACACTACCGAAAGGAAAAAATTTGCTAGAGGCAATAAATGAATTCAAATGCAAATTTATAAGTACTGGAGAGCCTACTTACTGGCCTACAAACATTCACAAAAAACCAGATCTCTTAGACTTTTTTATTACCAAGAATATAAGACATGATTATCTAAATATAAAATCATGCTTTGAATTATCTTCTGACCACTCTCCAGTGGTACTTATATACCAAACCGATGTACTTCTATCCAATCAAAATAAATTTATATACAACAAGAAAACCGACTGGGATTGTTTCAGAGAAATCTTAGAGACAAAACTCGAGACAAATATATCGCTAAAAACCGAAGAAGAATTGGATAATTCTATAACTTTTTTCAATGATACGCTTATAAACGCGGTTAGTGATTCTACTCCATCCAGAACACACACAGTAGATAAATTCAGTATCCCACCTCACATCCAAGAGAAAATAAAAGCCAAACGAAGATTAAGAAAAAGATGGCAAACTACAAGGTCAATTCAGGACAAAACCCACCTTAATAGGCTAACAAAAGATCTCAAAAACTTGCTAAAGAAGGACAAAGAAGATAAACTACAAAGATATCTTACTAACCTTGACTCATCAGCTACAACAAATTACTCGCTCTGGAAAGCAACCAAAAAAATAAATAATGGAATTTTACATCAGCCGCCGATCCAAAAACCTGATCTCACATGGGCCCGCACAAATGAAGAAAAAGCTAATGTTCTCGCAGATCATTTTTCTAAAACCTTTACAAATCCAATGGACGAAAAGGATATAACTCTTCAAAGTTTTCCAAACAGCTCTTCCAACTCTCATATCAGAAGAATTTCAATTAATGAAATTAAAAAAATTATAAAAACAACAAAAGATAATAAATCTCCTGGTTATGATCAGATCACCGGAAAACTACTAAAAGAATTGCCGAATAAGGCCCTAGTCTATTTAAGAAATTTATTTAATTCAGTTATAGATATTAAATATTTCCCAAAAGTATGGAAAGTCGCTGAGATAATCGCTATTCCTAAACCAAACAAAGATGCCTCAAAAACAACATCTTACAGGCCAATTAGCCTTCTGCCACTGCTGTCAAAGATCTTCGAAAAACTCTTCTATGAACGTATTGAACCAATTCTTCTAGAAAGACAACTCATCCCCAAACACCAATTTGGATTTAGGCGAAAGTTCTCTACTATACAACAAATTCATAGAGTAACAAATAAAATATCGTCTGATATTGACAAAAAAAACTTTTGCGTTGCAACATACCTCGACGTTGCAAAGGCGTTTGATAGCGTATGGCACAAAGGTCTTCTTCATAAACTAAAAAATCAATTGCCAAAAGAATTCTTCTTAATACTACAAAACTACCTACAAAACCGAAGATTCTATGTTAAATATAAAGACGAGTATTCAAAAATACTTTCTATAAAAGCTGGAGTACCTCAAGGTAGTGTCCTCGGACCAATGCTTTACCTCCTGTTTACATCAGATATTCCAACTCCTACAACAAATAACAATATGATAGCAACATTTGCTGACGACACTGTTCTACTATCATCACACGCAAACATCAAATGGGCTATGCAAAACTTACAACAACTGCTCAATAATACAATGAATTGGTTCCGTAGTTGGGGAATTCAAGTAAACAGTGATAAAACAATTCAAGTAATCTACACTAATAGAAAGATAACAAACTTTCAACCTATCCAAATAAATACTCTACCAATTCTTATGGATACAAAGGCGAAGTATCTTGGCATTATAATTGACTCAAAACTTAACTGGAAAGATCACATCACTCAAAAGAAAAAAGAAATAAACAACAGGTTTAGACAATTATTTTGGCTGTTAGGGAGAGAATCTAAACTAACAACTCAAAGCAAACTACTTATATACAACACAATTATAGCGCCAATTTGGAAGTACGGGGTAGAAATATGGGGTACAGCTAGCACAACAAACTTAAAAATTATTCAACGAGTTCAATCTAAAATATTGCGAACTATTGTCAACGCAGAATGGTATATTAGAGATGAGGACATACATCGAGATCTAAACGTCAAAACAATAAAAGAAATTATCCGTATCAGCAGCATTAAACATACAACTCGTTTAACACAACATTCCAACATGGAACTCAGACAGTTGCCGGCAAACGAAATCCTGGCACCTAGAAGACTTAAACGGTTTACACCTTCAGATCTAGCTGAGCGATACTAAAAAATTTATATATTACTTATCATTCAATAATTCGATTTAAGTTATCTTAGGTACTGATTTAAGATAATTATCATCCCACCTCTGTAAATTAAATTACTTATTGTCATCTTGTTGACAGGTGTAATAATAAAGGGAAGTTAAAAAAAAAAAAAAAAAAAAAACGTTGCAAATTTGAAGATAAAACTTGTGACTTGCTTAATTTTTTCAGATCATCCGCATATTCTCGTTTTTGAATGAATTCAATTAGCTGGAGAAAAGTCCAATTAATCTCTTTTGCTGAAGGTATACCCAGATTGCGGCATTGTTTTCCCCGAGCAATGTCAAGGAATCGAAAAACATATGTAAATACTCGAATCATTTTACTATATGATGAGTGATTTTCAATTACCTTCGCAATATGATTAACTTCATTTTCTTCTACAGCCAAAAACACATTAACTTTTCGTTTTTCAAGTGACTCTTCTTTGGGAGTTAAGTTAAAATGCTCATTTACTGGCCACATGTTATTTTCCTCGAGTAAAAAACTTGGGCCGTTGAACCAAATAGAGTCAACTAATTCTTCAACATTACATCCTCTAGAAACTATATCAGCCGGATTTTCCTTAGTTGGAACATGACGCCACGTGACTTCAGCTGATAGTTCTTGGATTTCTGAAACTCGATTGGAAACAAAGGTTGCCAGAGAAGATGGGTGAGTTTGAATCCAGTGTAACGTAATTTCTGAATCAGTCCAAAATGTTACGTTGTCCACTTTAAATAACAATGTATTTTTTATTTTTGACCATAACTTAGTTAATAGATGCGCTGCGCATAGTTCAAGTCTGGGTAAAGACTTGGTCTTCAGAGGAGCAACTTTAGATTTTGCCGTTAATAATCGACAAGAAGTTGTACCAGAAGCTCTACTCCGGATATAAATACAACAGCCGTATGCTCGCATTGAGGCATCAGAAAACCCATGAATTTGACACTCAGTTTTCGATGAGGTTAAAACATATCTAGGTATTTCTATTTGATCAATTTTTAATAAATTGGCTTTAAAATTTGTCCAAGAAGTATCTAAGCGAGTGGGAATTGATTCATCCCAATCTAGCTGCATTAGCCATAGTTCTTGAAGAAGAACCTTTGCCTTGATAATCAAGGGGCACAAAAGTCCGAGCGGATCGAAAAGTCTTGCAGAAACTGACAAAATATTTCGTTTTGTTGCTTTTAAGTTCTGAAACAAATCATCTAAGTGAAATTTAAATAAATCACTCTTCGGAACCCAATAAGTGCCTAAGGTTTTTGTGAAATCCTGATTTACTTGTACAGAATTTTGCATGGTAACCAAATCATTTTGATTATAACAATTTGAAAACCATTTTGTTAAATTAAAACCTGCCGATTGTAATATTTTCGTGACTTGTGATCTAATTATATTTAGATCATCAATGGAATCGGCGCCAGTTAATAGATCATCGACATAAAAGTCTCTCTTTATGATCTTAGAACCAATTGGCAATGATTTTTCAAACAATTCGCTTAAATAAGTAAGGCATCGTATTGCCAGAAAGGGAGCCGATGATGTGCCATAAGTCACTGTGTTTAATTTATATATTTCAATATTTTGAAATTGATTTTCACGCCATAATATTAGCTGAAAATTTCTGTCGGCCTCATCAATCATAACTTGACGGTACATTTTTTCAATGTCAGCCGTAATTGCATATTTATGCATTCGAAACCGAAGAAGTGTAGAATATAACTCCTCTTGAATTGTAGGTCCGATCATTAATAGATCATTAAGAGAAAGTTGTGTAGATGTTTTACAAGAGGCATCGAAAACCACCCGAAGTTTTGTAGTAGAACTTTGCGGGCGTAATACACATTGATGTGGTATAAAATAGTGACAGCCATCAGGAACTTTAGTATCTGCAATAGACATATGTCCTAAATTAATGTATTCTTTCATAAAAGAGTTATACATATCTTTAGTTTGTGGTTCCTTTGACAGTCGACGTTCTAACGATAAGAATCGTCTTTTAGCTGTTTCAAAGGAAAGACCCAGCGTATTTGGATCTGCTTTAAAAGGTAGCGCCACTTTAAATCTGCCCGACGGCAATCGCTGAACTGATTTCATAAAACTTTTCTCACATTCTTGGTGCTCTATTGACAGAGTATTTGCTTCTCTAGGAATTTCTTCCAACTCCCAAAATCTACGAACTATTGAATCTAAAGAATTCTCGTTTTCTTTTTGTAAACTCAAATGGCATACATTTTTATTAAAATTTTGTAATTCTTTATACTTCCCCGAAACTATCCATCCTAGAAGTGTTTTCTGGAGTGTTGGGATATTGGGATTTAATTTAATTTGTCCAACGCATAATAATTCAAAGAAAATCTCAGCGCCGATCAACATATCAATTCTTTGTGGTTTATTAAAATATGGATCAGCCAATTCTATATTTTTTGGCAAATTCCAACCAGATGTTGAAATTATACGATCTGGTTGATAGTTAGAAATTGATCGAAGAATCCAGAATTCTGCCGAAAACTCATGGGAATTCATTCGAGATTTCACTGTAGCCTGAATATTATGTTTTGCAGAAGAATTCGTTCTGTCAATACCTATAAGACTGAGATTTCTTTTATGTTTTTGTAATTGTAATCGCTGCGATAGTTCCTCGGTTACAAAGTTTATTTGTGAACCGGAATCTAATAGAGCTCTAGCTAAAATATATTGACCACATTTATTTTTGATCTGAACTAAAGCTGTTGCTAAAATAACATTATCTTTCTCCGAAGATGAATGATTTACAAAAGCTCTTGAAGTTGAAGGTTCATTAGAATCAGAACTAATTACATTTTCTGGTGCATTATTTGCAGCATATATGTGTAATAATGTATGATGTGAGCGATTGCAAACACGACATTTAGATGCCTTGCATTTTGTTACCGTATGTCCTTTTTTTAAACAATTTATACAGGCGGGAACACCTTTAACAAATTCAAATCTCTGATGTACTGGCACGGCAGTAAATGAAGGACAATTGGACAAGTAATGTGCAGATTTACAAAATAAACATTTAGCCACTGACTGTTGAGTATCACTTTGGCATGAAAACGAAGATTTTTTCTTTTTATTGAAACTATCATTTTTCTTTGTAAAATCGGCACTTGGCTTAGATCTCGAATTTGTAGCTTCTTCAGCAGAAATATGTTGATATCTTTTATTTAAAGCTACCTCACAATCACTCCATAAAGGCAACTTTTCATAATCAAGTTGCTCTTCCCATTTGGATCTAGTGATTGGATCTACTTTTGTCATTACTAAGTGAATTATAATCGCATTAGTAATTTCCTTATCATCACCAATTGATAAAAGCGAGCCATAAATGGCAGAAACTGTATCAATCATGCTCCTCAATGATGTAGCAGAAGGTTTAGACATTTCCGGTAAATCAAATAATTTTATAATATTATCAAAAAATATTAAACAAGGATTGTCATAAACCCTTTTTAAACTTTGTAACGCCTTGGAGTAATTTTCTTCACTTATTTGATAAGCCTTTACGGTACCTAGAGCTTCGTCCGATAGGCACGAAATCAAATGATTGAATTTCTCAATTTCAGTTAATGTATGATCACTATCTACTAAACTCTCGAATAAACTAATAAAATTTTTATATTCGGAATATTTACCGCTAAATTTAGGCAACTTCATATTCGGAAGTCGGCGATGATGGCCTGCGTATCCTACAGTAGTTTCAGCGAAACTGTGTTCTCTGGGAGCTAAATATCCCAAAAGCATACTTTTAGTGGAAACGCATAAATTTTCTAAATCGGACCTTTCCTCATTTGTAGGATCTAAAATATCGATCTGTGTTTGAATATCCATTGCATCATCAATATAAGAATTTAAAATTTCTAATCGACATTGCAATTCATTCTGATTAAATGAAATTGTTTTTTCTTTAATAGATCGTCTTATTCTTGAAACATTGGTCAAAATTGTATTTTTCTGTTGGCATAAACTCTCAAGAGTGGTGGGACTTTTTTGCCTTTTACCGCCGCCCATTTTGTAGTCGAGGTTTTAATAATTTAACTTGTAAAAATTGGAAACTAAGTTTTAAATTCTTTTAGAATTGTATTTTAAATCAATTTTCAAAAGGATCTCAAGGAAATCAGTCGTAAAAAACTGAATAAGAATAAATTTTCCGAGATCAACTTACGTTTCAATGCACTCGCAGAAATACCAATTGATTTTCAAAGTTTCAACAATTTTTTATTATTTTAATGTAGACAATTTTTTGCGCACTGATAAATTAATAGTATTTATTAATTATCCGAAATTGTTCAAAAATATTGTTTACTGGGTTATAAACCGATTCGCAATAACTTTTTCGTTCCCAATGAATTTTTAATAATATGACAAAAAATAAATTTAATTTATTTTTCATACGTCAAATTTTCGAAAAAATGTTCGTTGGGATGTGTCGCAAAAAATTAAGAACAAGAATAAAAAACCAACAACAAAAAAATACAAACGTAAACAATTTTTTCGCAACTTTATTTAAAAGTTTTATTTTTTATTGTTGTTATTATTTTTTAACTATTCACCACTGCCTCTGTATTATTAAATTTACCCGCGATCACTTGTAAATATCCGTCTAATATTAATACTTTATTTCTTATTATTTTTATTTTGCTTTTAGAAATAAGTAAGTGTATTATAAAGTTTCTCAATCACTTTTACTTTTATTTATTAATTTGTTTGTTTTTATTTATTCTTATTAATGTTATTGTGATTCTTTTTATTTATGTTCTTGTTTTTCCGTCTGTTTACCATATGATCTGTGTTATTGCCACTCTGATCAATCTACAAACATTACAGTGTTGGTAAACGTGTTTTAATTTTTATCAACGAGTAGTAAGAAAGTAAATTAAAACAAACGTCAAAATTAATAAGCGAGTTAATAAAGAACAAGTATATGAAAGACAAACAAAAAAGTAAATTGGAGAGTACTATTTAACACTTTTGGTAAAACTTTAAATATTTTTTTTTTTTTTTATTTTTTAAATAAAACAACGAACAAGTGATGGCAATAATTGCAGCGAGGAGGCGATTTTTCCCGTTTGTGGTGTTATAATTATCACTTTGTTAGATAATTAAGTTTTTGATATTAATGATAATTAACAACAATAAATCACCTTTGATCGCTGTACTTGTGTGTTTCACTACTTAGATCTTTTTTTTGATTATAATATTTAATAAAAGAACGAATAATTTTTGGTGTGGAAATAACTTTGGCAGACAATTAATATTTTACTTAATTTTTTAATTAAAATTTAAAGCAAAGTCTCACACAATTATTTGTTCTTGAATACCTGGTTAAGGTTTTGTTGACGTTCGGCACTTTCCTTTTGGCACAACATGCAGTTGCAAATAGGCATCTAGCTAGAAATGGATATTTCCTTGATGGAGCTGGAGTCTTCCTTGTGGATGTTGATGTTTTTAATCAATTTATTTATTTTTATCGCGTTGTTGTACTAACACGCACGAAACTTGTAAAGTACGGCTCTGGTAAAGTTTTTTAAATAATTTAAATCAAGTCCCTGCTCGGGCGCCAAAATGTTTATCCTTAATAATTTTTAAGGACCGTTTACACAGTGTAACTTGTAAATTGTTAACACTATTAATTTTTATGCAAACTTTTAAATGAACTTTAGATTTAAATAATTTGGAATAAGGTATACATACAAAACCGGTGGCTTTTAGATTTCACACAAGAATGGTTTATTTTTTAAAATGGTTCTTAAAACTGTTTGACATATAAAATTCCCAAGCTTATTGACAATTTCAATTATAAGTATTTGGCAATTCAAATTTTACTAATAAATGTAAAGGAATTAATTCATTTTCTAAATACATATTCAAATTTTACTAATAAATGTAAAGGAATTAATTCATTTTCTATATACATAATTCAAAATTTAAACTTAACTCTAATAATGACTAAACAAAAATATTGTTGCGATCTCTAAAACTAAAAACAATAATTCTGAGAGACATTTTTCACGGAACAGCTGAAAATATTAAAAATTTTGCTTTAATACGCAAGGAAGAATTTTAGAAATAAAAAACACAACGTACAGTGGGGCAGACTCAACATATCTGAGAAATAATTTTAACATTTCTAAGTCGTTGTTGTAGCAAATGAGAATTTGATTTCAAGTGTTCATGACTCCTAAGTTACGGAGCTTGGTCGTGTCAATATATAACGGATCTCAATCATGTACAATTTTTAAAAAATTCTCAATATTTGTGTTTTATCCGATTCTGAATATTTGTTCTTAATCCTCTTGTTTAGGCCTACATTTTTTTCGAAATACATTAATTTAAACACTCTACTCTAAATATTGGACACAATTTGAATTTATTTTGGTTAAATTTGCTTTCTCAATATCGTAAGCTAATTCTGAAAAAATCTTGTCGAATTATTGATGTATAAATAGAAGAAATTTTCGTTGAATATGATATTTATATGCCTTGCTACGATTGTCTGATGTTGTTCTTATATTTATAAAGGCAACATCCAATTATTAACCAATATTCAATATGCGGTAGTATGCGGGACCAATATTAATAAGAAATGTACCTACTATTTATATATATGAAGATTAATGTATTTTTCGGATATGGTTCCAAATGAGCATATTTTCTATGACGTTTATTTGTGTCGATTTTAATAATTTATAAAACATTTATACATAGTTAAGTGATTTTCGCAATTGCATTACATTTTTAATATATTAATATAGTTTTTAATGGCATCCTAATGTTTTTTTTTGCTGGACTATTAAACTAATTAAAGATGAAAAAAAAGTAATAAAATGAATTCTGCTTAAATGTAGTCAGTCAATCACTGGGATCAGTTTAATAGTGAATTTTTATATGCAGAAAAATCATCAAATCGGCACGTTTTGATTTATCCTCGTATATGTAAAGTTGTTATGATTATAGAAATATAACAACAGCAAACCAACCACCTACAAATAATCACAAACACAGTACTATTTGCAACAAACTCTAGATACTTTGTTGGGGTATGTGTGTTTGAATGCGTTGAAAATTACTCACTCATCCATTAGATTAAAGCAACAATGAATTATCAAAATTGGAATACATACATACCTACGTACTAAAATTATTATGCTCACACATCCACATATCTATACACACTTTAATTTGTAATTGCATGAGATTGTGTGTGTATTTATGTATATGTGTGTGTGGGTAGGAACAGGAGATGCGTTGGTGCAGTAGTCATTAATTATTATGAAGCTTGTGATAACGCAATTTTATCCAACTTAATTTATGTACACTTTGATAATCATCAATACTTTTACTTTGATATTATTTATTTTTTATACCCTACACCACCATAGTGGGGAGGGTATATTGGATTTGTGCATATGTTTGTAACGCCCAGAAATATTGGTCCAACACCCACCTTAAAGTATACCGATCGACTCAGAATCACTTTCTGAGTCGATTTAACGATGCCCGTCCGTCCGTACGTCCGGCTGGCTGGCTGTCCATGTAAAGCTTGTGCGCAGAGAACAGGTCGCAATTTTGAAGATATTTGGATAAAATTTGGTAAGTGATATGGGATTGAAACCGATGGAAATCGGTCCATTATTTCACCTGGCCCCCATACAAAAGTCCTCCCGAAATTGGGGTTTACCTGCCATAAATGTTTAAATTATGCAAGGAACCAAACAAATTTCATCATAAATGAGTGGTAAATGAAGCCAAATAACCTCTACAAATTTTGTGCAGATCGGCCCATAATTAGTCGTAGTCGTAGCTCCCATATAAGGCCCACTTCCGAAAATCACTTTAAAGAGCATAACTCACTCAAAAATGTTAGTATCCAAATAATATTGAACGCAAATATATTTCATATGTATACAAACAATACCATACAATTTTATTGTGATCGGTCCATACTAGGTCATATCTCCCATATAGCGCACATTTCTAAAAAACTGTTTTATTCATATTCTGGGTGTAGGGTATTATATGGTCGGGCTTGACCGACTATACTTTCTTACTTGTTTTATTTTTACGTTGCTGCTGCTTTTGTTGATGTTGTTTTTATTAGTGGTGGCAATGTCTGTCTGTCAGTATATTCGGTGGCCCTTGCCAAATGTATGTATGCTAAAAATTAACAATGAATTCATTTAAATACATAAATAAAATATAAATTATATCTGGATGCGGAATGATTAAATACAAATGTAATTTTAAGCATGTGTGCGGCGTAATTTTTTTGTTTGCATGTCAAGTTAATTTATGATTTCAGTAATTAATAATGTTAGTCGTTAAAAAATTTCAATTCACACATATTTTCGGTTTCTATTTGATACTTGCGAATAAACCAAAAATCTCCTCACTTAAGTAGAGTAATGTATTTTACGGTGGTAAATTCAATTTTAACAATTACCTTTATTCGTTAAATCCCTTGTGAATCTAAACACGTTTAGCTTCAAACTACATCTATGAATGTGTATGTCTATAAAGGGTAATTCATTTAAAGGTTTTTTTTTCAATTTTCAAATAAAATACACAAGCGTTGAAGTTTAAGGTCATGTCCAAAACGCTAAATTGGCGGAGGTTTAATATCATGTGTTGCTTGAAATGTACCTTTCATGATAATTTGTCAAACAATACTGAAGAAATAAGAAGAAACAATGCACGTGTGATCTGTGACACAACCCTCTAACTGAATTACCCTTAAGTATGCTAATACATATGTATGTATGTTTATATATATGTACATATGTATACACAGTCGAACACTGTTGTAACTAACTTGAAAGGAACCCCAAATTAACTCTGTTATTTTCGTATAATATTTGACATTTTTTATGTTTAACGAAACATACCCAAATATTACCAAATTAAAGTTAAAATTAAAATTATAAAATATAAATTTAAATATTAAAGTTCCACCAATTTGTGTATTTAACTATTGCTTAGAAAGCTGCTGTTTTGTTCGATGCATTGTTAAGACTGTTCATTAAAAACATATGTAGATATTTAGTAGATTTTTAAAATAGTTCGCTATAAACGGTGTTCATTCTAAAACACCAGTGGCACCCCAACAAGTATTCGCTATTCGTCATATCGTCATATAAAGTTCAATTTTAGAAATCACTTAAATGCGCATAAATCTCTCATAAAACTCATTATAACGTTGAAATTCAACAAAAATAATTCGCATGTACATATATATAAATTGTCGTACAGAATTCCATGACGATCGGCCCATAATAGGTCATAGTTCCCATATGAGGATTACTCCCGGAAACTCATTAATCTACATAAACATCCATTTCGAACCGAAATTTTAACCAGATCAGTTATAAACATGTAAAAATTATTCTATTGACTTTTGTGAAAGTAGGTCCATAATTGAGCATAGCTCCTGTACAATCTCCACTTCCGAGAAAACCTACAGACTTCTGCAAATATATAAACAAAGTGTAAATTATTGATTATAACTGGAATATGCACAAAATTCTTATAAATGTCGTTATTGAGATAAAATTCAACTAAAACAAACTTAAAATAAATAGAAACTACGATAGAATATTTTATGATGTTCGCCCCATAATAGGTGATTTGGTGGTGGGCACAGCCGAATATAAACTCTTACTTATTTTAGTGAAATTTATTGTAAGGCTTGGTTCAGTGCTAGACTATAAAGAATAGGACAACGACATTGCAGAATTAGCCCTGACCAAATTTTCGAACCATTTATGGTATTTGAATGAAAAGTTGATAATGGCTAATAAATTGCTCAGTAGCATAGATGAACCATATGGAAAGATAAATTAAAAGCGCTAGTTGGCAAATTTACTTACCTGGCCTCAAAATAATGACTTTCACGAAGGTTTGAAAATTGTCAAAACTTTAAATCTAGTTATTCATATACTTGAGCGTGGTGTTAAATTAATAATGGAGGGACTTCAGTAGTGGCGTGGAGGCTCACCTGAAAAAAAAGACGGCTTAAGGCGGTTTTAGTGACTTTTTTCCAATCACTATCAAAATTTTATCACTAATGGAATTTTAAATTCTGATTAAAATAAAAAAAATTGGGGCGGTCGCGCCTATTTTCGAGTGGGTGGGGCTCCAAATTTGTAATATATTTAGCTATATCTTGAAAACTACATTTTTTTTATTAGAAGATATATATATATATCAAATTATAGGTATTTTAATGACCTTTCCAACGATATATAACATGACCTATTTGTATGGGCCACCTATAGGTCAATTTCGGAAAATGATTTTTTTATCCTATTTTTTTTTTTAAATCTTAAAAATCCTGGAAAAAGGTCTATATCAGTAGATATATAAATTACAAAATTGTAAAGTCACGAAATTAAGCTTCAATTTAATGTATAATATGACCATGTAGGTAATAGAAATCCGAAGATATTAAAGAAAGATTATGACATTTCACCATAAAGAATACAATTTGTACAATGCGAAGCCGGTATTCTGGGGTATTACTCTCTATTGCGATGCGAAAGCAAATGCGATGCGATAAGCGTACAATTTGTGTGAGCAATGTCACTAAAACCGACTGGTTCCAAAAAGACTTCGTTAAATCTTAGCAACCTCGCCCGTTGTACCAGGCTACATTCAGAAATCCTGCCATAGTTTGACCTTGAATAGCAAAGAGACCCTCAGGTGATACTTGACACTCGTTTCCCAGATTGCGCTCCAGTCAATAATATAGACACAGACGCAACTGATACTAACAATGCTATTTGTATTAACCCTGTTCTGATAAATAATAGAGAATACATTGGCTTGTAAATAGCTTCGGTCCGCATAAATCACCTGATGGCGTTATTTCACCAGATATTCATTAATATATATTCAGTTTGTATTAAGAAGAACTATAGAACGAGCGCTAGGTAGCCAGAGATCAGAGTAACAATTCATTAAAAAAATCACAAGATAAAAAGGAGTTACAATTAAAACTAATTAGTTTTTGCCATCACATTAATAACGATTGTGGCCGGTGTTGATGGTGTTGAATTGTCAACCTTCTTACTCTCTTTCTTGCAATTACACATGCAATTAGCTTGGTTGTGGGTTGCGCCTTTCTGGGAGTCCTTTTTTTGTTTACGTTTGTTATTGTTGTTGGTGGGTTTATTTGTGCATTTTCTGGGTTTCTTATTGTTGCTGCTGGGTTTATTGTTGTTTCTGGGTTTATTGTTGTTTCTGGGTTTATTATTGTTGTTTACTTCTTTGTGGAAGTGTAGCATAGTGTGATGCTCCTCCAGGCATTCCATGCATCTATCCCTACTGCGACAGTTCTTCACAAAATGAGAATGAGCTAGGCAGTTTATGCAATATTTAAGACGCTTCACAACACTCAATCGCCGATAGGGATTCATTTTGCGAAATGCTGGGCACTTTCTTAGAGGGTGGTCCTTTTTACATAGCCGACATAGGGCTCCGGCTGTAGCGATAACCTCATCTAGGCTTTGATTCTCAGCACGTTCAACGGTGAGTCTTCGGGGGGCTTCTGACATCTGTTGGGGAAGAATGAGAGAAGATAGCAAAAAAAGAGTGGAATTAGTTTTGATCGGGATTTGGAAGCAGTACGAGTTTAACAATTGGCCTTTTTAACACGCCATCTGCTGTTCGAATATCAGCCACTCGTACTTTCGAATCAGAGCCGAGATAAACTCGTTCGATCCGACCTAGCTTCCATTCGTTTGGGGGCAGATTATCATGTCGAATAACAACAAAGTCATTAATCGCGAAATCTCTTTGAGCATATTTCCATTTATTCCGTTTATGTAGCTCGACTAAATATTCGTCCTTCCACCGACGTGCAAAATGATGATGCAAAATTCTTAACTTTCGCCATCTATTTGCATATGTCAATGACTCTCTAGACAAATCAGGTTCAGGGGGGGAAAGTAGGGTACTACCAACTAGAAAATGACCAGGGGTCAAAGGGTTAATGTCTAATAAATTATCCGTCATTGGACTAAGTGGGCGCGAATTCAAACATGACTCTATCCTTGCCAGCATTGTACAAAATTCCTCAAAAGTGAAACGTTGAGCATTAGAAATTTTCTTTAAATGACTTTTAAAACTTTTAACACCCGCCTCCCATAGTCCACCCATATGTGGAGCCCCAGGGGGAATAAAGTGCCAATCGACTAATTGAAAGGCGTTTCGACCTATAAGTTGGTGTTTCAAGTCAATCAAAAATTGGTTTCGATCCTTTTTTAAAAGGTTGGCTGCTCCAACGAAAGCAGTTCCATTATCCGAGTAAATGTGAGCTGGACAACCGCGTCGTGAGAAGAAACGAGCAAATGCTGCTAAGAAGCAGTCAGTTGATATGTCGTTTGTGGCTTCCAAATGTATGGCTTTCGTTGCAAAACAAACAAACACCAAAACATATCCCTTTGTTATACGACATCCGCGACCAATATAAGACTTAATTTCAAAAGGACCTGCAAAATCAAGTCCTGTGTGTGTAAAAGGGCGAGTTAGGGTCGTTCTTTCCGGGGGTAGAGCAGCCATTATTTGCTGACCCAATTTTCTCTTATTTAGGGTGCAGACTTTACAGTTATGGATAACCGTACGAACCAAATTTTTAAGTTTAGGAATCCAAAACTCTAGCCTCGCTAATCGTAGCATTAACGAATTCCCTCCGTGAAGTGAATTCTTATGAACGTATTCTAAATAGAGACGGGTAAATCGACCATTATAGGGTAACAATTTGGGAAAACGTTCTTCATACGTCACAGTAGGAGACTGTGAAAGTCTACCATTAATTCGTAAAAACCCATTTGAGTCAATAAAGGGATTAAAAACTAGTAAGGAGCTCTTACGCGATAGATTAGCTCCTGATTTTAAAATAGAATATTCGGGGAAATGAGCATCTTGACATAAAACAATTAGACGATTCTTCACATATATAATTTCACGTCGACTTATAGGGTTCGATAAGTTCTGACGTTCTTCTTTATGTTTTGGGTGTACAGAGTGATAAAAGCGAAAAACATAAGTTAACACTCGCAATGCTTGGGCTAAGTCTGAGAACCGACTTAGAACATCCTCCGAGATCATTGTTTGGGTGGTGTTTACGTGAATAGCACGAGTTTCCAAATGTGTTGATATTTGGAATGTTGTTTTTGGCCAATCAGACTGATTTTGTCTTAACCAGCCAGGCCCTTTCCACCAAATATCAGATATAGCAAGTTCCTTTGCCGTTATGCCGCGACTTGCTACATCGGCGGGGTTATCGTGAGAGTCTACATGATTCCAATTATCAGTACCTATTTTGTCCAAAATAAACGATACTCGGTTTGCAACAAAGGTTGGCCAATGGCACGGGGGTTTTTGAAGCCAGGACAATACGATAGTCGAATCAGTCCAATAGAAGGCTTCCGACATGGTGAAATTCAGCTCCGTACGAAGTGAATGCACCATTTTTGCCAAAAGAGTAGCACCACAAAGCTCTAGACGGGGTAAAGTTTGCACTTTAATCGGGGCAACCTTTGTTTTAGCAGCGAGCAAATTTGTGATAATTTCACCTGACGGGGTTTGGACTCTAATGTATAGAGAGGCAGCATATGCTTTCTCTGAAGCATCACAAAAGGCATGAAGTTGAACTTCACACTGTGGATTATAATTAACCCACCGGGGTATGTTAATATTTTGAATATTGGGGTAATCATCGATAAATGCTCGCCATCTATTTAACGTCATGGGTTTCAAACATTCGTCCCAATCCGTATTGTCTTTCCAAATTTGTTGCATAATAATTTTAGCAACAATTACCTTTGGTGCTAACCAACCAACGGGGTCAAATAGCTTGGCTATTTGAGACAAGACAGCACGTTTTGTAACGATAGAACAATCGGGCGTTGGAATTGGTTTGAAGAAAAAAACATCACTACTCGCATTCCAACGTAAACCCAGAGTTTTTGCATTACTAGCATCTGATAATTTCAAAAAATCGGAATCTAAAAGATGTTCGGGGGGGATATTTTCAATAAGACTCTCATTATTAGCGGTCCATTTTCTAAGCGAAAAACCAGCAGAATTCAACACGTGCGTCAATTCATCACGATTACGAATGGCTTCTTCTATATTATGTGCACCAGCAAGAACATCATCCACATACATTTGAGTACGCAATATATTAGAAGCTTTGGGGTATTGAGACTCACAATCTTGTGCTAGTTGATGCAAAGTTCTGATTGCTAAATAAGGGGCACAGTTCACACCAAAAGTAACTGTGGTTAATTCAAAATCTTGAACTTCTTCATTCGGGTATCGCCGGAATAAGATTCTTTGAAAGGATGTTTGATCAGGTCTGACCAGTATTTGTCTATACATCTTTTCAATGTCAGCATTAAAAACAAATTTAAATAGACGCCAACGGAGAATTAAAATGGTCAAATCAGACTGCAAAGTTGGCCCTGGATGCAATATGTCATTTAGACTTAATCCATTAGAAGAGGGACTTGATGCGTTATAAACTACACGAAGTTTAGTGGTCGTACTATCAGGCTTTAAAACGGCGTGATGTGGCAAATAATACCTTATATTCGGGTTGTCTAATAAATCGGGATCAACTCTGACCATATGACCTAGAGTAGAATATTCGGTTAAAACTTGATCGTATTGAGCCTTAATGTCGGGAGTTTTTATCAAACGAGCTTCGTTTCTAAAAAATTGAGAAAGGGCTGCTTTTCGTGATGCACCAAGCTGTACTTGATTAGGGAATTCGGGTCTAAAGGGTAAAGAAACTACGTATCTACCTTCGGCATTTCTATACGTGGTCTGACGATACAAATTTTCGCAAAAGGCATCGTCGTTAGACAGTTTTTTCGTCTTTGGGACTTCCTCTATTTCCCAAAATCTAGCAATGCTCTCATTTAGATCCAACTGATTGAAAAATGAGACAACAGAGCTTATAGGGTGTGGGTGAGGGATTCTTCCGGTAAGTATCCAGCCGAAAACTGTCTTCTGAGCTATTAAATGACCTTTAGGGTGTTTTTGGACATCATCAAGCATTATCTGAGGGTACACATCACCACCTAGGAGCAAGTCCATGTGTGAGCATTTTAAGTCTGTCATTGGTAGTTCAGATAGATCAAAATCTACAAAATTGGACATTGAACAAGTAGGTAATCGACCAGTCAGTTTTTCAACAACATATGCTTCGGTTTCTAACTTGAATTCGGGATCTTCCGAAGATCCTATTGAAATAATGCAAACCTTAGTCGAATTTCCTGCGACAGCGCCGTTAAGACCAAAAATAGTAGCAGATGGGGCTGTAAAGGTTGGGAGTGATAACTTTCTCTGTAACTTTTTAGAAATAAAAGTGGCTTGTGAGGCAGGGTCAATCAAAGCTCTAGCACCACATCTTACATCATTAAATAAGATATCTACTACGGTTGTTCCCAACAAAACTGTCGAATAAGAAGTGGACTGTAATTGAGTAGCAAAAGTTTGAAGGGAGCGTGCCGCAGCAGATGTCGATGGTCCTTCATTCATACTATCTACGTGTGTAGATGTATTTGGGGGTAAATGTGCAGGAACAGAATTCCTAGAACTCGTGGGATTGCTTTCCGATACTACCTTACTCTGGTTATAAGATTCGGAACGATGAAGTAATGAGTGGTGCTTTTGTTTACAAGTGTAACACACATTGGAGCTGGGACATCTCCTAAATTCATGTGACGTTGCTAAACAATTAGTACAACACTTATGCCTTTTGACTGTTGCCATACGATCACTAACTGACATTCTAAGAAATACTGAACATAAACGAAGGGGATGATTTTCCGTACATAGCAGACATTTTCGAGGGGGTATATTCGGGGTTACAGTCGTGCCAAAACTTTTTAATTTCTTAGAATCATGCCATTTTTTTGAGTTATGGGCCTGAATATGTGATTGCGCTGGGTTATGTGGGCCTATAATATCCGAAACAGATTCTAAAGTTCTATATCTAGCAGTCAGAAACTCATTCATACTACTCCATTTAGGTAAATTTGAGCTAGGTCCTTGGGATTGCTCCCAAAGACCGAGAGTGACTTCAGGTAGTCGGGTTGAACAAATAAATACAAATATGATATCCCAGTTTTGAGTTTCTATGCCTAATAAAGACAAATTCGTGATACAATCATTAATTGTTCTCTGTAATTGTTTTATTGAAGGACCGGATTCCTTTCCAATTGAAGGAAGATTAAACAGAGTTTTTAATTGAGCATTAACTAGAACTCGTTTATTCTCATATCGATCTACTAAATTCTGCCAAGCCATATCAAAACCTTCATTTGTTATAGGACAGGTGCGAATTATATCACGGGCTTCACCTTCTGTTTTTTGCAACAAATAGTACATCTTCTGAATATTCCCTACATGTGGGTTATTCTTATACAAAGCCGAAAACATATCTCTAAATGTGGGCCAAGACGAATAGTCCCCAGAAAATGTTTCAGTATCACACGGGGGAAGATGTATTGGGATAGATGTCGATAAAGCCGAGCCTTTGCCTTTTATTTTTTCAATTAGACCTTCTATAAATGATACAGACTGGAAATATGTTGTATAACCAGACATATATTTGGCCTTCACATCCTTTGCAGACGTTTTTGTCTCTTCTGAATTTTCCAATAAATCCTCATAACAATCACGAAATATTTCCCACAAACGAGACAATTCTTGACGATGAGTATTCAGGGAGTGAACAGTATGTTCACTTTGAGGTATAGCTTGAATAAAGCTTTCAAATTCTACTAAACGATTTTGATTTTTCATCAAATTTTTCAAAGACGCCATTTTTTTCGGTGTATTGTTTTTGAAAATCGGGGTTTAAAACAAGAAATTAAATCAAATAATTGAAATAAATTGATTAATCGATCAAATAAAATGAATAAAATATAGGGTATTTCGAAAGCCAACAACAACAGATTACAAAAAAACTGTTTTTAATATCCAAATTAATAAAATAATAATCACAAAATTTTCAAAACAAATTTTGTGTTTATTTGTATGGATATTCAGTAATAATTTACTTATTATAGTAAATTCCAAAATTACTATGTGTTTAATAAGACAACGAAAATGTATTATCTTAATTAACTTCCAATATTAAGTATTTGATTGTTAACTTCACATACACCGATTGTTAACTTCACACACACTGTTATGTATTATAACAAATTGTTAACTTCACGCACTCAGTGATCAAAAGAAAACAAGCAATAATCAACAATTAATAACAACAACAATGCATACACATATATGTATATAAATATATGTTTGTTGTTTATATTATTTTATGTGGTATTTTTGTTTGATTTTCTGATTTTCTTTATATGTATGTCACAAGCACTTCATAAATTATTTTTCTACGTACCTTTGTAAAACAAATAATATAATTTTTGGGGATTTATGGGTATTTATTTATTTAGCAAACCAATATGGAGCCTTCGGGTTACTCAATATGGAGCCTTCGGGTTACTCTGCAAGTAAAACTCAATTTAAAAAATATTTTATTTTTTTGAATAATCCGGTTCGAAGGACCAAATGTTGGGGGTTGAGTGGGGTAAAACAAATAAAATAAATTTTAAATTGAGGTGGTATAAAAATACAAAAATGGGGTTAGTGAAAAGTTGGGGTTTAGTTTTTAAACAAAAACACGTACCGTCGGGTTTAGAGGATTGATTGTAATAATTACACTCTTTTCGTTTTATTGTAATACAAGATCATTAATTCACAATAATAACAGCGTTGTAATATACACTTAAACTATAATTCATTTTTACTTAAAACTAGGGTGACCAGCGTAAACAACCATCATTGTGGACCAAATGTAAAGTTGTCTTTATTCCCAAAGGAGGAAGGCAACTCATACTAAACAAAAATACTATAGAACAATTAGTCTAGACCAATTAGATAGATAGATTAATAGATCAATTAGTCTATAGGCCTTTAAGAAAAAAGCCCTTGAGAAACCGCTAACACATAAGTAGTATTCTCTTTGCGCCTTCCTCGATATCGAGGGGGCCTTTAATTACGTAAAACCTATATTAATTCTCTCAGAAATGGAAAGAATGAATGTTGATTAGTATATGTGCCAATTTGTCAATAAGTTAGTTGCTACGGTATCTAAAGTAGTAAATCGTGGTACGCCAAGTATTATCTCCTCTACTGTGGAACTTGACTAGGAACACTCTGCTAACTGAGACAAAAAGCAGGAGAATCAAAAATATTGCGTATGCGGACTATGTAGCGGTATTAGTATCCGTCAAATGTTTGGATACAATATCAAGATGTACGGATGCAGCACTTGGTACACTGAGTAACTTGAACGGAACTAGTAATCTTTACAAGTAGGTTTAATTGATGACTTTATTCCAGGGTCTTCCATTTCATACCACTACCAAGACATATTTTTATGCTCTTCAATTCAGTCGTCGATGTGACTTCGACAAGTGCACATGTCTAGCGGATGCTACGTTATTTTTTCAGGTTAACAGATGATGGCACTCAAAAAATATTGTGCTGTCAAACATGCTTTTGGTAACATACATAGCAAATTATAAAATATGTATATTACTAACATTTTTCTGCGGCTTTATCTAAATGCATTCTCTCAATTTTATTATTTTCGAAGCCCCTGCTTTATTCCGTCGAAATTGAATTGAATAGTGCTAAATATTTGATCATTATTCTAGATAAAAAAATGTATCTAAATATTCAGAACAGGACTAATTAGGCCTATGGATATCAATTTGATATTTAATGCTGTTGTAAAGCCTATTCTTTTCTATGGAGTATTGTTGTGGTGACATGCACTGAAGAATTCCACGCATAGAAGTGCAGTTGAACGCGTAATAAGGAACTCCGTTATTCTGATTATAGGTGCGGTAAGAACAACGCCATCAAAAGCGGTATTCACTATGCTGAACTGGCTGCTGGTCGGTCGGTTGTAAAGGTAGCATAGATTTCCCATGAGATAAGACCATGGTAAGTTTGAACCGTTACAAAATAGTCGAATGAAATCACTTTTTCTACTGCGAGATAAATTTGGCCTGTATTTGATAAATGCTGGAAAAATTCTTTGATTAGCTTTCATCGTGACCAAATAAAGCTAATTGTTTCAGTATCTACAACACATCTACTTTCGGAACACACGCGAGAAGATTGGGCCTGTCGTACAATGATTACTATGATGCTAGCCCTATCAATAATGAGGGAGCGTATATTTGGAGTCTCTTACGTATCATGCTTGCAAAAACTATCAAAAATGAACTTGGGATACATCTATATTTTCGCCAAGGAATCAGGGTGGTTTGAAATGAAAACAAGCAGTTGATTAATGGACCGGTTGTCTACTGAACCATAGAATAGAAGCAATTATATATTAGAAAACAAAAATCATTTCAACAAGTAAGAGTTTATATTTGACTGTGCCGAATCTTATATACCCACCACTAAATCACCTATTATGAGGCGAACTTCATAAAATATTGTATCGTAATTTCTATATATTTTAAGTTTGTTTTAGTTGAATTTCATCTCAATAACGACATTTACAAGGTGGCGCAAAAGTAATCCGAAAATGCTATAAATTTTGCGAGGCCCCTAATGTCAGTTCTGTTTTGACATTTGTGTAGTAAACACATGCGAAATACACGTTAATAAACAATGTTACGCTACACTGCTCCAGAACGCGGAATATTGCTGACTATTTATTTGACCAATAATCGGTCGGTGACAGCCAAAAAACATCGGAAGTTTACTTACTACTAACCTACACTTTCTTTATATATTTGCAGCGTGCAACATAAAGCAATTTACTTAAACACACAATAAATTCAGTACCAAAAAGCCCTAGAGCACTGATTTTGGCTTTTTGAAACGTTAAAATTGTCACCTCATTTTACTCTGTGGTTATTCTCAGAAGTGGTAGCTTTCGCCAATTATGGACCAACTTTCACAAAAGTCAATAGTATAATTTTTGTTTCGGTTCGAAATGGATGTTTATGTAGGTTAATGCATTTTCGGGAATAGTCTTCATAAGGATACTATAACTGACCTATTACGAGCTAATTATCATGAAATTCAGTACGACTATTTATATTTATATACGAATTATGTGTCTTGAGTAATGATTTTTATAAGAGATTTATGCGCATTTAAGGAATTTTCGAAAGTGGGGGCTCCGGTAAAATATGGACCAATCATTATGAAATTTGGTTTATTTTTATTGAACTTGATATTGATTTTGATAAAAGACTTATGCGCATTTAAGCTTGCATGAAACATATTTTTGCTGAATATGGATTCTATTCTATAGATATTTATGTTCCATAAAGCTATGTTTCGGGGAGACATTTGTATGGGGGCTATGAGAAAGCGTAGACCTATTCCTACCATTTTTAACAGGACTTGTCTTTCTATAATAAAAATAAAGTGTGCAAAATTTCATTATATTATCTGCATTATATATAAAGAAAATAGCAAAAAAAAAATCTGAAAAATATCTAGGTAATCTGAAACTTTATACTATAATTCAGATAACACTAGACCATTACGGTGGATCAAAGAATGTGTGGTAAAAATTTTATTGATCTAAGCCATTTTTTCGTAGCTTTATCGTGCCTTGAACAGACGGGCAGACTGACGGACATGGGTAGATCCTCTTAGAATATTTAATGACCCAGAGTATATAAGTGTTTGGCTCTACGACCATTATTTTGATGTGTTAGAAACACAATTAATTTATACTTTTTCTATATCCACCATGGGCCAAAGTTGCTTATAAGCAACTTCAGGTTAAAAAAAATATTCTATCTCTCTAAATATTGAATTTTTTTTCTATCTAAAAACATACCCCCTGTTTCACGATGTCGAAAGATAACGTTCGCTTAGATAAGACTTAAGACACAAACTTGATTGTGGAATAAACAAACTTGATTGAGTAAAAAGTAGATACGATAAAAAGTTTGTGTCTTAAGTCTTATCTAAGCGAACGTTATCTTTCGACATCGTGAAACAGGGGGTTAAATAAATTTAATTACCCTTGTACTTCGACATTTTGTACACTTTAATTTTTCCAGGTACATATGCAGAAATATTTAAAAATAATTTTCATTTATTAGCAAATTTATCGTGTACTGATCGCGCACATAAAATCACCCTAAATAACTGCGAAAAGCATAAAACGTAAACATATTATTGCATTAGCTTTTCTCTTTTATTGCACAAACAACATCATTATGTTGCTTGTTATTTACCGTTATAATACAGTGTATCCCATACGGGAATAATATGGTCATAAATTCAGAAGTTGCTTATAAGCAACTATTGTCCTCAAAGGGTTAAATCATTTCAAAGTACATTTCTTAAAATCGGATTAAGCGGTTCAGAGGACTATTGTTTTGCATTTCAACTTAGACAAATGTCATATTGTAAGCGTTTTCGATTTTTAGCAATAAAAATATTAATATGTTAATTTTAGTTGATTGGCTGGTTCTTATTTAATTTTATTTAAAACTTTGATTAAAAATTTTTATAAGAAATGTGTTTTATGAATTAAATTAATATTTAAATCTGATTAAACAAAAGTAATACAATATAATTAATTTGAAATTATAATTGTTATATTGCAAAAGTAATTACCACCGATGTCATAAAACAATTTAATTATTTCACCAAATATTTACTAATTAATTACTTTTTATTCACTACATAACTGGCATAATTGTTTGATGTGAAAAAAATCGTACGTATGTATATTGTAAATGTATTTATACGAGTATGTGTACATATGTATGTAGTATCTGTAGGTATACATACACTTCTGATGAAAATAATAGAATCGTTTTCTCTTCACCTATAAATTTCAAAGAAATGTGCAAGTCTATATCTCGATTAGATTAAAAAATGTACAATTTTAAATCTTCAAAATTATTGCACGTCTAACATTTCTGTAAAAAAAGTGACATTCTATTCGTGTTTTGTAAGATCAAACAGTAAAAAAAATAATCATCATGTGTGACCGTACCTCTAGGCATGTTGAATGACATATATGTATATATATACGTGTGTAAAAAAGTATTTAAATTGTCCATTAGTGTAAAAAATACCGAATTGTCATTAAATTATATTAGCATTATGCGGTGTCTGCATTTGAAATTAAGATTTCTTTTAGGATTCTAAATGGGTATAGTCTGAAATATCTGCTATAAAAAGAGCATCTAACTGGCTCAGTTATAACAGAAAATCAGGAAGGGATATTCGTATATATATATACTGATAGTCAAGCTGCAATAAAGTCTCTGACAGGTGGTCCAGAAATGCCGGACATTCTTGAATAGGATGGCGAGTCATTCAACATTGACAGACATATGGGTGCATGGATATGGAAACATAACAGGCAACTGTGTTTTGCAATGATTTGGCAAAGAAAGGCGCCATGGTATCTGATCTTGACATTGATCATCTATGCGGTATTCCGCCATCAACATCCAAACAACATTTGGCCCAGGCTAAATAAGGAATGCACATTGTACTTACTAAAACTACAGCGATCATAATTAAGTTACTTGGTGTCAGTGAATACTCAGAATACTAGATATACCCTACAATTACTTCTGCAGAAGTTGTAATAATGAAGAAAAGGAAAAAATCTTCTCTTATCTTCTGTGTCAATGTCGAGCAATGAGTACTTAACGTACCATCTTTCTGGGTTAACCATCCTTTTATAGTTTATCTGGAATATCCGATATGAAATTAGAGAGAAATTAGAGGAGTAGTAATTGGCTACCGCGATTTGATATTTAAATCCCTTCTGGTAACACTATTCGATCGTTAAATAACTAGGAGTGAGTACCCCATCTTATGGACTCGACAACTTCTCCCTGTATACATCTACTTTCTGTCTATCTCTATCCATCTAGTTGTGAATTTAATAAATATATTGTCAAGAAAACAAGTCAACGCAAGACATACGAGTATGTTAAATATACAATTCAATTGTTTAAAAATTGTATATAATTTTAACCATTGATAATTTATGTATTAAGGGTTATACCTGTGCGTGTTTTAGGAGTACTTACATGATTTTCAGAAGTGAACTTTGAACTCCGGTCAAATATGGATTCTTGATAAAAATGATAAACAGATTTTTAGAAATCGTGTTTGGGAGTGAGAAAGGAAATCGCTTAATGGACTTTTAGAATTTCATAAGTATCAAGAAAATATATACCTTGTCGGATCTCAAACGAAAATTTATCAATGTAACACTCGGAATCGCAAACTTACGAGTATATACATATAACCCCACACACTAATTTTGGTGGTGGAAGGTATAAAAAAATTACATCTATTATTTTTATCAGGTGTGTGTGTAAATACATAGGTTTGAATATAAATACTTAAATGAAAATACGTATATAAAATAAAATCTACTTTTCCCAGTTTAATACTGGGCATACATTCTATAATATATTGGCTTATACACGAGTAAAAAAATGTTAATTCTTACATATTTATTTGTTTACCGAAGCAAAAATATAACTAAGATTCTGCTTAAGAAACAGAAATATAAATAGAAAAATATTTAAAAATAATTCATACAAGTCAATAAGATATTAAATTCCATTATTACTTCAACATTTTTCTAGGTGTAAATATTGGACGTTTGTCTGTTTAGGGCGTTTCAACGAAATATTTTATTTTTTATTTTTACAACTCTTAAAGTAGGACCTGAATTCGTATGACATAAAAAACTTTTATATTTTTTATGGACTATACGTATTCGCAAATTAATTAACCCCAGAAGAGTAGGTTATGATATATGCTTTTTTTACAAAACCGGCTAAATTTCTTCTGAAGAAGGTCGGACTTCAGCAAATATTCTAAATACATAAATTCAGCTTTTACCAAGTTCTAGTCTTAAATATACTTTCATTGATCCAACCTTTATCATACATATATTAAATTAAATATTTTTCGATATTTTGAAGATGTTCGGAACCATACCATATATACATACGGTATGACGGCTTTGAAAAGTTGATATCAATGGACAAACAAAATTAAATTGCGTCACATACTAAGAACTTAAAATATATATTTATATATACCTTAATGGTACATACAGGGTTTAAAAGACATAGAGAAGAAATTCGAACATTTGTATTCAGGCATGTGATGGAATCCAAATCGAAAATGAATTAATTTTGGAAATACATTTTAATGCATTTATACGTCATGTCACAGAATTTAATTCCGTTTGGAAGTGGAATTAATTAGATTTTTTTTTCTTTTATAGAAAAGTAAAACAAACAATTTTTTTCGGAATGAAACCTAGAAATGCTTAAAATTACAATTCCACATTGGAAATTAAAAGTGCTTGCTTTGCTTGGAATTGGAATTAAATTCTGTGACATGGCTGATAGTATAATTTCTAAAATTTTTGTTTTAAGATTCTCTTAGTAGCCCAATATCTTTATATTTTATGTGATAAAAGTTTTTCAATACAGAAATATTACGAAAAAATTGACTTCTAAAACTTTATGTCAATTCTAGAATTATTGAGAAAACAATATGCCAGTTTTATGTTTTACAACCTACTTAAATTCATATTCCATTTTAAGACTTATAAAAAATGTTTCTGGTGAAATGCCCTAATGTACGATACATGCAAATGTATTATTATACAGTAACCAGTGATGGAAAATTCAATACTATTGTACTATTTTTAGTACTTTTTCACAACAAAAATACCACAGTATCCCCACATCATATTTAGTACTCTTTATTTGTTTTGCTTTGTTCCCTGTTTAGAAATCCTGCGTTACTATTTATATAATCATTGACAAACATTGGCTTTGAAGCAAGAACATAAGGAATGCACAAATTCGTTATTCATGTTATTTATTTAATGTGGGATAAGCTAATCTACAAAAGTAAACAGATGCATAAAGAAATAAAGTTGTTTGTGGTATTATTTTGATACATTTTTTAAATTTCTTATGTTTCGTACATTTTTGTAATTCTCATTTCTTGTTTGAGATTGTTTGTGTATCATATGAGTTTGAAAACTTCAAACATATTAGTGAACGATCTATTAATGATATGACATTAACACTAACAAAATGCAGGCATGCTCATATGTTTATTATCTTAACCCACAACAAATAAAAATTTTTGAAACATATATTTTTATATAAAAATGAATTAATTTTTAGTTTGTTGTTATAATAGTTTTTTTTATTTAACTGAATTAATTATATTTTTCAATTATTCTTAAATACATTTTTAATTTTATTTTTGAATAAAAATATGTTTCCTAAAAAGTACCAAAATGTTGAAAAAGTACTCTTTTTGCTGACGGTCAGTACCATTTCAATTGTTCATTTTTCCATCACTGACAGTAACTTACCAACAAATTTTATATTCGCATTGGTGACTAAAAAAGAACAGAGACGTTTAAAAAATTAGCAACTATGGATTGTTAATAGTACTTTTTGTTCTTAAAGGGAGTGGCTTTGGTGGTGGTGAATTTATAGACTTCATATCCATAACACACGTTTCAATCATGCCACCATCATACTGCAATCAAGTATTCATGGATTCATTAGACCGGTCCTTAAAATTGTTTTTTAATGGCTAAAACTAACTGCAAAAATCAATTGAAATTTCTGAAATTGTGGAAACGTAAACAAAATATTTATGTTTGTATGTATATACAAATTTATATAATAAAATCTCTGACATTTAATAAAATAATTCCAACTCGCAAATTACGGCTATTTTCAGATTAATTCAAAGACGTTTTCGCGCGTTGAGCCTTCCCGTGATGAATTGTCACACAATATTGCATAAAATAAGATGACAATATGACACCAGTCAAGTGTAATCTTTAAAAAAACAAATGGAAAAGAGGTCTAAATGGATCACCCAATGATATGTATGTTGAAAGAAAATGTATGAATCAGTCATCAGAAACCATAACAATCTATTCTCGTATAATAATATTTTATTGATCCTAGTGCCAAAGCAGAGCCTACTCCTGAAATCAATTCTAAGGGTTTAAAACGTATTGGAAATATGAATATCAGCATACAATTAAATACATATAAGTTACTCAGCAAAAACTATACTTAGGCCCAATAAAACAGTGCGTATTTAAGTGTAGTTTTAGTTAATTTTCATAAAAACTTAAGTTGCATTTAAATACAGATTCATTTTTTCAGTCATACTTAATTGCTGTTATGATTTTGTGGTAAAAATATGGGAGCACTTTGAAATGTCAACAAAATTATCGATATATTTCAGAAAACAGCTGAGTTTTTTAATAAAATTTGCCAACAATTTTGTGTTTCGGTTTTTGTGTTTACTTGTTGTATTGTTTTGTGTGTTTTATATATTAAATTTGGTGGCATAAATATGGATAAAAGAAGTCCCAACTTTTGACTTCTTGTTGGACGCTGTTAAAAAATACAGCAGCATGATTAAAAAGAAAAAAAAAAACAAAAACAAATGTCAAAACCATATGTTCAATGTTTAAAACTTAAGTTGCACTTAAATGAACATTGTTGGCCATTTAAGTAGCATTTAAGTTTTCAGTGAAAAACAAAATTTTGTACTTAAATGCAATTTAAAAATAAATGACACTTAAATACGCACTGTTTTATTGGGCCTTACAGTCTTAATATTGATTACTTACAGAATTCATTATTTCGTACTGTTTGAATTTCTCATAGACATATATCCTAAATATATACTTAAAATAAATAGATTTAAAGAAGTTTATGTACGATTATAAATCATTATTAGTATCATTTTGGCAGTCAGTTTCCTTAGTATTTGCTTACCTCCTTATTCATAAACGATTATTAAATTTAACAAACGTTTATTAAGGCAAATTTTATATGGAAATCTGTCTTAATAAACGTTTGTTAAATTTAATAATCGTTTTTGAATAAGGGGGTTAGTGTTTGCTAATTAATTCTATAACATTTTGATGTAATCAGTCTAATTTTAAATTTAAAATTAATTTTTTGGTTGAAAGTGGCCAAATTATAAGGGATTACTTTTGGAACATCGCTAACAAAAATAAGTACTTTTCTAGTAGATTTGTAAGTAGTCTGGTCATTCCTATTACATTTTAACTTAATTTGTAAGTAAAGTTTTAGCTGGGTATTAATTATAATGCAGAATCTCATAACCTAATATTCCACAAAGTACTTATTTCATATTCTTCGTTTTATTATTATTTTTAATTTAGAATCCTTGGAAACAGAGGTATTTTTTCAGTAAATCGGAAAGTAGGATTATACACTTCAATACTTTCTCATTTATTTCATTTATATTTGATATTATATCGTTTAAAATTGCTTCAAATAAATATGTGCACTAATATGAGATGATTGTATTGTAAATGCATTAAACTGAACCGAATATTAATTTGCATCTCTTGAGCGCTATAAGATAAATCCTTGTCTTAAAAAGTTAATGAGCGGATATCGTAAACCTCTTTGTAATCGAAGCTGTCCAAAATGGAAATTCTTACTGAAACGTAATAGAATGTGAGGTTAATTAGGTTTTAACGGTAATAAATATTCTCTAAATATGGTCCCGAAAACAAATTCAGCACAAATAATCTTCTGGTGCATGCCGCCCAATATCTTATAAATATTGGTAATTTAAATTATTATTATCTTTCATTATTACCATAGCTTCCATATACAGCTTTATACATATAAAGGGTGTCCCAACTAGAACGCAATTTTAAAATTTTAAATAAAACACAGATATTAAAAAAAAAAATCGTGAAACTTTATTATATCGTAAAGTAGGCAGAATGAGGTTATGTATGGAACAAGATATCGTGCAGATGGCCGCCGCGGCTTTGCTGCCACACACGCGATCTTTTAATGAAATTTTCAATGACCTTTTAGCATAAATTGTGCGGTATTTCATTAATACAGCGTCCAATTTCCTCTTTTAAGGTTTGAGTCGTCGTCGGCTTATTCGCGTAAATCATCGACTTCAAAAAACCCCAAAGAAAAAAATCTAAAGGTGTTAAATCGCACAATCTAGGCGGCCAATTCTGGTCTCCAAAACGCAAAATAACACGACCGGGAAATGACTGATGCAGCAATTTAATTCTTTCTCTGGCTGTATGACATGTGGCGCCGTCTTGTTGAAACCACATGCCCTCCACATTCATTTCTTTAATTCTAGGCAAGAAAAAACTGGTTATCATTTCACGATACCGAACACCATTGAGACCATTGCGTTCTAGTTGGGACACCCTTTATAAATCGATATGAAACTTCAATCAATACTCAATAATGGGTTGGAAATATGATTCCAATATCCGGCCTACAATTTTGAGCCAGTATAATATACAATATGTATACATACATACATATATAAATAAATAAATATGTAGGGCTATCGTATGTGAATTGTATACATGCACACAATAAATCTTCACATACACATACGAGTATACATAAGTAAAAATGTACCTGGTGGATGATGTTGATGAAAATATAATTGGTAGTATTTTTATGCGTATAATTTGCAATTAATCTTTAGCATATTAATACGTTAAATACCAAATGAAACAAATGAAATCGTTCTGTGTCATCCGTATCAAGAGTGAAGAACAAAATATAAATTAAACGTGTGATTTATTCCATTTATTTATTAATGTATTTATTAAATATATATAGGAAATGCTTTCCAATTAGAGGCATACAAATAAATACGAATCAGCATACATACTATACTTTGAGTATTGTGAGGCAATCCGAATGTGTATAACATGAGTAGTGTGCATTAAAATCTGTTCATGTCAAATAAACATATTCTTGAATACCTCTATTTACTATGTATGTGTATGTAGTTATAAACATACATGGAAAGAGACGTTGACATTGCAATAATAAGTGAGCAATATGCCAGAGTTGAGGGCACTGCTTGGTACCAAGATGTTCTAGGCAAAGCATCTGTGTACATACGTAACCAATTGCTTACAATAGAAAAAATTGAAGAAAACAATGAACATTTCGTAGTCATACACACCAACAAGATACGAATATATAGTTGCTACTATTCACCGAGCATAGAAATAACAGAATTCCAGAACAAAATGAATATACTCGAACGAAATATTAAAACCGGAAATACCCCAGTACTGATAGGGGGAGATTTTAATAGTAAGTCGTCTGAATGGCACTCAGGTAGAACAGATAAAAGAGGAATAGCTGTGAGTGAAATGATTGCATCTCTGGGTCTGATTGTCCTGAACAGGGGAAGATCTCCAACTTTCAGGAGAACAGACTCAAGTTCAATTATAGATATAACATTTGCATCACCGTCTATAGCATGCAAAACACCACAATGGGAAGTCCTAGAAGACGAAACACTAAGTGACCACCAATACATTCAGATGCAGGTGGGCCTCTCATACACCAATGTAACAGCGAACCCGACACGAATTAGATGGAATACACGAAAGATAAATAAAGAGACCTGCATAGAAAAGCTTATGGAGATTAAATCCGGAACACAACTTTGCAACAATTTGAACGCAGATATCGCTGCTCGACGGCTTATAGACATCCTCACAGAGATCTGTAACGTTGGAATGAACAAAACTAAAATACTCGGTCGATCTAGAAAACATGCCTACTGGTGGAATCAAGATATTGCTCGTTTAAGAACAGAATGCCTCAAAACTAAACGTATAGCTACACGTAGGAAAGGTGACCTTATTGCAATGGAGCTATATAGAAGAGCTAGGAAAAGTGTTAGAGTAGCAATCAAAAACTCAAAAAGAAAGGCATGGGAATCACTATGTGAGGAAATAAATAATGATCCATGGGGCCTTCCATATCGGATAATAATGAAAAAACTAGGAAACCGATGTAAAATACCAGGAATTACAAATCCTAATTGGGCATACACTATAGTGAATACACTTTTCCCCGAAACGGAAAGAACCAGGAGCAACTTACCCCCTTTACAAGGAGCAAATGAATGCGATACCTTCTCTCACAATGAAGTAATTGACACATGCCGTACTCTGAAGAAAAAGAAGGCACCAGGGCCTGATGGGATTCCGAACGAAATCATTGCCTTAGTCTGTGAGCATTGGCCAGATGTATTTACGGATACATTCAACATTTGCCTAAAAAAAGGAGTCTTTCCAAAGCTGTGGAAAAAACAGTTTCTTGTATTGCTGCGCAAAGGCAACAAACCTTTGGAGAACGCATCCTCATACAGACCCTTGTGCCTACTGGACACTTGTGGAAAGCTTTTGGAGAAATTGATTCTAAATAGACTTGAAATAGAAATAAGCGTAAAGGGAGGCTTCTCACACATGCAGTTTGGTTTTGTGAAAGGCAAATCAACTATAGGTGCCATCAGGGAAGTAGTGAATACAGCAAAGATAGCTTTTGAAAACATGCGATTTTGTTCCATTGTTACTCTGGACATTAAAAACGCTTTTAACTCTGCAGACTGGAATGTAATACGTCAAACAATGCGAGAACGAAACTTCTCAGGATATCTGATTAAAATGGTTGATAGCTACCTGGAAGATAGAATACTTGAATATGAAACAGAGGATGGAGTAAAACAATATGAAGTGTCAGCCGGCGTTCCTCAAGGCTCTATACTGGGTCCCTTTCTATGGAATCTAATGTACGACGAACTATTAAAACTGAATTTACCAGACGGTTCAAAATTTGTTGGATATGCAGATGATGTAGCCCTAGTTGTGGATCAACCCTCTGCACCATTGACAGAAATAGTAACAAACGACTGTCTAGGGAGGGTCAATATATGGCTAAGAAAAAAGAACTTAACACTTGCAGCGAACAAGACCGAAGCGATTTTGGTGACCAAACGAAGAGCCTTTGTATTCCCAAAATTGAGAGTGGACGGATACCAGATTACTATAGGTAAGACTTTGAAATACCTAGGTGTAGTTTTAGATAGCAAACTATCTTTTGAGCCACATATAGGGATGATATCTGAGAAAGCCTTAGGAACAGCATCGAAACTGGCTAGAATAATGCCAAATATAAAAGGTCCAGGACAAACTACCAGACGACTTATAGCTACAGTAGCGTACTCGCAAGTACTATATGCAGCACCCGTATTCAGTACGGCTGTCTCGAATAATAAAAAGCTTAAAAACGTACTAGAAAAAGTACACAGAACATGTACACTACGAATAACATCTGCATACCGCACAATATCTACTGCTGCTGTGTCCGTTCTTGCTGGTGTGCCATCGATTGACTTACAACTAAATGAAAGAAAGGAAATATATGATGAACGGTTGTCTATAACACATAACCATATGAGCGAAAAACAACGTATAAAAAAAGCTGCAAGAGAAAGGCTACTTCAAACATGGCAAACACTATGGGATGAATCAACAAAAGGAAGATGGACTTACATTCTTTTCCCCAATGTTAAAACGTGGATAAACCGAAAGCATGGAGAACTTAACTTTTATCTAACCCAGATTTTTAGCGGACATGGTAACTTTGGTAGCTACTTACAAAGATTCCATATAAAACAAACAGCAATATGCGAAATGTGCAATGAATATGAGGATAACGTTGAGCATACACTCATAAAATGTAACTTCTGGAACAACAGGCGAAACGTATTACAGGACATATCTGAGAATACGACCATGGAACAATTGGTTAACTCAATGTTAGTTAAAAAGGAGAACTGGTGCAAATACTCCCATTTCATGCAGGAAATAATGATGGAGAAATCTAAATGCCAACAAACACATGTGCCGAACCCCTAATCTCATACAAATGTATGTTGGACGGGGGATTAGGACAAGGATGACAACTGCTTAGCAGTAAACGAACTCCACCTCGAAGTAATGCGGGAGCGGTCCCGGGGTGGTGGTTCCTGTGTAGGACCACTAGATGATAGTGCGCTATCACTACGTCCATTAAAAAAAAAAAAAAAAAAAACATACATATGTATATACATTTACTGTGAAAATACATAAATATGTTTAAGCTCTTTTTAATAAAATTTCAGACTTAACTGCCAAAGGTCTAAAGCACATTATCTCCCAAACAAAAGGCCTTCCGGGGGGAACATATAAGTTCCCCCCAAAAATCAAACAAGATAAACATGCTAAATATATATACATATGTACACAACATTTAGTACATCCCCGTTGAAAAGATCGATATCTACACAAAATTCAGCACAAACCAATTTTGTTTAGTCTGAAATTAAATACCAAATTGTGTTAGGATCGGTCCATAATTGATCTTGACTAATACTATGTTTCCACGGCACATGCTTCGCTCTCTATTCATGCTTCACACCCCAATCATGTGCGAAACAACTTGTTTTACCATACAAAATTTTAAGAGCGAATCAAGTAGATTCATATTGAATCTACTTGCGAAGAACGAAAAATTGCACTCTTCTCTAATTTTTATCGCAAGTTTATCTGCACTAGCTGTAAAAATTTAATATTATTGTAAACAAAGCAAATTATTTTCTTGTTGCTGGAAGTAAATACGTAGGAATGTATGTTTTTTTTCAAATAAGCTAACTAATTTCCACTCACTTTTGTTTGTCCATTAAAAAAAATTATTTTCCACAAATTGTAAATTCTGTTTTTTTTTATTCTGTTTGCTTATTAAAGACAACTGTCAAATCGAATCAAGTTTATTAGTCATGTAAACAGCATGATTCATATACATGATTCAGAAGGCGAAGCAGGTGATTCAAGTCGTCGTGGAAACATAGTATAAAGCCTCTTATGTGGCTCTTAAAGGCTTAAATTTTTCAAATGTATTTTATTTCATCATCAGAAATCCACACTGATCAAGCTACTTGCGAATATACATATGTATGTTAGGTATTTATTCCATACAAAAATCAAACTGTTTTTTGCTCAGCTAAAAAAACGACTTTGTCTTTTTGATATTTTCATTGCTCTGAAAATGAAATTTCAGAAAATATCATATGTATGTACGTATGTATATGAAAATGTCATCGATGAACGTCAACGTCACAATTATAAACAGTTTTGGAGACGTTATAGCTATAGATTCATCGTATTAAGGAATGGAAAAAGATGTTGAAGTTGTCTGTTATAAGTCGACATAAAGTGAATTTTGCAGGACTTTGTCTGCTACAAGTCAGCATCAATGATTGGAAAGAAAAAATAACGGACTTTAAATTTTTTATTTTCTTTTCTTGTTTGTTACGGAATTTTTGAATTTAAGAAACTTGGTGACAATGCTACGAAGATCGAAGCAATTATAACAGCCATACCTAAATACCAGCGGAAAGCGTAACGTTTTTTTACGCTGAGCATTAACGCTGATACCCCATCCCTAAACAAAAGCGGCAACGTTATGTCAAAACAATAAAAACAGGGTTATCAAACAAATATATAAAACGACTCTGTTTATTGTAACTGCTGGGCATTGTTGTTTTATTTCTCTTTTTTTTTGTTTTGTTTTCATTTGCAACTAACTTTACTGTGAAACGCCTTGTCAAAATCAGATTTTCCAATAGCAAAGCGTTGCCGCCGAGTTCTTTCGGCATACGCTTCATACAAAATGTATGATCATGAGAAATTTTGACATTTAAAAAACGCTTTCCGTCGGTATTTATGTATGGCTGTAACTGCTTACTTCTTAAATTATTTTTATGCTTATGTTAGGGATACTAAACGGCACATGGTTTTCAAAACCTGGGATTCGGAATTTCATAAATGAATCCCGGGATCGGAATTTTTCGGAAGTTTTGTTTCATATTAAAACAAATTTGTTCATAAATAATAACAATTTAAAAAATTCAAAAAAGTTACTTATGTTAAATATAAATATAGAGCAATTCCATATGAAAACGATCAAAATTGGCAAATTTTTGGACGACCCCTCTCCGATTTTAAAATAAATAGTCTCAATCGATTTCCCAGCAAAAAATAATGTACCTACATATTTTTTTTTTTTTATAGTGACTGGTTTAGTGGTGGTGTACACCACTGTCTGTGACAAAATTGAAGAATTCTTCATAAGGGACCTCATTGAAAGTTGTTTTAAAAAAAACTACTAAAGCGATCGCAACGAGTGATAGCTCGTTGGAAAGGTATTGAATCAGGCTTTAATTGAAAAATAAAATTTTCCTAATTTTTCTTAGAAATTTATCTTTAAATTTTCCCATGAAAATTAAATTTTCCGATTTTCCACAGAAGCTCCTAAATTTTGCGGCTAATTTTTTTTTTGGATTCCTCATAATTTTTGCTTTAAGAATCAGCAATAAAAAAAATGGGCCCCGACTCCTTGTTTGGACAGGAGAAGAGCATTTGAGAGACCACCTTGTTAAAAATACGTTTTAAAAATTATTTTACAGTTAAAAATACATTTATGAAGAAAAAATCGATTTTTTTTTAAGAGCCCCAAGTTGAGTGTGTAGTGAATATGGTCTGCCTGCATTCACAAGATCGGCCATAAATCTATGGATAATAGCAGCAGTGGCATGTAATGGCACACCAAACCCGACTGAGGCTACAGGTCATAAAATGTTTTGTAAATTTTTTAAATTACCAGGTAATAAATATTTCGCCTAAAATGACACGTGCAAAAACAAGTCATAAAACACGGATTTTCCATAAATATGGGGAAATATTTATTACCTGGTAATTTAAAAAATTTACAAAACATTTTATGACCTGTGGTCGGCTTATTGGCAGTAACCAATTAAGTCCCTCTTTAAAAAACATTTTATGACCAGTAGTTCACGCAAATTTTCCTATTAGAGAAAAGCAAATATCGCTTATTTTTTTTACCTATTTTGTAACAAAAAATAAATATAAATACTTCACACACTCTGAGTCAAATTTCAGTTGAATACTAAACGTGAAAGTGTTAAAGTGTTTTTTTGTAAAGTAAAGAGTGAAGCTGTAAAGACAATTTAAAGTAAAATGAATAAATTTTGCTGCAATCCGTTTAACAAGAGTGGACATCGTTCGAAAAAGATAAAAGTATTAAAATTAACTGGTGTTTCGAAGCGATACATGAATGAATTAAATATACAATACGGTAAAGAAGCAGAATTCATTTGCCCCAAGTGTAAGATCGATTTGTCTCAACAAGCAAATGCATTGAAACAAATGCAGCCACAATCCGAGAGTGAAATGACAAGTGAACAAAATGTTTCATCTGATAGTGAGGCAGACATTCCGATGGTCAATATGTCTTTGAGTCCTTTGAATGAGGCTATTACCACTTTAAGTGAAACGCCTATTAGAAAAAGAAAGTTGCGAAGTGAAACATACATGAAAGAGAAAAAAGGCAAGGTTATGAGTGCAATCGCGACAATATTTGATGAAGGCTCTGATAACGAATGCAGTCAAGCAGATGACGTTGATGACGGCAAACAAATGATTGAGCAGTTGAAAAGAAAATTCAATTTAGCGACCACTTTTCCGGAGAAATATCTCATTTTATCTGTGCTGCCTCAATCATGGTCTATACGCAAGATTTCTGAACAGTTTCAAACATCTTTTTACATCGCGAGAAGAAGCAAAGAATTAGTTCGACAGAAGGGCATATTGGCGACTCCCACCAAGAAATTTGGCTCAAGGACCCTCAGCGAAGCAACGGTGAAATTGATTCAAGATTTTTACTGCAATGATGACAACAGCCGCGCCTGCCCAGGTACACGTGACTATGTTATCACACGTGAAGATGGAGAAAAAGTACACAAGCAGCGCAGATTATTATTATGTAATCTATCCGAAGCATACCATCAGTTCAATGAGAAATACCCAGCAGAAAAAGTGGGATTTTCTAAGTTTGCCATCCTACGACCAAAAGAATGCGTGCTGGCATTAGACAGGCACGGAACGCATTCAGTCTGCGTTTGCATGTTTCATCAAAACATCAAATTAATTTTCTTTCCATGCAAGAAATTGAAAGTATTTCACGGTGAAATTGAAACATATAGGGACCTCCTGTCGAAGTCGTTGTGCGCATACCCCACGGAAAATTGTCATCTGTCCAAATGCGACAATTGTCCGAAGAATGACGAGCTAGAGCAATATTTGGCGGAAAAGTTTGAACAGCTATTAATTCAGGAGGTGCATTTCAAACAGTGGATAATTAGCAGCGGCAGATGCTCCCTTGAGACCGTGGTAAAGCAGATTCCGGAATTCATCGAGGAATTCGGATTCAAGTTGAATGAACTGAAGGCGCACCATTTCATATCCGAGATGCAATCAAAATTTCTAAAGGAAAGTAAGGAGAAATTAGCCCAAAATGAATTCATTGTGATAAGCGACTTTGCCGAGAATTACACTTTTCTCGTTCAGGATGAAATTCAGGCTTATCACTGGGCAAACGACCAGTGCACGGTACATCCTTTTTGCATTTATTTCAAAAACGAACATAACGAACTACAGACCGTAAGCCTTGTTGTTGTCGCGGAGAGTTTAGCTCATAATTATGTGTCCGTTTATTATTTCAAATGAAACTGTTTTAATTCTTAAGATCAAAATTCGATGCAATCGACAAAGTAACGTTTTTCTCAGACGGCGCGGCTTCTCAGAATAAAAAAAATTTTTACAATCTTTGCATAATTGAAGAAGAACAAAACTGCAAGGTCGAGTGGCACTTTTTCGCGACGTCCCACGGTAAGGGCCCATGCGATGCGTTAGGGGGAACCCTAAAACGCATGGCGACTAAGGCAAGTTTGCAAAGGCCATATACTGACCAGATCTTAAATGTACAACATTTGTTTTCGTGGATTCAAAGCAAGGAAATTGCCATTAACACAGTTTTATGCACTCAAAAAGAACACGATGCCATGGAGCGACGAAAATTCAAAACAGATATAATAATGTCAAAACTATAACTGGAACGCAAAAGTTTCATTGCTTCATACCAAATATTTCTGATATGTCAATTAATGTAAAGCGGTACTCTTCGTCTGCCGACGTGCTAAATTTAAAGTTACTTTAATTTTATAATGATGCCAAGACAATTGGAATTTTTAATAAATATTGTAATTAAGTATAAGCAGCAAAATAAGAAAGATTTTTTCTTCATAAATGTATTTTTAACTGTAAAATAATTTTTAAAACGTATTTTTAACAAGGTGGTCTCTTAAATGCTCTTCTCCTGTCCAAACAAGGAGTCGGGGCCGATTTTTTTATTGCTGATTCTTAAAGCAAAAAGTATGAGGAATCCAAAAAAAAAAAATTAGCCGCAAAATTTAGGAGCTTCTGTGGAAAATCGGAAAATTTAATTTTCATGGGAAAATTTAAAGGTAAATTTCTAAGAAAAATTAGGAAAATTTTATTTTTCAATTAAAGCCTGATTCAATACCTTTCCAACGAGCTATCACTCGTTGCGATCGCTTTAGCAGTTTTTTTTTTAAAACAACTTTCAATGAGGTCCCTTATGAAGAATTCTTCAACTTTGTCACAGACAGTGGTGTACACCACCACTAAACCAGTCACTATAAAAAAAAAAAAATATGTAGGTACATTATTTTTTGCTGGGAAATCGATTGAGACTATTTATTTTAAAATCGGAGAGGGGTCGTCCAAAAGGTGATCGCTTTCATATGGAATTGCTCTATATTTGAAAACAAAAGTTTTAAATTGATTAAAAGTTTATAAACCATCCATATGTGCATTTTATTCATCAATAACTAACTTGTCCCCTTCATAGTAATCCCCCTCAAATATATTACACTTTTAGCTCCTCAATCGTAGCAAAACGCTTTCCTTTCGTCGGTGTTTTCAGTTTTCGGAAGAGGAAAAAGTCAGCGGGTTCCAAGTCCGGTGAATACGATGGCTGAGGCATGATAACGGTTTTGTGTTTGGCCAAAAACTCACGCAAAATCCATGATTGGTTTTTCTACAATTCTGTGCATTTCTGATAATTTGCTTCGCGCAAACGGCGCATGACTTCAAGGTAGTATTCCTTATTGACCGTACTACCTTGTGGCAAGAGTTCATGATGCACCACGCCATTACAGTCGAAGAACACAGTGAGCAAAACCTTAACATTTGACCGAACTTAACGTGCTTTTTTCGGTCTTGGCTCTTCTGTCATAGCCATACACCAATGATTCGTCACCAGTTATGACCTTTTTGAGGGCTCTGGATCGTCGTTGACGATATTCAACAGCTCCTGAGCAATTCCCATGCGACGTTGTTTTTGCTCAAAATTTAACATTTTTGGAACAATCTTCGCTGCCTAAAACATCCGAAAAAATAGCTTGGCATGAGCCGAACTATATGCCAACATCATCAGCAACCTCTCTAAAAGTGATTCGACGATTATCCAAAATCATTTTCTTCACTGCTTCAATATTTTCATCAGTTGTTAACGTGCTCGGGCGACCAGGGCGAGCATCGTCATTGACATCTTCTCGGCCTTCTTTAAACTGGTTATACCATAATTGAACTTGTGTTCTGCTCATAGCAGACTCGACAAATGCCACAGTCAACATATCAAATGTCCTTACGCATTTAATTTAAGTTTTTACACAAAACTTAATACAGTTTCTTTGATCCATTTTTTTTCGAATAGTAAAAAACCGAAGAGCACACCAAAACACGACTTACCTTTTTATCTGTCAAAAAGAAACTGACAATCCAAAATTGCTGATATAAGCAACATATATAACAGACATGTGAACCAACATAACAGAAAAAAAAATGCGAAAATCAAACATACGTAACTCACGAAATTTCAAAATAATGGTTATTTTTTGATCAGACCTCGTATGTATATTATAAATGGCTTTGTAAGTTTGTTTGTTTATCTGTTTGTTTATACCGCAATCACGCCTAAACGGCTGAACCGATTTTAATGAAACTCGGAACGTAGATAGATCTATGTTTGGAAGCGTCAATAGGAGCGGTAAAATTTGTACCTTTTTTATTAAACAACCAATCCCAAACGGCTAAACCGATTTTTTTGAAATTTGGTATGTATGTATGAAGTGCCATTAGGCTTAATATTTTTTCATTCAAGACTTGGACCGGGAAAGCATAAAAAGGGGAAAACAGGTGAAATTTTAATATTTTGTTCTTAAATAATGATTAACTTTCTTATGAAGCAACTGAAGGGGTTAAAAGCGGATAAAAAGAGGAATTTTAAGTTTATACAAAAAAGGGGAAAACCGGTAAAACCAAACGGCTGAACCAATTGTATTGAAATTTGAATCGTAAATATATCCATGCTTAAAAGTGTTAACAAGGGACATAAAGGGTAAAAACTGGTAATCCCAAGAGGCTAAACCGATTGGATTGAACATTTGAACGAAGGTATATCTTTTTTTTAAACTTGGACTAGGTCGGGAAAAAAACGGTAATCACAAACGAATATAACAATTTGATTGAAAATTGGAACGCAGTTATATCTATTCTTTGAAGAGCCAATAGCTTATATAGTTTTTAAAAACTTGTACAATGTCGGAATAGAAAGAAAAAAATGATAATCTCAAACGGATTCACCGATTGGATTGAAATTTGGAACGTATCAATGCTTCGAACGTAGATAGATATATGATACGAAGCGTTAGTTGGCTAAAAAGGAGAAGAATGGGAAAACTTTTAAATTTTTGTTTTTAAATAAAGATGGTCTTTGTTATGAAGCAATCACATTTCTGTTTTAGCTTTTTGTAGTCACATAAATGTGTATTAGAAATGAACTTTCTATCTTCAAGCCAGAGGAATTTTTTTATTTAATCTTAATAAATGATCTGTAGACTTGCAATTTTAAATATTGATATATTAAAAGAAAACAAAATTGTATGTATTTGAAAACTTCAAACTGAAATGTGTATTTTGGTAGTTTTTGGTACCCTTTGTTTCTGTTATTTAAAGACAATTAAATTTGTGTTGTGGCTTCATGCAATCACAAAAATAAATATTTGAGAAGCAATTTCTTTATAATACGACCCTTAGAAGGAAATAACGAGTAAAAGGGAGATACAGACTTGAAATGTTAAATATAGATTTTTACAGCGGAATATATGGGTACTTTTTTAGAACTTTTGAGTAATCAGTTCTTAGTTGACAAAAATTATTTTGTACCGTCGCACAGTGACGCCCGTAGAGCAAACGAGGTTGCAAAAATCAAAATTTTCATGAGCGCCGACGAAGTTTCTTTGTAGGGGCCTACTATGGGTTATCAAAGTTAAAATTAGTAGAAAAATCAATTTTATGGTAATGGATGAATATTTTACAGAAAATTGAAAAAATTTTAAATAAGATTCGTAGATTTACATGCAAAGTAACTTTTTTTAGAAAACGACAGTTAGACGGGTAAAAAAAAAATAATGAACTGACGTAAAATGTTTAATATATATTTTTTAATTAATTATTTGTTTGTAAAATTTGTGTTGTTGCTCTATTTATTAGGAAAGTACTTTTTCGATAATCAACCTTCAAGGATTATTAAGTGCTTAAGCTTTAACGTATAGATTTATTTAAGGGATCAAAGTTTAATAGTCTGTTACATGGGTTTGGAAATTAAAAAAAAAAAAAAAAAAAAAATAACGAAAATACTTAATAGTTTTGGTGCTTTTTTTTGGTACCATTTTTATTCAATTTCTTAAAGAGATAGAATTTAAGCCTTAAAAATATTATTTTTTTTATGTTGGTTATATTTATGGAAAGGGTAGATATCTTTTAATTTAATCTTCAATATCCATTTTTTTCTATTAGCACAAAAGCTTCAGCAACAATTAGAATCTTACACATTCGCCCCTATCGTGAATAAAAATTCCACATGAAATTTGTTCCCGTTTATTTTTTTAACATTAAATTTTAATAGGCAAAATGTGAAAAGGGAACAAATTTCATGTGGAATTTTTATTCACTATAAGTGATATTATGATCAAAAGTTCAGTTTGAACCATTTAAACTATTTAAAATTTTGATAGAACAACATTTTTTAGGAATACCAATCAATGTCAAATAGAGGAAAATTTAAAATTTTAAATGATCAGCGGCCAGGAATAAACTATAAGAAATCACCGGGCAACGCCGGGTTCAAAAAGCTAGTTAATAAATAAAAAAACATAATAACATTATCATGGTGTAACTATACAAGGGGAATAAAAATCGGCAACAAATACAACACAATACAGAAATAACAGGCATTTTGTTTGTGTAAAATAATGTACTACTGTCAAAAATACTTGAAAAAGTATTACTTTCAACATAAGTAAATTATAAACAAAGTCAGTCAGCTGTGCTACTGCACTCACCTTGTATAGTTACACCATGAACATTATATTGAAATGTTGGATTGACAATAATAATATGTCATTTCTGCTTTAATATCTAAGTATATTAATTTATAAGCAACAGAATATTATTGATCGATAAAGCTATAGTAAAGAGAATCATGAATTAATTTTGGATACAAATTTGTTAGCAAATTCTTGTATTCTTATTGCATAAACAATCCTTTCTAACCCTCCGAAACAAATAATTCTTATTACTTTTCTAAGAATTGTTTAATATTTTATTCCATATTATTTCATTCGTTTCGCAATCAACGTTTTTAATTCATTTCAAATAACAAACATTTCTATATCATTATCTAATTCACTCTACAATTTTGGGTTTTTTCAAAAATGTAAAAGTGTTGAGTAAATCCCTCTTCTTTTTTGGTTTCTTTTAAGGAGAGACTGCACCAGATCACTTTTTGATATCTCTTTGAGCATAAATAAAAGGGCAACATCAACAGAGATTCATATCACTGAGACAAAGAGCTTTGTCTGTTACTTTGACCGGATTTAAAACTACAAATATTTGTTTAAATAAAACAAATTCTTCATCTCTTGAGGTTTTAAACCTTCTTTGCATAATGGTGGAAATTTGCACAAACCCCTAGGAAACTGATTTTGGCTGATTAAAACGTAAAATTTCGGTTCGATATATATGTTTATGCAGGTTAAAGAGTTTTCGGGAGTAGTCCTCCTAAGGGAACTATTCTGTTCGACGACTTATATGTGTATGCGAATTATTTGTGTTGAATTTCAACTTAATAGTGGGTTTTGTTTTTAATGTTGATCGGTCCATATTTGACCGTAGCCCCCACATAATGTCTACTTCCGGAAATCACTGAAATGCACATAAATCTCTTATAAATCTCCATAATAGGTAAGAGCTCTTACTTGTTAAAATTAAGATATCAATTCATATGTAAAATGTATCTTTATAATTATTAATTTTATAAATTTTTTTAATAAGATTGCAGAAGCTTCGTCACCTTTGAAAAGTTCTCTATGTTATTTTCGCCTAACTATAAAAATAGATAGCCAAACACAGAAATGGACTTATGTAATTTTCTAATTTATAATATTTTTTAATAAAAGTATTGTAAATGCTTAATAAAAAATATCATTTTAAATTGAAAATTGTATTGCTTCTCTTTACTAAAAATTCACTGATGACACATTAACCAGAAATTCCTCTAAAAGTCTCCGTTATAGCGATATATTTAAGAAAAATTCATATACTTATGACTAGTGAGTTTGTCTGCTACGAATCTCTATGATGGGGACAAATAACCTGCGTTGTCAACTTGGTGCGTTTCGCACCATTTTTGGTGCTTTTTTAAATTTTTGATGCGAACAATTCTTTATTTGCTGCGCGGTTAGCTTTTTTTTAAATTTTGGTGCGCTTTTTAATTTTTGGTGACACCAATGCAAATTTAACACAACTTTTTTTTAGTGTGAGAAAAAATCTCTCTACAATAAAATACACCTGTTTTTTATTCAACACTGCAATTTTTTTTTGTATATTTCGGTGCGTTTTTTATTTTTTTTCGAAAATGTGATGAAATCTTTATTTATACTAATTTTTAATTGCAGTTTTTTAATAATTCATAACTCATGAAATCTATACGATGAAAAAATGTATTTTAAATACGAATGTATGACAAATAAAATCAAATTCTTCAAAAATCTTTGTTTGAAAATCAAATTAACATTTCAAACATGTAAATAAAAATTCTTGTATAACCTGATGGTTTGGTCTACTGATCTGTAGACGAACAACCAGGGTTAGACTACCAGTGGAATCCTAACAAATTTTATTGGAAAAAATCAAATAGAAGTACTTTAACTAGAAAACAAAAATGTATAAAAAAAGTACCAAATATGTACTGAAATTAGCTCTTTTACCAATTAGTACGTTAGTGCCGAATATCATATTGTGAGTTAAATTTTGAGTGGTTAAATGCTTATTTTATCTTTATTAGCTCATTTATTACCATTATAATAAGCATTATTAGCAAAAATCCGAAACCAATCGGAAATCGGAAGAGTTAGTTGCACTTGCAAGTGAGATCGAAACTGAGGAAGACAATGTAATTTCCACTGCCTAAAAAAGTTTGCGCTAGTATTGAAGAATTAAAAGAATTTCAATCTAAAGATTTGAGTTGCTTTGTAACACATAAAATAAAACTTTTTTGCACGTTTGGAAATAGACACCAACTTTTTAAACTTTGATCCCTCAAATTGGCACGAAAGAGCAGAATACATTAAAGGCGTTCAAATTCTGAAAAATATTAATGTTGTTAATGATGCTGCTGAGAGAAAAGTCAAACTTATTACAGATTTTAACCGGTCCTTAACACATAGCGAAGAAGAGAAGCAGTACTTGCTTCATGTTGTTAAGAACTACCGAAAGGAATTCCCAGCATATACTAAATCGTCGCTCTTATAATAATTTAATAATATTAATTCTCTTCTTTTTTGTTAATGAAATGTTTGAATATAAAAAATTGCAAATTAAGAAAACATTATATGAACTGCATGTTTTTTTTATAATAAATAACTTGTCACCAATGAAAAAAACTATTGTTTTCTATATATTTTGAACTTTGACCTCAGCGTGGCACGGGTTGGCACACTCTGATCGACTTCAAATTTTACCACATGAATTTTTACATCAAATGCAAAATTCGAAAAAAAATTTTGAGGCGAGGTCTAATGCACATATGTCCTCGTACATATGTACTTTCTATAATGAACCACTCTCATATAAAAGTACAAACAACTTTAACATTAATTTTAATCGTATTACGAAAATAAAATTTGTTAAATTTAACAAATTTATCAAATATTAGTAGGTGTAGGTTTTTTAAGGTCAAACATATTTAACACTGTTTTCTTAATATTATATTTTAATATTTTTACCGGAACTACAACAAATCATATTTATACAAATAAAATTATAGATTTTATTTTCCTAAATGTTTCTGTAAATGTTTTTTGTTTCTGTAAATGTTTTTAAAGTTGTATTCAAGGCTTATAAAAACTTATAATATTTGAAAGTAACTTTTCCTTGCTATTTTATATCAACATTGTCAGTTGCGTTTTTTATTTATGATACAAGGTTACCAGATTTTCTCAAAACAATACTTTTTTAAAATTATCAAACTAAGTTTGCAAGTTATACTATGTTTCCACGACGACTTGAATCACCTGCTTCGCCTTCTGAATCATGTCTATGAATCATGCTGTTTACATGACCAAAAAACTTGATTCGATTTGACTGTTGTCTTTAATAAACAAACAGAATAAAAAAAAAACATAATTTACAATTTTTGGAAAATAATTTTTCTTAATGGACAAACAAAAGTGAGTGGAAATTAGTTAGCTTATTTGAAAAAAAAAAAACATACATTCGTACGTATTTACTTTCTTTACTTCCAACAACAAGAAAATAATTTGCTTTGTTTACAATAATATTAAATTTTTACAGCTATTGCAGATAAACTTGCGATAAAAATTAGAGAAGAGTGCAATTTTTCGTGCTTCGCAAGTAGATTCAATATGATTCGCTGTTAAAATTTTGTATGGTGAAGCAAGTTGTTTCACTCATGATTGGGGTGTGAAGCATGAATAGAGAGCGAAGCATGTACCGTGGAAACATAGTATTACATGTACGAGTAGAAGAATATATTTACAACTAGCTTTTTATACCCAGCCGCTGATCATTTAACAGTTTGGGAATCTTTTTAGGAATATCACACAAGCGATTCATATTTAGTGTGTAAAATGGCAGTTCGTCCCGTAGGAGAAAAACCATTCATGCTACTCAAATTATTTTATGGCACAGCATTTTTTTTAAACGATTTCATTAACTATTTTGAAAAACAAATTTTTTACAAATCAATATTGACATTTAAATTTAAAATCTCTGGTGCTGATGATAGCTGTTAAATTTGTTTTCTTAATTTTTCCTTTCCAAAGATATAATATTATGATTGTTAATCGTAGATTTTGTTTTTAAATTATCAAACTTACATTTAAAATTGAAATAGTCTTCATTGTTTTCACGTCTTTGTCCATAGTGTATAAGACCATAATTGCTATTGAAAATTGTGTGCTTATAAAGAGTTCTTTTTTCATATGCCCCGATTAAGTAGTTTTGTATATAAGACTACGGGTTATATATAAATAAATATGGGTTGAGATCGGAATTCCAGTACAAACGATTGTTTTTTAAAAAATATTAAAAAATATCTTCTCTGGAAAATTTATTTAAATATTTTCCAGAATTTTTTAGTGTTCAGTTCATGAATAATTATCGTCGAGTGATATTTATACATTGGGTCATTAATTCATTCGTTTTTTTTTTGCCGATTGCCATATTTTCATACTGTCATCTTATTGTTATTTATTATTTATATGGAAGTCCTCACACCGCATCAACATCAACAACGAATTATTCAGTTGTATTACGAAAATCAAGATTAATAATGTATTCTTTCGCACTTTTATCAACATGTGGTTTGAATCATCGACTTTCCGATAATATTCTTTAATTTAAGTCTAAGTGAACGCCGTTGGAAGATACACGTCCGAATAGATTACATTCAGTCTTTATATACTTCCAATCGCATAATCTCAAAACAATCTCGTCAATAATGAAGTTTCCGACATACAGTTTTGTTTTAAGGCTTTTATTAAAAAGTTTAAATGAATCACCCTATATTGAAATACTAAAAACACAAATTTAATCGTGAAGGATGACCATTGGAAAAGAAGAGAAATTGCAGAGAACGACAACACAAATTTTGTGAAATGAACATAAAATACAAAAATTTAAAAATAATATAAATATTCAATATTGTATGTTAGTAGTTCATTAGTTTAAAAGAACAAACAAATTTCCCTTACTCGTATTATCCGTGATTACCGCCTAACTGTTGTTTGATGGAAAAGACTCTTTGCAAATAAATATTTAAGGGAATCTAAAAACCAAAAAACTAATTTTTATCTGGTTAGAACAAAGTCTACAAAAAGTACCAACTAAACAATTTTTCTCATTTTGACCGTCTACTTTTGGCTTTAACCCATTTTTACCCGTTATTACCGTTTAAGTGTCGTATTATGAAGAAATAACTTCTCAAATACATATTTTTTAGATTGCATAAAGCTATTTAAAATGTACCTACCAAAACCGTAAAAAACACAAATCTTTAACATCTTTTACCGCTTTAGTATAAATTTCCGTAAGATATGTTTTGGATACATTTTTTTGGTCTTTTAATTTATTAATATTTAGAGTGTCGAGTCTGTTGATCACTTATTAATATTTAACACAAAATTCCACTTCTTATCCGTTTTTATCCCCTTGAAGATAGACTTACACAACTTTGTGACTACAGAAAGCTAAACTTAAAATGCTGTTGCTTCATGTCAAAGACAAATATTATTTCGGAGAAAAATTTTAAAAGCGTTTCCCTTTTTGCCTTTGCCGGTACTACCGGTATAGTAATTTAAATTTTACCAGTTTTTATCCAATTTATCACTTCCTGTTCCAAGTCTTGAAAATAGATTTATCTGTTTTCCAAATTTAATTGGTTCAGCCGTTTGGGCTTGCCAGTGTTTCCCTTTTTATTCCTACCTGGTGCAAGTTTTGGAAAAAAAAATATAGATCCATGCCAATGATCTACACGTTTCAAATTTTAATAAAATCGGGTTAGCTGTTTGTTTGTTTCAAGCATAGAAATATCTACGATCTGAATTTCATTCAAATCGGTTCAGTCATGATTGCGGAGCAAACAAACAAACACACTTATAATATATGTATGTACAATGTACATATATATGGATATATGAATGAAGCAAGTCATTAATGCTTGCGAAAGTACTGCTTGAAGTGGTTAAAGTATTTTCAGACCAATATGAATTATTTAAAAATCAATTGATGTGGCAACAATGGATCTGAATACACGCAATGACTGCATTATTTGCATTCTTAAATACTCGACTTTATCTGGGTGAAAACTTAAATATTTTCTAGATTATTGTATGCACATTAGGGAGAAATACTTTAATATAAATTCGTATAAATAATAAAAAGCTCAATGCTTATTTACATGGGAATTTTTCTCATTATGACATGACCTTGCTGAAATGCAAAAACACAAGTTAATTATTTATAACCCAAGGTTTTCGGATAGAAACATAAAAATATGTATTCAGATTCTTACTCTCATTCAATATAATTTATTTGAGAAGTAATATTATAATTAACGTGACCAGAGAGTTTTTTTTTTATCGAAAAGCGGAATGTTAGGGATGAAAAGGCGGAATTGAAAAGTAAATATAATGAAAAGGCGGGATTTTTAAAATAATGATATGAAAAAGTTGGTTTTATACATAATCTCATATTTATTACTTTTAAATTTTTAAAAATGTAATTTTTTTTTGTAAAATCATTAATTGTAAAACTAGCAAAATCAGAATCACTGCTTAATATTAAATTACATCTATTTTACAAAAAGGTTTCTAGCGAATTAATATTTTAAAAACTGTTAAAAATTATATATATTTATATTTTTGCTTAGAACTTATAAAATGTTCCAAATTCATGAAACAAAAAAGATTGATTTACAAACATGAATCTGAACATTTTTCAAAATTGAATTGTTCTTGAAGAAACTTTAAAACCCAAATTCTTTGGAAATAAGTCTGCCATTTCTAAATGGGTGGCCCGATGAGGACTATCTGTATGAAGTACATGAAAATCCTCACAATAGTCAGAAAATGAGAGGAAAATTCCAATAACTGGGTTTTTTCTTTTCATACGTTGCTGATAAAATACTTTAACGGTCATTAAAATCTGTTACTAAAATAACGACAATTAAATTCAAATATTTAAAGAAGAGGCCAACAATCACAGTTATACGTTTTTATATTTTTTTCCAAATTAGCCAAAAGCGAGATTTTGGTTTGAAAATCGGGATATACAATTTAAGTGGGATGAGTCTGCAAAAAACGGGAGGATCCCGCCAAAAGCGGGATGTATGGACACCTTGTTATAAGCAATTTTTCATGACCAAAATAAACCAAAGTAATTTGTTTCCAAAAATTAGTCCAGTATAATCCATGTTGTGGTACTAGAGAGAAATTTCCACAAAAATGTTGAAACCCTAATGCACATATGCTGCAGATAGTATAGTAAATACATATGTATGTCATATATTATTCAGCAAACACTTACATACGTTAATATTTACGTATGTATATAAATTATATACTCGTATGTAGATGTATTCATTCATTGTATGTGGCAAACTTTGTATTCATCTTGCATGGGGTAGTTACATACATATATCCGTTAAATTGTTCTACACGTAACATCATTGCAAGCTGATGGTATCAGTCGACACAATTCCTTGTCAAAGTTATAACGTAAACATAATCTTAATGTTGTTTACTGCAAATATGACAAATACATACAAAGCGAATATGTTTGCATGTATGTACCTACAAACACACCCACACATAAAAAACAAACATAGATAAGTGTTCTACAAACATACATGAACATCTGACACGCATATAAGAATATGCATGTATGCAGGTATATATGTATGTATGACTTGTATAAATAACTTTATTTTGTTTACAGGTAGAGATGTTAACTTTCATGATCTTTTAGATGCCTCCTGGTGACATACAAGTTTACTGCTTGAACTTACATAACTGATACAGATTTGATGTTTTGAATGCGGAAAACAAATATGTATGTATGTATGTGAAATGACATGGGAAGTACAGATCCCTTTGAACTGATCTTCATAAAATTTTTCGTTACAGCTCCTTATCTTCAACAAAAAGTTGTGGTGGAAATTTCTTCATTACATCTTATTAGCATTAAAAAAAAATTACATGAATATTTTTCTTGATATCATACGTTTTATATACATATGGGGGATTCACAAGGTGTCATAAAGTCATATGTCTTAAAATAATAACATGAAAAAATACGACTGCTGTGAACAACCCCTCATAATTCAGTGTGCTATTTTGAATTTAAATCAGCTGATTTCAAACAAATATAAAAATTAATATTGTTTTCCACAATGCCAAAAATAAGTGAAAAAACTAAAATAATAGCCAGTTTGTGCGAAAAATACATTTTAGATGTTATGATGGCAAACTCAAGTAAATAAACAAAAAATTTAATTACGACAGCACAATAAACATAGCAAGCAAAGTTCTATTAATTTAAGACACTTTTTGTTTACAAAGCAACAACAATATTTTTAAACCATTGTAAAATGTTAGAACATTATGACAATATAACATGAAAGCACACCTTGTGAATACCCCAATAATTACAATCTTAATAAATAGTAAATAAATAAATAATTAAAATCCAAATAAATAAATAGAAAATAGTTAAAACCTCAATAAATTTAAATATTAATAAATAATAAAAACTATTTAATGTCTTGTCACGCGCGGACATACACAGCTTTAATTCTGTAATCATCGTATCGCTTGCATTTAGCAAAACCTAGCTCGTCGGATATAGGTGGATTCTTTGTAATAAGATGATATGCAATCCGTCGCAGTACGCAAAATATTTCGTACCCGTTTATAACTGTAATTTTGTTCTCGCCTACATTCTAAATCCGTGCTTCCTACCGTCACCGCTGCCAAAGATGATTCTGACAGGCCTGACCAATCCTCCCCTCCTGTAATGGTCATTCTTCACCTAATATTCGTTACTTCGTCTTCCTACATATTGTCCCTCCGATCACTTTGTCTGGTTTGCCCTTCGACATCCGCACAGAATTTATTTTTAGTTAATCATTACAAACATTTCCTTTCTCTTTTTATACTTAACACCACCATAGTGGGGAGGGTATATTGGATTTGTGCTGCTGTTTGTAGCGCCCGTACATATTGGTCCAACATCCACCTTAAATTATGCCGATCAACTCAGAATCACTTCCTGAGTCAATTTACCAATGTCCGCCTTGTCGCCATGTAAAGCTTGTGCGCAGAGTACAGGTCGCAATTTTGAATATACTTATATCGATTAAATTTGGTACCTGATTTTTTTTTCGGCCTAAGGACGGATGGAACCGAAACTGGTGGATATCGGTTCATTTTTTCACGTGGCCCACATAAATAGAGGTTTAACGATCATAAATGCTTGAATTATGCAAGTATCCAAACAAATTTCGCTACAAGTGGGTGGAAAATGAATTCACATGTACAAATATTGTGCAGATCCGTCCATAATTAATCATAGCTCCCATATAAGGCCCACTTCCGAACATCACTTTTCCCATATTGAACTCAAATATGTTTCATATATATACAAATAAAATGACATATTTTTATGATGATCGGTCCACAATTAGACGTAGCTCCAATATAAGGCCCACTTCCAAAAGATCAGGGTGCTTCGTTTCTTTTCAACAACACTTAACAAACAGAGGCTCTCATAGAATCCATGCATTTGATAAACCAAAACGCTCGCATCCTTTAAGTCTATTGAACTGATACGCCACTGGAATGGTTGGTTATTTGATCACAGTACAGAGGTTGCGTTTTATACATTACAAAATGTTCAAAAATATCATCGAGCTTTTACTTGTAAAAGTTGATTAAAACAATGCAATATTCGGCTAAATTTCGGCCAAAATATATATAATGATAAACTGTACTGGTTATAGGACTAGAATTTTTCAACTACATAATAGCTTAGCATTTTATATATTGTTTACAAGACAATTTTATGAGCAACATAATTTATTTCAAATGTTTAGAAATTTTACCTAATTTTAACCATTTAAAATTTATGTAATTAACAATTCTCACCATTATTTACAGAGATTGTCTGACACATATTAATAACAATCTTGAGTGTAATTTAACAATTTGTAAAATGAAAAAAAGAACATTATTCCATATTCACCACAAGTTAAGAAACTGATTATAAAAATGGCTATAATTATAAGGTGATGCTTATTTTAGATGATTTTTTTACATTTATTTATTTATTGTATCTTCATTAAAAATTAACTAACAATAAGTTTTTCAAATCGTATATCTAAAAAATTTTTCAATTATTATTCCAGCTAGTGCCGGACGAAAATTGTTTGACCATTATATATTTTATTTATTTAGTTGGCATTCTTCCTTCTTGTCTTCGGCTCAGATCCGCTGTATCCCTTCTTCTTAGTCGAATATAGCCACTATTACTTAATATGAAGCGGGCTAATGGGTTTGGGTGTACTTCAAGCTTTTTTAAGTGTTTTTCTGCATTTTTTTGGATCTCAGTTTTTACCAAAGGCACGTTTAGATCTTTATGAATATTCGAATTTTTTATATACCAGGGGGCAATAGCTGTATTCCATAACACCATATTAGTTTTATGATTGAGTTGTAAAGCAAGAGTTTCAATCTAGAGTTTTTGCCAATGATCCAATTAATTTGGATCAATTTCAATTTCATTTGAATAAATTTTGCATCTATATGGGATTTCCATGTAAGGTGACGATAGAAGTATATTCGGACTGTTGTGTTATTGTTTGATTATTGATATGAATAGGAGAGCATGATCATCTACGCAATGTAAAAGTTATGTGTGTGCATTTCTGCTCATTAACATTTATCCTCCATTGCTTTAACCAGTTTTCTTATTTAGATATATGATTTTGTAGATAGTGAGATGCTTCTTGAGGGTTTTCACGAATGTTTAGAATAGCAGTATCATCAGCCAATGTAGATGAGTAAGTATGATTGTTTGCTGGCATATCAGATGTGTATATCAAGTATAAGAATGGTCCCATGATGCTTACTTGACGTACACCTGCTTGAATAAGTTGTGCAGAGTTTAAGAAATCGCCTTCTTTAAGCTTAAATGTTCGACCACACTTTATCAAAAGCTTGGGAAATGTCAATAAAAAGAGCGGTATAATATTTTTTTCTTCAAATGTTTTTTTACGACATTTCCCAGTCTATGGGTTTGTTTGATAGTACTGTGGTTTCTTCTAAATCCAAATTGATGATTTGGAATATAATTATTTTCACTTAAAATCCGGTATAACTTTTTTTTTTCTCGAATAGCTTCGATATATTTGACAATAGGCTGATGGGTCTATATGATTCTACTTTTGTGTGATATTTTCCCGGCTTTGGTATCATGGTAACCAGTGAAAACTTTCATTCTGGTGGATAAAATTCATGGGGTAATATAGCGTGGAAAATAAGAAGTATTATTTTTATTGCTATCCGTGGTAGCTCCATAAGCATCTTGTGACTGATTTTGGCAATATCAGGTGCTTTCTTAGAACTTAAATCAATAATAGCCTTTGGGCAAGTCTATTGATTCATTTGATGGGTATGAGGTAAATAATTTTTTTAAATGATTAGCAAACAGATTGCCTTTTTCAGTGTCATTTCTTGCCCAATCGCCACTTAAGTTTTGCAAGGGGGGATGAAATAAGACAGGTCTTTTAAGATTTTTAGTGGCTCGCCATAGTGAGTAATGTGATTGCGGAGTTGCGCCCAGACTTTCTAAGTACTTATTTAGTGATTAAATTTTCCGATATTCCAGGAGCTCTTTAAGTCTTTTTATGGAATCTTTTAGCTTAGATTTGAGTTGGGGCGATCTGTCATCGCTAAATTACTAGCCGGGGATACAATATATCTGATGATAATTCTAACAAAGATTCGACATGAATTAAATCTCTCGTGATATTTTTTGTTACTCCAAAATCAATAAGATCTGGTATCTTCTGTGGTTCAGTAAGTAGGTTTTCCGCTCGAAATCAAATTGAATCCCATTTTTAGAATCAGTCTTGATCCTCAGAATGTGTGCTTAGCGTTATAGTCGCCAGCTGCCAGAAAACAGGGGCCTAGTGATTTAAAAAAAATTGTTTTATTGACTTTCCGTTATTTGAAATCTAGGGTGTGAATATATAGACGAAATCACAGATCGTTGTGGCTTAAAGTTAATCTTCACAAAGATCACTCATTATGTAGTGTTTAATTCGAGTTTTTATTAAAATTGCTTAGTATCACACATGATATAACCACTTATGCGAAATAAACTTCTAGATGTCAAATGTGTTTCCGGAATCAGCATCACATAGATTTGGTGATTTTTTAGGAAATATTTAAGGTCGTTTTTATGTTGGTGAATGCCGTTTGCGATCCAGAAACATATTTTCAAACAGTTCATGTCCTATTAAGTACAGCTTGCAATAGCATGGATTGCATTTTGAGCATTTCCTGCATCATGTTACTCATAGAATTCGTAAAATTATTAACCGATTGAACAAGGGTTTCCACTGTAATCTCTGGCCGACTAAAGTTAAAAGATGGGCTTTGATTGTTTGGCTCCATGTTGACATTGTTATTGGGTAACGGGTTCTGAACATTTGGGTTGCTTTTTAAAACATTAGCGTAGAATATATTTTTTGTTGTCGGCTCCTCATATTGTGGGCAAGTTACGTTTCGAATGTTCGGTACTTGTACCGTGGGTACTTTATTTCTAAGTGTTAGAGAGCTCTTTACAATAGAATATACTGGGCAACATCTATAGGTAGCAGTATAATTTTCTCCACAATTACTACATATTTTTATGTTCGGATCATTTCTGGGTTCATCACACTGAGATGAACAATGTAGTTCACCACATGCAACGCAAACTGGTGGCAACTTACAATATGATTTAGTATGACCATATTCTTGGCAGTTTAAGCCTTTAGTTTCCAAACTACTCTTTATTGAATTTGATCTCGATAACATTATTAAAAAGAGCTTTATGACCGGCATAGGAAACACGGACCAATTACACAGTACAACAGCCAATCTGGGGGGTGAGAAATTCCAAGTCAGGGTGATGGTACTAGGTCAGTATAGTAAACCCCTCAAAGGGTTTGGCGTTCGTATGTGTCAGTTTTTTTTTATGACCTTTTAAATTTTTTCCTTATCTTGATGTTTTTTCGCTTAGTTGTAACATTTTGGCAAAAACGTAGTTTAACATAACTCGAGAACCACTTGTCCGATTTTGATGAAACAAATTTACTATCGAATAGTACTAAGCTTGGTGCAAATTTCATCCAAATCGATGTATTCCGATCTGGATTTGAAATGAAATTCAACATATTTATATGTAGATATAAATTTTTAACGTTTAACGTTATACATACATACATACATACATACATACATATAAATACAATGTACATTGTACATAAATAATTCAAAAATAATAATAATAATGAAATAAATAATTTCAAAAGTTGTATTATAGCAAAATTAACTTCTTTATACTCCGTCATCTGATGCGGAAACGGACTATTTACTTTCAATTACAGATTTTTCAAAAGCTTTCTCATTTTTCGTGTGCACGATATGGATGCATTCTAATAGATGCAATCGTACTATTTGATCGATGGTCATCTAAATTTTGTAAAACTTTTTTATTATATTTTGCAAATTTTGGTTATCCTAGATGAACATTTCGGCGGTTTAACAACAAGCACAGCATATTCAAACAGGTGATGAAGAATATTGATACTTTACTTTTGGCCTTTTAAAGGCTTGACAAGAGAAACATACGACTTTGCTCAAAATTGTGTTCAACATCAGATATGTAGCACTATGGAACAAATTCAGATTAGCAAAAGTTAGGTCGATTCTGAGAGTGAGGGGTGAAGACCTTCGAACTTTGCAGTCAAATGCCGATTTTCAGCATATTGTTTGTATGGTTTTTTGGCTATACTCGACGACTAATTGATATTTTTTAAATCTGTAAAAGCCAAATTATTGCTAGAGACCTGTGTGTGTCTCTAGCTAACTTTTGCTAACCTGAATAAAACATCAGTTGTATATGTAGTGGATTACATTTTTTTTAAATAAAAATAGAAAATTTTATCTAAAAGTTATATTATTTTCGTTATTTGATGATTTGAAAAATTATATATTGTAGCATTTTAACAATGAAAATTGCAATTTCCAAAATAAATGAACAAACTCAAAAAGAAGCGGAAATTTAAAACATCTTTTGTGACCTGGAAATTGGGATTAAAGTAGGTAAGTATAGTCCGTCAAATCCGACCATATAATACACTACACCCAGTGCAATAAGAGAAGTAATCAGAAATGGACGCTATGAGGTCTATGGCCCATTTTCGATCATTCAGAAATTTAGTGTTAATATGGTTTTTGTAAAATTTTATCTATATACGAGTATAAATACCTTTAAAAGATTTCTGCATGTTAAAGTGATTTTTGGAATTGGGCCTTAAATGGGAGCTTTGATTAGTTGTAAACCGATTGCTATAAAATTAATTTCCAGACCTATTTATGTCTGTGGAATTTTATGCGTTTACACTGTATAGAGATATGGAATGTAGATATAAAGATGCCAAAGTATTTCCACTATTATTTACGTATTAAATTGAAATAATTACAAAACTATAAAAAAACATACTTGCTTGTTTTTCCTATAAGTAAAATTTTATTGAAACGAACAGTTAATTTCAAAGAGGCGTGTAAAATCGATTTCTTTACAATTTTAATTTTCTTTAAAGCAGTATTTTTATGCTTCCCCGCACAATGTCTACATAATTTGTGTTTAAAACTGTCTAAAATTGACAGCTTTAAAATGTTTTGTGGCATAAATTGGAGCAAAGGCTGTCTGGCCGACAGATAAATATTCAAATATGTATTTGGGGTTTTTTGTTTACTTTTGTTTACCCAATAAAAAATGCGAGATTAAATTTTAAATTTATTTATTAACTTTAATCTATTATTTAATTCGCTTATAACTTATTATTTAATTCGCGTTGTTGCGTTGTTGACCATTCAGCTACCGACAAGAAAAAGAAAGATGGAGACAATTTATTCTTTTTAACTAAACATGTCGGATGTAACTTTTTATTGACATTTAATACTGGTTATTGGTTGTTAGTTACATTTGGTAATTGGTAATTACAGGGCGCCACATCACTCCCCTCGCTGGAAAAGGGCTACCGGAATCTAACCGGGAGCTTAATGCGTCTTCCTCTTGATGTTACTTTTGGCACAGGTTCAGGTAACTCGGTGCTTGACGTATTTGACGTATATGTGGCGCTGTTAGGACTATCCGGAATCGGGGTTGAATTACTACTGGAAGCATCTTCGGGTATGTGTGAAGTGCTAGGCACTGGATCAATTGATGAAGGAATTACTCCTGGATGTTCTGATGGACTTGAAAACTCTGACGCTGGATGAAAACATGGTTTTAAACGATCGATACTGATGTTTGTTTTATGACCCCGTACAAGTACTGTGAAAAACTTTGGGAAACGTTTTAAAACAATATACGGGCCGTCATAGGGGTGAGTGAGCGAGGGTCGAATCGAGTCGTTTCGAACAAAAACGTGTGTTGATGACTGGAGGTCTTTAGAAATAAATGTTGCTTTTGTAGAGTGATGCGAAGTTTGTGTTGGTTGAAGATTTTTCATTGAGTTTCGAAATTCTGCTACAAAATCGCTAGATGGTGCTATAGAATTGTCCTTGAAAAAAAATTCTCCTGGTATACTTAATGTTGTACCATATACAAGCTCTGCAGGCGATGCATTTATATCCGGTTTAAAAACTACGCGAAGACCAAGTAGAATCGTCGGAAGGTGATAAACCCACCTTGATGAATTGTGACATAAGATGGCAGACTTAAATGTTCTGTGCCACCTTTCTATTATGCCATTCGCTTGAGGGTGGTAAGATGTTGTTCGTAAATGAGTAGTTCCAATCGTTTGCATTAGTTCGGTGAAAACTGATGACTCAAATTGTCTACCTCTATCTGACGTGATTCGATGTGGGACTCCAAATCTGGAAATCCAGTGAGTAACAAGTGCTTTTGCTACCGTTTCAGCAGACATATCGGGCATCGGTATGGCCTCAGGCCATCGAGTAAATCTGTCGATTATCGTCAGACAATATCGTTGGCCTTCACATAAGGGAAAAGGACCAACTATGTCAATATTGATGTGTGAGAATCGTTGAGTAGGTGGCTCGTACATGTCGGGTGTTGATATAGTGTGACGCTGCGTTTTTGATCGTTGGCACGGTATGCACGTTCTGACGAAGTTAGCGATTTCTTTCTTCATGCCAGGCCAGACAAATCTTGAAGTTACTAATGTTGTTGTGGCACGAATTCCAGGATGAGCTAGGTTGTGTAATGAGCTAAGTACGTTCCTTCGAAACTCTTCTGGAACATATGGCCGAACACGTAGAGTGGATGTGTCACACACAATCTGTTCATCGCTTCCTAAAACGCTTAAATACTTTAATACGAGTGAATTATTGGACATACCTGGACTTGTTATTAAGTTTTGCAGCTCGTTGTCAGTTTTTTGTGCCATTGCTAACTCTTTTAAATTTATACCTTGTTGGACAGAGTCGCTACTTAAAACCTGTATCCTAGACAGTGCGTCAGCTGTTGAATTTTCTCTTCCCGGCGTATGACGAATGTCAGTTGTAAACTGACTGATGAAATCGAGTTGTCTTAACCTCCGTGGTGAAGCTTTTTCCATCTTCTGCTTGTAGGCGAATATTAATGGACGATGATCGGTAACTACGTAACATGGGCGTCCTTCTATTGCGTAGCGAAAATGGCAGACAGCCTGGTAGACGGCAGCTAATTCTCGGTCATATGTTGAATATTTCTGTTGCGTCGCTGTTAGCTTCTTTGAATAGAAAGCTAGTGGTTGCATACAGCCATCAACATTTTGATGCAGCGCTGCTCCCACGGCTGTGTCTGATGCGTCGACGTAAATGGCTAATTCTGCATCAGGAACGGGATGAGCCAGTAACGTGGCGTTGCACAACTCAGTTTTACAACGCTCAAATGCATTCTCGGTGTCGGGTGTCCATGCCAATGGGGTGGTGTCATTCTTTTTGTTGCCTGTTATCATGCCTTGTAAGACTCCTTGGTAAGCGATAGTGTGTGGCAAAAACTTTCTGTAAAAGTTCATCATACCAATGAATCTTTTAAGTTCTTGCGCGTTGAGCGGTTTTTGGTACTCTTTTATCACTGCAACTTTTTCTGGTGATGGCCGAATGCCTTCTGGCGTGACGCGATGACCGAGAAAAGTAATTTCTGATTTGCCGAATTCGCATTTTTTTAAGTTTATTGCGAGTCGATTTTCTCTAAGTCGTTGAAATACCAAACGAAGATCATGTCGATGCTGCTCTAAGGTGGTAGAGGAAACAAAAATGTCGTCAATGTACGGAAACACGCATTCAACACCTCTGAACACTTCATTGATTAGACGTTGGAAAGTCTGGGCAGCATTCCGTAGGCCGAAAGTCATACAATTGAATTCGTATAATCCAAATGGAGTACTTATTGCCGTTTTTGGGACATCGTCGGCATGAATCGGAATTTGGTGAAACGCCTTCTGGAGGTCAATTTTGGAAAAAAATTTTTTACCTTTTAAGTTATTTGTGAAGTCCGTCAAATAAGGTAGGGGATACCTGTCTGGCAAAGTTTGCGCGTTAAGAGCGCGGTAGTCTCCACAAGGCCTCCACGTCCCATCGCTCTTTTTAACCATATGCAATGGGCTGCTCCAGTTGCTTTTGGACGGTTGGCAAATTCCTGCTTCGGTGAGGAAATTGAATTCTTGCTTGGCTGCAGCAAGTTTTTCAACTGTCAGGCGACGAGGCCGGCAAAATGTGGGTTGTCCAGTTGTTTCAATTCGATGAAAAATTGTAGATTTGGTTTTAGAACCGTAAGGCGAGAGTACCGTGATGTCGTTGAATTCTTGCAACAGGTCTGCAAGCGGGTTGTATGAGCTAAATATTTTGATGAAAGCGATTTCTGAAGTCGACGGGAGTTGTAGCGGAGAATCGTGACCAGTGGTGTTGTCTATCAATCGGTTACGTTTCAAATCTATCAATAGGTCGTGGTGTTTAATGAAGTCTGACCCTATAATTGGAGTCGTAACATCGGCAATGATGAATGACCAATAAAAACTTCGTTTTAAGCCGAGGTCTAATTTCAAGCGTGTTTCACCTATAACCTCAATCGGTGTACCGTTAGCGGCATACAACGTTATAGCTGTCGGGCACATGTCTGTAGATTTTGCAGAAAGAGGAAGCACAGATACGTCGGCACCACTGTCAACCAAAAAATTTGCTTGGGTGTTTCTGTCGGTAACTTGAAGGCGAAAAACATGGCACTTAGTGGGGGATTTTTCGCTAGAATCCTCCACCGGCCCACAAATTCAATTCGAAGACTGCGCTGTAATAACGTGCACCTGTCGCGGCTTATGTTTGCACGGGCTGCGACATTTTCGTGCGTTACGTCCGTACTTCTTGTGGTACCAGCACTCTTCAAAATTAGAGCTGGTTGTTCCGTTGGATGAAGACTGATGGTGTTGAGAACGATGGCGAGTGACAGTGGGTCTGCGAGATCGCGAACGTGAGCGTGTGGTAAATTGCTCAAACCTCTGGTTTAATTCCATTATAGCTGTATGTAGTTCACTGATTTCGCTGGTAGGCTCTTTTGATACCTTACATAGTTGTGATGGCGATACGGCATCTATAATGGTGTCAGCTATTCTGGTATATTCAGCTGCTGTGCCAGTTGACGCTGCTACCACTGGTTGAGCAAACGTTGGCAATCGTTTTGTCCAAAGGCCTTTAAGCGCAGCCTCGCCTACTGAGTTCCCTGCCACTCGCCTCATTTCGAAGAACAGCTCTGAAGGCTTTTTATCGCCCAAGGGCATCTCGGATAAGAGCCGGTTAAGTCGTCGCTGTTCGCTGTCGGCAAAATGGTCAATAATTCCACGTTTGACGTATTCGAAGCGGTCGGATGCTGGCAAAGTTGTGATGATGTCAGTTAATTGCGCTATGGTTTCTGGTTTTAGCGCAGCAAGCACGGTGGCGGCCTTTTGTTTGTCGGAGATAATGCCCGATGCACTAAACCAGAATTCCATAGAAATGAACCAGGCTTCGATGTTTGTGCTGCACATTTCTGGGAATGGCAATCGAGCATAAATGGCTGATATTGTGCCGGTGGCATTTCGTGGCGTCTGAGTTTGTTCGTCGTCTTCACTTTGCTTGACCGCGTTGGATGTTGTCGCTAATTCGTTGGTTGCCATTGTCCGTTTTGTCGGGGTCACCAATTTGGGGTTTTTTGTTTACTTTTGTTTACCCAATAAAAAATGCGAGATTAAATTTTAAATTTATTTATTAACTTTAATCTATTATTTAATTCGCTTATAACTTATTATTTAATTCGCGTTGTTGCGTTGTTGACCATTCAGCTACCGACAAGAAAAAGAAAGATGGAGACAATTTATTCTTTTTAACTAAACATGTCGGATGTAACTTTTTATTGACATTTAATACTGGTTATTGGTTGTTAGTTACATTTGGTAATTGGTAATTACAGGGCGCCACATGTACATATGTATGTATGTAAGCAAAAGTATGATTAAAATAGATGTACATACATATATAGTGTTATTGATCCCATTTTTTGATTCTTTGGTTTATATTCAAATGTTTGTTCAACATTTGGGTACGAGTATTTACATATTTTATTTTTGTTGAAGTTAATTTATTAGCATTCAATTCAATGGATAAAAATAAACTTTTCAGTCCTGTGTAAATTTTAGGAATAAATTGGTTTGTTCTATATTGTGCTCATATTGTTATTGTTTTCCATACCAAACAAGAAACAATCGAAACAAAAATAAACAGAAATTAAAAGCCACAACCACAAACCATAAAATTAAGGTCTTTTGTGGTTTGTTAAACACAATTGACAAATTAGTTAATTAGTTTGGATTTTACTTAAATTTTGGAAAAGGAAGATTTCCCAAAATACAGCAATACAACTAATGCCCATTTTGAATTTTTCCAAATTGACACAGAGCAGCACGCACACAAATCCAGTCTACATGTATTGTAGACATAGATATACATATGTATGTACATTAGGCTGCCAGTTATTTTTCAAAGTTGGAATTTGTTTCACGCCAAGGCCTAGATTGATTCCAATTGCTAAAAAAAATTGGTGCCTTAAAAATGTGAGCTCAATCGGATGAGGAGATATGCTGCCCCTGACCCACCCAAAATTGGCAAAATAAATTCTTAATTTTGATTGTCAATGCCTTTGTTAATATTTATTTTACAAAAAACTTTGTTAGTAAAAGTTATAGACCAAACTCAGAAGAACAACTTTTGCTTACAAATTTGTTTATACCCTCCACCACCATAAGTGCTGAATGAGGGTATATATTTATAAGTTTGTCATTTCGTGTGTAACACTGAGAAATACTCAGAGACCCAACAAAGTATATATAATCTTGGTCCTTACGAAATTATAAGTCGATTGAGCCATGCCCGTCCTTCTGTCTGTCCATCAACTATAATGGGTGTTTTAAGGATAAATGCCGGCGATTAAAAACGCCACTGGCAAGATGAGGCATATGTATGCTTGTATTTGAGACTTCTTCTTTGGTAAAAATAATGTGAAGAAGTCTTAACCCTTAACTCTATACTTATTACTAAGCCTTATATTTAAATTACATATATAAATAGATTTAGTACTGCGGGAAATCTAAAGTAACAAGTTTCCCTACGACTCGGTCAACGGCATCACAAAGGTGTCAAGTGATGTCTGTGACCCATATGAATTTAAGTGACATATGAAACCCTTTTTGTTATTAATTGATGCACTATGAAAGAGTGCGTTGATCGTGCGTTGTCTGTGTAAAACACTCTCACGTCCAAAGAACACAACCGAAATTAACAAGGTTTACAAAAAACCGCTTATAGTTTTCCTAAGCAGTTTGGTAATGAAAATCAGCTAAATCGGTACAGTAGAACAAGAGTTATGTACCAAAATGTGAGACAACCTCCATAAAAATTGATATTTTTAAACATTTTCATAACATTTTTTTTTAAATATATTGCAGATATTGCCATGAAATTTGGCACACGTTATTTTTACGATAAAACAAGAAAGTATGAGAAAAATAGTAAGAATCGGTTCATGATTTCTCATAGCCCCTATACAAATATCTTCCCGAAATATCGCTTAATGATAAATAAATGCCTACAAAATTGGAATATCAATACAAAATTCGGCAAAAATAAGTGTCATGTAAAAAGAAATCGCAAAAAGAATTATTGTTTGTTCGGTCCATGTTTGACCATAGATAGACACCATATAAAGTCCACATCCAAAATTCACCTAAATACGTATAAATCAGGAAGTAAATAGTTAAAATTCGACACAAATAATTCTAATAGACAGTGGTGATATTCGAAACAATTAACAACCGGTTCTCTTAAAAAAATATATTTTTGCCAAATTTTGATAAAAATAGCGAACATTATAAAGTCGCATCCCAGGAACAGACCACAAGCCTCTTGAAGGAAATGATATAAACTTTCGTTTAATCAAAAAAAAGTTACGTTAAAAAAAAAATAGTTTTGATTTTGCAAAATAAAAGTCAAAAAAAATTCTTTTATTTTTTTCTCAAAAGATTGAAGAAAACGCTATCGAAAACATCATCATCCAAGAATCCAATGTATCACCAAAATAAAATCATTTGTTTGTACCTTTGGACAATGAACAACTGAACAATATTGTATTTGTTGCCGAGACTATATCACCTTGATAAATACACATTATATAAAACCGTTAAAGCAAAAAACATAATCACCCCTATCGGGCATAAAAATTTCGCATGAAATTTGTTCCCTTTTCACATTTTTCCTATTAAAATTCAATGTTAAAAAATAAAAGGGAACAAATTTCATGTGGAATTTTTATTCACGATAAGGGTGAATATGCAACAACCGGTACGGAAATTTTTTAAAATTTTAACAACCGGTTCGAGGGAACCGGTCCGAACCGGCTGAATATCAGCACTGCTTATAGATATATAAATTGTAGTACTAAATTTTATGATATGACCGACTATAAATTGGTCATAGGACCACATCCGAAAAAGTCATTTATTCTTATATTTATCGGTACCGACTCAAAAATTTATATAAAAAATTTAAATATACACAAAAATTATTACACAAAATTTTGTGAATTTCGGTTCATATTTGACCGTAATCCCCATCTCTTACAACTAATGTTACCGATCCAATATTTTACACGGATCATTTACATACATGCCAAAATCAAACTGCTGCATTTTGTGAATATCGGTCTATATTTGACTATATCCTCCATATAAGATCCACTCCCTAAATCCACTTTAATAATAATATATATCTTATATATATGTTGAAATTCGACGTGAGGTATCTTCATATGCTTAAAATTCACTGTTCCAATATTTAACAAGTTCGGCCCATGATTTGTCATAGCTGCCATATAAGCACCATTTCCGAAAACACAATTTAACTCACAAAAATGTCTAATAAATATTGATATTGATATGGATCAGAAATTTTAATCCAGAAATCATATTAGCATCGGTTATACGGCAAATATGCTACTGAATATTGTAGCTGTCAGTCAATAATAGCTCCTGAATTAACTCAATATAGCACTCTTACGTGTTTATTTTATAAATTGTTTAGTTTTTGAATGCAATTTGTTATGAATGTCAGACAATTATGGTGAGTATTAGTAATTACATCAATTTGAAATGGTCCAAATATAACATGCTAATTAAAAAAGAACACTTTTTTATTTTTTGATTAAAGACAACTGATGTCTATGCGTCTTTTCTAGTTAATCGTTAATGCTCTTCTTTATTAATTTTCCTTCGCTTAAATACTAAATTTCTGCCTTAAACATATTTTTTATCTTAAAGTAATTATCTTGTATTTTGTTATCTTAAAGTAATTATTTTGTTATTGTTTGTTTACAATATTTCTATTTCAGATATTTCTTATCTGAAATGTGATTGGGATTATAGTAAACTTAACTTGCTTAGCTATTAGTGTTAAAAAAAAACACTGAATAAGGAGTGTTTAACGAGTGTAGCTTTGTATTTCTCATTATATTTACGTGAAGGGTATTTAAGATTCGGCACAGCTGAATATTGCACTCTAACTCTAAGCCATAAACAAAAAAATACTTGCCAAAAAGAAAATCAAAATCTCATGTAAATAGTAGATGAAATTACCCATATAAACATGAATAAATTATGGTGTTTCGTTTATTTTTTTAATTCAGTAGATATTAGAGATACAAAAAACTTTTTGAGTTGTTTTTCTGAGTTTCATCTACAATTTTTACTCAAAATGTTTTTTTGTAAAATAAATTAACGAAGTTATTGACAATCAAAATCAAAAATCAGGTATTTTGCCAATTTTGGTTGGGTCAGAGGCACTCTTTTCCCTTATCCGATTGAGCAAAAATTTTCAAGAGACTATTTTTTTGGAACCAATCTGGTGCTTGGCGTTAAACAGATTTCGTTAAAAAATTGTCTCATATATTTAGTTAATTGGAACCCTAATATACGAGTACATACATATATATTGCATGTATGTTGGTGGGATTGTAGTAAATATGTTTATTATATTTAAGTTATTACAACTAAATTGCTAAGTATATTTGTACATGACGAGTTTGAATAGCAAACTTAAGTTAGATTTACACGATCGATTTTTTTTATAATTAAAACACAAACTGCGAAGCTTTTTGGCTTATCTGCAGAAAACACCCAGAGGCTTTGCAGGAATCGAACCCGCAACCCTCTGATTGATATTCCGGCAAACTATCGCCTAGTCTATCGGGGCACCCAATATTTCTTCAAAATTGCTCTTCAAATGCTTCAAACTCGTGTATACAGCAAAAATTCTTCAAAATTTATTTATTTAATAGTTATTAATAGTTATTAAATAAATAAATTTTAAAGAAATTTTGCTGTTTACACGAGTTTGAAGCATTTTGAAGAAAATTTCAATCGTGTAAATCTAGCTTAACTGAATATAATATAAGGTAGCATATAAAAGTAGCCTTGTTGGAAAAGAAAAGTGAATGTATTAATCGGTGCCAGTACTATATCAATACAGGCAGAAAATTAACTTTAAGATTATTTAGTAATGACGTTTGACTTCTCCTAATTTTAATGTATGTTAATGTTAATTCTCTGCTGTTGGAAATAATACTCTAATTGTTGAATTTAAAAAAAATACATGTCAATTATTGTTCACGCGACGAGATTATTCAACTTTAGAAGTTTAAACAAGTTAAAGATCCAACTAAAAAGGAATATGGGAGCCTTTGAGCTGCTAGCTTCAGCAAGGAGGTGGGTTCGTTTTTCTATTAGATAGATATTTCCATTAACAGAATATTTTATAATTTCACTTTAAAAAAATCGTATAAATCAATACCCCAAAACTGGATTAAAGCTAATTTTATATCTGACAAAACTTCTATAAAAAACTCTCTGATGTTAAAGAGTTTAAGCGAAGTTTACCCAATTTACCTAATCCGATGTTCTGAGGGTGCTTTTCATTTAACCCTTTTAATTCACATTTTAAACGAAAACACTGCTTCAGATTCACCAATTAATTTTTGAACTAATTTATTCATTTAAAGTTAACATTTAGTGTAATTGACTAACACTGATCGAATTTATAAAATGACAAGTATCACCTATTATGGAGATTTATAAGATATTTATGCGCATTCTAGAAGTAGACTTTATATGGGGGCTACAGTCAAATATAAACTGATTATCATAAATCTTAGATCGACGATTTATATATATATATGGACTATTTGTGTTAAATTGATATTGGAAGTTTATAGGCAACTAGCTGACCCGGCAAACGTTGCTCTGCCTTCAAACTGACGTACCTAATTTTGTTCAAATACCGTAATCAGGAGCAGAAATAATAGATTTTTAATTTGTCAGTTGTATGGGAGGTACCACGCCTCTTTGTCCAATTGGACCGAATTGGGACGCCACCCAAACGCATACAAAAAAATTTATGCAAATCGGTCCAGCCGTTTAGGAGGAGTTCAATCACAACACACGTACAGTAGAATTATATACATATATAAAGATTATGTAACATTGAGCCACATTTCGGGAAGAAATTTATATGGGAGCTATGAGAAATCATGGGCCGATTCTTACTATTTTCATCACAGTTTGTACAAATTTTCATGGTATTATCTGCAATATATTTAAACAAAATAGCAAAAAACTATCGCAAAATATCGTATTTTATATCCCTTCCCCTATATCCCTATCCCCTTTATATATCTTCTGATTTCGGTTACATATTTTAAACAGGCAGTCAGACAACACGTCTCAGCTGAATATTTCTCAGTGTTACATACAGAATGACAAACTTATATTACCCTCATTCAACACATATGGTGGTAGTCGATTTAACGATGTCCGTCATTTCGTCTGGTTGGCTGTCCATATAAACCTTGTGAAGAGTAAAGGTCGCAATTTGGAAGATACTTTTATAAAATTTGCTCCATAATGTTCCATCAGCCCTAGATGGGGGCCTATCCAACATACTGATGTCCTTCCGAAATAGGGTTTATCGATCATAAATATTTGATTTCTACAACTATCCAAACAGATTTTGCCAAAAATAAGTTTTACATGAATGCCTAGTCATATCTACAAATTTAGTGGTGATGGGTCCATTATTGGCCATAGCTTCCATATAAGGGCCACTGCCGAAAATCACTTTAAAGAGCATAAATCTTTTTAGAATGTTGATATAAAAATAACATTTAACACAAATATGTTTAATATACACAAAAACCATTCGGCAAAATTGTATTATTATCGGTATATAATTAGTAATAGCTGGAAATCACTTTCAAGAGCATAACTCTCCTAAAAATTATGGTATGCAACTAATATTCAAGGCAAATATGTTGCATATAAACAGAAATCATTCGCTAAAATTAAATGATTAGTCACAACTCCCATATAGGTAAAGTAACAGTAAGAGGGTTTATATCGAGATATCCGTATACACTTACATATAAATATTATAAATTAAAGTTTTTTTGTTCCATAATCCAATGCTTCAATGCGCTACATCTTTTTTCAAAGCTTGAACCTTAGACTTGGTTAGGATAATTAGGGAAAACTAGTAAGAACAAACCTCTAACTTATATTTCTTAAACAATCAACCCCAAACCGCTAAACCATTTTTATTCAAATTTGGAACATAAATAAATTCTTACAGTTTATGCGTCAATAGGCTATATTTTCTCCAAAAAGGATAATAATATGGGGAAAAATGGGTAAACTTTTGAAATGTTTATTGAAATTTTAATTTTAGCTTTCTGTAGACATTTGCTTTTCGTAAGTCTATCTTCAAAAGGGCAAAAACAAGTAAAAAGTGGAATTTGTGTCTACCCCTTTTGTATCTTCTCTTTTAAGATGACGAAGTTTTTGTTGTAGCTTTATGCAATCACAAAAATATTTACTTGGAAAAGTATCAAAATATGTGGTTGGTACTTTCTGTATACTTTACTTGTATACTTTGTTCTAAACCACGGATAAAAAACGAATATTTTTTTATCCCTTTAAAATAATAAACTGCTTAACTTAATTACAAAAATTTACAATTTGTTTGTGAAATCTAAGAATCCATAATTTTAAGCCGAAGTAACAAACGATTATTAAGTGCATAAGATTTTAAGTATTTATTATTATTATTATTTATTAATAGATATAAAATTATTTGTACATTTAAAGTTCTTAATAGTATATTTAAGTTATTTTATCTATATATGGCGTAACTAAATGTTGTATGCCAGATTAGCACATTACAATTATATTGGCTGTAATAAGTATATGATTATGGTACATTTTTATTTATTTTGGAAGGCATGACAAAGTAAAGTATTAGAATAAAAATATTTCTAGTTATTAAATTCATTTAACAACAATTTCCTATACGTTAAGCAAACTTCCAGGTATTTATATAGTTTGCAATAATTTAAGCCGTTTAGTATGCTGATGACCTCATTTACATTAAGCTGACTTTTACCAAAATATTCCATCCTGTATGTGTTGAATATAGGGCATACACCGACGAAGTGTTTGACGTTTTCAGGTTCATCCGAGTTACATATTGTACATATACCAACCGTGTTGTTTTTAAATGCTCTTGCATTTAGGTCTAGTAAACCACCTCTGGCTTTTATTATAATTCCAGTCATCCGGGCGTTAAAGTTTTCTAGTAAAATTGGAATACGATTAAAATTTAGTTTCGGGTAAAGGTCGTGGAATTGCGAATTAGATGCATCGGACAAAAACTCCTCCCTCTCCTTTAGCATTAGTTGCTGGATTACATTTTTCCAATTCTGGCTGATAAACGGGATAGTGTCGACAGGCATGAAGTTAGTGCGTTCTTTTAAAGATTCCCAATCTTTGAACCAGTACAATTTATTATTTATTACATATTCAGCCAGTATGCGTGGTAATCTTTGTGAATTCATTTTTAAAACTCCTTAAAAAACAGAAATGTAATTTTAAGGAGCTGATAAACAGTGAATTTAAACCCGTTTCTATGTGTAACATATAATTTGGAGTAGAGTTTGCAGGTGCAACATTTTCTTTATGAAAAATCGGAGTAGTTTTTCAACATCTTCGTATTTCTTAAAGCCCCAAACCTGTGCAGCATATAACATTATTGACCTGGATGCAGCTTGAAATATTTTTAATTTGTTACTATTAGAAATTACTGGGTTATTTATGTATTTGGACCATGTGGAGTTAATAGCGAGTTTTGAAGCCGATAGTCTGTTATAGAGATGTTTTTTAAAAGACATGTTATATGTGATTTCTACACCTAGGTATTTGTAGCAGTTCACTAACTCAATATTTTCTTCCCCATATTTCCAAGACAGATTTGAGGAGATTCTAGTGCCAGAGCGAAATACAAGTGATTTTGACTTCTCAAGGTTAACTTTTAGGCACCATGTCAGACAATATTTATGAAGTTTATTGATCATAGCTTGTAGTCCGCTTGGAGAATCAGATAAGATTACAATATCATCAGCGTAAGCCAAGATTTTAATATTCACTCGGGCCACGTGAATACCCCCAGGTAATTCTTCGACTAAGTCATTAATATACAATGAAAACAGAATTGGACTAAGGATACATCCCTGTTTTAAACCAACCTCAACAGGCAAACATTTGGATAAAGAGTTACCGTACCAGATTTGACTTTCGTTGTTTTCGTATAAGCATTGTAGTAATCTAATTATCTTAGAAGAAAGTCCGAGGCACGACAGTTTGTAAAAGAGACCGTTACGTGGAATAGTATCAAATGCGCATGAGAAATCCACAAAAAATGCGAAGGTATTTTTTCCATTGGCTTTGTTGATATGTACGATGTTGGAGAGGTTGAATAAATTATCTACAGTTGAATAGTGCTTTCTGAAGCCAGCTTGGAATTCATTTAAAATGTTATTATTATCGATCCAAAAAGATAATCGGTTAAGTATAATTGTAGCAAAGATTTTACATATGGCATCTATTAGTGATAGTCCTCGATAATTTGATGGTATATTAGTGTCACCCTTTTTGAAAAGCGGTATAATGATAGCTTTGCGAAAGTTTTTGGTACAGACAGATTTTAAGTATAGATTTATTTAAGGGATCAAAAGTTTTACAGTCTCTTATATTGGTTTATAAATTCAAGTAAAATTGAAACACTACTTAATAGTTTTTGTCCTCTTTTAGTACCTTTTATATTCAATTGCACAATATCAAAAATGTTTACTAGAAACGTTTTTTTTTCTATTTACATTACAGCATTCTGTATTTGTATATGTTAATACCACTCGATGATGAACTGAATGCAAAAATAATCTGGAAAAACATTTATGGCGTTTTGTTTTCTGGCAAAAATGTTACATGTTTTTCCCATTTCGCACCTTTTTAAATTTTTTTGTGTTCTTTTCTGAGAAAATGTCAACACTGCTAAAGTGTAGCTTTAGCGTGTTCTTTTCTATAGATGTCACACTATAAATGTTAAAAATGTTGCACCTTTCACATTCTGTATTTTTAGAGGGGGAGAATTGCACGATAAAACAGCTGACATTTGTTTTTTTTTATGAATGTGTATTTTTAATATTTTAATATTTGATATGATTATGGAAATAAATCCACAACCGCGAGTGAAAGGCTTAGTAGAGAACGTAATTAATGAATACTCTGAAGTTGATGTATGTCAAATTTTATAGGACAATATCTCCTATTTCTTATACTATATACAGTGACTCAAGTTATAATGGGACACGCTCATAAGTCAATATTACACTAAATATTTTTATAAATTTATTAAGTATGTAATGTATATTTTATATATAATTTTTATAGTTTAAGAAGAATTTGGGTATTAGTCGAGAAGGTGCCATTGGTCTTTTTGAGACATATTCATTGTCTTGTTTCAAGCGATCTTACCTGCTTCTTCTTTTTTAACAAAAAAATAAACAAAAACAGCTGTACATGAAGAAAAGGTGTTACACTGTTGTGATTTTATGTTCTAATGTGACCATTAAAAATGCGACATCTTTAAAATGTGGGGCAAACATTTATAATGTACATAATAAAGGTACATTTTTTTATTTCAGAAAAGAAAACAACATAAAATATAGTTATCAGAGATAATATTGTTAAATATTCTTTAACAGAGATTCGTTGCGAAAAAAAAAATAAAAAACCTTTATTGACAAATTGCACTCAAATACTTATTTTATTATTGTGGCCAAAAAAGAAAAGATGCAACCATGTAGACAAATATGAAATGTAAGTTTACAAATTTTCATACAATTTAATTACATACAAACTATGATTTATGTCATAGCACAGCCGTATATTGCACTCTAACTTGTTTTTATTATGGAGAGATAAATCCTGTTGAAAATGGTAGAACTTGGTCCACGATTTCTCATAGCTTCTATACACATGTCTTCCCGGAAAATGGCTTTATGGTACATAAATGTCTATTAAAAAGCCGTAGCCATACAAAATACTGCGATAATACATTGTATGCAAAGTGAATCTCAGAACGATATCTTGTTTGCATCAGTCCATTTTTTGGCACAGACCCATACAAAGACCACTTCCGAAAATCACTTAAATGCGCATAAATCTTTTTTAAAAATCACTATCTAGTTGAATTTGAACAAAAATAAACCAAATACACATTTAAATTTACAAATGTGTTACGAAACGAAGATTTTTTTAAAAGTAGACATTCGCAAATACTGGAACCAAATTACCGCATTCGATATCGAGTAAAATTGATCGTAATTTTCTTATTTGAGATTATGGCATTCGATATCGAGCAAGAATTTTAGTACATTTTATCATAATTTCGATATCGAAATCATTTTTCGATACGATAGCTTATTCGATCACGTATGCGGTAATTTGGCCCCTGGTGTTTTTTTTTAAGGCGAAGAAAAAGCAGCTTAAACAAAAGTGAGAAAATAGATGAAGCCATCGACCTATTTGATTCTGGCAAAATAACCATAGCCGCGTTTCTTTCTGGTATATCTACTGGTATGGATCCAATAGAAAATATTTTTGAAGAAAATAAGGAAATGGAAAAAAGAAGATTGTTTTTCTTGAAATATTTCCTCGAAAATAAAAAGACGGGGTTAATTAAATTTAAATATAATTCATGGGTTTATTTTCAGTTTTTCTTTTCTTTGTACACGTACCGTACTTGTTGGGGGTTTTACAAACAATAACAATAATATCAGTATACATACAGCATCAACACAAAATAACAACAATTTAACTTAACGAAACAATTAGCAATCCTATGAACAATAATTGGGGGACATTTACACTATGCGCGTAAACATCCCGCCCCCCTTGCTATACTGCAACAAAGAGGGTTAAGGATCACGCGGGTCGAGCGTTCATAACATTTATGGCAATGGTTGTCGTATCCGGTAACGTTGATGGCCTGGGTTGAACGGCGTGCTGTGGTTGTTGTGTATGTTGTTGTGTATGTTGTGGTACATGTTGCTGGCAGCAGTGTTGGCATGTGTCTCAGAGAAAGAAGGACCTTCAATGGGTTTACGATGGATCTCAAGGCGGCGTGATACACTCGACATATTCTCTATAGGGTAAATACAAATTAAAGGAGAGAAAAAAAAGAAAGAATTAGTGGGTTTCTGAACTGGGTAAGAGAACAAGCTTCACGATGGGTCGAGTAAAAATTCCTGCAGCTGTTCTCATGTCCGCTGTGCGGACCTTAAAATCATGTCCAACATGAATCCTCTCTATTCGTCCTAGTCGCCATTCACTAGGGGGTAAATTATCTTGACGAATAATCAGTAAATCACCTACTTCAAAATCTTTCTGGGGGTATTTCCATTTTACATGACGATGATCTATAAAAGGGTTCAAAGTGAGCAGGCTGCTCTTTGAAGGCACGGGTATACCTTTTGAAAGCTGAGTGTATTCCGGTGTAAAGTTCCACTGACACATAAGAACCAAGCGATCTCGAGTGAATTTCATTTCTGACTGGGTTAACATCAAGATATCATACGAGTATTTTTGGGTTCTCAAATACTGTAAACACCTGAATAAATACGAAGTTATTCGCATTGCACGCGATAAATCTGAAAATCGCTCTAATATGTCATACGGGCGTTCGAGCTGAACTGAAAATGACTGAACTTCAAGGTGTTGGTGGTCGATAGGGGGGTGACGCGGCCAGTACTCACGAGGTTGTCTTAACCATACAGGGCCATGCCACCAAAGAGAATTATTTATTAAATCTCTAGCAAGAATTCCACGACTTGCCAAATCGGCGGGGTTGTCCTTGGAATCCACATGTGACCAATTTTCATTACCAACTTTATTCACAATCAACGCTACTCTGTTTTTAACAAAGGTTGGCCAATGGCACAGGGGTTTTTTAAGCCAGGATAACACTATAGTAGAATCAGTCCATAGATAAACCTTTCTCCTGTCTAGATTTAATTCGGAACATAATGATTCTACCATTTTTGCCATCAAAGCCGCTCCACACAATTCTAATCGGGGTAATGTTTCAGTTTTCACGGGAGCTACCTTTGTTTTTGACGCAAGCAAATGCGTCGTGATCGATGAGGACGATACATTTCGAATGTATAGAGCAGCGCCGTACGCCTTTTCAGAGGCATCGCAAAACGCATGAAGTTCCATTTCATTTTCGGGGAGAAAATCAACCCATCTTGGAATGTTAATTTTCTCGACATTAGGGTAGTCGTTTAAAAATGCGCTCCATTGAGATAGGGTTAGGGGGTTCAACACTTCATCCCATTCTGTCTTGTCTTTCCAAATTTGTTGCATTATGATCTTAGCCACAATGATTTTCGGTGAAAACCACTCGGCTGGATCAAACAACTTCGCTATTTTTGACAGGACACCACGTTTCGTGACAATATCCTGGCGTGGCTGCGATGCAATTTTGAAAAAGAAACAATCTTTAGTCGCATCCCATCGCAAGCCTAGGGTTTTAGTAGTACTGGCATCCGAAAATTTTAAGAAGTCTGCATCAAGCAGATTCTCACGGGGTAAATCTTCCAAGAGTCGTAAATGATTGGCCGTCCATTTTCGCAAAACGAATCCAGCTGAGCCAAGAACATGGGTTAGTTCATTACGTCTCTTGAAAGCGTCTTCTAGCTCATGAGAGCCAGCAAGCACGTCATCAACGTACATTTGGGTTTTCAAAATTTCGGATGCCGCAGGACTCTGGGGTTTACAATCATCAGCCAATTGTAATAGAGTACGAATCGCTAAGTACGGTGCACAGTTTACTCCAAACGTGACCGTACTAAGCTCATAGTCCTTAACTTCAGCTACAGGATCATCACGAAACAATATTTTTTGATATTGGGTTTGATTGGGATGGACAAGTATCTGGCGATACATTTTCTCAATGTCTGCATTAAAAACGTAACGGAAAAATCGCCAACGCAGCAATAAAATAGTAAGATCCGTCTGTAAAACAGGACCAGGGTATAGAGCATTATTAAGGCTCACGCCATTGGAGGAAGGGTTTGAAGCATTAAATACTACTCTGAGTTTCGTGGTAATGCTATCGGGTTTAAACACTGCGTGATGGGGTAAATAATAATTATTCGCAGTGGAAACTGGGGTTTTGACGGCTTTTGCATGTCCCATTTCAATATATTCACGAACTACATTGTCGTATTGGGATTTTAATTCGGGGTTTTTCAATAAACGCGTTTCATTTCGCACAAACTGGGAAAAGGCGTTTTTACGAGAATCTCCTAATACCAATTCATTTGAAAATTCTCGGCGAAATGGGAGAGAGACAACGTAACGGCCATCGGGGTTTCTAAAAGTGGTGGTACGGTAAAGTTCCTCACAATATTTATCGTCTTCAGATAACTGGGTCGCTTGTGGAACTTCCTCAAGTTCCCAAAAACGCGATAGTTGAGTGTTCAACTCGAGATGGGTACAAAACGATGATATAGAGTGTAAGGGTCGAGGCTGAATAACTTCACCAGTAACTATCCACCCGAACACGGTTCTCTGGGCGATCAGGTTACCATTTGGATGTATTCTGACATCCGTAGTTAAAATTTTAGGATAAACATTTCCTCCAAAAAGTATATCCATACGGGTACACATGACGTCGGTCAGGGTAATGTCGGGGAAAGTAGAGGTTACAATATCAGAGATATTAGACGAGGGCAACCGACTGGTAATTTTCTCAACAACGTATGCACTAATTTTAATTTTAAAACCGGGGTCGATCGGCGAACCAACCGTGATAGTGCACATTGTAGAGGTTTTGCCAGCTAAGCAATCCATCATTCCAGTGACACTTGTCGAAGGCACGGAAAATGTGGGAATAGCAAGCTTCCTTTGTAACCTCCTTGAAATAAAGGTACCTTGCGAACCAGGGTCAACTAAGGCTCGAGCGGCACATCTAATGTCGTTTATGTGCACTATACACACTGCTGAGCCCAAAAGGACTGCTGTATTGGGGTTCGACTTGAGCTGTGCGGAATAAGTTTGCAGATTATGAGCCGCGGTAGAAGTTGATGGGGCAAAATTAATCGGGGGTTGAGAAGGACTGCTAGCTGGATTGGGGTTCAAATGAACGGGGGGTTGAGATGAAGACATAGTCGTACCATTGGCTATAGGGAGCTGGGGTGAATTACTGGCAGACATATGTGACTTTACATCTCTATGAAGCAGGGAGTGGTGCTTTTGTTTACAAAGTGAACACACATGAATACTTTTACAATTCTTGTACTCGTGGGAGGTTGCCAAACAGTTCGAACAACACTTTAGTCGTTTCACTATTGACATTCTTTCATCAACATTTTTACTCAAAAAACTGGGGCATAGTCTAATGGGGTGAGAACCTTGACAAAGGAAACAACGACAAACATTTGGTGTTTGCCCAGTTTGGGTCGCAAAACTTTGAATCTGTCTATTTTCATGTGACGATTTTTTAGCAGCATTAAAATTAGGGGTATTTCGGGAACTGGCAGTTGTGGAGTTTTTGTTCGAGTTTTGAACGGGGTTTGAATGGGACTGCCTTATGTCAGAAATTGACTCGAGTGTTTTAAAATGCGCTGTTAGAAAAGCGTCCATATCATCCCATTTAGGGGAATTTTTAGAAAGTCTTTTGGACTGTTCCCAGAGACTCAGTGTGTTTTCAGGTAACTTTGTAGCACAAATATACACCAGCACTACGTGGTAAAATATTTCAGGGGTTACTTCAAGTAATGACAAATTTGTAATGCAATCGTTTATCGTTCTTTGCAAATTTTTAATAGTCGATCCTGATTCTTGTGAAAGCGGTTTAATATTTAGTAGGGTTCGCAGCTGTTCGTTTATGAGGGCATCTTTGTTCTCATATGTGTCAACTAACCTTTTCCATGCGATTTCATAGCCATCGTTGGTAAGTGGCACAGTTTGTATGGTATCATGTGCATCCTTTGCAGTTTTCTGCAACAGGTAGTACAATTTTTGTACTGGGGTTAAATGGGGGTTATTACCATACAAAGCTGAGAACATATCTCGAAATGAGGGCCAACTCTTATAGTCACCATAGAATATTGGGGTGTCGCACGGAGGTAAATTAATCATTGGCGCAGACTGCGCAATGGACCTTTCGCCCTGTGTCGATAATTTAAGTCGTTCTAGGTGACCTGTTATAAGAGATATCCCCCGGGTGTATGTGCCGTAAGACTGAAAGTACTTGGCTTTCAGTTCGATAATCTGGGGATCTTTCAACTTTTCGGCCTCAATTAACAAAGAGTCATAAGATAACCGAACAGCTTCCCATAACCGTTTGAGCTCTTCCTCATGACTACTTAAAGCACCGAGTTGGTGTTCCACCACGGGTATACTGGCAATATATGCCTCAAAGTCTGCCATACGGTCGGCATTGCGGATAAAAGTAGTCACATCCATTCTTGATCTCAATCGATATGGAGAAATTTTCATAAAAATTATTTACAAAACACGAGTAAAAATTAAAGTCCAACGTGAGGAAAAAATCAGATAAAAAATTTGCTTTTTCTAATAGAGAAGAAACGATAACGAAACTGCGGGTAAAAATAGATAAATCTATCCAATTTAAAAAAAGAGTAACAAATTCTTTCAGGCGAAATAAAATGTATAAAATAAATTTATAGAATAAAATTATATATATATACTGGGTATAATAAAAATATATATTCAACAAAGCGAATTTTTGACACTCGGATTCCTTGTTCAATACAATGAGTAAATATCACGTACAATATATATGTGTATATATATATAAAATCGGGTTAAATTTGTGATATTAGGAAATAAAATCGGGTTAAGTTTCACTTAATAAGGAATTCCGTAAGTGTAAAAAGAACTTCGTTAAATTAAAAAACAGAAAAAATCTTTTAAAAACACTTGTGCTGCTGCAAAATATTAACGGGTACCCACTATGGGTAAATCGAATATTATATATTCACTAATAAATTATTCGTTTATAGCGATTAAAAAATTTATTTAATTAATTACTTAAATTTTTAGGGCAAAAAATTAATAAAAAAGTAAAAAAAATCACTTTTCACAATTAATTAAATAGTAACCGGGTTTTCGCACGAATAAAAATGTGCAGCACTAGTGTACGTTGTGTGTGTGTGACCATATAATGAAAAACAAAAGAAAACCAACAAAGCCACAGTAAATATTCACGGTTGTGCTTTTAATAATAAGTACAATAGATTGCACTTACTTATTTGCAGGGTTATTTTATTTATTATCTATAGACCAGCGATTAAGTGTCAATACTTATAAACGGGGGTTCTGTGGTTCAACACTCACTTTTTAAAAAAATCAATTATTTATTTTTTATTTAAAAAATTAATTTTTTATTATTTAAACAATTAATTATTTATTATTTAAAAAATTAATAATTAATTATAAGTAAAAACACACGCGAATGAAGGGGTAAAAAAAAATGTGGAGCAAAAAATTTTAACACAAACACAAATTCACTGTGGTGTTTTGCCGACGGCAAATTGATTCGCGCACTTGTTGGTTCTCTTGTTTTTTATATTATCACTTTTAACTTTTTCACTTTTAACAAAATTAAAAAACACACAACTTACCTTTTGATTAAAGTGTTAATGGAAAATGGGGGTTGTTATTATAATGATGAGGATGATCGCAAAAACGATGTTTGGGGATTGATGAAGAAAATGAAAACACTGGGGATTCTGAAAATAAAAAATATTTTCTTGAAAATATTTCAAGGGGACTCGGGGGTTTAAATCCGGTTCGAAAGGACCAAAATGTTTTTCTTGAAATATTTCCTCGAAAATAAAAAGACGGGGTTAATTAAATTTAAATATAATTCATGGGTTTATTTTCAGTTTTTCTTTTCTTTGTACACGTACCGTACTTGTTGGGGGTTTTACAAACAATAACAATAATATCAGTATACATACAGCATCAACACAAAATAACAACAATTTAACTTAACGAAACAATTAGCAATCCTATGAACAATAATTGGGGGACATTTACACTATGCGCGTAAACAAAGATCTTGATAATATTGTTTGCAAAGACCAAATATCCAATGTTGTACTGTTGCTATTGAAGCACTTAAAAAAACGTAAATTAAAACTGACAAATTCGAATGTGTTTCATTGTCCATATTGCCGAAGAATTGAGGAAGAATGAACGATTGTATGCATTTAAAATTTTGTAAAATAATTATATTTGTATGGTATGTATGTATTATACATTTTGTCTTTATATTTAATATTTTCTTAAAATTAATTGTTTATTTACATAATTTAAAAAAAATGTATATAAAAATTTCAATTTGTTAATTACTATTTTCCTTATTTCTAACTGCAATTATATACAAAATTTGGGGTGAAAATTCATTTACACATTTGCGGCAAAATTTCGTTATCACCTTTCAGTTTTAGTTTTATTTTTTCATAACCTTTGGGGTGATTTTTCTAAAAAAAATCAGGGCTAAATTTCATAAAATTAAATAAATAAATTTTCTTTCTTTTAGGGACATTTTTCCTGGGATAATCTTTCACAGCACCCAAAAGTTCTAACAAAACCAATTTTCAAAAAAGCGCTGCTGATGGAGTTTGCCGAGTTTTAACCAAAAACTGGTCGCATCTTTGCCAAATCGCATTAAATCAGTTGTACATAATAATTGCTATCACAACAAATAATAAATCGTGTTATTCCATGTTTTCATTTCAGCTTTTCAAAACCCTTGCGTGTCTGTATTAAATAAACTGTCACGTTAAAAACTGGACTTTTTTGTATTTTTAGTTTTAAAAAATTATATATACATTAGGGTGGGGCGCTTGTGTATGGAAAAAATAAAAGTTAATTAATAAAGTTCTTATAGTAATATTTTGCTATATTTGAGAATTTTTCCTCTTGCGAGTATTATTTTATTGTAAAAAATTTTTTAAAAAAATTTTATTTATTCGAAGGTTTACTTCAAAGTTAAATATAAAAATTTTATTTGAAATTTATTTTTGTATACCTCTGTTATATGTTCTACATAGATTTCCGTTGGAAAACGTAAATGCAAAAACATACAGAAATATACAAAGAGACACTAGCAAAATGTAATGCATTTTCTGGCCTGCTAAAGCCCTCGTCAGCATTCTTTGTGTCTATTGGTGTTCATTTTCAAATTTCTTATATTTAACTTTTCAAATTGACTATTTGAGAATAAATTTCAAATAAAATTTTTATATTTAACTTTGAAGTAAACCTTCAAATTTTTTTAAAAAATTTTTTACAATATTTTGCTATCTTAGACTTGAAAAACATGTTTTACAATAGTTTTTTTTAACGCTTATAAAGTTGGGTGCTTTTCGATTATAAAAACCTAGCACTGCATAAAATAAGCCACTGTATATAATATGCCCGAATTTTTACGTTAACTAGAAAACGCGGGCATTTTTCCCCTCAGAAACCCTAATACATGCACACATTTTAATTTTTTATTTATTTAACTTTTATATTTTACTAAAGCGATTTCAGAGTAATTTTTGGTAGATGTGATTTGAATAAATATGTAAATATTTTTATTTTGTCAATATTCATTTTTCTACGATTCGTTTATTTGTCTAATGCATTTTCAATTGTTTTGTCAAATTGTTTATGAGTACAATTCAAATTTGTTTTTTATGTCATGTAGACACAGTTTTATTGATTTATTTTTTTATGTTGAATGGAAATTATTTAGAATTTCGTTTCTTTTTTGTCTAGTGTGGTCGTTATAGCAGTCAATTAACTTTTATTTCAAGCATGAATTAGTGGAATACGCTCGATAAAGCATTTCGAAATTTTCTAATTGAAATGTATGCAATAAAGAAGGTAGATTTAAGTCCAATTTCGTTTTTATTTTATATTGTAATTTGTTGGCTTTTATTGTATAGTTATGTATGTGTGTATGTATATATTACATATGTATTTCATTATTTATTAAAAGTTGTAATTAAAAACAATTGTATGGAAATTTTGTTTGCAAACCTTGAAATAAAACTATTATTGCGAATAAGGATTTGAAAAATAGTTTGTAAGTTAATGTATCTTGGATATGGATGCACATACATACAAAAAGTCTAAGAATTTTCTAATTCTAATTTTCTGTAATGAACGTTAGTGGATTTATAAAAGTCTGTTCGTCCACATAAGTGCTCTATCCACACAAATGTGCCTTTTGGTTTTCATCATTTTATTTCTCTATTCAAACAATATCATTGTTTTTTAGAATGCTCCCTCCCATTAACACATTCATGCACGAGTACAAGCACAGTGGAGCTTCTATTTAACGTATCATTTGGAAATATGTATGTAAATGACTACGTTATGTTATTGGGAACTTGCATGATTTTATAGTTTCTGTATTCGTTATAGGAAAATTTGACTGTATACTTGCATTGGGGTGTTCAAAAAATACACACACAATAATTATATAGAACTGATTGTTTTAAATTTTCGAAACGAAATTCTCGAAACCAAAAAAGTACCATTTGCTATATTAATATTTAAGTATGAAATTCGATAAATCTTATGTAATAAACAAAATTAATTATTATCTGTAGTAATCGAAAAAACTTAAATGTATTATGCATGCTGGAATTAAATTAACAACTGCTTGTATAATCCTGCAAACATCCTCAACGTATTAAAATAAGAAATATGTAGTACATAATTAGGAGCTTAACTTTACTACATTACAAGTCCATAAAGTATTTTGCAAAATGTTCATGGACTAATAGCGTAGACAGACGACACAGTTAATTTGCATTAACAGTCTTAATTGAAATTAACTTGTGAATTATCCTATCTTAATGCGCATTAAGTTAGACGTAAATACACGAAATCAAACTGAATTTATACTGCATTTAGCTATTTCAATATGGCAACATCGTCGAAAATCAATAATATGTTATCAAATTGTTTACTATTCTAAAATAAGAAGAAGACAATTGTAAAATTAAAATAATAAAAATAGATTTCCACAATTGCCTTCCTCTTATTTCAGAGTGTCCCACTGCGGTCCCCACATGTAGCAACACGTTCAGGTTGATGGTTGCTAGTGCATGAACAAGTTTTGCATTATGAAACAGTTTCAGCAAAAGTAATTTCAGCTTTTTTTTTTAAAGAAATACTGTTTTTTCAGCAAATGCCAAACAATTTTTTTCATAATTAAATAGTTGTTTACAAACAAACAGCTGTTACCTAAATGCAGTTTAAATGCAGAAACTGTCGTCTGTCACGGTAAAATCTTAATTCAAATTAGTGAGATTTTAATGCAGATTAACTTTGTCGTCTGTCTACGGTATAAGGTAAAATAACTGAGGAAACCAGGTTTGTTGAAAACAACTTAAAAGTTGATATACATATTTCAAAAACTGGGTGTTTTAGTCTACCAAAAATGTAAAATAATAAATATGTTTTGCAAAAAGAGCCCTTTTTGGCCATCGACATTACTCATTACTTATATGAGTGAAATTATAAATTCGGTTAAACTTAAAACACGCTGCATCGAATTTTACTCAAATCACATAAAATATTTGAGACTTGAGAAGCGATTGTGACTGACATCGGTTTTTTATATGACCGAACTCCCATATGTTTGATTTATACACATTTGCAAACAAATTTTCTGGATATAAAATCAAATCACACCCAAAAATGTCGTACAGATCAGTCCTTAATTAGTCATAGCTCCCATATAAGGCCCACTTCCGAAAATCGCTTTAACCACCATAAATCTCTTAAAAATAAAACTCAACACCACCTCATTTAATAACAATCGGTCCCAAAATATATCTCCAACTCTGAAATTATCCCGTAAATTGTATACTTCAGGAGAAGGTTTTCCAACATTATAATTTAAATGTTTGGCATGTCATTTGTAATTGCTGCAATTTTCAACTCCTGCTTTATATGGCTTAATGAATGATGACAAATCTTAGATATTTTTTTAAGCCGACCTTTTGAAAAAATATTAATAATAATACATATAAAGGAGATATTAAACGATTTATTGTCAAAATAAAATTTCAGCTTTTCACGTCAACTCGTTATGATAAATAGTTTTTCTTTAAGACGATAATTTTTTTAATAAAATTGAATACTCTGGAATATTTTATCGTTTTTATCATTTAAAGTTTTCAAGGATATTAAAATATTTATGTAAGTATGAAAACTATTGCTTTTTTCATATTCATCACAGACAAGATGAATTTTAATACACATTTATTTTAAATCCATATTATCATTGTACTTATACAATTACTATTGCTCTCAATTTTCACTTGTTTATTAATTTGTTCATTTCAACTGGATATTCTGAGTGACTTCTTCGAGTTTTTTCGATTACTACAGATAATAATCAATTTTGTTTACTACATAAGAATTTTCGAATTTCATTCTTAAATATGAGCAGAACTCCCACAGGGAGAAAGGAATAAAATATTTGCATATTCTCATGACTGAAAGCAAAGTTTCTTCACAAGACTTGACGATAAACATCTGTGCTTTGCTGGATCTGGTAATATTTATATGAGACAGGCAGTCAAACAGGTTGACATATGTACCTAGATCTCTTAGTTTCAGAACAACCAAAAATGTATGTATACAAATTATAGGAACCACAACAAATATTACAATCTTTCAAGCTTTGAAAAAAATAGTTTTTTTTCTAAAAATTGTGGACAATCTTTTTCCCAGGTTAAAAAATAAATAAATAAAATAATTGCTTAATTCACAAGTGATGTTGTATGTTGTACATTGTCTGATACAACTATCTGATTGTGAACACAATTTTGAGCAAAGTCGTATGTTTATGTTGTCAAACCTTCAAAATGGCAAAAGAAAAATATTTTAGAAACAATTATACAAAACTAAAAATATGAATATTTTCCAAAATTAAAAGGTACGTATAACTCAGTATTTTCAGCAATATCCATTATTAAAATTTTTGGTTTATTAATTGTATTTTCTTGTTTTAAATTTGTCAATTGAGTGTTAACGTTTGGTTATTTTTTTAAACTAAAAAAATGAGTCATTTTTATGTTGAGATACACATTTTAACTGTTAGCAATACTTAGACTTTCATACAACATATGAACATATGCATGTAAACGTGAATCTTTTGCCGGTAGTACAATTAGTACATTTACAACAATGTAAACTTATTATAAAAATTTAATTACGTTAAAAAATCGCAAATTTTATTACAAGCGCGGTAAGAACAACGCCAACAAAGGTCCTGTTTACTATGCTTAACTGGCTACCAGTGGATTTGATGGCAACTCAACTGGCTCTCAACTCTGCTGTGAGGCTTAAAGCTGGCTACTCATGGATTCAAAGAGACCATTGTCACTCTGTTAAAACGAGACACTGTGAGGATGCTCATAGTAATGTCGATTACTGCATACCGAAACCATCATTCGATCTGCTATTTTCCACATGTATCCCGAATAGGACCTCAGGGGTTCTACCCCCAATGAAGCAATAAGGATTTTTACTGACGACTCCAAAAGGGGAAATAGAATTGAAGGTGGATTCTACATCGAAGAATTTGGGATCAGATCCTATTTTAGGCTTCCTGATTTCTGTTCTGTCCTTCAAGCAGAGATCTATGCCATAAAGCGAGCTGCAAACTGGCTGAAATATTATCGAGTATCTGGAGATATATGCATATTTACCGACAGCAAAGCCGCCGTAAGTAACATAGCAGGTGTCTATGTGACATCTAGGTTAACCACAGAATGCCGGATATCTCTGAACGAGATAGCGGAACATTCTAGGATAACGCTAATATGGGTCCCTGGGCATAGCTCGATTCAGGGTAACTACATATATTGCTAATGATCTAGCCAAGAAAGGTACAACGTTGGCTGATGAGGAGATTGATTCTTTCATTGGCATTAACATGAAAAGTCTGAAATTACTTATTCAAGATGAAATGTTTAGACTTGCTCAGGTAAGGTGGACGAATGAGATCACCTGCTCCATTGCAAGGTTCACATGACCCTTATTTGATGCGGGAAGGACGAATTCATTACTTAGTTTTCGTCGCGACCTAATTATGCTTATTGTCTCTCTACTTACAGGTCACTGTACTTTTGGGACACACGTCAGAAGACTAGGTCTACAATATAATGATTTTTGTAGAAGCTGTCACAACGAGGAGGAAGAGGAAACAGTCATCCACTTCCTCTGCGAATGCCCGGCCCTATCGCTGAAAAGGGAACGAATACTCGGGGCACCCTTTCTTCCATGTTTGGGTGAACTATCAAGGATAAATCCAAGATGCATCAACACCTTTGCCAAGCAATCTGGATGGTTCGATAGGGAAGCAACCAATGAGGAGTGAAACCGATAGGTTGTCCACCAACGGGTATCACAATGGGATCAACACGATGAACCCAAGTGAGCTGTTTCAAGAACGGCTGCCCACGGAACCTAACCTAACCTAATTTTAATTATTTACCGAGATTACCCAGTCGAGAATACCCGATCCTATACTTTAAAATATTATTTTTTTTCAGTACGCTTTAATCAGTTTTCGCCCATATTTGTGGGCGTCAAAAATGTTAACATTATGAACTTTGTGAGCCGTTCTAATGCACATTCATTTCTATGGTTGCACATGTATTTGTGAATGTGTGAACATGCACATACGTTAGTTGAAACTTCATATGCTTCAATAATCATTCCATTAATAGGCTTTTGTGTTTTTTCTCTGTTTTGCATATTTGCTTTTTTGTGTTTGTTTTTTCACCAATCAAAAAGTGGTGAATTTTTTGAAAATTGATTTAAAAATCATTTAGTTAAAAGCGTCTGATTGTAATCTTTTAATACGACAATATTGACATATGATTTTTCGTTCTCTTGTTTGTGTTTGTACTTAAAGTACATTAAGCGATAATAACACTAGTAAAAATGTTTATAATTCCAACTTGTTCACACAATTTATTGCAACAAAGAAAATTCAAATTGTTTCAAAAAATATTTTAAAGTTCTTCAATGAAATTATTATTGCTTAAAAAATTTCAAAATTTAATAATATATATATACAAAGTGTTCCTACATTACTTCCATCCAAAATCTGGCAGACGATTTTAATTCAGTGATTTTGTTCCTTTTGCACTATAACTCATTAGCAATTCCAGATTTAATCTACAATCATTTGTACAATTCATGTAATAATATGGAATCTAGCTAACTGAAACGAAACCTCTTCATTTAATATAATTGTTGCAACACCTACAAAGATCTGTCAAACATTTAACCGTCCACAGCTCCAGACCTGACAGTGACAATAATGACTTATGATTCTATTTTCAATACAACAGAAAACATTCTAAATAAATATGTATGGTAGTCATTTTTTTTTATTTATTTTATTTATTTATTTAATCAGCTACAATATGGTAACAGCGGAGCAATTTTGAACATTTTACATATTCTAACAAATGGGTCTGCATCAGCATAATTTGTACTACAGAATTTTACATGCAAAGGCTTGTATTACATTACATTTTACAAATTTTGAAAGATATTCACAATTAATACTTCCATTTACAATGTTCAACATAAAACATACATTTAACATAATACGAAGGTGGGTAATGTAATTACAGCCAATCTGCTCGTATAAGATGGTAAATTCTATTGAAAACTTCTTAAACAAAAAAGCAAAAATTGTTTTTGCACGGACTCAATTTGTTCATTATAAATCTCATAATAAGGATCCCATTCCAAAATAAACCTAACTAGCGATACATAAAGTTGTTTAGTTATGTATGGATCACAAAATTCCTTAGCCCACCGCTTTATAAAAGCAAGGACACCTCTAGACTTGTTTTTTATGTCAAGTAGGATGCCAAGATCAATAAATGATTCGACAAGATCCAAATAATTGACCGCCAAGAAATTATTTCAAAGTAATTTGGTGGAATTAAAGATGATAATTTATGTTGATTTACATATATACATATTTATGTAAGTATAAATTTAAAACCCAAATAAATACTTGCACAGTTTTCGTTCATTAAGTATTTAATTTTACATACTTACACTTTAATCCAAATAAACTAATTAGAATTTATTCTTTGTTATTTTTCATTTTATTGTCAGATTTAAAAAAATTAAATAAAATTTGTTATGTAGTTTGCAAAAGATATTTATACCTACACCAAAATTGGTGCATGACTCTCTATCTCTCTCTCTCTCTCTCTCTCTCTCTATCTATGTATTCAATAGAATGTGAAAACTTTTATAAAATAAATTCATTTTGATTTTTAAATCGTTATGTGAATGAGTATTTCTCATTTTTATTAACTTTAATGTCTCGATTTAAATTCTTGAAATTATATCATTTAATTTTCATGACAAATACATAGAAACATAAAAATAATCTGAAACAAGTTATAAAATGAAATGTAGGAAATTGGTGAACTTGCAAAAAAAAAATACCTTCATGTGGTACAAGATATTCTAAGTATTGAAGTCTGTGTTTACTTTACCCAGAAATACTTTTACTATATAAAACATACTCGTTCTAAATATCTACATACATATGTACATATGTATGTATGTGAATGTGTATTTTTGCAAGATTCAATGTACGCGGTTCAAATTTTAAGTTTTGGGCAGAAAACATGAAAAGTATTCAAGAAAATGCACTCTTTTTGTGTATTCGTATTTGTAAACTTTTTAGTCAACCTTCTTGTCACATTTAAAGTAGTATTTGTATTTATATTTATTATATTATTGTGTGTATGTTTATGCGAGTAAATAAATGTGGGTGTGTGTAGAAAATTTATTGCTAAACATTGCACAAAATTCAAATAGAAAATAGAAAGCTCAAACATACACTTTCCCTCACACATACAATGTTAGACAAAACTTTTTGAACAAAAATATTGTAAGTATTTTTGGAGTTCTACTAACACTTAAACAATCCGATCCGTGAATATTTAATTCAAGAAATACCATCTGAAATTAAGAAATAATAAATAATAAAAAAATAGGAATAAAGAAAATGTTTGGCAAATCTTATATTGAAAATCATTTACCTAAATATGTACCTATGAAATGAAATACCATGGTTGGATACTGATTCAAAACTATTAACTTATTAAATACATATTAATAGTAACGCCAATATGGTTTATTTTGGTAAAGTTATTTTAATTATAATAGGAAAGGTCACTTATCACCAACACAACACTTTGCGAGTTTTCTTATTTTCCCACCAATTTGTATTTTCCTTCATATTTATATATTTATGTACATCCATATACGAGCGCGGTTCGGAATCTTCTTAGTGTAGCACAGAAAGAGAATAGTTAGTTTTTCAAAAACATTTTTATTTTGCAATATAATCTCCGGAAATTTCAATAGACTTAGTCCAACGCTTAATTAATGTCTGTCTGTCTGGATGTCTGGATGTTGAAATCAGTTTTTTGAAGTCCCTAGATATATTCGGGGTCCAAGTGCTTTCGGGAAGTTTCCTATTTAAAATCAGCAAAATCGGTTTAGGTCATCCAGAGTTATGGACCAATATGTGAGACAACCTCCATAAAAATTTGATATTTTTTGTCCATTTGATTGCAATATTTTGAAATATATTACAGATAATACCATGAAATTTTGTATACATTGTTTGTATGACAAAAGAAGAAAGTGTGCGGATAATAGTAAGAATCGCTCCATGATTTCTTATAGCCCCCATACAAATATATATATTCCCGAAATATGGCTTAATGATAAATAAATGCCTATAAAATTGGAATATCAAGACAAAATTCAGCAAAAATAAGTTTTGTGCAAAAAGCAATCTCAAAACGAATTTTTTTTTAGTTCGGTCCATGTTTGACCATAGACCCCATATAAAGTCCACTTCCAAAATTCATTTAAATACGCATAAAACAGATATAAATAATGTTAAACGGCTAAAATTTGACATAAATACTCTTTATAGGCAAATAAATTGTTGTACTAAATTTTATGGTGGTCGGCCCACAACTGGTCATAGCTCCCATACAAGGACCACATCTGAAAAAGACATTTTTCCCTATATATATTGTATACACATCGGCACTGACTCAAAACAAAAATCATACCACAAAATTTTGTTAATTTCGGTCTATTTTTAACCGAATGCCCCATATAAAGCCCTCTTCCGAAAATCACTTTAATACTCATAAATCTCTTATAAATAAGGGTGTCAATCCAAAATTTTACACGGATCATTTACATACATGCCGAAATCAAACTGCTGGATTTTGAGAATATCGGTCCATATTTGACAATATCCTCCACATAAGGTCCACTCTCGAAATCCACATTAATACTAATATATATCGTATATATACCGTTATTATGTTGAAATTCGACGTGAAATATCCTCATATGCATGAAAATAACTGTTCCAAAATTTAAGAAGATCGGCCCATAATTTGTCATAGCTGCCATATAAGAACCATTTCCAAAAAACAAATAAATTCGGGTCAAAAAATATTCTTTTCGGATTTAACCCATATTCGGTCCATATTTTATAATCATGATATATATCGTTGGAAAGGTATTTTTAGTTTTTATTTCTGAAATATGGCTCAACAGTACAAAACTGTCTATAAAATGACAATATCTATATAAAAATTAGAAAAAAAATATTCGTGTAAAAATGATCGGTCAATATATGGAAAATGTTAATTTGCTTGAAAAAAATAAGAACGATATTTTAAATTTTGTATTAAAATTTGTAACCCTACAATAAATATTGGGTTACATGGTACAAATGAGTACTCTTTGGACTACTCCTATGTATTGCAGCCATGGATTAATTCATTGTTCACAAGCATTTTAAATTACAACTCTGCAACACTACTGTCATATCTATTGAAGTGAAATATAATTATTCTTTTATTTGTATACTATAGAAATTCCTTTATATACTAAAAACATACTAACAGTAAATCAAATTAAAAAGGCTGATTCCAAAATTCCCTTTGGGTACTCCATGGAGTAGTACAATAGTGTACCTTAAAAAGTAGTTTATGTACGTGCTATAACGGATTCGTTTTTGTCCAAAAAATCACGCACAAGCATCGTTGTGTGAGCTGGTGCGTTTCATAGTGCAAAATCCATGATTGGCTTATCCACAATTCTGTGCGTTTCTGATGAATTCCTTCAGGGTGGTATTCCTTATTGACCGTACGACATTGTGGCAAGAATTTATGATGCACCATGTGATTGCATTCGAAGAAAACAGTGAACAAAACTTTGACATTTGACCGAACTTGACGTGCTTTTTTCGGTCTTGGCTCTTCTGGACATTTCCATTGGGATGATTGGGCTTTGGTTTGTCCATGCGACGTTGTTTTTGCTCAAAATTTAGCAATTTCGGAACAATATTCGCTGCCGCACGTTTCATGCAAAAAACATCCGTAAAACTTGCTTGGCATGAGCCGAACGATATGCCAACATCATCAGCAACCTCTCTAAAGGTGATTCGACGATTATCCAAAATCATTTTCTTCACTGCTTCAATATTTTCATCAGTTGTTGACGTGCTCGGGCGACCATTGACATCGTCTCGGCCTTTCTTAAACTGGTTAAACCGCAATTGAACTTGTGTTCTGCTCATAGTAGACTCGCCAAATGCCACAGTCGACATTTCAAATGTCCTTGCGCATTTAATTTAATTTTTTACATAAAACTTAATACAGTTTCTTGGATCCAATTTTATTTTCGAATATTAAAAAATCGAAAAGCACACCAAAACACGACTAACCTTTTTATCTGTCAAAAACAAACTGACAATCAAAATTTCAGTTTCAGACTACTACTAACAAAGTCATATTGAAAATGGTAGGAATCGGTCCACGATTTCTCATAGCCCCCATACAAATACCTTCCCAGGATATGTCTTTATGGTACATAAATGTCTATAGAAAAGCCGTATACATACAAAATTCTGCAATAATAAGTTTCATGCAAAGTGAAATCTCAAAACGATATTTTGCTTGCATCGGTCTATATTTTGACCATAGCCCCATGCAAAGACCATTTCAAAAAAATTACTTAAATGCGGATAAATCTTTTGTAAAAATCTCTAGCAAGTCGAAATTTAACACAAGTAATCCGTAGGCACATCTAAATTGCAATCAAAATGCATCGGTCCAGAAATATGCAGACTCAATTTAATGATGATCGGTCCATATTTGACCCTGGTCGTTTACATTGAAAAATCACTTAAATCTGCATAAATCTCTTATAAAAATCATTATAACGTTGAAATTCAACAAAAAGAATTCGCATGTACATATAAATCGTCGTACAGAATTTCATGACGATCGGCCCATAATAGGTCATAGTTCCCATATAAGGACTACTCCCGAAAACTCAACATCCTACATAAACATCCATATCGAAACGAAATTTTACACAGATTAGTTATAAATATGTAAAAATTATCCCATTGACTTTTTTTGGTCCATAATTGGCCAAAGCTAACCCTTCCGAGATTAATCACAGTGTATACAGAGTTGACCATTTTGACGTTTTTGAAGCCAAAATTTTTTGTACTTTTTTATATCTTGTTAAAGTAAATTTCTTTTCTTTATGTTACAAGCTGCAAAACTATAAACAAAGTGTAAAGCTAGATTTACACGATTGAAGGTATTTTGAAGTCTTATCAAAATTTTGAAAATTCATTTTGATGTTATATTTACACGTTTCAAAAATTTGATCAAAATATTTTTTCAATATGCTTCAAAATCTTTTGATAAAAATTTGATCAAAATTTGTTGAAGCTAATTTACACTATTGGTAAACTTTTTATATTGAAAATATTGACTTTGATCAGCTGTTTTGCTTCTTCTGTGAAATAATTTATTATTATAAAAAAAAACAATTAATAAGAATGGACGACGACACAATCATCATAGCATCAACATTTTTATTATTCGAGGAAGAAGTAGCGGCTAATAATGCACAAAAAAGAAGAAAACAAAAGGAACATTGGGTTCGACCTTTTCTTTTGGAAGGTAGTGGAATGTATGTCTCTTTTAGGGAGCGATTGAAAATGAATGATCCCGAACTATACAAAAACTTTGTGCGAATGTCACCAGATGATTTTGATTATTTGCTTAATCTCGTCACCCCATCAATAGCAAAGGCCAATACTAATATGCGGGAATCTATATGCCCCGGAGAACGCCTGGCCATTACGTTGAGATTTTTAGCAACTGGGGACAGTTACGCAAGTCTGATGTTCTTGTTTAAAAGATCAAGATCATCGGTATGCAATATTGTGCCTGAAGTCTGCGCTGCATTATATAAAGTATTAAAAAATGATTTTTTAAAGGTAAAATATAATTTATTAAATAATAAACATATCAAAAATAATATCTATTGGTACAGATGCCAGCAACAGAGGAGGAATGGGAGAGTATTTCCCAAAATATAAATAAAACGTGGAATTTTCCCAATTCAATCGGGGCATTAGATGGAAAACACATCGATATTATAGCACCAGCACACTGTGGAAGCGCATATTTCAATTATAAAAAGAATAACAGCATTGTTTTGATGGCGCTTGTGGATGCAAACTACAATTTTATTTACATCGACGTTGGTGCAAAAAGTAGAGAGTCCGATGGCGGAGTATTCAGTAGATGTTCGTTATCGAATGGATTATATAATAACACGTTGAATTTGCCGCAACCGAAACCACTGCCCTGTAGACAAAAACCTATTCCATATGTGATTGTTGCAGATGATGCGTTTCCCTTAAATTCCAATATTATGAAACCATATAGTTTTCGGAATCAAAACACGAAGGAACAAATTTTTAATTACAGGTTGTCTAGATTTAGGCGTGTTTCGGAAAACGTGTTTGGATTAATATCAGCCCGATTTCGCGTTGTCAGAAAAACAATGGAACTTTCCCCACCAAATGTTGTCAAAGTTGTTCTCGCAGTATGTGCATTACACAATTTTTTGAACAAACGCAAGTGTGGTACCTATGCACAAACAAGAGACTACGACCAAGTGAATGCGGATGGATCTATAACGGATGGACTATGGCGTGAAGAAGTGTGGACAGAGAATATTTTGTCTTCGATAAAACCATTGTGCATTCAAGGTCGTCAAAGCGAAACAGCCAAGCTCATTCGACAAGAATTCACGGAATATTTTTTAAATGAAGGAGAAGTTCCATGGCAATACAAGCATATTTATTAAAAATTAATTAAAAACACAATAAATCGAAATAAAAAGTTCAATTCATTTATTTGGCAACTTCAAATCACGTTATGTTTCTATATAAAAAATAAAATTAAAATATTAAGAAGAAATCACATTCTGTTCACATATAAAATATTAATATAAAAAAATTTAAAACAAAGTTAATTGTTTTGCTCTGCTTCAAATGAGTCGATGACATTATTAATTCGAGTTCTCAGTCTGAAAATACAAGTTCGTATCAAATATTATTTGCGTACTATATATTTCAAATTCACCTGCGAGCATTTGACTCTGAATATGCAGAAAGCTGCTGCTCAACATACTCTCCATAGCACTTCTGCCAACTTATGTCTTCTTTTCCTTGTGACACTTTCTGAGATAGGAATTGGCCAAGTTTTTCGTAAACTTCTGAACGCTGACTGTCGATTTCATTTACTTCATGCACTTTTCTACGCCTTGCAGGAGTACTATTTTCGAAAGCAGCACTTGAAAGCGAACATTGACCTTCCAAATTCTGAAACTGCTCTTCAATATCAATACAATCCTCAAAAGCATAATTAATTGAGGTCTCGTATCTCACAGTATCTAAAAAGTGTAGGGCTGCAAAATATTCATATTTTGATACATAAGTAGCGCCACCTTGTCCACTTTTGGAGGTATTTATTTTTTTGTGCTCCGCCTTCAATATATAATACTTTTAAATGTGATCAAAACATACAACAAAAAAAAAAAAAAAAAAAACTTACATTATAGCGTGATCGCACTGCGTTAAATTGTGCTTTGCAGTCGGCTATGCAATGATTCGTTGCATCAGCAATTTCTGACCAACATTTCTCCTTTTCATTTCGGTTTCTGTACCCATCAATTTTAAAATTCCAAATCGGTTCGCGTACTTCAACCATTTCGATGAACAGTCTCAGTTCATCTCCTGTCCACTTTTTCTGTTGCTTACGATTTTTGCGCAAATTATCATTTATGTTATCACAAAAAATATTGATATATTATTCCACAAATAGGTACATACATATATAGTTATTAAATATGTAATACTTACCAACTCATATTAATTTACTAATTTCAATTGTATGTATTCTTTAAGAAATATTGACACTCGCCGCCAAAAACATTTGTAAATAAAAACAGCTGATATGTATTGAATCAAAAGAATGAACATGCTGTCAAATTATTTATAGTTATCAATATTGCCAGATGCGATTTTGATGCTCATTTACACGGCATTAATAAAATCTTCAAAAGTTTTGTTCAATAAATTTTGATCAATAAATTTTGAAGAAATTTTGCTGTTTACACGAGTTTGAAGCATTTTGAAGAGAAATTTTGAAGATAATTTCAATCGTGTAAATCTAGCTTAAGTTATTGATTATAACTGGAATATGCATAAAATTCTTATAAATGTTGTTATTGAGATGAAATCAACTAAAACAAACTTAAAATAAATAGAAACTACGATAGAATATTTTATGATGTTCGCCCCATAATAGGTGATTTGGTGGTGGGTACTTGTTTGTTATATATATATTAACAAATAATTCATGTTTATGTAATATATTATTTAATAAACTAGCCCCAAACCGTAACCAATTTTGTACAAAAAAAATCTTGAAAGATCATAGAAATTACTTTTGCAGTTAATTTAGAAAAATGTTTGGTAAAAACATTTTAAACTTCACTGTATATGGAAATGTACGTAAAGGCATTTGTAAGTAGATATGTATGTACATATGTTTGGGTGGTAGAATGATTTTACATATACATACATACATGTATATAATAGACATGAATACTTCAAATGTAAATAAACTAACAAAATATTTGTGTATGAAAGTGCTTGACTTTATTTTCTGATTTTATTTTGTCATATCTTTTATTTTGGGTTAACAATAATTTTCTTTTTCACTTACTGATACAAATACTTAGATTTAAATAAATTCATAGGGATCATATGGGTTGCATTCATATAAAAATATAATAAAAATATTTAAAACTAATGTGTTCGGAGGTAAATATTTATGTAGATAGATGTAAATATTTAAACAATACATATTTTCTAATTTATACTTACATATATGTATGTATGTTGGTGCATATAGAATCAGGTATCTGTATCTTTAAAATGAAAATTTAAAGTTTTTATTAAAACAAATTGCCAATTTGCTGTTGGCAAAAACTGGATATTTAAGTCTAGCAAGAATTTTATTATTATATAGTGTTTATGGTAGAATATAACTATGAATTTAATATCTCAGTTTATTCAATTATTATTAGACGACACTGAACTAAGGTATACGTTTGTCATTCCGCGTGTAACATTAAGAAATATTCATCTGAGACCAAACAAAGTATACATATTAGGGATGCCAAACGGGACTGGTTTTTAAAATCCCGGCATCCCGAAATCGGGATTTTCGGCATTGGCCTCCCTAATACATATTCTCGAGTCTTATGAAATTATAGATTGAGCTATATTTGTCATACTCTCACGTAAAAAATACAAAATCTACATAGAATCGTTTATCATTCTCTAAAATCGATTCAGTTTAACGAGAATTATGAATCAAAATGTGGGACAACCTCCACGAAATTTGTTTTAGTATTTTGTTCATATGTACTGCAGTTTATCCCATGAAATTTCACACACTTTCTAGATTAAAATACTAAACTCTAGAAAAATGGTAAGAATCGGTCTATGATTTCTTCTTTCCACATACAAATTTCTTCCAGAATATAGATCTATGGATAATAAGTACCTTAGAACTTATGAACACAAAATTTGGCACAAAGAAGTTTTGTATTAAAAGAAATGATAAGATCAAAATTTTTTTAGGATCGATCCCTACTTTCGAAAATCAATTAAATACTCATATATATACTAATCGGTGTGACGAATTTTATTAAAATTCCATATATTGTTAGTAAAATAAAACAGTTTGTGAAAAATAGAAATTGTGTCTTGTGGTGACATAATTAGTTTGACCATATTTATAATAATTGTTTGGAACGATAAAGTATTATAATTACAATTTAATAGAACTTTAATATTTTTCAATTTGTAATTTTCACCTTTTTAACTATAAAATATATTAAAAATATATAAATATTTTATACTATAAAACATGTTCTAAGTGAATTTTAAAAAATATTTTTGCCTACGTTAGTTGAATGAATTGATGTTATTCAAAATAATTTGTTAAAACCGAAAACAATTTTGAATTATTATTCTCAAAATGTTTAAAATGTCAGAATATGTATATATTTTCGCTAAGGGGCTGTTCACAAATTACGTACATTACGTATAACATAATAACTTCAAAATAATAACAAAAACTTTTATTTAAAAAATAATAATATAATTCATGTACATGTGTATGTATATGTATATAACTAAAAATACATACATATTTTTAACGTGTAATTAAAATGCAATTATTAAAAATTCGGGTTTGAAATTAATGCCAATCATTTGCTTTGATGCGTTTACATTTGGCACATTTTAATTATCAGTCCATGGAAAAGTAAAATATTCATCCATTGATAAAACGTGCTATCTATTTCCTTTAGCTGTATCACCTACAACATTTTCACAATTTGTTTCATCAATGTTATCATCGTCAAACCATTCCACATCTTCACAACCTTCTTTCAAAGAAATGATGGCCATTAGCTCATTTCGTCTCCTGGCTGCAATACGTACCGCTGTCGTTTTTTTTTTATTTTACAGTCATTGGTGATTTGTGGTGTATGCTTTTAGCATGATCTTTTAGCATCACCTGAGATGCAAAGTACATTTTACAATTTAAACATTTTGAACCGACGGACAATAATAATCGTACGGTATGTGCGTTGGATCATCTTTAATTAAAGATGGTAAGTTTAAACTATTCAACAAAAATAGTGGGCAAAAGTTTGATGTTTCTCCACTTTTTCTATCGGCTGCAACTTTTATTCCGACATCGGTTTGAATAAGAGGAATCAATTTTTTTCATTACATTAAAATAACTGCTTCTGGGTTTTGAACAGCAACTTTGGGCATCACACTTAAGAATTTGAGTGCAATACTGACTCGTTTGGACATCGTTCACCAAAATATTTTCCTGAAGTATTTCTGATTTATTGTAATGTAATACCCTGCTGTTGGAATGGGAAGTAATACTCAAATTGTTAAGTTTATTAAAAAAACTAGATGTCAATTATTTTTCACGCGACCAGATAATACAACTGTAGAAGTTTAAACAATTAGAGATCTAACTAAAAAAGACTATGGGAGACTTTGAGCTGCTAGCTTCAGCCGGGAGGGGGTTCGTTGTCCTATTAGAGAGATAATTCCATTAACAGAAAATTTCATAGACTCCCTTTAACACAAATCGTAAAGATAAATACCCCAAACTGGATTAAAGCTAATTTTATATCTGACAAGGTTAAAAAAAAACTCTCTGATGTTATAGAGTTTAAGCGCAATTTACCCACCAAATCCGATGCTCTGAGGACGCTTTTCATTTAACTCAGAACCCCTAACTACATTCACAATCTAACCCTTTCAATCACATTTTAGACGAAGACACTTTGTTTCAGATTCACCAATTCATTTTTAAACAATTTTATTCAATTAAAATAAACATTTTGTAATAGACTAAAACCGATCGAATTTATAAAATAAAAAAGAAATATGTAAAGAGCTTCATTAAGCAAATGTATAAAGATTAGATGCTATTCTTAAATTTAACTAAATTATTAACGTGCGTTACTCAATCTAAATATTCATGAAAGTGTTTACAAAACGTTTACGTTGACGGTTGTACTTTACTAGATGTTTCTATTGCAATTAGTTCTTGTGATCAATGAATATCATTACACTTCAAAATGTATAATAAAAAAAGAAACAATGAAATCAAAACAGAATAATGAATGAAATAATTTATGGTATATCAATATCAATATTCTACAATACTGTTGTTGTTATGTCCCTTTCTTTTTCTGCTAATTATTTTGATGTGTATAAAAAAAATATAGTTATATGCAAGAATAAAGATTTTGTTATAAAATAATTGTTTTTGTATTTACACTCACCAAACAAATAATTGACGTATGTTGAAGGCCTCCAGCAGATCGATAAAGATGTTTATGCAGATGATGATTAGCTAGATGATTGTGTTAAATTTTTGTTCTTGCATTTACATATGTAGAATTATAGGGGATGGTCAAATATAATTTCAAATAGTTGAACTAAATCAATAAAAAGTTAAAAGATATAAATATTAATCACTTTCATAAATTTAAAAATTGAATATTGATACCACGTAGACCATTTGTGTCTAAAACTAATAATCCATATATATTCTTAGAGAGAAGGAGTTTGTTTTTTCTTATTAAATTTATGCAGCTAAAGTTTCTTAAAATCTAGAGCTTTAACAAAATGATCTTGTCAGCAAGGCAAAAATGATTTTCCTTCCCAAATATAACTCTCAATTTGGAGTTGGAGTTGAATAAATTTTGTTCGTCTTGGGTTATAAAGATTTTCCACTTGCCACTTGCCAATATGTTATTCTTCGGATTTATGGAATGCTCAAATAATGATGGAATGTTATAAAGCCGATAGAGGCTGAATTTATGGGTCTAAAATTTGAAGTTAAAAAAACACGTGAACCCTTATTTTACTTAAAAGAAATATTAATACATTACCATAAATTTATATCACGAAGATTAAATAGATGCACTTCTTGGTCGCAAGTGCGTTATAAATGGAATCTTCGTGGAGGACTAGAAGCAGCTAATCCTCTCTAGACTTTAGACGCAGTTTTAGTCAGTTGAGCAATAACTTAGTCAATCAATAATTTATATTTAAAATACTTTTCCGATTTACTTGTTTTATAAAAATACTAAGTTTTAATCTGGAAATCAAAAGTTTGACCTCGAGATGAAAATGATTTTTCTGGATACTTTTATCACTGTTCTATTTTTAATGGAGATACTTAGTTAGGAAGAACGAACGTCTTGTCTTGCTGACATTTAGTTGTAAAAGGAAGTATAACAATTTTTATAAGACCACATTGATTAGTTTGGTTTCTATAGGACGTTTTTACACTCAAGCGAATATAAACCAAAAGAAAAATGAGAACCATATGCGAAATATGTAATCAATTATTGGTACTTTACGTTTTTATGCACCGATATGTTATGACATACTAAACTGTTAATATACATTAATGTTAATTTAAGTCCACTGCTAAATACACTTATGTTAATAACATGTACAATTATTGAAATTGTCATCTCTATGTATTAGCAAATACTCAAACCCTTTTATACACTTCTTTATTGGTAAAAGGCAGGGCTGTCAGATATGGCGATTTCTCGCCAAACGTGGCGATTTTGAAACGTGTTTGGCGTCGAGATTTTCCGTTTGGCGACATGGCGATTTTTTGGCGATTTTTGATATCACTGGCGATTTTCTTGGCGATTTTCACCAAAACATCTATAATAAATTATGTGATGAAAAAAATCGTCTTTTTTTGGTTTTTATAAATCCATTTGTCAACGAAATGAATCATCTGAATTTGGAATTTCAATCGGACAGCATGGATGCAGGAAGCATGCATGAAAAAATGTATTGTACACTTCTTATGTTTTCAACAAAAGTTTTCAAACCTTCTGTTTTATATAATACTGAAAACAATGAAAAATTTTTCAATGATTTACATGCAGCTATTGATAATTTGCGGCCCTATGTTCCACTGGGAATTAAAGGATTAAATATATATTGATAATTCAAATTCATTTTTGCCTCTAAATGTAATTGATTTTGGAGGAGAGTTTGATACAGAATTAAGAAAAGCGAAATTGAGCGAAGTAGAAATACTCGTACTTAAAGAAAACTGTTTTGTGTATTTAAAAAAACTTTTAAAAGAGATGATAAGCAGATTACCAGAAAATATGAACTTTTTTAAAGCTTTTGGACAATTTTCTATTTCAAAGTGTGCGAATACATTATCTCAAACTAAATTTGGCGTTGTTCAAGAAACATTAAGACCATTTATGGATCCAAATGTAGCAATAGGCGTGTATGAAACTCAATAGGGAAAACTTCCATTCATAAATTGAAATAATTATTTTAATAACGAAATTCCAACAAATTTACTTGAATTTTGGCCAAAAGTGTTTGATTATCACGATACAGCAGGTACGTACCATTTTAAGGAAATATCTTTGGCCGTTCTTACTATATTGATAGTTCTGCGTTGAAAGGGTCTTTTCAATAATGAATTGTACAAAAACTCGACTAAGTAATAAAATTCAATATGACCTTTTAGACGCTCTATTGAGAATAATTAATCATATGAGCGTAAACAAATTATGCTGCAATTCGTTTACACCGACTAATGAAATGATAAAAAAATTCAACTAAACTATGTATGAAAGTCAAGACTCTAGTAATGAAATCGCTGAGGATGAAGTTTACGAACTCTTAGACTTATCTACTTAATTTTACTTTTTTTTTTAAATATGATCTCCATTTTTATGTAACTCTCTTTTAACAAAGTTTTAAAATTTTTTAAATAGTAAAAAATACAAAAACGGATATAAATGTGTATATGTTTCACTAAAATATTGTTTAATAAGTAACAATTAATGAATTAAATAAAAAAAATGTAACAAAAACTAAAAAAAAATTATTTTTGGGGATTTTTTTTTGGTTTTTTTTCAATTTTTGGCGATTTTTGACTTAAAAATTGAACTAGTTTTTTTTTTGTGTAAACAAAATTTATTTCTTTTAAATAATAAAAAAATTAAAAACTGAACAAAATCGGATTTTGGCGAATTTTGGCGATTTTTTACATCCGTTTTGGCGACGAAGCTCAAAAAAATCTGACAACCCTGGTAAAAGGTGTGATCATATTTTTCATCTTAAAGCAAATAAATTAAGTTGAAGAAAAAAAATTTAAAAAAATAGAAATTACGAAATAAAAAAAAATGTTCATTACATTATCTGGTTCAATATATTCACCAACAGTTGCAAAATTATCAAAAATTATGTTACTCCAGGTTTGTGCGAGAGGCTCGCCTGCTTGTTGAAAATTTTGCTTTTCTAAATCTTGGTCTTTTGTTTGTCCACGTTAGTCCAAATTTTACATTGTAAAAGGGGACTTATGAAAAGATTGAAAAAATATCACAACAAATTACGGGCATACTTTTAGGAGCAATACTTTGTGACTTTGTTTTTGGTTTGGCGAATCGCAAACTTTCGCTTATTGTAGATTTATGTAAACAAATAAATGAATCAAAATTTTGCATATAATAAACACATTTGGTTGTTACGTAACATTTTTAAGAGACCTCCCCCTCCCTCCAACGTAACAAATCGTAACAAAACTCATACCTTCTCCCCTCCCCCTAGAGCGTTACGTAATTTATGAACAGCCCCTAATAGACCATTGAAAGAGTTATTAATATTTTCATTATTATTAGACATTCTAATTAAAAACTCGTTCATAATCCTAGTTGCCATCAAAATGTATGGACATTATAGTTAAGAGGCACATTGCACCAACGTTGTTTTAATTTCAGTTTCTTATATAAGAAAACATCGTAAGTTAAAATGAAAACAAGGTAATACGGGCGATTGTCTTTAAAAGGAACAATCAAACTATCTATTTTCAAGTTAATTTCATATGCATTGATGCATCAAATGCTTTAGATGAGCAGCACATTCAACACAGAATCCAAAAAAAATTTAACTCGTATACATCTGAGTCACACTGAAAAGAATACAAACAAACAATACAAAGAAGAAAACAATTTAAGAATTGAATGAAAAACTTCATTTCACAGTTAGTTGGTCAATTGAAATATGTAGTGCGAGATATATGTATATAGAGCCATGTACATACATATGTACGTAGTATTTACTAGGGCATCCATTCATTCAAAACATATTACAAATGAAATAAACAAATATAACTTTATTAAATATTTTAAAATTATTTCGATAAATTATTCAAAACTTTTTAAATATCTAATTCGAATTCCAACAAGAGCAAAAATCAATATTTTATTTGGATACCCTAAGTAGAGAAACGAATCCTTTTGCAAGTAGACATGCCTGGCTCACTCCATGAACAATAAGTAGCGGATGCTTGCTCATTTTATACATACTATTTCAGTATCTTACCAGATGTTGTTATTTTTCATCGGTTTAACGCCTGTTAATAACTGTTTTATTGTAACACATCATCAAACTCTTTCTTCTTTGATTGGTTGCTTCCAATAGCTGTGAGAATGCTTATTATGTTGTTTGAATAGGAGTTCATACGACTACATTCCGGCATAAGTTTGAACTGAATGACTTCTATAGTATACATAGTATGTATGATTTCAATGTCATCATTGCCTAATAACAGTCGAGGCCACCAAACTAAACTATCCTTAGATTAAAAAGTGATCAAAGTCATGTGGCAAACTGTAATTTGCAAGTATGTAGTAATTGTGAAATCTGACAAAACTGCTTCAGCATGGATAAAATATTGTCAAATCGTCTATAAATAGACTTTGCATAGCTTTGATGGGTCTTTGTGCATTCCTTGATCACCCAACTATAAGTATACATACATACATATGTAGGTACATACTACATTTTAGTTCGGCAAAGAGTTTAAGAATCAAATATTTTCATTTAAATTTAAAAGTTATTTATAAAATTCCAGTCTGATTGAAATATTTTTGGAATAAAATACTATCAGTTTTCTAAGTAGAACTGATATTTGTTTATTATGATTTGTTTTTCTCAAGTGTTTATTTAATTTCATTACCAAAGACTTGACTTGATCTATGATAAATATGTATGCTAGTATGTTTTTCGGAAATGGTCCTTATATGAGAAGTATGACATATAATGGACCAATCTTTATTAAATTCGATATGGCGATTTCAATATCTACATATGAGGATGATTAATGTCGAATTTCAACTTGATAAGTGAAAGTGGTCTACATAGTTATAGGAAATGTGACTATTTATGAGCCTATCGTTATAAAGTTTAATACGTTGAGAATTATTCGCTCGAATTTTAACCTGACAACAATATTCATAACATTTTCGTAATTATGCATTTTTAAGTGATTTTCGGAAGTGGATTTTATATGGGGGCTACGATCAAATAAGGACCGATTTAAACTAAATACTGTTTTCTGATTTCTCTTTACATGAAACTTATTTTTGCTGAATTTGTTTATGGATACTGCTTTTTAAAAACCAATTTGTGTGATAATAGAGGCATATTCCAAGAAGACATTTAAATAGGGGCTCTAATTCTGAAAATGTTGAGCAGGACTTGTTCTTTTATAGTAAATGCAATATGTGGCATATTTCATGATATTATTTGATATACAGCGTTGTCAACTTTGAAATTTCAAAACGCACCAAAATGGAGAAAAAAGCGCATAATTATAAAAAAAAGAATTTCGTTTTTGTTTCAAATATTTATTGAATTAATTTGAAATTTTTTAATATCATAAATTCTATAAAAAACGATCATTAGTAAAAGTAATAATAGTAAAAGCCTTTTTTAATAAATGAGCTAATAAAGATAAAATAAGTATTTAACCACTCAAAATTTAACTCACAATATGATATTCGGAACTGAACTACTAATTGATAAAAAAGCTAATTTCAGTACATATTTGGTACTTTTTTTATATATTTTTGTTTTCTAGTTAAAGTACTTCTATTTGATTTTTTCCAATAAAATTTGTTAGGATTCCACTGGTAGTCTAACCCTGGTTGTTCGTCTACAGTTCAGTAGACCAAACCATCAGGTTATACAAGAATTTTTATTTACATGTTTAAAATCTTAATTTGATTTTCAAACAAAGATTTTTGAAGAATTTGATTTCATTTATCATACATTCGTATTTAAAATACATTTTTTCATCGTATAGATTTCATGAGTTATGAATTATTAGAAAACTGTAATTCAAAATTAGTAAAAATAAAGATTTCATCACATTTTCCAAAAAAATTAAAAAAACGCACCGAAATACACAAAAACAATTTTACAGTGTTTAATGAAATGGTACTCAAACACGTGTATTTTATTGTAGAAAGATTTTTTTTCACACTGAAACAAAAAGTTGTGTTGAATTTACTTTGGTGTCACCAAAAATTAAAAAGCGAACCGTGCACCAACTAAAGAATTTTTCGCCATCAATAATGTAAAAAAGCAGCAAAAATGGTGCGAAACGCACCAAGTTGGCAACACTGTTGATATATGTACATTTAAAGATTATAGCAAAACATTTTTGAAAAATAACGAGGGTGTTGACGGCTTTTGCCCATTTGCAATACTAAATACAATAACGATTACATGCTTACAGCAATTGTACCTGCAATAAATTACTCAATGTAATCAATATTCCAAGCCTGATAAATTCATGCAAAATATATTTGTTGTGGTAAGAGAATGAGAATGTGTTAAAAAGTGTATCGAGGCTTAAAAAAACCTAAATTTAAAACATTTTGAAAAAATAAAATAAATTGATTAAAATTATAACCACAAAATATGTGGGAAAGCTTAAACTAATATTAATTTTACATTCTTTTGATGTGTATAAAAGCATCGATAAAAATGTATGCTGGGTTATGGTATAAATTAAAAATCAAAATTTTATTAACATTTTTGGATATATGATAAGCAATGTGTCAAAATATATACAAACCATATTTTAGAAGCCAAAAGTAGTAACACAACAAACGCTAGAATAAGTTTAACTTGTCATGCCAGTCATGACAGCTGTCAGAGTTTCCATAAAAGCTCTTATAATGTAGATAAATTTGAATACAGTATATGTACAAGTAAATCCATATGTACAAGCAAGCACAAACTCAGTCATACATATGTATTTGAATATTTGAAAATATTTGTGTATAGTGCAGGATATTTACAATAAAAAATGAAGAAAGACAATTTTTCATAAATCCCGCTATTGTTATTGGAGGTACTTTACAGATTTGAATACATTTACAGGCGCAATGACATTTCCAATATACATACATACATACAACGATTCAAATAAATGATATGCGCAAAAACCACAATAAATTAAAAATTGTTTAATTACTTTTTATGAATTTCTGTTATTAAGGATTTCTTTCTAATGGATTTAAACATAAAGAAATGAATAGGTTAAATCCAGCGTCATATCAAGTTGAACGCAATGAAAAATTAAATTTTTGCTTTAATTAATGCTTAGCAAATAAGTTTAAATGTTAACTATATATTTTATAAAATTGTATAATATTTTTTTAAAGAAAAAAACGAGAGATTAATGGCCGAATTCACAGTCTTTAGTTAGCTTATGACAAACGCTTAACTAATGATTCTCTATTCGCAATGTTTAGTTTGCTTAATGCTTAGTTTTAGTTAGAATAACAAGTAATAGTTAAACAATAGTTAGTATTTTAGTTTACCAATGGTTAACTAATGACTGAGAATTCGGCCGTTAGAGGTAGTGCTGGCAAATTCTACTACTTTCCATTACTCAATAATATTCAATACTTTTCATTTGGGTACTCAATACTACTCGATACTTTTAACGGATTTTTTGAAATTGTAACGCATAGTTTTTATCTGAAAATTGAAGTAGTTTCTTCAAAAAATAAAAATAGATCTTCAAGTATTATTGGTTTTGTATGCCTTTTATTATTAAATCAAAAATAAATGTAAAGTTAACTTTTAATTCAACGTTAACAACAACTTAAGAAATAATAGACAGCTTTATTTCGGAGGTTGGTTTAATTTTGTAACTTACAGATTGTTTTTTTTTTATACACTGATGTATTTTTATGCACTATTTTACCCACTCAACTTGATTAAAAAATACAATAACTACTTTTGAGTATTGAGTATCCAAAATAGGGCAAATACTCGATACTCGGTACCCATTACTCAATACTTTGCCAGCACTAGTTAGAGGCATAAACATTTTTAGGTCATTGATTACAAACAAATTAATTTTATTTTATAGAAACAAATTATTATTATTTTAATCATCTAGCAAAATTGTTTTTATGTGCTGTTAAAATAGCTAATGCATTTAATAAGTCATCTTACATCCGATTTGTTATTTTACAGCAAAGTTTCCAGTCTTTCGCATTATAAAGGTTCAATTGTATTTTTGAAGTTTTTAGTTAATTTGTCAATAACATCAAACGTTTTTTAATTTTGAATATGTATTTTTGTTCGACCTTTATTATTTCAATTATTACTAATTTTTCAAGCTTGAGGTCTTTTTTTAAATATAAAAACTTTTTAACTTTTATTTTAAAACCAATATTTCGGCACTTCATTGAGTGCCTTCGTCAGGGTTTTTTTTCTTTCTAATTTTACAAATTTTTAACAAATTATAACATATTTAATAATAACTGACAAATTAAAATATTTTCAAATTCAAAAAACAAAAAAATATTTTTCAAATGAAACTTGATCTATATGTAAATAAATTATTTTTTAACTTCCGTTTCTATTCTTATAAATTAAGTGTCTATAATTTTGTGCTACATTTTCAGTGTCTGAATTAAAATTAATTCTCGAAATTGTCGGAACCTTTATAATTTGTAACATTTCTAACATAAATCTACGTTTATAATTATTTTCTGTGTTTAAAACCGTTGTATTTTCAAAATCTGGATAATGGTTTAGATTAGCACAATGAGTTGATAAAGCTGTTTTTTGTGATATATTTCTACATCTTTGATCTGATTTATGTCCTGCTATCCTAATCTTTAGTTTATTCTTCGTTGTACCTATATATACTTTATTACACTGTCCACTATCATTTCCCTTACATGGTATTTTATAAACAATATTTGGCATATCCATTCTCTTTATTTTATCTTTCATTTTAGCAAATAGTTTACCTACTTCGTTAAAAGATTTATGAGCTATTTTGTATATTTTGTTATCATATATATTTGATTTTTCTAATCTTTCTGAAAATTTTGGTATATATGTTACCGACTTATAAATCCTCTGTTCTGTAATACTATTTCGGTTATTTATTCTATAATTATCATGTCGTATTAATAAATCTGTTACTAATTGTTTAGGAAAGCTATTATCAGTTAAAATATTTGAAATCTTCTTTTTATTATCTCCATGAAATTCTGAATCACTTATTTTTAGAACTCTTTCTATAAAATTTTTAGCTGTATTAATACTTATTCTCTTTGGATGTTTCGAGAAATAATTAATAATTCTACCAGAAGATGTTGGTTTTTGATACCATTTATTTTATGTAACGAACCATTTCAGTCGGGTCTTATCTTTCAGAAGAGGGTGCTACTAAATAGTCCGGCCGTGCTCAGGGATAATGGGGGGGATCTTTCTTCTGATTAAATAAGCCAGTTCGTTAACTTAAAAATAAAAAAATTAGTAGCATCAATCCCTAGAAACGACTACCAAAAGTATATTGAGAAGAGAAAAAAAAAACTAAGTGAGTAGAGATATAAATGAACTATATTGGAATAGATACTTGGTGTAATTTGACCTATTCCTGTCTATACCCTCCCTTAACCTTTGCTATTCAAGACTAATTAAATTTATGTAACGGACCGACCACTAAGGCTCCAATTATCTAAAGACTATGCTACCTGTTGTTCCGGCCGTGCTCAGTGAAATTGGGATGGTTCTTGTCTTTATCTAATTGGATTTAGATTCGATACAAAACTTATTTAATTTAAAAAGTAAAAAAATAAAAATTTGAATTGGAAAACTAAAAGGAAGAGAATAAGATGTTATTATCTCTTCAAAGATCTGTACCCACCCTTACATTCATGAAGAATGTGTGTTTTTTTACAGGTTTGTTTTTCGAAAAGAGATAAAACTGGCATTTTGTGGTCAAATCTGGCAACTCTAATGTCATTTATGTTCAGTTTGGTTTGCCATTTCATCATGAACAGGTTGACAAAGGAACAAAGCTTGCAAATCGTGCAAATTTATTTCGAAAGTAACAGTTCAGTTCGCGAAGTTTACCGCAAGCTCCGTCCATTTTATGGTCGACATAATCGTCCATCAGAGCAATTAATTCGGTTAACCATGGATCGTTTTCGCACTACGTTTACTCTATGTGATAATACGCATCCGCAGAGACGTCGAACAGTGCGCACCGAAGAAACAATTGCCGCTGTAGAGCAAAGTGTTGAAGAGGACCCGAATTAATGGAGACCGGTATAGAGCCATGATAACCGACTATTTTGTTCCCGAATTGGATGGCATGAATGTGGATGAGTTGTGGTTCTAACAAGACGGCGCTACATGGCAGCTACATGCCTGAAATCATATTTAAACATTAATGGCATAAAACTATCCTTCCAATAAAGCCAAATTGATGGTCATTAAAACGATTTTCTTGTGTTTTATTTTAATTCGAAGTTCTATACCTCTCAAAAAAACACCCTTTATAAGTACCTACTGAAACATACTTCTCTACGTCTACTAATATTTTTACATGTTCCACATTATCCCATTATCTGCTCTTTTTATTGCGTACTTTAATTTAGAAAAGACCAAGACACACAATGTTTGCCTTGAGTTCAAGGATTGTCTCTGTTCACATACACTCGCTCCTTCAAATAACCCCAAAGCAAATAGTCGGGTGCTGTCAAATCTGGCGATCGTGCTGACGAAATAATTTCCGAATTTCTGGAAATTAATCGCCCTCCAAAACTTTGACTTAAAAGTGCCATTGTGTCTCGGGCAGTATGGGCAGTGGCTCTGTCCTGCTGAAACCACATACCAGGTCTGTTTTCAAGAGCAGGGAGTAAAAAATTTTCTATCATAAACCGATAACGCTCTCCATTTACGGTTACAGCACTTTCATCTTCATTCTCGAAGAAGTAAGGCCGAATGACATTTTCAGATGTGATTCCACACCATACTGTACATCTGATGGGGTGCAATTGGCGTTGATGAATGCTTCTTGGATTTTGAGAACCCCAGAACCTACAGTTCTGCTTATTACCAAAGCCATTCAAATGAAAATGAGCTTCATCACTCATAATCAAATTTTAATAAAGTTGATTTCATTTCTGGCCAACTTTTGAAATTTAACTGCAAAATTTAGACATTGCCGTTGATCTGCGGTTTTTAATTCTTGCACCAATTGCACCTTATATGGGTATAACTGTATATCTTTTTTTAAAATGCACCGTAGTGACGTACGAGACATTCCTAGCTGAGCAGAATGCCTTCTGGCAGATGTTTCTGGTGCTTCGTTAACACTTTGCTGTACTCGTTCAATATTTTCCGCAGTGCGACTTAAACGCTGCCATCTTGGTGATGACGATCAAATAAGCAACGAATCATTGCTTCAGAGGGCGAAATTCTGACGTTAAAATATCGACGATATGCTCTTTGCGTTCAAATAATTGATCTCTGGTTTAAATAATAAAATTCTATTGTTCTGGTTCTCTGTTCAGTTGTGAGCCTCTCCATTATAAATCCTCCAAGTGTTGTCTATGTAATCTGAAAGAAAAATTAAAAAAAAAGTAATAAACAAAAAAATTATTAAACTTTTACACCCCTTGGTTTCTTGTGGCCACCCTGTATGTTAGAAATGTTAGAAATTATTAATGTACCAAAAAATCTTAGAATTAATTTTAAAGTAGATACAGATAATGTTGCTCAAACTTATAGACACTTATAGCATAGTTCTGTATAACGAGTGTATTCTCAGGCGAACGAGTGGTACACGGGCGAGTACGTAAACAAATGAGTTTCTATAATACACTCGTCTGACTTACGTTAGTTACCTTGGTAATATTGAGTTGTTATATTGCATTATTGCCAAATTATTTAATTAGATATTTTGTTTACTTTTTTCCATGTTATTAGTCAATATTTTAATATTTAGGTGCAACCCTAGAAACCAAAATAAAAACAGCTGTGTTTTATTTACAATACAAAAATAATTTATGTGAATTGAAACTGCTATGAATTTTTTAATTTTGTAATAAATTGAATGAAAAATGTTTCAATTTATCGCAATTAACATTGAAATTGAAAGTTAAGGTAGTGGACAACAGTTTATGCTGTAGAAATATACGAAATAATATATAAAATATTGTTTTGTGATGCACACAAGCACTTATTTCTACTCGTCTGTTTTTGACATTAGGACGATTGAAATTTCAATATAGAACCCATAAAAAAGATAGTCTTACGTTTTTACTCAAGAGAATTGACACTAGTGTTATAGAACCCCAAAACTAATTTTTGTACTCATTTGGGCGAACATTTTGAGTCACTCGTTATACAGAACTATGCTATTAATTTCGAAAAATAAAATATAATTGATTTCTGATCATCATCAAACATGATCATCATCAAATATGATCTGCTAGCACGGTGTTTTAATTATTATACAGAGTTTGGCTAATAAATTATGGAATCCACTTCTATAATTGTATGTATGTTAATACATAGCGTATTAAATGTTAAATTGGATCAATCTAAAATATATTTTGTATTTTTACTCAAAATCACATTATTTGTATTTCTCTACTAAAAGCAAGATATGCTACTACGACTTTGGCTTGATATGTCTGGCAAAGTGTATAAGTATATGATTATAATTGTAATTGTACTTATAACTCAATAAAAAAAAAAATTAAATAATAATTTAAACAAAATGCAAAACTATCAAAATTGATATCGTAAATAACATACTGAATTTACTGAAAACTGGCAACACAAATATCCTTGCACATTTAAATTAAGTATTTTATAATTATGACAGTTTTCATTTAAACATCATCATCACCATCATGACCATCTGCATGTTCATTATCGTTGTCATGATCTCATGGCTTCAAGCGCAACAGTTGCATGTGCCAGTCATTTATAGTGTTTTAGTGTCCTTCGAAACTTAAAGAAAATAACAAAGAAATAACAATTTCTCCACAAAAATAAAAAACACAATCTTTTGTTTCTCTGAGCATACTTTGAAAGTGACACTTTATGGTTGTTGATGCATCTTTTGTTTCAACTTAAATAAAGTGATGTGAAAAGTATTTATCACACAAATGTTTCAGTTTGTGTCACAACACAACACAACAAAAAAAAAACATAAACTTGGAAAAATAGAGATAGAAGATGATGGTTTAGACAACATAAGAGTGCGAAACTGCACATTCAATCTGTTGAACTAGATTTGAAATTTAAATCGGATGCGTTTATTTACAATATTGTTACATTAGGAATTTGGAGAAAATTTTAAAATCTTCACGTTTGATTTAAATGCGACCAAGCTATTTTACTGCAACAATAAACATGTCGAGTCGGTTTTGAAAGCAGCGAAGAAGCCAAATAGTTTTGAAAAGTAATAAACTAGAAACTCACGGGCTGTATAAGGATGGGCATATTTTACAATTACTTTTACAATCCTTGGGAGATATGGCGACTCCGGTGCCATGAGCTTGCATGACCTTAAAACTGAGTAGCGTTTGCTTTTTTCACCTCTTTTAAACTCGCAGCTGACTAGAATCTTATCTAAAACTACGGGGTTAGTTTGAAGCCTGGGAATTTGTACCTCTCACCCTGCTGGTAATTGGTTAAAAGACTGATGCATGTTTGAGCAACAAACCAATTTGCCTCCAGGTGGTATTGCTGTAACAGCAAAGCCATTGAAAGAAGTGGTGACGCTTAGCTCTGTGCTCAGGAAATGTATGGGACTGTGGTTTTCGTGGCATATGTGTGCTGACGATCCGCCCTGGACACTGTTACATAGCGGCCTGTGACAACCGCATTAATCTCTCGTTCTTGGCAGTGGTGATCGGTTAGTGCGCTGTTGAGTTTGCTGTTTATCTAGTAATAGTCTTGAGTCATGCTAATTGACAAAGGTATAAATGGCTGGGCTTGGATAGCCCAAGGTGTACGAGAAATTGCAAATTGTATATTTCTGGCAAGTTCATACAAGTATGCTCTTTGCAAGACATACATAATGTAATGAACACGTTGATTTATGGAATTATACCTCACCTTTTTACATAGAAAGAATTCCGAAGCTTTGGCAAGAGCAGGATTGCCGGAGCCATCGATAGACTAGCAACAGTCGGGCAAAGGGGGGGGGGGGGGGGTTATGTCCTCTTCTGAACCAAAAGTCTGTTTGCTACAGAGTTATTATTACAGACTCCCTTTTTAGTTAGATATTAAAATTATGAACGACTTTTAATGGACCGACTCATACAAATCAAAACATTTGCCCGTATATGGTCTTATGTAAAAAAAAGCAAAAACAAAACGTATTGTATATTTTACCAAAATGGTCAAGATGGTCAAGAAGAACTGGTTTCATCACCCTCCCAATTCCTATGCTCTAAAGACCTCTAATTTTATTAGAACCCCTTTAGAAAACAGATCACCTACATTTTATATCATCTTAAGAAAACACAAGAAAAAATACTTTTATCCAGACATCTTTAATTTCAGAAAAAATTAATTTAAAAGAAGGTGTAAGTTTTACAATTATTTGGGAATGCATTAAGCAAGCTATCATAAAATAGTTAATAAAGGAATATATAACATGTTAAACTAGTTTATTTTAACAAAAATTAACAAAATATGAAATTTAAATAAGTTAAAAAAAGAAATTTTAAATTTTAATAAATCATACAGATTTTGTAAAAAGCCTTAAATTATATATAAAAAAAACAAAAAAAAAAGTAATTCTTGAAAGTGGGAGCATTTAACATTTTGTAAACAATACCGATTTTTGTTTGCGTACACGATTACTTTTTTATTAGATTTTATATTTTAGAAATTTTATCACCAAATTATGTTGATAACGTAGTAATAAAAAGGCAAAAACAAAAGAAAACGAAAACAAAAACCAATATAAACAAAACAAAAGTTTGGTTTTAAAATATGAATTGTTCATTTGTTCATCAAATCTAATCAAAACTAATCCAAAAAATAATTGATTAGATTTCTTGATTATTTTTGATTAGATTTGATTAGTTTAACTATTTTTAACTATTTTTGTGAAAAGAAAATATTTATTTATCACATTTGTTGCTATATTTACATAATGTAACAGTTTTTGAATATTGCATAAAATTGCATACGGTGCACCCTGTTCTTAAACTAAACACTTGACACAGCTGGTTCACTTTGTTTTTGTTGTTTTGATTAGATTTGATTAGAAATGCTAATCGTCACTAATTGTGATTAGATTTTTGATTATTTCTAATCTAATCAATTAGTAATCTGAAATTTTTATCAAAATTCAATTCTAATGATTAGATTATTTTATTTTTCTAATCGTAATGATTTCTAATTCTAATCGAAATTCCCAAGCTATGCTCTGTACACACAAATTTGTTGAAATATAAATATATAAAGAAAAAATTCAATTAGAAGAAGTTACCTAAATGTAACCTAGTTGTTTGTTATTGATAATCTTTTTAATTAACTTTAGACAAATTTAATAAATTTATTATTATTAGGCTATTTGAATAACATGTTAGTTTCTTACTTTGAAAATTCTAGTACTTATTAAAGCAAAAAAAAAAAGATGGAAATTTAGAAAATAAATTGAAAAAAAAAAATAGTGAAAATTAAATTATGTATTAAAATCTAAAATGTTTCTAAGAAACTATACATGAGTTTTGATATCAACAAGAATAGTTTGTTGGAAAAGAGCATGTTCTTTTAATAAGGTATAATTAATCAAGATTTTGAGTTATTCGGATAAGGTATACTTATTAGTTTTGGTATTTAAAGTGGACGTGTGTTGAGTAATTGTGTGAGAGAACAATGATGAGTAGCTCCAACGGTGGTGTGCAACAGCTCGTTTGTTCTTTCTTCATCTAATTGTTCAAAGCAAGATCGGTGTTGATGTCTCATAACAATCAGTTGCTGGCGTAGTTAGAGTTAATTTTTACACAGAAAACAGTCAGTAACTATATTGTGGCGTGATCTTTCAATTACCGATCTCTCCCAGAATTTACAATTATTAGGCCACGGGGTTGCTTGTTCCAAATTGTTCACAATATGGTGATGAATAAACTTTGGTACTACCAAAAGTGAAGATGTGTCTTCGATTCCAAGAATTTATCAAAATCCGTCGTAATTTCCCATACCACGGCTTGTGTTAAGACAAATGCTCAAGATTTTTTTTTTTAAATAATTAGGTGATGTTTAAAATTTTTTTAGATCTTATGAATTATTTAATTTTAATGGAACTTTTCAGATCCACGATCTTCAACAAAATTGGACGAGACCCGGATATTAATCAATTCTAGAAAAATGTGATTCAGTGACTTGTGAAATGCTTGAATGATGGAATGCTTGAATGCTTAAAAAGTTTCGTTAAAATTTCATGTGACATCTTTAACTAACTGGTGAAGCCATATGTACAGATGTTGCTCAAAAAAAATTATGACATAATTTTTGTTAGGTGTAATTAAATCCAATATATAAATATAATGAATTTGTGAAAATTAACATTTTAGCTAAACCGTATTTATATATTTATATTATATATATTTATATATTTAAGTATTTTCTTGTAGAACGAACAATGCGGTACTAAGCCGAGTTTACCATACATTCTTGGTCGAATTGCTATAACAGCTGTCGGTTTTGATGGTTTGAGTCACATTTCAGTTTTAGCAAAAATGAGCCGTGAAAGTAAGTGTCTTTAATTACTAAAGTATTAAACGTTTACAAATAATAAAGTGCACATATATTAACTAAAAAATTATAAATTTTAATATCTCAAAGTAATAAAAATGCAATAAAAATGTGTTTTTGGTTAAAAATATTAATGAAAATCGACCGATATGCATCAAGTGTGAGTGTCCTGCAAATCCTTGAAGGATATACAAATTATAAAACCTAATCATTGATTATATTTTCATACGCTGTAGAGATCACATATTCCAAAAGTTATCAAAAAGTTCCTGGTAGTGAAAGTGGTGAAAGGTAAAGATTAAATTAAAGCTGTAAATTTACATCGTAAAGCAAAGAACTTTTTAAAACCAATTTAATCATTCGAAAACCAATAATGAATTTAGTCCTAAAACAAAAATCGAGAATAACTATGAGCATGTCTACACTCAAAATATTTTGTAGGTAAAATTAACTGAAAATGTAATTTAAAATAAATGAACATTCATTTAAAAACCGGTCAACTCAATTTTCATTTAAATTACATGAAAGGTTCATTTAATTTTCTATGTTAAAAAATTAACTGATAAGTAGATCGGGTTTTAAGTAAATTTTCAGTTATTTTAAATTACAGTTTCGTTTAATTTTACATACAAAATACTTTGATGTAAACAACTGTCAATATTAAATGCAACTGAAAATCCGTATTAATGTGCACTTAGTTTTTTGAATAAATGTTAGATTCAGTTAAAAATAAATTTTCTTAGAATTTTAAATGTTTATTTAGTTAAAAACAACTGCACGGAATACTTCCTAAATAAACTACAGTCCGTTACTGTAATAATATTCTGAGTGTATAGATACTTAAAAATACCAAAGTTAAAGTTTTGGGGAATTTGAGAAATAAATGCACTCAAACTCCAATGACACCATAACCCACTTTAAAGACTACTCACACTAACATATTCACAAACAGGCTTCGTATTGAGAAAGAGTCTTTGCCTATCTGTAATCTTCATAAATTATGGAACTTTTGTTAATCTCAGTTGTGAGTAATACTGAGAGCAATTAATTGAATTTAGGAGGTTTATTAATCTGAGAATTAAGCAAACGTCATTTATAAATTATAGAATATATTTGACTTTTATGGCTATCAAAGTTAAAAGTAAAAGTAAAAGTAAAATAATGCTAAAATGTGTATAAAATAAATGGAACTATATACGTAAGTATGTATGGATGTGCAAGATATTGTGTTTTAACACAATTTAGTGGCATTATAAACTACATGACGTATCAGCAATATTTAATTTTGATAAACAGAAAACATAATAACACGTATACGCGATGTTGGCAGTTGTAATTCTTGCTCTTTTTTTACACAGTCGGGCAAGCAGACAATCTCACTATACATTTGAAGTAATAGCAACAATAAACTGCATGTGTTTATCACATTCACATGAAATTACGATTAATTCACTTGTATATGACTAGATACATACATACATACAGCATGGACTGGCTGACTGATAGAATGAATGCAATGGCAGCGTTAGCAAATGCCGAAGAAGAATAAGAACGAAAGAGGAACACAAAAACAGGCATTTTTATATCATTATACCCTACGCTACCATAGTGGGAATTGCGCTGATGTTTGTAACGCTCAAAAGTATTAGAATCACTGAGAATCACTTTCTGTGTCGATTTAACAATGTCCGCCTGTCCGTCTGGCTGGCAGGCTGTCCATGTAAACTTTTTGCGCAGAGTACAAGTCGCAGTTTTGAAGATATTTCGATAAAATTTAGTACGGAGCTTTGTTTGGTCCAAACACGGTTGGAATTGAATCGGCCCATTGTTTCACCTAGCCCCCCATGCAAATGTCCTCCCGTAATAGAGTTTATCGGCATAAATTTTGCCACAAAAAAGTTGTACATGAAGTATAATCACACCTAAAAATGTGGTCCACTTTTGAAAATCACTTTAAGAAACATTACTCTCTTGTAAATATTGGTATCCAAATAGTATTCAACACAATTATGTAGAAATCATTCGATCGTTCCATAATTAGTCATAGTTCCCATATAAGACCCTCTTCCGAAAATCACTTTAACATCCTTTGCAAATAATTAATATATGCACAACAGTCACGCTACTATGAGCGCTGCTCCCATTTCTGAAAAACTAAATTTACTCGCATACTCGATGTAGGGAATTACTTTCTTGTGTTTTGTTTGTATTTTTTAAAGAACATTCATTTGTGCAGTTCAAAATTTATTAACTTCACACGATTCTGCTGACATGTTGCAAAAAAAAGAGAAAAATATAACAAAAAAACACATGAATGCATGTTTGTGACTCGTTTGTTTGTCTGTTCTCTGTCTGTCCATATGTTTGTTATTCATTCTCGACTTTAAGTTGAAATTTAATTTTCTGTGCTCTCTGCAACATGACTCTCGTTGGCTTCGTCGGTTGCATCGTTTATTTGTTGGTGATGGTGTGTTAATTCTCCACATTATACAAACGTGTATGTCTGTATATGAGTGTGTACTACATACATATAAGCACATTGTATTTTTCATTTATTTTTTATTTATTTTAATGTGTATATGTATATGTGTTTATTTATTTTTGTATACATTTTGCTCTTTTTCTGTTGCTGCCATTATTTATGCCACATTGCTGAGGTGGCTGAGCATTCATTCAACATTCGCTATGCAATACACATACATGCATATTGAATTGAGTCAGTCAGGGCAGTAGTCGGACGTCTGTATTTAATTGAATTACTGTTAAATTAACGAATTAAAGTCAATGCGACATAATAAAACAGTACCGAATCATCTACATGTGCACAACGTACAAAGGACGGGGGACATCCAACCGACCAAACTTCACACATTCGTAAAACGCATACGAATGCATTAAGGGATCTGTTGGCAACATCAGGTGTTTACGTGACTGCAACAATAAACATATTTAATAAAATTAAATGTGTTATATCCCTCTGAACACTGAGTACTGAGCTGTATACCAACATCTATGTACGAAATACTAGCAATATTTAAATGGTATACATATTTGAAATGTTCAGTACAAACAGTGTCAGATCAGTAAAAGTGACAACAATAAGTATGAACAGTAGTTTATTGACTTTATATTCCAATGAAATTGTTTATTTTTTCCTTAACTATATTAAAGTTATATTTTTAAGCAATTTCATTAGAATATTTCTTTGAAATTTCTTCTGAAATATTTATTTAAGCTCTTTCAGGCAGCTTCTGACATTTAAGTTTAATTTCTTATATAATTATTTTGAAAAAAAAACAAGAATTTTAAGGTTTATCAATTTAAAAAAAAGACACAAAATTTCATATATAAATGAAAAAACACTTTTCTAAATCGCTTTTTCATCCATAGTAAGCTTACTTTTAGATCTTTATGCTAAATAATTCAGAACATAACAGCAAGGAAATAGTTTCTCTATTTTCAAAAGACAAAGTTTCCATAAGTTCTCTTTAGAACCAGGAAAACGTCGTTCTTATCATCAGATAGAAATGTTCAATTATTCAAAATGTTCTACATACGTTACATTCGACCCATGCATGAACCCAACCATGATTTAACCTAACCTAGAAATCGCCATCCGTTCGTAAGCTTGTACGCTCTAATATATTAATTTTTGCGCTATCGTGACATAGTTTATCAGTTTCGAATACTCAGAAATTGCATCACAACATTTGTCTCGTCTCATCGAACTGTTCGGACGTGTTACCTTTAGTGCGGCTGAATTTTCGGTGAAAAAATCGTAATAGGTGAAAAAGTGAAAAAAGTTGAAATTAAACAAAAAAGTGAAAAAAAAATCGTAATAGGTTAAAATATATAAAAAAAAAAAAAAAAAAAAAAAAACATCAAAAAAATCGTATAAAAACTGTATGAGTGTTCCTCTCAGATGTAATTCTGAGAAAGAGCTTAGCTCGTCTAGAACAACTAAATGGCTCTCTGAGGAGGAAGCCATAAAAAAATCTGTGGAGAATCTTCTCACTACAAGAGCCGTAGAACGGCGTCGTTCCTGTTCACCCAATATAGTGATTTCAACAGATGAAAAAACATCATCTTCACCAAATAGTGCAGTCAAACCCAAAAAACAAGTAGGTATGGATAAGTACATAACCGTTCTCAAGCGACAGAGGAGCCCGAAGTCTGCTCAAGTGTCATCAAATGCAAAAGCTCCTAAGACCGTGAGTAATGATCAAAATAGGTTTGCTCTCCTCCAGACGGATGAGCCAGAACTTCCGAAGAAGACGTTTAAGCCCCCACCAATTTATCTGAGAGAGCCGACTTCCAGTAAATTGGTACAAGGAATTGTTGCTGTAATAGGTGAAAACATGTTTAGCGTAACCTCAATGAAACATGGAAATATATGCGAGACAAAGATACAAGTGAATAGGGAAGATGATTTTCGAAAATTGTCCAACCAGCTGGAAAGGGAGACTAGGGATTTCTATACCTACCAGCTCAAAAGCGCTAAAGGACTCCAAGTCGTTCTAAAGGGTATAGACCCATGTGTTGATCCCGCGGAGATAAAAACCGGTTTAATGGACAAAGGGTTCAAAATCAAGAGCGTAGTGAATATTAGAAACCGTGAAAAGATCCCTCAGCCCATGTTCAGGGTAGAATTGGAACCTGGAGATGTTGTCTTAAAGAAAAACGAGTCCCATCCCATCTACAATCTGATGTACCTTCTGCATCGTAGAATCACCGTGGAAGAACCACATAAGCGTCAGGGACCCGTCCAGTGTCTCAACTGTCAGGAATTTGGTCACACCAAGGCGTATTGTAAATTGCCGACAGTTTGTGTTGCGTGTGGGGAGCTACATGCAACTGCTCAATGCGATAAGTCGAGAACTGACTCAAAAATCAAAAAATGCAGTAACTGCGGAGGTAATCATACCGCAAATTATAGAGGTTGTCCAATTTACACTCATTTGAAAGGCATAAGAACCAACAAGACGTCAGTATTGCCTAATCGACCTCAACAGCCAAATTTAGCATCGAGTGACAATTTCCCTCAATTATTACGGTCCACTAGTCATGTAAACGCGCCTAGTTCTAGACAAGTTTCTTACGCAAACGTCGTTAAATCTACTATGCCAGGTCTGGAGCAGGAACCTAAACCCCAATATTCTGAGCCGCATATCAACAATCTAGAGACAACATTGCAGACACTTGTCCAAACTATGAACACTTTCACGACCACCATGACATCCATGATGCAGGAAATGCTGAAAATGCAATCCACTATCTTGCAAGCCATTTTAAAGAAATGATTTATTTAAAAATTTGTTTCTGGAACGCGAACGGCCTCCGCCAACATAAAAACGAACTGGAACACTTCCTGATGGATAAGCAGATTGATGTCATGATGATTGCTGAAACTCACTTGACGGCGACAGCGTACTTCAAAATTAATGGCTACGTGTTATATGATACTAAAGATCCACGCGGAAGAGCATGTGGAGGATCGGCAATTCTTATAAAGAACAGAATAAAGCATTATTTAATGAATAACATAAGTGAGGATTACCTCCAAGCAACAAACATTTGCATTGAATTCTGTCAATACAAATTTGTTTTATCATCGATTTATTCTCCGCCTCGATTTTCAATAAAAGAACACCAATATCATAACTTCTTTAAATCCCTTGGAGCTAGATTTTTTAGTTGCTGGTGACTTTAACGCCAAACACACATTTTGGGGTTCACGTCTGGTAACCCCAAAGGGTCGCGTACTCTTCAACACCATTGCTAAAATGGGCTTAGATGTATTCTCAAGTGGACATCCCACCTATTGGCCGACGGACCGACGGAAGATTCCCGATGTTATTGACTTTGGGGTAATGAAAAATATCCCTGTAGAATGGATGCAAGTGGATCCTTCACTGGACTTGTCCTCAGATCACTCTCCTACTATCATTTCAATGCATTTCCCTCAAGTGTGTGGTTCTCCATTTATGAACATGACTAAGACCCGAGTAAGTTGGATAAAATACAAAAAGTATTTAAGTTCTCATTGCACGGAAAATGTTGTGTTGAGAACTACCGACGATATTGATGAGTCGATTGGCAACTTTACCGAGGACCTTCGACGAGCTGTGCATCACGCTTCCACTTATCACGTTGAATGTAGAAATAGGACAAACAGAACTTATTTCTCTGAACTCGAACATCTCCTATCAGAAAAAAGAAGAATGAGAAGAGAGTGGCAAATTCACAGGTCTCCTGAACTGAAAGCTAGGCTACGGGAATGCAGAGATATACTAAGACATTTCTTAGAAACCCAAAGAACGGCCTCACTTAGATCTTACTTGGAAGGTCTTGAAAGTACCCCACAATCTGACTACTCGTTATGGAGGGCGGCAAGAGGTTTAAAAAGACCAGTGAGAGGAAAACCTCCTTTGCGAAATCCGACTGGTGACTGGGCTAGAAATGATTCCGAGAAAGGGACATTATTTGTTAACCATTTGAGAAATGTGTTTACTATAAACAACTCAAATAATAACGAATCTGATTTGCCACCACTTGTTATAAGGCCTCCTGTACCCCTAAGACTAAACTTTCGTGATGTCCAAAACGCTATTGGTACTCTGAACCTTAGAAAGGCTCCAGGTATGGATAAAATCAGCAATAAAATGCTTGTGGAGTTACCTCGTGTAGCAAGAAGAATTATGCTCTTTATCTTCAACGCTATTTTACGCCTAGAATACTATCCTGCAGATTGGAAGGTGTCTATGATCACTATGATTCCTAAGCCAGGGAAGGACCACACCAAAGTGGAGTCATATAGGCCAATTAGTCTACTGCCGACAATTTCAAAACTGTTTGAAAAATTGTTAATGACTAAGTTGACTCCAATTCTGAATGACACTGAATGTATTCCTAATCATCAATTCGGCTTCAGGGCTAAACACAGCACCATCGAACAAACACACAGATTGGTAAATGTGATAAGAGGGTCGTTTGAAGACAAAAAATACTGCTCCGCCCTTTTCATTGATGTGTCGCAAGCGTTCGACAAAGTTTGGCATGACGGTTTAATGCACAAAATAAAATTAACTCTGCCTGCTAACACCCATAAACTCATGGAAAGTTATTTATATGGTCGCAAATTTACAATCAAAGAAGGCAATTTTTTACGCCCCGCTCAGCCAATTGAAGCAGGAGTACCCCAGGGTAGCATACTGGGTCCTACTTTATATTTGATATATGCCTCCGACATGCCGTCAGACCCCAAAATCCATACGTCAACTTTTGCAGACGATACAGCCTTTATCAGCGTCCATAAGGACCACCAAGTTGCATCACAGAATTTGCAGAATTATGTTTATAAGCTAGAGAATTGGCTAGAGCTTTGGAAAATCAGGGTGAACGAACAAAAATGTATTCATATAACTTTCACATTGCGAAAAGATACCTGCTCGTTCATCAGAATAAATAATCAAATTATCCCGCAACACAATGAAGTCAAATACCTCGGCATTCACCTCGACCGCCGTTTAACTTGGAAGTCTCATATTGAAGCGAAACTTACACAAATGAGATTAAAAGCAGTGCAAATTAATTGGCTAATCGGCAGAAACTCTACATTGAAATTGGATTGCAAACTTTTGTTGTACAATGCAATACTAAAGCCAATCTGGTGCTATGGAATTCAATTATGGGGTACTGCCTCAGCATCAAACATTGAAAAAATTCAAAGGGGTCAAAATAAAATTCTACGTATAATTACTGCAGCACCATGGTATGTTAAAAATTCTCGAATCCACAAAGATCTAGGCGTGCCATTAGTAAAAGTCGAATTTACAAAATATGCGTCAAAGTATGTCAGCAAACTTGAACACCATCCAAACCCACTTGCACGAGACATCCTTAACTTTAGTGGCCACAATCGGTTGAGAAGGAGGGATACCCTTGCTTTAACTCAAGCGCAAAACAGATGACCGGATCAGTTGATGTGAAATTTTGTAGTATCATAAAAATTTTTGTCTAGCACTGGCTCGGCATATTATTTTCTTTTTAGTTTTAAGATTTGAAGACTTATTGTTATTTCATATATGAAGATTCAATAAATAATTAAAAGCAAAAAAAAAAAAAAAAAAAAAAAAAAAAAAACAACATTTGAAGAAAATCGGTTAATAATTGATACACCCCATATATACCCTCAAAAATCCATTTAGGTTAGGTTAGGTTAGAAGGCCGGTGTGAGGTTGTCCCCACAACATCACCCAGATGCGATCCATTGTGATGTCTTGCAGAAATGTTTGGAGACACTTAGTACGTTCCAAGAGCGAAACGCCTAAGCCCTCACAAAGCCCCTTCCCCTGTTACGCAGCCAGGCCATATTCATTACGAATCCTTTGAGATCCCCGAGCCTACATTCCGAGATATTCCCTAATTCGCTTATGAATCTACTGCCTAGCCACCTCAACCTGCTAACTTGCAGCCTGGGACAATGGCACAGAATGTTCTCGATCATCTCCAGTTCCTCGCATAACCCGCACATGTCTGACAAATCAGATCCCATTATTCTTGCCATTCTACCTATCATACAATGACCCGTGATAACGCCTATCATGGTTCTCACGCAGACCCTGCTCTCGCCCAGCAACGTTTCCGAGTCGGACTTCCTAAGCACCGGCCATATCGTCCTTGACACTCGGCAGTCCGGTCGGTTTCCCCAGGCCTTAAGTGTCTCGCCCAGAATCCATTCCCTGATTTTCCCATAATAGGAACCTATTGGAGGCCTGACCGCCGCCTGGCAATCAGGATCCTCCGAATCCGAGCCGAGTCTCGCCAATTCATCAGCCACTTAATTAACACACAAAAATAATTTTGTACATGGAATCGGGATAAAATTCAACAAAAATAAAAAAATGTCTCTGCAAATTTTGCATGTTTTGATTCATAATTAAAAACCAAAACATTTGTTTAATTAAAAAATCCATTTAGCTGAAGTGACATCTAAAACTGTAATTTTAAAATATGTTGGCTGTGAAACTTATTACCTACATATACACTAATCAAAGAAATTTAATATTAAATTCAATAATCTAATAAATCTCTTCAGTTTGTTTTTTATTTATGTAATACCGCCATTCTGCCACACAGCACTGCTTGCAAAATTATTCAGTTGTGTTGGTTTTAATTTCTCCGAACCGTTCTGCTTTTACGGTATTTTATGAGTAGAAAAAATCAACTGTTAACTTGTTTTTATTACTAAAGTTTCTTTTATTTTTCTTAATTGTTGCTTGATGTCATTTGTGAACAATTTGTTAAATTTTCATTTCATTTTCATTTTATTGGTTTTTATTTTTTAAATAATACTACTCGCATGTATTTGCTTTTATTTTACTTAAAATACTTGTTGATATTTCAATTTTCATTTCACTAATACTCGTACTGATTCGTATTTGTATTTGCATTTATTTAATGTTTATTTACTTATTTATATTTACGTTTGTTTTTTTTTATTATAATTTTTGTTTTTATTTGCCATCTGAAAAACAAATAAATAGAAGAGAAATATTTAGTAAATTTTTGTTTTAAAATTTAAACATTTTACTTGTGTATTCTCTTTTTTTGTGTTAGTGTTTTACTATTGCATTACTCTTAATAGTTGCATTATCCCAAACATAAATATTTAATTTCAGGGATTATAATTAAATTCCTCACTCTGCCAAATACAACTCCAACTACTGTTACTACATATTACTACCCTGCACAGCCAATCTTACCTTCTTTTTCGTAAAGTCTACAATATGCTATATAAGACATATGTATGTATGTATGTATGTATATGTTTACACTTTCAGAAATTCAGATTGCTAGAAGCGTAATTTTAATTTGTCACAGATTGGCAAATTTTTACGATATTTCAATAACAACGAAGTAATTAGTTAAGGCTAAAGTAATATATGTTTTAGGTCAGTTGACTGTTGAATGCAAACTCAATGTAAAGTATATGGAGGTAGAAAAAAGATACTCTTTCTTGTAATGAACAATTTGGCAATACATTTCATGTAAGAAACACTTTCGATAATAACTTTTTATCATATAAATTGAATTAAAATTAAATTTTCACTACACATCTATTGTAAGACTTTCCTCTGAAAATCACTTCAATCATAATAAACAAAAAAACGGAATAGAAATTATATATCAAGGTTGCTGGCAGTATTAACGGGACACTGGACGTTAGGCAAGCACGTCAATCGCCTGGGGCTCCCTTGTACGACCATTGTCGTAGTTGTAAGGATAGGGAAAAAGAGGAAACGATTTTCCACCTTCTCTGCGAGAGCCCAGCCCTGAGTGTCAAGAGACATAAATTCATGGGAAACTATACATTGAACAACCTTTGTGAGGTAGACCTACTGGTTGGGTACAGGTTGGGTCTAGCAAGAACGACTTTTTGTACACATTTTAGTTACGACATTAAATCTGACAAGTGGTGTGATCTTATTAAAACGGGGCCCCTTCGACTCTACTTAAGTGTTCGTATGTAGTGAACTACCACGTAAACCAACCAACCAACAACCATTATCGAGATACAATTGAGCCAAATCAAGTTTTATTAAAACTGAAATATCATCAAGAATTTATATTAGAGTCTCAGAGGAGACTGATTACCAGAATGATAATATGATTGTAAAAATAAAATATTTATAGTCATAAAAAAATTCAAATTTAACAATTAACGTTTCTTAAGTGATTTCTAATCAACTCAGAAACAAAACATGATGGAAATTATTAGGTCAACTAATAAATTTTACTTATTTCGAAATATAAAAAATTCGCCTTTGTTAAAATTTTTAACTCAAGAAATCCATCAAGATATTCAAAATATTTCAATAAAGTTTTGCATGAGAATTTTGTCCGGTACAAAAAAGATTGAGATTGAATTTAATCACACCTACAAATTTTATGCATATCGCAGAAGGCCCACCTTCGAAAATCAATTTATCAATTTAATCAATGTTGGTATCCAAATAAAATTCAACGCAAATCAGTCCCATATATACACAGGCGATGACTTTTTTTATAGCTATCGGTCCATAATTAGTCATAGCTCCCATAAAGGCCCAATTCTGAATATCTCTTTAACATGCATAAACCTTTTTTTTCGAGATAAACTTTAACACAAACAATTCAGCCACTACATTTTTGGATGATCAGTCCATAATAGTGCATAGCGGGCCATAATATATCCCATAAAGCGCCAATTTCTAAAGAGGTGTTTTTGCCAAGCCCGACCATACTTGCTGAGTTGTTCAATAAAATTATTTTTTTCTGCGGGTGATTGTAATTGATTCGGTGAGTATTTGTAAGACACTAATTTTATTTAATAAAACTAAAACCTTATGAACTAAACATTAAAATATAAACCAGTAGTGCCCAAAAGTTGCTTATGTAAGAGCAAACATCAATACATATAAATAAAAACTAATTTTTATTCAGCCAATGCAAACAAAGAAACAACCCTGCAGGAGATTGAACTAGTATTAAAGTAGTATTGTACTAGTACAAAAATCACCAGTACTAGTTCCCAACTGTAAACTTTCCTATACTATCTAAATGCTCAAATTAACATTGGGTGTGGTAGGAAAATTACTAGTACCATTGGTACTAGATGAATACTAGGCTGATACTAGTACTATTAGTTCTAGATGATAACTAGTACAATTGACTCTAGGTGAATACTAGTACAATTAGTTCTACATTAAGAACTAGTACTCTTGGTACTAGATGGGAACTAGTGCAATTGATTCTAGGTGGATTCTAGTGCCATTTCTTCTAGTCGGATACTAGTACAATTAGTTCTGCATTAAGAACTGGTTTACATATAAAAAAATCCCTAAAATTGTTGGTTTTATTAAACCCAATAAAAATTGTAAAGTCTTTTGGTTTATAAAAAAAGGAAATGGACAATTCTTTTTGTTTTGATTTTTATACTTTTCAATCTGAAGTTTGAAAAAAGGAAAGAATAAAAATATAAATTTTAAAACGTGTGTGATTAAAAATGCGTTACTCAAAATAGAATTAAATAGAATAGCTGAAGTAGAAGTTACAATTTCTTCACAAAATCTAATTTTTTTTGGAGGATTTTCACTGCACAGAACTCTATTTTTATATACCGCAATTTGTTTTTTTAATTTTGTTTTAAATATCTTTTAGACGTATTCATTTTAAAATGTTTTATATAATGTAATTAAGTATATTATAAATTTTGTAATATAATTTTTTTTACGTACGAGCGAATTCACTTACTTGTTTAATAACTTTAGCACAATTAAATGAAAGGGGAAAAACAAAAATAAAATGTTTCTTCTTTATGCATGCTTGCCATACATTTTTTATTATTTAATCAGTTACCGTGGTTTTAAATGTATAGCAGCACTTAAAAACTAAGAAATCTATATATATAAAATTCAATGTATGTATGTATGTATGTATGTATGTAACGTATAGACTCCAAAACGGCTGAGCCGATTTTGATGAAATTTTCACAGCATGTTACTGTGACTCTGGAAGGAATAATAGGGTACTTTTTTTAGCACGCCCACTTTTACGCCCACTTTTTTAAATAATTGTAATTGAAGACCAAACCTTTGGACCGATATTTTTGAAATTTTCACAGTATTTAACTGGGACTCTGGTATGATTAATAGGGTACTTTTTTTGACCACGCCCATTTTTACGCCCACTTTTTAAAAATTATGTAATTGCTCCCATATAGTTTTTAACAGATTTACTTCAAATTGTATACACATTATATACTCCAGGCGAGGTAAAAATAAAGATTTCGTAAGCCACGCCCCTTTTCACGCCAAATTTTTGAAAGTTTTATACTTTTTGTTCTCTATACAAATTTGTTCATTCCAACGTATTTTTTTATTTGGTAGTATATTGCTCTTAATACTGTTTACGTCGCCATATAACTATGAACCACGCCTACTTCATCGCCCCCTTTTTTTAATTCAGATGCTTACTTATACCACTAACAATGTTTGCTATACAAAATACTTTTTTTGTAATATGTATTTACCTAAAGTTTTATATACTTTTTAACTACATACATTTTTTTATTACCAAATCCCCATTTTTCGCCCCATTTCACCTAAAATTATATTGCTTTTAATCTATATATATATAAATGAATGTGTGTCTGTATGTTTGTGCTTAATAGGAGGCCAAACCCTTTTACCAATCTGCCTGAAATTTTTACAGCATGTTACTGTGACTCTGGAAGGAATAATAGGCTGTATGAAGTTTTGATTGTACAAACGGGGGTGGCACCGCCCATATAACCCACAAATTTAACCCACCATATTTTGGGCATTTTTTGACGTACGTCGGTGATATTTGGTACATATGGTATTGGCATAATTAGGAATACGTACCAGGAGAAAAGTGAGTGGGACCACGCCCCTTTTTAGGAAAATTAAACATCGTAATATAGTCTTAACTACTGGACCGATCGTCATTAAATTTTCACAACAGGATATTCTTACGAAATAATAAATTCTTGCCTATGTAAGTGGACAAAGGGGCATGGTCTCGCCTAAAGCATTGCAATAAATACATTAAAATTAAATAAATAAATGGGGTAGCAAAGCACACCGGGTTTAGCTAGTACAAAATAAAATTAAACATTTTTTATAATAAAGTTTGAGGGCACAAATTTTGAAATTTGAAATTAAATTTATTAAGCCATACCAAATTATTTTAAAATTAAAAATTATTATACAAAAATTCTATTAATCAACAACTGGTGCACTTGTACTACATCAATTACTAGTACTCATTAGCACTAGTATTTTTATTCACAAACTCTAACCTCATTTGCACTAGTGCCTTTTGTTCTAGTAATTGTACTAGTAGCTTTTAGGCAATTAACGCTTAATCTCCTGCAGGGAACACACATTTTTAAACGGTGTCATACGTTAAACAACAATAAAATCTACATCGACGATCGCAGTCACCCATGTTTACCAGTAGAGCCTACGAAAGTGTTGTTGCTTTGCGCTTGCGTGTATAGAATGAAGTACTACAAAAAAAAAACAAATAAGGCAAAGTTGTTTGTGTATTTCGTATTGCTAGTGCTGAGTGCTGTAATGAGTATACAAAACATACCGCCTATAGCTAAGAGTTTTTACAAATACAAAAGAGCACCAAGAGTATAGGGCTTGGGCACTCCTGATCTAAACCTTAATCTAACAAACACACGAGTGATAACAATATCTCTTTCGAACGCATGTTTGAAGATACATGGGTCTTATTCATTATCTACCCAATGCACACATGCGTTTAGTAAAGTCGTAAAATATAACAAAAAAAAAAAAAAAAAAAAAATATGAACTGATCATCCCAAAATTGGGCCAAAAGATTTTTGGGTATATTAAACAGGCTTATGTTGAATATGATTTGAATATCAATATTTTTAAGAGAGACATTTTTTTTTAAATGGTTTTCGGCAGCGTCATGTGCAACTTATTCCTAGAGAAATATGTTGGGATACGTGCATAAACCAAACATTTATGACCGATAAGCCCATATTTCGAAAGGACATTTGTATAGGAGCTAGGTGAAATAATGGGCCAATTTCAACCAGTTTCAATCCCAAGCGTCCATTAACCAAAAGTGTATCATTTACCAAATTTTATCGAAATATCACAAGGTTTACATGGACGGATCGGTGAATCGACTCAGAAAACGATTCTGAGTCGTGCGGTATACTTTAAGGTGGGTGTTGCATTATTATTTTTGGCCGTTACAAACATCAGCACCATGGTATGTTAAAAATTCTCGAATCGACAAAGATCTAGGCGTGCCATTAGTAAAAGTCGAATTTACAAAATATGCGTCAAAGTATGTCAGCAAACTTGAACACCATCCAAACCCCCTTGCACGAGACATCCTTAACTTTACTGGCCATGTTCGGTTGAGAAGGAGGGATACCCTTGCTTTAACTCAAGCACAAAACAGATGACTGGATCAGTGGATATAAAATTTTTGTAGTATAATATTATTTTGTCTAGCACTGGCTGGACTTATTATTTTGTTTTAGTATTAAGATTCGAAAACTTATTGTCATTTCATTTCTGAAGATCCAATAAATAAATTAAATGTATTAAAAAAAAAAAAAAAAAAAAAACAAACATCAGCACAAATACAATATACAATTCTGATTCCTTGATGTCGTCCAAAAGTACGACACTTAGCTCATGTTCAGCTTTCATTTCGTTTAAGGTCAGGCTCGTCTTCCTCATGTAGAGATACTTCTTCTTCATCAGCGGTTGCCTCAGTTTGACTTGTGGAATTAACTTCTAAATTTGAATGCTCATGTTCTGCTTCGATTTTAGCTGATTCTTCTCTAGCATCATAAGCGATTTGTAGTTTGGGATGATAATACTCCATCGTTTAAATCATGATCGGATAATAAATTTCCGAAAGTACGACCCTTAGCTCAAGTTTTGCTTCTTCTTAATTGTATTCAAGATCAGGCTGGGCTCCTCCTTATGTAGCGAAACCTCCTTTTCATCAGCGGTCGCCTCAGATTGACTTGTGGAATCTTCTTCAAAATTTGAATGCATTATGTCCATTTCATTGTATATTCTTCTACCTCCTTCAATTTCAGCTTTGTTGGCTTGAGATGTATCGTGATGGTTCATAGCACATTTTTCGAATTGTTTCTAACCACTTCCATATTGTGTTTGTTGCTGAGGACTGGATGGATGAACTGTAGCACTAGGATCAGCATACGTTGCCTTATTTTGTGCTTCTGCACCTTCGTCGTTATTTTCAAGACCAATTTTATGTTTATTTGATTGATGAATAACTATTTTGAGAACGCTCGTAGTCATGTTTTATTTTGTAGAAATGAAATGAACTGAAATATCAACAAATTTCAACTCGAAATATCAATTTAAGTGTTGCGCATAGTTGATGGCCTTTGTCAATAATTCTATAGACTTATAACATTGGACAACAACAATGACAATTACAAAATTTGTCCATCAATCATTTTTGTGAGTGTATGAAATTACACGATGCCTTTTGTTTTAAACACATCAACTACTTTTATGTTGCATATGTACGTATGTATGCTATCTGCAAACATGCAACAATGTATGCATAAGTGTAAGTAACTTTTGTCTATGCTATATTTAAACCCAGCAAATACTTTTAGTAGCAAGCATTCCAAGAGTTATGTAATGCATTTAGTACTAAGTATTAAAAGTATTGAAACTCAACATTTTACAAATTAAATGCTTGAAATAAAATGACGTAATATTGTTATGCGAGATTTGAGAATAGTGACAAATATGTCATTCACATGACAGTTTTTACTGTTTGCAAAATTGATCAAAAATCAAAATGTTTTCTTAAAAGTTTTTAATGGACCAAATAGTAGGAATAGAATTCTCATGTTGCATAAATGGTAACATTTCACTCACCGTACTTGAGATTTTAATATATTTGTCATATTTTTTTAAATATATTTCAATCCATATTTGGCAATACCTCCCAAATTAAGTTCACTTCCAAGTATAACAAACAACTCTTGTATGGTTGCGATGGATTTCAACCAAAATTAGCCTAAAATACGCAGAAATCACATTAGTGGATACTGGATTTAGAAGCTATCAGCCCATAACGGGTCCACTTTTACTGTGCCACCCATAAGTCTTTTGTAAATAATGTTACTGAGATCAAATTCAACCAAAAGAAGCCCCAACTTATAACCTTACGCTTTTTTGTACCCTGTATGATGAAACAGAACACGACCGCAACTTCAAGCAAAAACGACTCTCAGAGAAAACAGGCCCATAACTGTCATTTAATATTTTTATATTTCTTATATGCCGACGGCTTTTCCAATTTTTGTCCACAAATCTTGTTTTAAATAAAAATTTTTGTACAATGGCGACTGCAAATTATATACGCAATCATGCTTTTGTACTTCAATTAATTTTTCTATCACTTATTTTCTTTTAAATTACAAAAATCTCACTTTTAAACGTATGGTTTTGTTTACAAAATGTATAAAATTTAATAAAAGTATGGTAGCTAATATTGTTGAGAGCATTTGTGTTTTAAAGTGAGAGCATAAAAAAATGGCTGTCAAAATAAAATAGTGTCTATTTCACGACCGCATTCTTTGGCATAATTTTATGTCAAACTGTATGGAAAAAAGCGTTCAGCCCCAATTCTGTTTCATCATTGTTTCTTAACTTGTAGTGAATATGGAAAAATCTTTAATTTTTAAATTGTTGAACTACACTCAACAGACTCCGTAAATTATATTGAGAATGGTCAAAATTAGTTAAAATTTCTTAACATTTGAAATAAATTATGTTGGTCGGTCGTAAAATTGTCTTTTAAACAACATATGTACTCGTAAAAAATGCTAAGCTATTAGCTGAATAAGGATATTCTAGTCCTAAAACCAATGTAGTTTTTGTATTTTTTTATTACGTTTACGTGAAGGGTATTTAAGATACGGCACAGCCGAATATTGCACTCCAACTTGTTATTATATACAAGCGAATTAAAATATGTTTACGCAATTGTCAAACTACTTCAAAGGATGATACAAAGTGTTGGCTGGGATAGATTTTTGCGAGGATGTATGTGTGTATTGTATGTTTATGTTGGATGTGGGTTTTTAGTTGGATTAACTCAAGTATGGCATATTTTAGTTACAAAATTTTAAATTCTCTTTTATCCATTACTTATGCTTTTAACTTGGCTTCTGTTCTGTTTTCATTTCTATTATTATTGCAATTCTTAAATGCAAGTCGTATTTTATTCTTTTATTGTAATTAGACTTCGGTTTATATTGTTATGTTAAAGGAAAACAAAGGAAAAATAATGTTTTACAATTATTAAAGTTCCAAATTAAAATTTTATTATTATTTATTTAATTCTATATTATATCCATCTAGCAGAAGGTAATAAGAATAAATTTTAATTTATGATAGCCTTCTAGAGGTAGATTGTAACAAAGTCTAGTACTATGAATAAGGTTTCAGATGTTAATATGATATTTTCTACTTATTAATCACCCCTATCGTAAATAAAAATTCCACGTGAAATTTGTTCACTTTTCACATTTTCCTATTTAAATTCAATGTTAAAAAAATAAAAGTGAACAAATTTCACGTGGAATTTTTATTCGCAATAGGGGTGAATGTGTTCCTCTTAAAGTACCCTGGAAGGGGTGGGTTATCACAAATAAATTGGGTGTTCACAAATTTATTTACAACCGTTGTAGCTTCCTGGTTGGGAATATCTCTGGCCACTTGCTCAAATAATCCATAACCACTATAATGTAACATGGAAAGGACCTGCCATATCCATTGCAATTCGTTCAAATGGTGCACCTGAGTTGTACTGTTGAAGTTGCCCCGACTTCTTCTTACTGGGCTCTTGGCTGATATGCATTGCGGGCAATTTGCTATCCAATCGGCTACTGCTTGTTGCCAACCAATAAAATAAAACCGTTGTTTTAACTTTTCTATGATTTTTGTCACACCAAGACAAAAATCATGACTGGAACCGTCATGGAATTCTCTCAGTTTTTAATTTATTTTAGAGGCCAGCACCACAATTACATTTGTCACCGTTTTGCCATCTTCACTCTCCCATGAATGGATAAATAGTTTTTTTTTCAACTGTAGACTTTGCAGATAGTTTTGCAAAATTAGAAAGTAGTATGACTTCAGCTGTGTACTTTCGCAGATATTTCATTGCGGGTAGGTTTTCTGTTTTCTTCTTTAGATGACATTATATTTTCCAAAATGGGTACGCTTCTTTAGTTTAACATAGTAGTTGCTCTCAGGCTTCGAAAGTACTCGGCTGAAGTAACCAGTAACTTTTTCTTTACCATTGACCACTTATGAAAGCACATCGCCTATTCCGTATCCTCTCGCGTCACTAGTCAGTTCTCTCCAGGTATGGGGTGCGCCAAAATTGGTGCTGTTTATAATAGTTCTTATAGCTGCTGGGATGCTACGTCTTGTAGGCGAAATTCGGAACAAAGCGTCTGTAGTATGTAAGAAAACTGCGCAATTTGTGAAGATTTTTCGGTCGTGACCAATCCTTTACAACAATTTTTTTATCTTCATCAGTTTTTTCATGCTAGCGTGTCTAGGGTATCATCATTCAGCTTTCAATAATCGACGCAGAATATAGTGCTGACATCTTTCTTCTTAACCAAAAGCACAGGCGAGCTCCAAGTACTTGAGGATGGTTCGATTACTCCATTCCTCTACATTGCATTTACCAGCTCTTTTACTTCACTTCGTATTGTGTGCCTGCTTTATTGGTCTCGCTCCGCCAGTATCTATTGTGTGTTTTACAATTTTACAGGCTTTTACGGTGAAAATATAAAACATGCTTCTTCAGAAGTTGGTTGGCCTTATTTTTATCTGGCGGCTCTAGTTCTTCTACCCATTTCGATACATATTCCGCTAATAGCTCTTGTTCTTTGGTGGATTTATTTTTTCGGGATTTGTCTCAAAACTGACTATCGTCTCTCCTGAAACACATTCACATATTTCGAAATTCCGCACTCTTACAGGAACTACTTTGGCATTGCAGCGTTAAACGAGGATTTTTGCTATTACAAGCTCAATTTTTATTTCTAATGGTTCTACCAGATACAAATTATTGTCATTACTAAAGTTTCAGACTGTGGTGGTAATTTCTGATGCTCAATGGTAACTAGCTTTTTTACTTGAGCCTTACTTTCATATCCGACGTCAAGGGGTATTTCAACATCTCGCCAAGTCATTAGTTTTTAGCCCATATGAACACTAATGCCGCGACTAATCATGAAATCTGCACCAATAAATACATGATTGTCGCTAAGATTGACAATAGTTAATTTGACATTTACTTCACCATAGATAGTGGCAGGTTCACCAGTAGCTGTGCATAGACTTGCCCTGAACAATGGATATATTCATGAAATCTGGGCATTAAAATCGAACAATATTGAAACTTTATTAAAAGATAAAATTTCAGGAAAAATCACAAATGGATTTAATTTAAATTCTATAAATGAGGAGACTAGAGAGAGTAATTATAATTTGAAACTATAAATGTATGAATTATTAATGATTTTATAATTATATACACTTCCTTTAATATAGATACGCGGGATATAATATTGCTCACGAACCTTCACCAGTTGCTATTATCTCCAAATAAATGTGGTGGAAAACAATCCAGAAAATTTAGTGTTGAAGATTCCTTGGGAGCATTTGCAATTTTTGGGAAATCCAGCGAGAAAGTTGAAGACAAACTCCGCCATATAAGTTCAACAAAACAATTCCTGCAACCTCGTATTTTAATTATCGGTGATATACATATGATTAAGGACATTTTCGATTATGTTGACGGTATTCGTTTTAAAACAATGTATGTAATTCATGCTGTAGATGAATGCTTTATAAGCTTTTTCGTTTTTAATTTAAAATATCTAATCTTTTCTGGATATTTATCGAGCACTTTTTTTATAAATTAAAGAATTCCAAAGCTAACTTTAAATTATCTACATTGTGTAATGAATTAAGTGCATAATTAATTAAAATTATTTTTTCCAATTAATGTATTTATTTCCTTGCAATATGAATTCAATTTATTTTATTTTATTTAATTGTGAATTATTTTTTAATATTTTTATTTTAAACTAAAAGGTATGAAAAGTTTCATAAATAATATGAAACTTTTCATAAAAATTTAGAACGCATTTTCATTTATACTATGAGCAAGTTTTTATATTTATGAACGCAGTAAAAAAACAGTATTCTTTATATTTATAAAGAAATTCATAAATATTAGGATTTAGTACATTGGAAAATTTTTTATGAAATATTTCATAAATAAAAAGTATTTTTTCATAATTATTATGAATCTTTTCATAAATATATCACGCTAAATTTTCCCAGTATTTTTTTGTAATTTAAGAAATTTTACATAAATACTATGAAAAAATTCTTAAAATCGTTTATTGGCAAATTTTTTATAAAATATTCATAAATATTATGATTTTTTTTTGTATTTAGGAAGATCATTGATGAATATGGTGAACAAAATTAAACCCAGGTGGCTACCTTGAGGAACACCAGAATGTACTTGAATGATTTTTGTGTAATAGAAGAATGTGGTTAACTTTATCAAACGCATTAATAAAATCCGTGTATATCACATCAGTTTGTATTTTATTTGTAAAACCTTCATTGACGATTTTGGTGAGTTCCAAAACATTAGTTGTAGTTGAACGGGACTTACGAAACCCATGTTAACATGGTGATAGAAGGGCAGAAATTTTATGATACGAATGATATGAATTCTGTAAGAATTTTTTCAAGGAGTTTTAAAATTGCATTAATTTTAGCGATACCTCTGTAGTTAGATACATCATTTTTGCTGTCATTCTCGAATAAAGGAATTATATATGATGTTTTCCACACTGATGGCAAATAACACGCTTCAACAGATTTGTTAAATAATGCAGTAAGACGCGCGGACAGTGATGCTGCACAGTTTTTAAGGATACTGCTTGGAATACCATCAGGACCTGGAATAAACGAGTTCTTCAGCGACTTTAAGTTCGAAAGCACAATATCAATATTTATAAATGGAAAGTAAATCCCACATGAATGAGCTGTAGTATGAGGATGTTTTGTTGTGTTAGAATAGGACTTGGTAGAATAAGTTGTTGAAAAAAAGTCAGCAAATATATTGCTTATTGAAACATCGTCATCAGCAGTCAAGGAGCCATACTTCAAATGCTTTGGATAACCTGAAGAGCGATGCTTGGAGTTTACGAATTTATAGAAAGATTTGGCGTTTATTCTTATTTTGTGTTTAATACGATAAATATAGTCACTGTATGCAAATATATTTAAGAAAATCAACCAGTGCCCCAGTTATCATATATTTAGCAAAACATTTATTTTTCTTATTTTTAGCATTTCGTAAGTGTTGATTATTCCATGGCGGCCCATTATTATTGTAGGATTTACTTTTTAAAACTGTGATACTAATGAAATTATGCAAAATATTATAAAAGCTTGATACATTATTATCTAAGTTATCATCAGCCAGAACAGAATCGCAATTGACGTTAGATAACATACTGTTAAGTACAGTAAAGTTAGTGCGAGTAAAACAGTAGGATTGTAAAGGCAATGATAAAACAATTTCAAAAATAGGATGGTGAAGGATAATTAACGAAATCAAGATGAAGAATATTTCCGGAATCATTTGATATATGGTTTAATTGAAAAAATCCGCATCCATGAAGGGAATTTAAAAAATCAGACACAATTGTTGGTAGCATATACTTACTATCAAAGGATTGAACCCATTTTACATTTGGAAAATTAAAATCGCCAAGTAGATTCATCACTATATCGGATGTGTTTGATTCAGAACGAATTTAATAGCGGAAAAATATTTATTATATATCAAATGAGATGACTTAGGTGGTATATAAAAACAAGTGACAAATAATTGTCTATGACCAACACGAATTTTAACCGCAATAAACTCAATTTCATCATTGTCATCAATTAAAAAAATTTCTATAATCTCACATTGCAAAATATCAAGGACAGCAATAAGTACTCCACCACCAAGTCTTCGCATACGATCATATCTAAATATTTGATATTTGGAACATAGAATTTCATTGTTATGAATACATTTTTTATCATTCTGCCAGGTTTCAATAAATACAATAATGTGGCATGAAAAATCAAAACTGTTTGCAAAGAGATTAGTTAATTTAGTATTGAGACCCCGTCCATTTTGATAAATAATATTAATGAGATTATCTATCGATAGTTGAGTTAGTTTTTTGAAGATGATGATTGCGGCGGTTGAACAATGTCAGATGTTGCAGTATTTTTGTGCTCGTATTCACGAATAAAAGCATTTGGCGGCCAAAAATCTTGATTCACAATTGTATCAAAGTCGTCTTGGGGAACGATTATTTTAAAAGATGCTTTATTTCTTGGTTCTGAATACTTAAATTTGAAAACAATCATATCAATATTGGAGCCAATTTTATCAGTTATATAATGCTTGATGTCATCAGTAGTTGTACAGGAAGCAAATCGAGCAGCAAATATCGTTTTTTTTTTTTTGGAGAAATAACTTGAAGAATTGGAGTATTGTTTGACGGTATAGAAACGGGAGTGGGCGGATTTAAACAGATGAAAAAGATGAACTTGTTTAATTATTTGGCGGATTAAGAACTTGTTGAATAGTTAAATATTTATATATATAATAATTATCAAGTAAAATAGACAGGTATATTTCTAGTTAATTTACAAAATTTCTGGATTTTTTAAGACATTAAGAATTGTTAGGGAAACTCTTACTACACATATATTTTTTTGGTTATTGGACTATGTATTCAAAGTTAAATTTTACGTGTATAATAATGCTTGTCGCCTATTTGTGGCTCATTAATTTGTATAGTGGAATTTTAGCAAACAAAAATTTAACCACCAAAACCGTACCACGTCCATAGCGGTAACAGTTTTACGTTTTGCATGCTCAGTATAAGTAACAAATGAAGTGCTCGTAGAATGTTGAAATGTGGCACAGAGCCTTTGGTTAGCTTAATTAAGAAAAATATAAAGTTTCATCAAAATTGGCCACGCCCTCTACCCACCGCCCATTGAACCGAAAATTTATTTTTGGTCCAAAGTTTTTGAATTTTTTCCCACAACTTTTTGTTTCTTTACAAAATAAATAAATTTCAATACATGCATTTAAATATAGACTTTTATTCATCATCTATCATTCATCATCATCAAGTTTCGCTATCCTATCGGATACCCTTCGTACCTATAGTCCAAATTTCCAATTATATTCAAAGTACACATTAAATATTTTGTTTTGAAACCTACTTTTTAGCCAAGCATAATTTTTCTTAAAAAAATATGATTTGTTTCTGTGACATTCGGCCCAACGTTTTAAAAAGTGACTAAGAAATCGCTTCTGAACTGATTTTTTCACAATTTTTTTGTTTGTAAGTAAGCACCATGTTTTTAGTTTTTATGAAATCAGTTAATAAATCCACATTACTATTGCAATTTATAAGTTCCTTGCACAATTCACTATATGAAACACAAAATGAATTCATTTTAAAAATTAGTTACGTTTAATAATTTTCTTAGACTTTTTTTGCAAATATGTATTATTATTTCAAATGACGTTTTTCTTTTTTTGTTATGTACTTTTTTCGATATTGCTGTCAATCAGTTATTAAAAAACGATTATTAAATTTAACAAACGTTTATTAAGACAGATTTCTAAATAAAATTTGCCTTAATAAACGTTTGTTAAATTTAATAATCGTTTATGAATAAGGAGGTAAAAGTAGACATAACCTTTTATTGTAAATATGCATTGTTTATTGTAAATATTCATGAAAAATACGTGAGTTTTATCACAAAATTTATAAGTTTGTTCAGCGATCGCAAAAAGTCGCAGAATTTTTTTACATAAAATGAAAGAAAATATTCCAAACTTTCATTTAGAAGTAGTACTAACACGGAGGTAGACCGACTTAACTTATTTTTTTTTTCTAATGAAAACTGCAAATGCTAAATTTTTTGGAGTCATTTTGATTTGCTCAAATCTCTTAAACTATATATCGATGGTCTTATGTAAAAAGGCCCTAACTCGAATATTTGAAACTTTACAGGAGAAGGTAAAAACATAAGAGAAACTGTAATATTCATTATGTAAATTTGTTTGTACAACTGCTTATAAAAGCGTTATTTTTTACACTATTGCAATAAATTTTTGTGAGGAGGTGTATTTGCGTTAAATGCATTGGAATCGCAAAAAAAACAAATTTCGAAAAAATAGCGAGTTAGGGCCTTTCTACATGAGACCAACGATATGTAATTTAAATATTTTTTCTTTCCTATTAAACTTAAAATACTATATTTTAATAAAAATGCCCTAAAACTATTGGTAGTTGGACCATATTTATTGTATAAACAACTGAAATGTAGTAAAATTTTCATCAGTTTTCGTTGTATAATATATAGATATCTTCACCACACATTTTTTTATACAAAATTTTATTTTTTTCGAAAACAAATCATGGTTTTCTACTAATGAAACATTTCTCTACAGAATTGCATCATTAGATTTCTAAAAAATAACTGTAAAAAAATAGACTTTTTGCCAAAAAAAAAAAAAAAAAATACCACTGTGCGTCGTATGGCCGGCTTGGTGATACCCTAGATGTTATCACGAAGTACTTTACGATGGTGCTTGGCATCACCTTTACCACGACCAGTCAATGTTTAGAATTTTCTTGTTTTTTTTTTCTTTAACTTTTTTTAATGCAGCAACGAAAATGGCGACTCTTGTGTTAATTATATAACAATTATATTTCTTTCTTATGTTTATTTACAAAAAAAAAAAGTTTCAATTGAGTGAAATAATTAATGATAATTAAGAATGATTGTAAATGTGTTTGAAAAAACAAAATTAATTTTTTTAAAGATGAAAATTTTATATTTTTTAATAAGTTAAGTTACAAGTGTAATGTTGAACCAGCAGGCAATTTTTTGCAGAACTTTTTAATATAAACAGTTTATCAATTATATTTCTTTCTTATGTTCGCCACCATAATTACATTGTAGTGCGTCCATTATGTCATCATAAATATTTCCGTTGCACATTTGTACGCTTTCAAAACTATTGCTGCGTTTTCTTTCGAAACCAGAATCAATTCAAAATATTACTAAACATTAACCGATGTCATTGGTTCCCACTACTATTTGATTGGCTCCAAATTGTTTTAGATTTTAGTTAAATTGATTTTATAATGACATTTCCGACTTGTTGTACTCATTATAAAATATTGGAATTATTTTAAAAACATGTCAAATGTTTGCTTGTTTATAGAGTTTGTTTAAAGTACTTAAGTCCATATAGATATTATTAAAATAACAAATAAGAAATCATTTTTCTGTTTTCTTACCTTTTTTTCAATAAAAAAAAAACGACCAACTACTTAATACTCAAGTAATGCAGGAAAGTTTTTTTGTTACAAATATTTAATACATAAATAATGATACTCTAATTGGCGAAAAATTGTTTATATTAAATATTTTTTCTTTTCAAGTTTATTGTATTCGTTCTTACTTTCGACGAAATCTAAGAAATGCAAATTCAAATATACAAATACGAGTACATTTTGCAATGAAATCCCTAATTTGTACACAACAAACATTTTTTTAAAAGTAATTTGTTGATTAAAACTTTTCATACTGTCAGGATTTTTTTCTTATTTTTAATTTTATATCAAATTACAACATCGCTACATAATACATCATCATCGTCGGCATTAACATCATCATCTTTGTCAGTTTACATCTTCTTACAACAGTGTTTTGGGTATTTTCATTCATTGAAATTGTGTGAAAGCACTCATACGCACGCTTTTTTCTTAGCAAAAAAAATCAAATGATATAAAATATATAAGAAATCGGCTCAAAAAAGTATTTGTGATAAGAGATAAAGGGAAAAACAAACTAACGAATTTTAGTCACGTTTTGCGTTTCGTATGTCTGTATAAGAAAGAAATCCTAATAACAGCAGAGTGAGCAGGAGTTGTTGAGCAGAGCAGTCGTCTATGTATAAAGTAACTTCAAAATCCCCACAATAATTGTTGGTATTCAGAGTTTTCGTACTCGGAATTTTTAAAGGTAAGTATCATCTGTAGGATACCAGATTATGTGATATGAGTAGCTCAAGTACGATAAGACGAAAAACACGAAAAACAAAAATGTTTGGAAAAGTAAAGAAAAAAAAAAGCTTCAACAGAGCATTTGGCTGAGATAAAGTTGATGAAGTTGTTGCTTCTTTCTCGCTTCTTGTTTAAAAAGACACTTAAATGTAAGACACCACACTTAATTCCATCAAAGTAACTCGTGAGGCAACTTGCAATGGTAAGAACCATGGGACCAACCAGCACCGAATGAACAAAAAAAAGTAGAAGCAACTGTATGATAGAACGGGTATAATGGTTCAGATACCATCGAACCTGGTTATAACTGCTTTAAATTAAGAAATGTTAATTCCATAATTTTACAGAGTTTTCATTAAAAATTGGCATTAATAAATTTTTAATTTTACTTTGCAGAAGATGTGTAAAGAAGATCTACTACATACAAACAATTTTAAATACCCTGCAGGAAATGTCAATAGTGTCAAAACTGTACTGACTTATACTGTGTTCAGATATGAAACTTAATTGAGTCAATATTCGTTTAATTGACAATATTATTTTAAGTGTTCAGGCATACGCAATTTTCAGCTTACTCAATAATCATTTGACAGTTGGAAAACAATACAAAAAATTCTCTATATGGTTGTTGTGTTTCTATATAAACAAACTTACCTTCACATTGATTTTTTAATGATTTCTTTTGTTTTCTTTTGTTGACATTTGCTATTTTATACAATTTTGTTCACTAAACACAGTTGTGAACAGTGTTGCATTCGTAATCTTACTCAATATCATAACAATTTCGTACTTATTGCGCAATAATTAATTGAGATTTTATATGGAATATTGAGCTCAATAATGGCGTTAATTGCGAATATCGCAATTAAGGTTCATATCTGAACACGCTATTACTATTGCCACAGTCAGACTTATTATACCCCAGAGAATGGTAATTACTGTAGACATTTAAAATGTACGTGTCATTGACAATCTACTACTGACATATTTACTATTGACAGGGTAATTCTTTTGGGACGACATTGTCTACACTTTTGGTACTTCTCTGAAATAGAAAATAATTTTGGCTAAGTTTTGGAGTTTTGTTAAAAAAAAATTAAATAATAAAAATAAATTAGAAAACACCCAGAGTCTTTGGGGGGAATCGAACCCGCAACCTTCGGAAGGATAGTCCGAAACACTATCACCCAGTCTATTGGGGCACACAATTGAAAAAAATAATTGTTTAATAATAACTATTGTGACAATGCTGTTTGTTGACAATGTCGCCAAACAGTCACTAAATTAGTAGACAAAAGTGGTGACTTGGAGACACTTGCCCCCAGGTTTCCTTCAGGGTAGTTACTCAGCAAAGACTTTTATTGTCAAATAATTTGTTAAAATTGCAAATCTCTGCACTTCATGACCTTAAATATGTACTCGTATGTATGTCATTAATTTAATAACACTAAAACTAATTACACATAACTCATTACTAGTTATGTCCTATATAAGACGTTATCAGTAATAATATGCAGTTGACCATAAAATTATATAAAACAGATTACATAAAAGTCATTATACGTCTACTTCAAAGTATTGCAGAATGTATGTAGTAGTCGCTTAAAAGTAATTTATTGAGTAATTTCCAGTCACCATCAAGAATGACAATTTTTTAAATAAAAAATATTTTTATCATTTTATTGTATGTAACTCCAATCGACGTAAAAATAGATTCTTTCGATTCAGTTCATCTTTATTTTATTTGTTGTCCTGAAAAAAACTATTGAACTTTACAGTCAGATTTGGTCTAACCAGACCAAGTTGCAAGGTTAAGTTAACGAATCATTTTGCGTTATTTTCTATATTGACGTCACTACGTTTAATAATGTTCTGAACTTTCACAAAACATAAATTTTACTAAGATAGCAATTTTTCGCCTAAATGCGCACAACATTTTAAAATTTTACGCGCGTTGGCGTAATCTTTATTTTATCATTCTTGCTTCCACTTGTCATAAAGTACTACATATATAAAATGACAAGGTTCTAAATAGGTCGTAAATACTTATTTTCGGCGAGATACAAACTAACCGTTCACCTATTCACTTCATTCTCCTCTATTGGTAAGAACTCCTTTTGTCCAAATAATTTAATAAATGCTAAGAAATCCTTTGTTTCATTCCTTTCTTTTCATATTTATTAGTTAAATTATTCTGAGTAACAAATCTGAGAGATTGTGTATCGGCTCAGAGGGTGTGATAATATTTTCCAATTGTAAATGCAATTCCAAGAGCTTTTCAGCTAAACAGTATTAAATACGATAAGATATATTAATAAAAAAAACTATATTCAATATGTTTAATATTTTATTAGATCCTGAGGGAAAAACGATGTTGCAAAATCGTAAATGGTTGCAATTATTTGATGCCATACGGTGTCACTTGTTTAGACAATTTGCAAACAATCGGTTATGAATCAAACACAATGTTGTCAAATTATCAACCGTCTCATATTACCATACATATTTTATCAGTGGACAAAATAAATGCAGTGTAATTAATAAAGTCATAATTAAAATGACAATTCCTGCTGAAAATAAACATCGCAATATTAATACTTTTATTAAATACATTTAATAAGTAATGAAAAATAAAGTATTTTATGTTTCATTTTAATCGGCTTAATTATTGGAATGGACTTAGAATTTGAAGGGATTGCATGTTTCCAAATAAATCAAATTCGCAACGTTGATGTCCTTTCTTCGTTGTCACATTGACACCGTTCGTATACGAGTGCATTGCAAATAACTGATAGCGTAATTTTTTCCTAATTCGTTATAGTCGAACCCTGTTGTTTGTGTGCGCAGACAAAGTGTTACTCTTACTTTACATACATAGAGAATAAGAGCTAGGATTAATTTGCTTTCATTTTAATTAAGTATAATTTCATTAAAATATTAAATGAATTATTTGTACCTACACATAAAAACAGACACACACACACCGACACATACACACAAACACATACCGCTGCAAAGATACATATTTATTTTGTATGTATATAATAGAATTTTTATGAAGTGGCATTTGAGTTCCTAAAGCGAAGACCGTGATGCACGTGAAGAATGTATAATTACAGAAATAAAAACGCCAACTGAATTGTTAACAGAAAAATTTACATTCAATTTAATAGTTTTATCAAAAAAGCGACTTATTTGTAGTAAAAGGTGTGCAAATTGTCTGAACCCTGAAAATATATTTCTTAAACTTTTTTTACCACAAGAAATCAAGAGAAGTTGTAAATTAGGAGATTTAATTAATATTGTCCAAATACAACAAATGAGTATTGAATAATCCCAGTAAAAAATAGGATCATCCAAAGAGTAATCCTGGAGCGCTCCTTTGCGAGTAATGGATTACTCCATAAAACTCCGAACCTCATAGGATTTTTAACACAGCATGTCCGCAGACACGAGTACTCCTTTTAAGCTCCTTATGGAGTACTCCCTTTGATCTTGAAAATGACGACAGAGGGAGTAATCATTTTTGACTCCTAAAAGAGCATAAATACAAATTTGGTTAATTTTTGCAAAAACAAGAAAATATTCATTTATTTTTTAAAATTTTTCCAAAATGTTGTCATTGTTTTTTTGTTGGATTCGACGAGGTCGTAGTCTTTGACGAGTAGGTCTGTCGGTAAACAGTTGCCTTACATTTACGAAATGCCAGCTTGAATGATTTTTCATATTCCGGGTATGTTGGATACGTGCCTTTAAGTGCTTCTGCAATAAAATTAAGGAAAAGATAACACGTAATATATCATTTAAGACATGATATTAAAAATTCAGTTATTACCAAAATAAAAAAAGTTAAACAACTTGTATTTGTTTAGGGCTATCATATTTTTATATCCATCCCAATTTAATTTGAGCAACACATTTTGGGCGATCATTTTGCGTAGTGCTTTTTCAATTTTGATTTTGTCAAACCTCAATTTAATATACGAAATCTGAAATAAATTAAAATAAAAAACAAAGAATTTTGAATACTTGTTTAACTGATTGCATTAAAAAAACTCAGTCTTACCACTTCTGAATCAGGCTCGGTTTTAATCAGCTGTTCTGCCGAATTTAATTCCTCCAAAGAACTAATTGGGAAAATTTTATGATCCCTACTAGTTGGGCGAAAAGCTGTTCTAATAAAACAGTGTGTTTACACATAATTTGCTTCAATTGTGTGAGAATATCAACTTAGTTTTCCGTTTGACTATCTTCATTTGATAAGTCATTGACTTTGTTAGGTGCTGATGCCTCTTGTTCACTTAAAGTCTTGACACATTTTTAGCAATTTGTTACTACACCCGTACCTTTTCGCTTTTTTTAATAACACGTCTTTCACTTTTTAAAAATAAACTGACTAAATAGAAACACAAAACGAAAATATTTTACAGTTATGTCAAAGAAAAAAAAAAACCAAAACGAACTGATACATCCCTCATTGATCCATTTGGAGTATTAAGCGAGGCATAGACAACAAAACAAAAAAAGTTTTGATAGCTCGCTTATTACTTCAAATGGATGAACAAGTCATTACTGCTTTATTGCTCGATTATGGATTAATCCATATATTTTTTACTGGGATCTGTTAAATAGATGTATGTGTACAAAATATAGAATTTATATTGATCCATACTATATTAAATTAGTTTTACAATATAAAATTTATATTATGATTGAAAAAAGGAAGTTTGAACCGTTCTCTCTCAAAATAAAATTATTTCACGTAAATGCGTAAACAAATAAAAAACCATTGCTATTCAAGAAAGGGAGCAATAATATTTTGGGCAATTATTATTAAATAATAATAAAATAACCTTTGTTTTTAATATAAAAAATTTTATTCGTCATTGTTATTCCGAAATAATTATTTTGTATAATTGTGCCTGTAAGCTCTCATTATTTAGTTATCGTGTCAATACGCTTAAGGAAAAATTTTTCAGTGGTGGGCTATTAACGGGTATGGAGAAATTAGAGACTGAATTGCGAGAGGACTTTTATTTCGATGGACAAATAGAGATGTAAATGCTTTTATAACTGCAGAAAATAGGAATAAAAAAACTGTTTGATAATTTAACCATATTGATATATCCCCTTTTAAATACGTTTTTTTTTTAATTTGGGTATAAATCGCACAAAATGAAAATAAAAAAAATAAAGCAAAAATAATATGAATAAAAAGAGAGAACGCGTTCTACCTTATTCTCTTTCCATCATAATCAGCGTTGCCGTTTTGGTTAATTTTAACCAAATTTGGTTAATTTTTTTTCAGTGTGTTAATGTGTAATTTTTTTTTCATTTTGGTTATTTTTATTGATAATAAAAAATGTAAGAATATTTTATTTAGTAAATATCAAATTAGCATGACAAGTTTTAAAATTAAATTTTGAAGAAATTTTTAACGTATTTGTATATGTATATAAATGAACTTTTTTGTAACAAATTTCAAAAATATTTGTAACAATTTTTACAAATTTGTAAAAGTTTTTAGTCACTAAACAAACCTATTGTTTTTAGCAATTTTTATATGTTTCTTTTTTATTAAAACTTGAATTTGTTACAAATAAATGAATAAAACAAATTTGCAATTTGTTAAACATTTAATGTTCCAGATGCCATCATAGTGGGGAGAGTATGTATATTACGTTTGTGCTGATGTTTATAACACACACAAATATTAGCATAGTTTCCATCTTAAAGTAATCACACCGTCCGTACATCCATGAGCAGATTATACTGTAGGATTAGTTTAGTGTAGCATGACTAGCAGTAGTATTATTAAGGTATAATGTGCTGCAAGTAGTATCTAAGTAATTAATATAAATACTTATTCTAAACTGTTGCCCTTCACTGTAATTTTAACTACTCATGTTCTTATATTTTTACATATTCACATACATAGATTTAAGCTCTTTTATATAAGTATTGTTAAGTTTAAAGCAACAGAACAATTATTAATGTAATATTACTAAAGGTGCTATCAGACGGAATGTATTTTACATTTGTACTGTCACTTTTCTTACCCATATGTAATTCCGTATGTATGTCAAAATTTCCATTTTACATACGATTCATAATATTTGTTATCACACCTGCTTATGTTTTTTCTTATGACATAACCTATAAATGTCAACAAAAGCTGACTTTTAACGTGTATAAATTTCAAGAATTGCTTCTTTTGGCCAATCCTAACTGCAATAAATATAATAAACATAATTTAATTTATTAAAAATCTAAAAATACTTACTTTTCCATGTTCATTATCCATTTTATTTAATTTTTCTTTACAATATATTTTTTCAAACAATTTTGCTTCAAAACAAACCAGCTGTTTTGTTTATGTTTGTCACAGGAAAATAGAGCGTGTTCTAATCGAAAAAATTACATACTTATATATTTCCACATGTATTTTACACATGCAAAGTTTCATATGTATCACACGATGTGTACAACTTTTACAGATGGAAAATTTGACAGTACATACATCCCGTCTGATAGCACCTTAAGAAAGAAAATAATAAAGTCAGTCTCTATATAACCATTGAGTTGGTCGGACTAAAATACTCAAAACCACTAATATGATATCGAGATAATATTTATCACAAATAATTTGTATACGCACATGCTACATAATTTTATAGTAGATAGTAGTGATGGAAAATGAAAAATTGAAATGGTACTGACCACCAACAAAGAGAGTACTTTTTGCAACATTTTGGTACTTCTTAGAAAACATATTTTTATTCAAAAATAAAATTATTTCAGTTTAATAAAAAAAACTATTATAACAACAAACTAAATATTGATTAATTTTTATGTAAAAATATATGTTTTGAAGTTTTCAAACTCATATGATACACAAAAAATCTCAAACTAGAAATGATAATTACAAAAATGTATGAAACATAAAAAATTTAAAAAATGTATCAAAATAGTACCACAAACAACTTTAATTCTTTATGCATCTGTTTACTTTTGTAGATTAGCTTATCCCACATCAAATAAATAACATGAATAACGAATTTGTGCATTCCTTATGTTCTTGCTTCAAAGCCAATGTTTGTCAATGATTATATAAATAGTAACGCTGGATTTCTAAACAGGGAACAAAGCAAAACAAACAAAGAGTACTAAATATATGTGGGGGTACTGTGGTATTTTTGTTGTGAAAAAGTACTGAAAATAGTACAATAGTATTGAATTTTCCATCACTGGTAGATAGTAGATCAGATCTCTTATATAGCCACTTCTGAAAAACGGTTTTGCTCTCTATACCCGATATAGGGTAATATATGGTGGGATTGACCGACTATACAGGCTTACTTGTTTTTATTTTAGAATTTATTTAATTTGCACACCCTACAGAGTAACTTTGTATTTTCCGTGAATTAAAAAGACAAGGCGACCGATTTAACTTTGCTAAATCCTTCTTTTTTTCTAAATCTCTTTTATTAAAAATTAAAAATTATCCTTACTTTTAAAAATATTAGGAAATTCCTTAACTTCAAGTATAATTCAAAACACGTGGTTTATATTGCCTTTAAATAGCGAATTCTTTTTACTAAACGACCACATAATCCTACATAGATTTCCATTAGGCTTAATATTAAAATCAGAATTCTTATACTATTTACATTCTATGATTTATAGCATACTCGTATGTATGTCACTCTACTGTTTTTAATTTCATACAATTTACCAACAAAATGTCAAACTGAAAATATTGTTGACTTCATTGTAGAATTAGTTCGTTTTAGACTCGTCCTTGTACAAAAATACACGTTCACAAAGGAGAACGTAAAAATGTCAATGTAAAATTTATAGCAACAAAAATATTAGTCTTCTTATAAATAAACACTGCTAAATTCCCATTGACCCACCTGGGGATAGAGCTCATGCATACTGAACTCATTGTCATCCTAAATATATGTATTTATTAGTGTGTTGTTCAATATTTGTGGAATGTTTTTTAAGATTTAAACTGCTAAAAATAAAACACGAATCACAGCATCGAAATTAAATAATACGTATTTTTCAGACTATTACATTTTTCTGGCCTTTAAGATATTTTATTGTTATAAATAATGGTAGAATTGCAGCACATTAGGATCTCAGATGTAAACAATTCTGTATGAACTCGAACTATACATATTCAAGAACAAAATACCTTGAAAATACATTTTTTTAATTTTGCCCAATTAAAGCCAGTCTTATCCAAACTTGACCAATTTCGAAACCAACACCAAATGCCCTACGTCGTCTACCGTTCCATTCGCATTAAGACTTTAGATATTCCACAACACGGTTACTTACCATATTTTCCATAACTTTATTAGAAAGTACAGAAGAAATTGCTATTGAGCGATAATTATCGGAGTTGGCAGCCTCTCCCTTTTTAGGAATCGGTGTTACATTAGCAACGTTCCAACTAATGGGAAATTCACCGTCACGGAATAGGGTGCTGAAAAGGTTAGCTAATGGACGAGCTAGCGTCGAAGAACTCTGCTTTAAGGCCAGTACTGGTATACCATCTGGCCCAGGAGACTTATTTATGTTAAGATCCGCTAAAAACCTTTCAACTGCACGCGTCCGAGAGAATATATTTGGCATAGTTACTGATACTCTTTCGAGCACGGGGAGTGGTTGATTGCTTTCCGGAAAGTTTGAATTATTTGCAAATAATTCAGCTAAAAGATTAGTTTTATCAACAGGGTCAGTGAATGCTTGGCAATTCTTTAAAATAGTAGGAATTGAAGAAATAGAATTATCGTTTATTCTTTTAACGAATGACCAAAAGCTTTTACTGCCCCAGGGAGCAGTAAGAAATTTTGCTCGGAGGCGTTGCTCGTGTAGAGACTTTTCACGTTTCAGCACTTTGGCACACGAAGACCTCGCTCTTTTCCATAGCGCATCTGTTTCGGCGTTTTTGTTATTTCGCCAAAGTCTGAATGCTTCCTGTCTGGATCTGATTGCAATTTTGCACTTCTGATTAAACCAAGATATTTCTTTAGATTTAATATTTAATGGTATGAATTTGTCATTTTATCATGATATGTTCATTGTGGCGTTGCCTAGTCGAATATTTGCAAGAAAGATGTCACCATTTTTAGCAGATGCTTGACTCTATGTTCAACTCCTCATTGAGGCTATAGCTTAAACTTGACCACGCCTCCTCTCTACGCGTGTGAAATTTTATTGCAATCAGACTTTTCGTTTAGAAATTTCAGTTTATTTCCCTTGTAATCTTTAAGAGTCAATCTTACCTTAAATACACAAACTAGATAAGTCGTTTTTAAATAATATTTATTATATAATTTGATGTTCAAATGGACTTAAAATACAAAAAAAAAAAAAACAACAAAAACTAAAACACAGGTCTATCTATGTTTAAAAGTCCACAAACAGTTGAGCAAGTAGATGATGATGTCGATTGTTGTTAAAACTTTGGTGATTTCAAAAAGAGTCAGGAAAATGGAAAAAAAAAACAAGAATAAATCCCTATTAAAACTAAAAACAGACATTAATACATACACTCATTATTCGTCTCAATTTAAAACAAATTGAAAAGTGTAAAAGTTATTTTTATTGCGAAACTAATTTAAAGGGTTGGATAACTTTTCTAAATAGTCATCAAACATTGAAACACATCAAGCAGAGGTGGGGCAGGGTTCACAAGGGACAAAACATTCATTCATTCAATTGTTAAGGAAAAAAAACAAAAATCTAATGCTTGGTATAATAGAAAATTATTGACAATCTATGTTATACAATCAAATTCCAAAGTATTAATCAAAAGAAATAAATTTCACATTTAACAATAATCCTTTCTCTATCTAACTATTTTGAATCTTAACAAAAGCAGACTCAGTATATTTCTATGGGTGTTTATAGCATAAACATACATACGAGTGCATACACAGACATACATACATATATTTACAATATTTAATTTTATTTTGTAAAGCAGTTAAAAAGACATATTTATGTTTGGATGATAATGTGATCAAAGTTAATGGCAAATGAACCATTCAAAATCGATTAGTCTTAAACATGGTATGTTTTATGTTTAAATTAACATTTTTCGAATGTCTTATTTCACAGAAGTATCCGCAAATTGTCAAATGATATGTGAATTTCGGAATATACATTTGTCTACAGTATGTGTGAATAGGATGTAATATTAAATTTGCTTTTTAATACGTTACATGGCCTAAATCAGTGGTGTCAATTATGATTGTGTTGGTGCGATTACTCTTGACTTTTACATTCCCAGCGGGAGAAAACTGCGGTTGCGAAGCCTATTACGAGGCCTCATCACAGTTATTCTTGATACTACAACAAGTACACCTCGTACAAAAACCACAAGCAATTTGTTTTTTTTTTTAATCATTGTACAATGTTAAAAACAAAAATAAAACAAAATGGCCCATAATCATAGAAAAAGCACAATTCAAGCAAAAGCATGCTTTTGTATTAAATTCAGAACAAAATTTATATGTTTTTGTTGTTTAAAAGTCTACTTTTACTTAAAGTATGCTTTTTCTATGACTATGATTATGACCCAATAGAAACAAAGATAATAAATAATAAATATGTATATTATTTCTGTTTAGAGGCCTCAAAAGAAGACGTGCGATACTTTCCGCTGAATAAGAGTGTTTTGCAGTAAACAATTATATTTTACTCTCGCAAAATAAAAGAGCGTAAGCGTACATGTGAGTTTTGCTTACACAATTGTGTATGACGCTGACATCCCTGGCCTAAATGAAAAATATGTTACTCCTTATTCTATGATTTTATCGAAATGTTTTTGAATCTATGATGACTGTAAATGATATATTATTGTTAACTGTACGTGAGCTGGACCGTTAAACCAAACCATTTTATTTAGTTTTTTGAAAATATTTGTATTTTCTTGCTAATCAATATATACAATTTGGGTTATCATTTAAAAGGACTCTTTAAACCAGTCCAATGGATTTTTCAAGGATTTGTTATCTTTTCGCTTCGAAAGATAAAATTTTAAAAATTATATTGTATTTAAAAGAAATCGATTATTAAACTAATTGTTCTACTCTACTCGACTTCATCGTCATCTCCACACATTTTAGCTATGTCTAAATTTTCCTCTGCCATTGTATTGTACATTTATTTCTCTTTATAAAATTCAAAATAAAATTTCGCACTCGATGTCTCAACTTTGTATGATTTGGTTTACGAAACTAGAGCCGCTTTTATACCCTTTTGTACGACTTTCTGGCATCCACACTTGGCAACCCTTAAAAAAGCACAAGCTATGTCAATCATGCGCATGGCGTAACTTTATTCAAAGAACATGTTCGTGCTGTGTTCAAACAAAAAACAGGTAACACAAATTAAAACAGGGACGGAAAATTCATTATGTTTTCTAGGAAAGGCACAATAAAATTATCCAAAAAGTAACTAAAATTCATAGAAGACGTTTGTGATGTGTTTAAACAATAAAACAAATCAAAATAAAGTGCATTTATGATGATTTCTTGAAATATCACTACAAGTTCATTATAATTCAGTACGGACCTTTCGAAACCTTTCTCAGCCATCGGAGTGTTAAAAATTATATAATTTGTATGTAAAAGAAATTTAATTTAATTATTTTAACTGAACATTAATAGCGTAGACAGACGACACAGTTAATTTGCATTAACAGTCTTAATTCAAATTAACTCGTGAATTATCCCATCTAAATGAGCATTTCAATATGGCAACATCGTCGAAAATCAATAATATGTTATCAAATTGTTTACTATTCTAAAAGAAGAAGAAGACAATTGTAAAATTAAAATAATAAAAATAGATTTCCACAATTGCCTTTCTCTTATTTCAGAGTGTCCCACTGCGGTCCCCACATGTAGCAACACGTTCAGGTTGATGGTTGCTAGTGCGTGAACAAGTTTTGCATTATGAAACAGTTTCAGCAAAAGTAATTTCAGCTTTTTTTCAAAGAAATACTGTTTTTTCACCAAATGCCAAACAAATTTTTTCATAATTAAATAGTTGTTTACAAACAAACAGCTGTTACCTAAATGCAGTTTAAATGCAGAAACTGTCGTCTGTCACGGTAAAATCTTAATTCAAATTAGTGAGATTTTAATGCGCATTAACTCTGTCGTCTGTCTACGGTATAAGAACTTACAATTTAAATCTATATTCAGTCAAAATTTATATGTTACATAGAGGAAGGAATTTTGGTTGTGACAAATGAATTTGTTGCTAATCAATGGATCAATCAGTCCTGACCACCCAATATCGGGGATGAATAGTAGGAATTTTTCTCTGTTTGTATATTATGCATTTTTTAGATTTGTCATTATAACGAATGTGAAATTATATATATAAGAGAAAAATTGGTTTTACAAATTCACAAAATCAAATTCATACGTAAAATTCTCCATGTGCTCGTTGCGGACAGCACCAACAGCTGAGATTTTTTCTCTTGAAGGACCGGCCGAACACGCGTTGATGTTGATATATTATGTAGCAAGACAGTCGACACGAAATTTTATTAGCGGTTTCACCGAAATTCATTGTAACAATTACTAAAACTTCTATAGGTACAAGTAAGAAGATATTCTCCTGTTGGAAAGCAAAGGTCATGTTAAAAAAGCCGTACGTAATCTTTGCATTAATTTTATTAATTAAATTAATTTATTTATTTGAAAATTTCGTCTTATCAACATTGCCATAAGTGGTTGTAAAAGCCATCAGCTGATTAGATTTTATATTGAACGACTCAATAACATTTCAGACATTTTCATCAACCGACTGCTTTGACAGGCTTATGTTTAAGTTAATGCTGAAATAGTCATTCATAAATAAGGCAAGTTAATAAAATTATAAAAAAAGATGTTCATAAAATGAAAAAGACTTGTATATGTACATTAGGGTGCCCCAAAATAAAATTGCGGATTTTCCCGACTAATATGAAAATTTGATTTATTTTAAGACTACGTTTCTCAATTTTTTTATCCTGGGGTCAATATTTGGTGAGCTGGATCAAAGGATAAAAAGGTCCTTTTTAGAGGTTTTTTTATTTTGTTCACATTTCCCCCAAGGGAACTATATGTAATTTTAGGTTATCAAAAATTAAAAAATAATTTTTTTTAATTCAAAAATTTTAAAAATTTCAGACAAAATTTTAGTGTTTTTTTATTTTTTTATAGAATTTTCTTAAATAAATAGTTGAAATTTCGTGATTATAAACATCATGCAATTTAACCCAAAAGGTTTTTCCCGATACCTTATTTTTTCTCCATACAAACGGGGCCACCCTAATGTACATAAATATAGGTTCTTTGTGTGTATGTAGTTTTGTATTTTAATAAATGTTTGGTCATTGCATCAGTTAATAGTTTCGTCACAGCGGCCCTGACCGCCTGATTTGACAAATCTCACTTATTTTTGGTGACATATGGCGACAATGACCAAAACAGGAAACCGCCGCTACAAGTAGCTGCAGTAACTGTTAGTTAACATCAACAATCTTATGTAATAACTATGTTAAATCGTTTGTTTTAAATTTTTATGTTATAACCTTTATAGAATAGATCATGTCGTATGATAAACTATTGTCAAAAGGACTGAATTAAATGACTTGATTTGATAATTACAATGTTGTCTTCAAGGCGACGTCTTATTTTTTTCTATATTCCGTTGAGTTTAAAATCAAACAGCGTTGTTGTTATACATGGTTGCATATCTACTACCTTTTGTTAAGTTGACACTATTTTGTCGTTTGCCTTAGTTTACATTGTAAAATATGTAATATGAAGAAAACACTAGCTGTAATATTATCAAATGTGGAATTCCTAGAGCGAGCTTCTCGATTGAGCTCAAAGAAATAAAATGTAATAAGGTACACAAAAAAAACGGAGAGGGTTATTGTGTAATTCGATTCGAAAAGAAAAGTATATTTTTTGACATTGTAATATAATCTCCATGCATTTGTTTTGTTACAGTTGAATGGTGTAGTCTGAACGAGAAGAGGATAGCTTAAACATACTTTTAAGATACATTCTGTAATGGTTTGATTTGAATTATATTTTCTATTTTTTTTCCGAATCGTTGTAAGGAATAAACTTAAACAAAGTCATAAGTTTGTTTAAGGTGCTTTTTATTACAATTTTCTCATTTAACTGACATTAAACTGATATTTTATCATCATATTTCATTATATTTCCATATCGTCTAAAGTCAACTTAAAAAATTTTGAATTTTGTCAGATATTAGTGGCTGTTACCTTTAGTTTATTATAATAATGTATATATACTTTCAAATTGTTTTGGTTAATTGTTTTGGCACAACAACTTCGGTTGATTGTCTCGGCACTGCGACTTCGGTCAACAGTTTTGGCACAACAACTTCGGTTGATTGTCTCGGCACTGCGACTTCGGTCGACAGTTTTGGCAATACAATTTCGGTTGATAGTTTCGGCACAACAACTTCGGTTGATTGTTTCGGCACTGCGACTTCGGCCGACAGTTTAGGCACTACAACTTCGGTTGATAGTTTCGACACAACAACTTTGGTTGATTGTTTCGGCACTGCGACTTCGGCCGACAGTTTAGGCACTACAACTTCGGTTGATAGTTTCGACACAACAACTTCGGTTGATTGTTTCGGCACTGCGACTTCGGTCAACAATTTTGGCACTACAACTTCGGTTGATAGTTTCGGCACAACAACTTCGTTTAATTGTTTCGGCACAACAACTTTGGTTGATTGTCTCGGCACAACAACTTCGGTTGATTGTTTCGGCACTGCGACTTCGGTCGACAGTTTTGGCACTACAACTTCAGTTGATAGTTTAGGCACTACAACTTCGGTTGATAGTTTCGACACAACAACTTTGGTTGATTGTTTCGGCACTGCGACTTCGGTCTACAGTTTTGGCAATACAACTTCGGTTGATAGTTTCGGCACAACAACTTCGGTTGATTGTCTCGGCACTGCGACTTCGGTCTACAGTTTTGGCACTGCAACTTCGGTTGATAGTTTCGGCACAACAACTTCGGTTGATAGTTTCGGCACAACAACTTCTTTTGATTGTTTCGGCACTGCGACTTCGTTTGATTGTTTCGGCACTGCGACTTCGGTTGATAGTTTCGGCACAACAACTTTGGTTGATTGTTTCGGCACAACAACTTCGGTTGATTGTCTCGGCACTGCGACTTCGGTTAATTGTTTCGGCACAACAACTTTGGTTGATTGTTTCGGCACTGCGACTTCGGTTGATAGTTTCGGCACAACAACTTCGGTTGATAGTTTCGGCACAACAACTTCGGTTGATTGTTTCGGCACAACAACTTCGGTTGATTGTTTCGGCACTGCGACTTCGGTTGATTGTTTCGGCACAACAACTCCGGTTGATTGTTTCGGTACTGCGACTTCGGCCGACAGTTTAGGCACTACAACTTTGGTTGATTGTTTCGGTACTGCGACTTCGGCCGACAGTTTAGGCACTACAACTTTGGTTGATTGTTTCGGTACTGCGACTTCGGCCGACAGTTTAGGCACTACAACTTTGGTTGATTGTTTCGGCACTGCGACTTCGGTTGATTGTTTCGACACAACAACTTTGGTTGATTGTTTCGGCACTGCGACTTCGGCCGACAGTTTTGGCACTACAACTTCGGTTGATAGTTTCGGCACTGCGACTTACAGCGATTTGTATTATCTGATTAAAAGTATTACAAACTTTGATTATCTAGAAAGTAATTTAGATGAAAGTGTTAACGAATTTTGTTATCTTGGTTATCATTTCGAAAAATCTTGCAGAGATTATAAAATAATTGAACAATTTAATAGAATTTGCAAAATATCACGTACTCGAACTAAGACGTAGACTTCCTTCAAATTTAATATTCCTTCAAAAATATCGATATTTAGTGTTGACAATATTTTTAAAAATAGCGAAGCAGATATTATTGATTTCATACAAAACTTCATTGTTGATTCGTCTCTAATAAATAAAATAGAAATTTCCCTAAAGAATCTAACGTTGTAAAAATGGAAAAATATTGAAAGAACTGATGAATTTTAGATTGAAGTCTACAATTTTAAAAATTATTTGGGAGAAAATCCTTTTCATGAACTAGCTGACTTTGTTATTCGTATACTTTCTTTTCCTTACTCAAATGCCGAAGTCGAAAGAACGTTTAGTTTAATGAATTTTTTAAACCAAAGATCAGAAACCGACTTTCTTTAAACTCAGCCAAAAGTTTGTTGTTGCAATTACAAATTACCTTCAAGTGTTTACTTAAATATTAATTAAAATCAAACTTATAAAAGCTCTGAATATTTCATTAAATCTGTTTTGTGGCCCGATGATGATGATTATGAAACAGATGTATTTGAAAATTGAAATGGTTTTTCTATAAAACTTTATATTTTGTTTTTTATGAATTGTTATTTTATTTTAATTTTTTGTTTACTCCTGGTAACTGAATTGATAAAAAAATTAATTATTTATTTAAAAATTTTAACATGCTTTTTGATATTCTAAGTTTCTTGTTTTTTACCCTTTGTTTTATTGTCAATTTTAATCTTTTTTTAGGTGTTATTTGCAAAGCAAAACAACACGATACCAAAATTTTTGTTAATTTTTTTTGGCGCTTTTTACCCTTTTTTTGTAATTTTTTACCCTTTTTACCCGTTTTTACTATGCACTTGAGGCTTTTCTTTATTTCTAAAATGGCAACACTGAAACTTTCAGTGCAACAAATCGTTAAAGGAAATGAAAGCAAATTTAATACATATGTATGTATGTATGTACATACGAGTATATACTATACATATTTTTACGGGAAATTTAAAAAGCTTTTAAATTATCACCATGTTTACAATTTTAAGCCGCATTGAAATACTTACTTACCATATACGATGACTTTAATTATTTTGTTTTAAATAATTTGTATTATGATTAATTTTTAATTTATTTATTCGTCATATTATCATATACATAGTACATACTATTTTATAATTTATTATAATACATTTTTTGTTTATTTTATATATTTGTTATTTTGAATTACAAATTTAAAAATAAGGAAATTTTTAAAGCTTATGTAGGTACGCAACAAGAAATACAAATACCATATAACTAAATAAAGAGTTATGAAATTAATTTTATGTTTTGTATTCAAATATAATAAACTGTGTATGCACGAGTATGTTTTGCAATGAAAATAATAGTTTCTAAATTATACGATATACATACATACATACTTAAATAAATCATTGTGCCATTCTTAGCTCAAAAGAGCGTTTACAATAAAAAAAATCAATATTGGCAAACATTTTTCTCACAATTTGGGTGATTTATTTACATACTCGTACATAGATATGAATTTGAGCGGGATGAACAGATTATTACAATATTTCAATAATTATACATACTCGTACATACATATGAACAATGTATGTATGTAGATATGTATGTTGTTTGTGAGTATTTAGTATACTATTAGTATTTTGATTTACTATACATTGACATTTGTGTCCTTTTAAATAATTTAATTTAAGTGATAGTTAATTATATTTTATTACATCTCTTGCATATTTAACTGCATGTAAATTGTATTTTAATTTAACTAAAATTGTTTTTATTTTTAATGTTTTGTTTTCTGGAGCTGTTACACAGAACATCTACATAAATATGTAATTAGTTGTTATGCATTTACTATATTTACAATAGTACTTTGGTTGCTGTTTTTCTAATCTGTAAATATGTAATAATATTTATTTATACCCTGTCATCATTTGGCAGCGTATTTATTTTTGGGACTTTATATTGTCTAAACTAGATATAACACCAGTATCGTAATTGTATCATCTGAAGATCACTTCCAGTTGTTAATAGTTGATTATAGTAAATTATGCAAATATAAAATGGAGTTCAAAAGGAATAACAAGACTACATGTAAGTTATTTTTATTTTTATTTCAGTTTTAATTTTTATTTTATTTTTCTTTTATATATAAATAATCAAGTCTATTCGGGAAGTCACTTTCACCACTTTTTGTTGTTCTAAAATACGTTAGCGATGTGAGTACCAGAAAACATGCATAGGTTTAAAAGATGTGCAAACAGAAAGCATATGATTTTGTTCACTTTGTACGCATTCTAAAATACTTCTTCACCACACATCTACATAAAAAACATACAATAAAAGTTAATTCTATTTCTCTGTCTAGGTCTAAAAACAAACATCACCGCAATAGTTCAGAGCCATGGTCGATTTTTATGGTAGACCATCCTGATATTGCAACAGGAACGAGTCAACATAGGCCGGAAGAGCACAACAGAATATAGAAAGAACTAAACCAGAAGCTTAACTCTCTCAGTGTTCCAATAAGAGACGTACCGGCATGGCAATAGGTGTATGAGCACGCTCTTACAGTCTTTGATGCATAAAACGAGTTAAGTATTCGAATTAATTTAAAGAGGAAAATAAGTATTAATAAAAATTTTATTTCAGGTCTGGAGAGACTTTAAGGCAAACACAAAGAAGAAAATGGTTACTAATAAGCAACAAATGGAAGGTACTGGTGGGGGTCCCAATAAAACCCTAATTTTAAACGATTTGGAGGAGGCTGTGTCATCATTATTGAAGATAAAAACATCTGCGCATGGATAACCAAATATTGCAAATGTTGAATATATATTAAATGATAACAGCACCGTTAAACCTGATTCAAGTTTTCAAACAAATGCTAGTTCCAGTGTAAAAAAGCGTAAAACTGAATATCACTGCAGCAATCATTTTATGAAAATTATGTTGCATTAAAAAAGGAAGAACTCCTATACGTATAGAAAATTGCAGACGGAATTCAATCATACCAAAATAAATAAGTAAAAAGTTGCTTACATAAATCGATGTTGAGCTACCTGTGAAGTTACTGTGTTCCTTATTTTACTTTTATCAAAAATCCAAGTACAAATTTAAATTGTAAACGATTTCTTTCCATGTAAATCAAATGCATTTTATTATTTTTAATTACTCCTTTAAGATTTTCAGTTTGTGCATTAATTAAAAATGCAATCGAACCCATCTCAATTTTTATTTTTAAATTATATATTTGTTTTTAAATTTTTTAAATTCTAATTAATAGACAGCTGTTTTCAATGTTTATGTTTTTCATAAGAGATTACACAAAATCGATTACAGCAAACGATAATTCTTCACTCGTATTTTACAATATATCGAAGACGAAATGTCGAAAGTGAACGACGACGTAGAAGTGAAGCGCGTATTCCCGAATAGACCTGAATGAAATTTATTTATAATTTTACTTATTGTCCAAAGCAAAAAATCAGGAAAAAATTAATTTTAGAAAATATATTTCAGACAAAATATTTTTTTAAATATAGTGCAATTAAGAAATTATAGATGCAAATTTAATTATTTTATGATTTCATCAGTCTAGTTAGTAAAATAAAATCAGAGACAAATAAGTGAAATGTGTGGTAGATATTGTGACAGTTAATCTATTATTAATCATAAGCTTTAAATGCTTAAAAATAGATAATTAAATATTTTGAATTATTTAAATGTATTTTTTGGGGAAAATGTTAAGTAAAGTTACAGTAAAACTGTCTAGTCGAAATTAATATTATTAATAATATTAATATTGCAACAGTATTGTGGGGTCTTTGATGTTTAAAGATTAATTATATTTAGAATCAGTTGATTTATATTCCTCGAATGTAATATAAAATTAGTTATTTCAATTGTGCCTGATATAATGAACAAAAACTATCTGAACGTGATCATTCTTGTTACGTAAATGCGATACTTTGCGATTTGAGAAACATTTTACACAAAATTTTGTTAGCAGGGTAAATATTTACATATACTAAATATTAGATTATTTGCATATACTTAAATATATTTCAGTAGGTATTTATGAACTAAATGTTATTTTTCCCCACCAACATTGAATGCACTTGTTTAGAGTTGTACTTTTAAATGAAAAAAATTATTTGGTTATTATTTGATAATTCTATTTTGAATATTATTAATAGGTATCACTATTAAACTATTTTGTGCTTTTTTACTTAATAATAACAATAATGATATGCACAATACAATATGTTTTCGGTAATAATATTATATATTTATGTGTTTGTAAAATAATTTATTTCTAATGTACACATACGAGTAATTAATAAACAAGTACAATGTAATATTGGCCAATTATTTATAAAAGTTTTGGTTTCTATCGTTATATACATTTACATATACATACATACATATGTAATACTATTAATTTATCACAATAGGCACTGTTTAAACAGACAAAACAAAAATCATACAATACGGATATTAAAAAAAAAATTGGAAACAAACACAACAACCAAGTTAATGACAATATCAATAATTAATATTTTAATTACAAACATTAATGCGAAACAATATCATGAAATGTCTATGTATGTCTGTACTTGTTTAATTTATAAACATTCACATGCAGAGGAATCAAATTACAATTATTTAGAAGCGCATTGATATATCGGTAACACGATTGGCCAACAATTAAACAACTTTAACAAATAATTAAAATTTATATTTAAATATATAAATATAATAAGTAAATAAAAACATAAACTTAAATAAAAACAAAATATTTAGTATCATTTTGACGAAAGCCGTCAAAATTATCCCCCTGTCCCACGATGTCGAACGATGTCGTTCGCTTAGATAAGACTTAACGCACAAACTTTTTATCGTATCTATTTTTTACTCAATCAAGTTTGTTTATTCCACAATCAAGTTTGTGTCTTAAGTCTTATCTAAGCGAACGTCATCGTTCGACATCGTGGGCCAGGGGGATTATTTACAAAAATTGTATATTAGGGCATATCAACAGTATTCATTTATTAAGTAAATAGTTGTCAGTATTTTAGTTGGTTTTATTTTTATTCGCTTAAACAACTTCAGCAACCAAAAATTAAATATAAGAAACGTATATCAGTTTAATTATACTTTATAACTTTTTATTATTACAATATTTGAATATTCTTTAATTTGTTCTATTTATCTTTTTATTTTCTAATACTTTGATATTTCCTATATCTCATCCTTTCTTATATATTGCTTCTATAGTCGATATCCACGTACTGTGAGCGTTAATATAAAGTAAACACCTAATATTATTTACAAAAATATTATATATATACAAATTAAAAATATATATATTGCATAATTCATTAGTAACTTAAGAAAAATACAACTCATTAAGAAAAACTACAAAAATAAGAACCATAAAGAATAACTAAATTTTAGCGGAAAAGTACCCGATTTTTCGCGTCAAAATAAAGTAAACAGTTATATTAAAATTATGTAAAATATTGTATTTAAAATGTATTTAGTATTTTATTTTTAGTCGTTTTGCCTTTATCACAGCTGGCAATCTTTTAGACATAGAGTCAACAAGTTTTCTAGTGAAATCAGGTCAAATTTTGTTTATTTTTTTTTTTGTTTATTTTCTGTGCAAGAAATATTTCTTTGACTAATTTTTTTGTCCGTATATTTCAACAAGACGGCGCAACATGTTACACAGCTTGTGCCAAAATTTATTTATTGAAGGAAACGTTTAGTAAGCGCATAGTTTCACGTTTCGGACCTGAATTGACCACATGGAGGACAACTGAACAAATGAAAATGAAATTAATAGACATTAATTAAACTTTAGTTTATAACTCGATCATAAAACCAATATGGTGCTGTGGGATTTAGATATGGAGGACGGCTTCAGCTTCAAATGTAGACAACAAACTTTTAAAAAATTACTTTTTGTATTTATTTTGATATCCGAAAAGAAAATTATTTTTCTTTCCTTAAAGTTAACTAATACTTTATTATTAAGAGAGCTTCGACCAGAAATACAAATCAAAGCCAAATTTATATATACGATCGTAGTATAATACTTAGCCAATTCACAGTGAGTGCTATTCTGTCCTGTTGTCTAAAAATTTATGACTGTCATAAAAATATTGTTGGTATTTCATATTTAAAAATATAATATGACAATACAACATTGAAACTCATGTTTTTTTGTTATGCTATTTAATTCAGTGATGACAGACTCACATTTGAACTTTGTTTGTTGATTCTGCCATAATTGCATCCATTGCATATTTTTCACACAACTCCTCCATAATTTTTTCTTTTTCTGTTTTGCTGGCCATTTTTTTTAAATATTTTTATTTATATTTGACGTTTGATGTTTATTGAATGTGTGTATTCAGTAATGACGTTTATGAAAATAAATAATATACGACAGGCCGTTCACAACAGTGCTATTTGGCCTTAAATAGTATTTTATGACTTAGGACTTTAGAACACATTGTGAATTAGCAAACTATTTAAATATTCGTATTGCAGTCAGAAGCGACAAATATTGTTTCATGTAAGTTTATATTGAATGTTTTCTTTAAAGACTCTGCTAATTGACAATTTATTTAGAAACATAACAAATGAAATGAAATAAAAACGAACGCAACTTTAATTTAACTGAATTGTCTGCAACAAATGTTGTATTTGAGTTGAGTATTTTGCATAAAATAAACTTTTGGGTCACACTTTTTTAATCTTTGAATAACGCTACTTTAAATTCCATGCTTGGATAAGTCTTTCTAACAACTTGAATCCTTTTCTCGTCGTATTATTTTAACTCATGTGATATTTTTTGTATTTTATTTACAGCGTTCTTTTCTCTCTCTTGTCAACCCATCTCCTCTTTATTCATTTGAGCATGTATGAATATATTTATTAGTATAAATTCATGGATATCTACATATGTACATTAGAGTGGTCCTTAAAAAGTTGTTGCATATCGAATTTCATACGAAAATTGTCTGAGCAACTTTCACCAACCCCTAATAATATTAGAGTAACATCAAGTCATAAAATATAGCAATCGACTTAGACTCCATTAGAGTCTATTCGCTTTAATGATGTCCGAACACATGCTTGCTTTTAGAGTTAAGAATGAAGTATCCTTTTAAATAAATCATTAAAATCATGTGTTCAATATAAAGGTTTGTTTGTCTTGTTTAACTTTAGAAAAGCATTATGGCTTTCATCATCAGAAATATTTGTGTTTATGTTTTATTTAATATTAATTCAGTTACATACAAATGTGATTTTGTACTTATTGACAAAATAAGTTTTTATCATATATTTGCTGAGGGTATAGAGTACCTTCTGTTCGGGAATCCCTGACTAATTAAAATTATCTAAATATCAATATCAGTACTGCATAGATGTTATAGGTTTTTATCTGAATAACATAAAAATAGCATTTTAGTTCAGAGAGACACAGCTCGATTGAATACGTTTTTTGCTCCATACAATCAGAGCCGCCTTAATGTTGATGTGTACAAATATATTTAATCCGTTTAACTATTAAAGGGTTATAATCCTTTACAATAATATGCATATACAACACATATACACACAAGCACAAAGGCAATCAAAATCATGCCTACATCCCCAAGTTTGAGTCTATTTAAAGTTAAACATTTTAAATTTTAAACATTTATATTGGTAGTGCAGCAATGTAAAACATGGATTTGATTGTGGAAACTTTTATATGTACTCGTATATCTATGCATGTACCCTGTCGGAATTTTGTAAACTGATCAAAAATTAATTTACTTTTGGCTAACTCGTTTATATCTAACTTCTAAACTAACTCAAAACTTATGCAAGGATGAGTCGGGCTTTTGAAAAAAACAATGTTGTAACATTATATTAAAAAAAAAACGCTGGATTGGCCATACTGTGTTGTTGTTAGTTATGTGAATCCCCAAATATACAAACATTTGCTAAAAAGTGCGGAGAGTACATACATATATTGAAAACATAAATTATTGTAAACTCATACAAACTTCTTTCTAATTATTTTTTAGATGCAGTTCATGATGTTGGGGAAGAGAACCCAGAAATAGCCGTTAGGAACACATTTAAATTAATTAAAAAGCGACTCTTTCAAGCAGTTTGTCTAAATAAAAAAAGAATTCTATCATTTAATATTAATTAGTGTTTTAACATAAAGTAATTTTAAAAATTAAAGTACAAACAAAAAAACATTATAAAATTAAATTTAAAAATAAATATCTGTACATAAAAGTACAAAATTAAATAAATAAAAGTGAAATTTATTTCTATCATAAACTAGCCAGTTCATAATTAAATCATACTGCACTCATATTGGACGCATTATGAGTTAAATTAATAAATCTAATCTTAAGTTAGCCACATCATAGTTAACTCACAGTGAACTCATGTTTGATACACCACAAGTCAACTCATAATGAGCAAACTCATGGTTAAGTCGTACTGATGCAGAGTGAGTGACTACTGACTCGCACTGAGGACATTGCGTGTAAAAACTGAATAGTATTAACAATGTAAATGAGTTAGCTTTTGAGTCACATCTGACGCACTTTTGATTAACCATGTGTTAACTTTAAACTAACTCAAATTCCGACAGGGTATGAATGAATGTACATATATGTGAGAAAGTATGTTAGTATGCACACATGAGCTTTAGTTGTGTGTGAGGATGTACGAGTGCAAGTGTATTTGTATATAGAATATTTTTCTCCTTTTTTCTTTCCTTTACACTTGACATACTAATCTTCTTTGACTTTTTTGAAGAAGGGTATTTCACTTATTTGATGAACACAATGGAACACACTGAAATCCACACGCTCATACATACACGTACAAATATAAACATCATAACACATCCATAGATTGTTTTTATGCAAAATATTTGAATATACTCATTTCAATATCAATAGAAATGATTTCATAAAATGTTTTATACATCCATCCATGCGTTAAAAATAAAAAATAAAACTCACGATAAATTCCTAGAAGAAGAAACGTACATTTGAAAGATGCCACAAAAGATTCGTGGTTTGATGATGAAATCATTAAAATAATGAATTAATATTTTGGTTGAAAGTCTTCAAAGGACTTTGAGCATGTTTTTAGGTGCAGCATCAAAAATTAATAATTTTGCATTTGAACGAAAGTTAATTTACAACTGAACGTTAATTTCAAATGCTTATAAATCATTTCAACAAGATTTCGTCACACGACTCTCTCATGTCTCCATGTGAAAAAATCAATTGTTTGGACTCTAAAATTATGTCGTTAAAGTTTTTATCACAAAATGTTGTATGTTATTAAGATTGTTTTTTTTTAAATCATTAAATAAACAAAGAAAACTGTTTTTTAACAGATCGAGCTGGACAGAATTTTTGGAGTATTTTGGTTTGCGGAGTATAAGGTGGACGATACGAAAGAAAATCTCATTGCTGGACTTGAGATTGTATGTATGTATTATTTTTAATATGTTTCCTGGTTGATCAAAATTAAGCAAAATAATTTACAAAAGAATAATTTTAATTTTAATTTTAATAATAATTTTCAGCATTATACTTTTTTAACAATTATCGAAGTTCAGATAATTTTAAAAGTGATTTTTCGATGCCCTTAAAAGTATGCAGATTTATAATTTTTAATTAAAAATTTGATATATCAAAACTATTTTTATTAAAATCTGTACATTTATGAAGAATTTTAAATTAATTCAAAATTTCATATGCAAAAGTAACATCAAAGATAAAGTTGGACGAAATATATACTTGTATTTATAGACTAGACAGGTATGGACTGTCTAAAGCATTGATCACATAGAATCCGGCCACAATGCAGAATGTTTTTGTAAATCGCTGATGACAAAAACATAAATATACAATGCCACCTATTATTTATAAAAAATAATGGCCCATAATCATAGTCATAGAAAAAGCATACTTTAAGTAAAAGCAGACTTTTAAACCACAAAAACATATAAATTTTGTTCTGAATTTAAAACAAAAGCATGCTTTTGCTTAAAGTATGCTTTTTCTATGACTATGGTTATGGGCCAATGTTTGCAGATATGTTTCATATCTCGCCCTGTCATTATTCAAGTCGACTTAATCAACCTCCATAACTGTCTTCAGCTTCGGCCAATTAAACATTATTGGTCTTTTGTCAAATGAAAGTTAAAGCGAAGTGTTACTATAGTTTTTGACAATAAAAAATTTTTGTCATTTGGAATAAGTATCGAAATGTTGAGCATCAGTTAATGCAATCCATGAAAACGAAAAAACAAATTTAATTGGTCTCTTCTTTTAGCTTTGCTCAATTATTAATACATGAGTCTCAAAAGCAGTTGAAAAATATTCAATCGCGTTGTTTTGTTATATATATAAATATTAAACCATTTGTTTAAAGAATTACAAAATGTTTATATATAACAAAATCTTATGTGATTAACAAACATAACTCCATGTTTTGTACGATAAGGTACCCGGGTACCTCGTTCATACAAATCTTTTGAAAACGTTAAAACACAATAAATATCAATAGCTGGGAGCTCTCAAGAAGTTTCAAGTACGAGGGTTGGCAATTTCGATACGATACGAATTTTTACTTACTCTTTATTGATTCTATAGTCATTGTCTTTTTTCGAAGCTCAATCATGCCTTCAACAGACGGACGTACATGGCTAGATCGTCTTAGCATCTCATAAGGACCCAGAATATATAGACTTTTTGGTTCTACTCTTATTAGAGCTAGTTTTTAGCTATTGTGAAAAAAAATTCTAATTGTTTTAAAAAAAAATTCTAATTGTTTTGAAGACGCAAATATACCGAGGATTAATATAAAAAAATTCAAAATGGCAACGTAAGGATTAATGTAATTACATATTTTGAAAATGCAACGTAATTGTGTTGAGCAAAGAAGAAAATGAAATAATTTTTAGGCTAAATTTAAAAACTATCAAAAAATAATATTTTTCTAAATAGAGAATAAAAACTAATTGAATTTAATTTAGTATTAAATTTTAAATAAATGCTTAAACACGATTAAGATGTGTATCCAGGATGTTAGTTAAGATGCGGCCACATTTGGCAAATATTTGTCGAAAAAGACGTAACCACTAAAAAAATATATTTGAACTCGTTTATTTATTTCAAAAAAAAAACTCTGCACAACAAATATTTGGTTTTAATTTATTTGATGCTGATTGTTTATGAAAAACTCTTGTAATAGCGTGTTCAGATATAAAACTTTATTAAGTCAATATTCGGTTAATTGACAATATTATTTTAAGTGTTCAGGCATACGCAATTTTCAACTTACTCAATAATCATTTCACAGCTGGAAAACAATACAAAAAATTCTCTATATGGTTGTTGTGTTTCTATATAAACAAACTTACCTTCACATTGATTTTTTAATGATTTCTTTTGTTGACATTTGCTATTTTATACAATTTTGTTCACTAAACACAGTTGTGAACAGTGTTGCATTCGAAATCTTACTCAATATTCAGCCATGTCACAGAATTTAATTGCATTCGGAAGTGGGATTAATTCTTTATTTTGCTTCTATAGAAAAAGTAAAACGAAACTTTTTTCAAAATGAAACCTAGAAATGCTTAACATAGCAAATTAAAATTGGTTTGATTCCGAAAAAATTGTTCGTTTGGCTTTTTCTATAGAAGCAAAATACGACATTAATTCCACTTCCGAACGGAATTAAACACCTCTATTCTTAATATTCCCAGGGAATAAAGTTCCCTAGGAATTAATTTTTCCCAAGAATAAAATCCTCCTATTCTAAACAGTTTGGGAATAGCATAAAATGGGAGAGTTAATTCGAAAGTTCGAAGTCAGCTGTTTTTTGTCAGCTGTCTTGTTTTGTGTAAAACTTTGACAATAATTTTTAAAAACAACAACAAAAAGTTTATAGAAATAAAAAAGAAAATATGTTTAGTATAGCGTTTGTGATGAATATTGCTGAAATGGAAAATGCTGAAGTACAGCAGGTAGATATGAAGATTCAAAGGATAGAAAGGAGAAAGCTACGGGATGCCAGCAACCCGCTTGATTTGCCACAAACTTTGTAAGTGCATGAGGAAATTAATTACTTAATTTTTATTAAAAGTTTTCATTCTGAAGATTTCAGAAATATTATAGAGTGAATAAACCGGCTTTTAAATATCTGTTGGATGTGTTAACGACCAACATTCAGCCAAAACGTAAGTCGTTCGCCGTTTCACCACTCATTAAATTAAGTGCGGCTCTACGCTTCTTTGCCGAAGGTGGGTATCAAACGGGTATAGGGAAGGATTGTGATGTATCTGTGGCCCAGTGTAGTCTTAGCAAAGTTCTGACAGAAGTTATAAATGTTTTTGAAGAACATTTATGCCCAAGATGGATAACTTTCTGCCGAACAGACGAAGAAAAACGAAAAACTGCGTTATCTTTATATATAAAACATGGCATTCCCAGCGTAATAGGATGCGTTGATGGAACGCATGTCCGAATAATTGCTCCTTCTAATAACAAACACTTATACTACAACAGAAAGGGTTTCTACAGTTTAAATGTGATGCTGGTAAGTTTATGTTCTATAAATAACTAATAACGAATAACTAATTTTTTACAGGTCTGTGATCACGAGCTGAGGATTCTCTATGCTGATGCCTCCCATCCCGGCGCGTGCCACGACTCTTTTATTTATAATTCCAGCGAGTTGCGAGCTCATCTTGAGCAAGAATACCTTAGAATCGGCAGCAATTATTGGCTTCTTGGTAAAGTTTTTAATGGCATTAGACTGTATTCATAAATTAATAATGCATTACTTTTTAGGAGACGCAGGATACCCTCTGGAACCGTGGCTTCTGACCCCTCATAGATGTCCTCAGGATGGGTCAGTGGAGATAAAATTCAATGAAGCTCATTCTAAATGCCGCAATGTGATTGAACGCACTAATGGCGTCTTAAAAAATAGATGGCGGTGCATACTTGGGGCTAGAGAGCTGCACTACACTCCACAAAAGGCAGCTAAAATAACAAATGTTTGCTGTGCATTACATAATATCTGCATTCATTTTAAATGCAATGGTGATGTAAGCGATCTGGGAAATTTAGATAATTTTAGCGTTCAAGATAGCGATGTGTTACCCTTAGCTTCACCGCAATATTTGTCTGTTGCCCAAAATATTAGAAATAATATTGGGAATAATCTTTAATAAATCTATATTCTAAATAAACCACACATACATATTTCTGTATATTTGTACATTTTATTATAAAAAAAAACTAAATATTTTAGAAACAAAACAAAACCTATTGGTTAAGAAAAACAAAGCAATTATTCACAGATATTGGTAGAGCTTTTTTTGTAAAACATAAACAAATTTTACAATTGTGTTTTCAATATAAATTCAAAATTATTGTTTATGGTTTACAAAAATAAGCAAAAAATTAAAAACAAAAAAATATATACTTCAGGTACAATTACATTGTTATCACATGCATATATGTATGTATGTATATGCATATACTTATATGAATTTTTTAATGATTAAGTTTAAGATCTTCTAGCTCCAACAGTCGGCGGTTTTTTATTATTTTATCCTCGATTTCTCTTAGTCGTAATTTTTCCATCACCAAATTATGACGCTTTTGTTCTTCTAACTCAGATTCTTTTAGATCGTAGAGACGGTCAATCGAACGGTATACCTTTTTGGTGTTTATCTGCTGTTCTTTCATCTGTTCCAGCATCTTATTCTGAATGCAGATCTCCTCAGCAAGGACATCGCTAGACGAGACGTGTTTGTGCAGATCATTTTGCATATCTTGTTTGGCTTTTCCATTTGGTGGCTTTTTTGGTGTTTCTTTGCCACTGTCGTGTACAGTCTTATTGACTACCGCATCGCCTGTTTTAAATTTATTTTTTTGTGGCTTTTGTGGTATTTCTTTGTCAATGTCGTGAACACTATTTTCTAATACCACATCGTCTTCATCTAACAATCCCAACAGTGCATGTGAAACGCTCTCTGCAGTTGTTTTTTTGTTACTCGATGTTCCTAAACCGAACGTATTGGCCACACCTTCCACTGACTCCTTCATACCAATCAAGTCGTATATGGCTTCTTCGTGTGTCGAAAGTTTTTGCTCCATATATGGGCCACCGCCAGTGGCTCTAGCATGTTTTAAATTTTGCGCTGCCTTGTGCCGTACATACTTTTTTTGGTCGCACCAAACCTGAAAAATGTTTTGCACTTCTGCAATAAGTAGGTATCATAAAGAATTAATTTGCTTATTTATACCTTCTTCCATTCGGCCATACTTTTTGTTGGTGGCCCTGATGCGTTCAATTCCGCCTCCAAATTAAGCCACATTCTGTTAAGCTCTTCTTTGTTTCCCTTGAACCACCCGCGTGCAATTTCTGGATATAATTGCATGGTACTTAAAAGAATTTCCATCTGCTTTCTGTTTGTGTTTTTCGACCTGTAAGTAGGGATAAATTACAATTTTTATCACATTAAAAAATAATACTTACATTTTTTGGTACAACTCCCTTTAAATTTGTTGGCGCAATTTTTCACAAATTTTGTCATCACATTCTCCCTTTTTTTGACATTCGTAATACCTACTTTTTTCCCCGTTGCAGGGTTTCCCATTTCGAAGTTCATTTAGAATAAGAGAAAAGGGAAAAGAGAAAAATTTCCCAGACAGATTTTGTTTAGAATAGGAGAATAGGGAATAGGGAAAAAACTCCCACGGAATTACTATTTAGAATTGAGGTGAAATTCTGTGACATGGCCGATTATAACAATTTCGCACTTATTGCGCAATTATTAATTGAGATTTTATATGGAATATTGAGCTCAATAATGGCGTTAATTGCTATAATCGCAATTAAGGTGCATATCTGAACGCGCTATAAGAGTAAACAACATTAAACAAATTTGTGCTAAAACAAGTGGTGGCGCTTTTTTGAGTAAATATTTGCCGAATGTGACCCTAGTTTTATAATTTGCAATGAATTGTAAGACTAAAATCAAATAAGAACAACAACAAACATTAAATATAAGAGTATATATCTACATTTTTGGCACATCAATACTTTACGTAAATTTAGTTGTATTTTCTTTGATTTAGGTGAGAATACATCAATCAAATAATATATTTGAACCAAATAAAAATATATGTATTTTTGTGTTGTTAGGATTTTGATTCATTTGTTAAGTATTTAAATGACAATGAATTTAAGCAATTTTCGACAGATAGATAGATAGATAGATAAATAGATAATAGGTATAGTTAGTTAGTTAGTTAGTTAGTTTAATAAATGTTTGTTTATGTACATTTACATGAGTTTTTGCTTATTTATTCTTATGAATAATTATGTATTTGATAAGTTAAACATAAACACATGTAATATTTTGAGTTAATCTTATGATAAATCTTTATGCTACTTAAGTATTGTTGATAAATGTTTCATGTTTGTGTATAGTATAATTTCTTAACAAGTTAAATGCCTAAGCAAACGAAATGTGTAAAAAGAATTAGATTTAGATTTATTTATTTAATAATTTAACGTTTTTGTATTCTATGTATTATTAATAATTTACTTTTTATAAAATTCAGACTAAACGTTTGTGCTTTTGATGTGGTATTCTTTTAACACGATGGTGTCGACAATTAAATTCATCTGTGTGTTTTATACGATACAATACTGGGCGCAGTGACTCCTAGGAGAAGAAAGTGTTGGAGAATATGTTTGAAAACAACTATAGACGGGATGAAATCAATCGTTGTTATCGATATCAGTATAATCATGTACAAGCTAAGTGCCATGGATGATGATGCTGAGGAACCTAGATTACCTTTGGTGAGTTGGTCCTGACATCGACCAATAGAGTCAATGTCAAGTTCAATCATTGCGCGTCCATTCACCTCCAACGGCGAAATGCAATAGTTCTTTTGCAGGAATTCGCTGAGGTTGTGAGCGCCCTCTACGAGTGGGCCGTCCAGCAGAGTGTGAATATGGCATCCGCAAGGAAAATGATTGTTGATGAGTTGTAGGTGTTCGACTCCATCGATAATAATTGCATTGGGGTCGGGAGTTTCTAGAATGTGATTTCCATGCAGTTTGAGATGCTTAATGTTGGCTGTGTAGGTGAAATTTAGTTCTTCAATGGCGTCTATTTTATTATTGAGTATTTGAAAAGTTTCGACTTGAGAAAGACCCGTGAAGGCATCGGTACATACTACACCTAAGTCGGATTCCTGTAGAGTGAGGAGCAGTACATTGGACAGTCCTCTGAAGGTAAAAGGCTGTATTTCCTTGAGATCCATGTAGGCCAGCTTAAGTAAACCTACTGCGTCCATGCCATAAAAGGCATCCGGCTCAATCGTACGTATACCAGAAGGTAATATCAAATGACCTACATTTGTAAGGCTGGAAAATGCTGAGGTGTCAATTTTGATCAGAGGATTATTGGACAAGAGTATCAGCTTAACATTGGAGGTGCCGGCAAATGCATTCGTTTCTATGCGAGTTATTTGGTTATGGCTCAAGAGTATAGTTGAAAGATTCTGAAGACCGGCGAATGCAAACGAGGTGACTGACTGCAAGGGTGTATATTGTATTGAGAGTTCTTTGAGTCTGGGAAGACCACGAAACGCAAACTGTTTTACTTTTGTTATGTTATTGCCGTCCAAAGATAGTTTTTTAAGAGCTCGTAAACCAGCAAATGAATCTGGTTTTATGACTGGAAAATTGTTTTTGGTCAATGCAAGATTCTCCACAGTCGAAGGTAATTGACGTAATGGAATTTGCTCTAGTCCACCAGTATTACAAAGCACCTAAAATAAATTAAGAGAGAGAGAGAGAGAGAAACGTATAAGAAAATCACACGACCAAGAAAAATATGACAGAATTCTGTTTTTACAATTACACGAAATATAATAAAAAATAAAACAAGAAACAAAACAAAGTAAACAGGAGGGTATTGGATTTCATCTAAATTATTCTAATGATTTTAACACACAATAAAGGTCGTACGTTACACAAATCCGCGCTGCTGTTGGCCATTTTGTTCTTTCTCGTTCTTCCGCTTGCTCTTGTTGTTTTTGTTATTGTATTTTTATAACCGCGGGTAAATTGAATCTACGTGGTTATTGCTGGAAATTAAATTAAATCGAAAATATTTTTTACATTGTTTTTTTTTATTATTTTTCAGCCACTGTTCGCAATGATTTCTTCGTGCACTCTCCGGTAAACAATACTACCTTTTTCTTTGGTGGATTGTGCCAGAGTTTGTGCTCTTGTTTGTGTATGTGTGTACGTGCCTGGTCGCTGGTGCTTGTACATCCAGTTTCCATTCGACTGGAGGGTTTATTTCGTTAATGCTTTTACTTACTGGTCTTAGTCTTTGGCATCATCATCATCACATAGTGCTGTTCTTGTATTTTTGTTTGTTTTGTTGTCTTTGACCACTCTTCGAATTTCTCTATTCACCAATTTATTATTTGGTGGATACTGTTCTGCACTGTTTTTTCCTACTAACGGTTTTATTGTTAAGAGATTTGAAATCAACGGCACCATTAAACATGCCAAAACATGACTGCGATTTTCATTTTACTTCAAATATTACATTTCCATTTAAAAATGCAAATGTTATAACCCCCAAATAATGATGAAGGAAAACACTCCCACACAGACATACATATAATTAAAACAACAAGTTGAATTTGTATCTGTGTATTAGTGTTAGTTAGCTGTAATGTTGTTTGTTTTTTTCTAAGAAAATTTAATAGAATTTAAGCTGTTTTACATATTGTTGTTAGTGTTAGTGTTTTTGCTGGTGTATTGCAGTTGTTTACTATACAACTGCAAATGTTATTGAATACTTGGAATGGTACACCCAACACTCTCACATTCGTACATTTGCTTTTTATTTCTATTATTTTCTATTATTTTTCTGTTTTTTTTTTGCCGTGAAAGTGTAGAGAGTTGTTTTTATTAAATGAAAACTTTTCTTATATTTCATTGTCTGTTTCCGTCACTTGACTTCTAAGCCAGTTACTTTCTCTTCTTATAGAACAAATATTTGCTTATGCTGTTGTTTTGTTGCCGTTGCTGTTGCTGTGTTTTGTGCCATTTTGCAAAAACTTTTGCCAGACTGCAGTTGCAAAAACGAAGAAAACATCATAAATAAAACAGTACTCAACAAGAGTTGAAAAATATTTAGAATAAACCAACAACGAAAAATGTTCTACTTGAAGTTGATATTGTCATGGTGCAAACACATGCACATTCACACTCGCACAGAAATGCACACATACAAAAATATTATAAATATATTTATGTTGGTGTTTTTGTTGTAGCAGGATTCGAATTTACTTACTTGTGTCTGTGATAAACAGATGCATTCAGTTGGGCATGATTTCGATGATGTTTCAGTTAGTTGCGAATTCCATAAGCATCCAACAGTTGTAATTGCTATGATGAGTAGCCAAGTATTGTACATTTCACGTTGCTTAACACAGAAAAGTTTTCAATTGCAATACAATGAATGGATGAATACACTGAAAGAAAGAAAATTAAAAAGAAATTTTTAACTTGTAATACATCATTTGCCTTCTCTTTTAAAAGTTGAAATGTTACATTTTTTGTTTAATTTACAGATTAAAGGAGAACGTTTTAATTTATCCTAGTTCATTAAACTACAATAATTAGATATGTTACAATACATACTTTATTAGCAAAGTATGTACATACGTGTACTCTGACTGACTGAAATCTTTCGCAGTTTTATACCCACCATTAAAAGGTGGGGCCATATTCGGTGTTTCATTCCGTTTGTAACATATCAAAATATTGGTAGTAGAATCATAAAGTCTATTTATGCTGGGTCCTTCGATACAAAGACTTAGAACAATAAAATTCTTAGCTCCACCGAAATGTTTGTAATGAAAACGGGCACCATGGGTCCTGCAGGATCCGAGATACAGACCAACCTCCAGATTCTTCAAAAATACGATTGCTCATAGCCCCATATAAATGTATTTCCGGAATATGGCTCTATGGTACATAAATGCATTTAGAAAAACAGTATCCACACAAAATTTAGCACATATTAGCTTCACGTAAAGATAAATCAGATTTATCTTTGTCTGTGACGAATGTAAATAATAAAGGACGAAAATTGTCAGACCAGCAATAGTGGGCATGGCACCTCCCATATAAATAACATTCCATACATCTGCCCATACAGTTCAGAATCATACATAAGTGTTCAGTTTTGGAAAATCAAACAATAATAACATGTTAATATTGTTTAGCACATATCTGGGAAAATACAATATATAGAATTGATTGCCAATTTCTTTATTTAGACCATGAATGGGCAAACATTAATATTAATGCCTTAAAGCCGTCCGGAAACGTGCCACAACATTACAAGTCATAGAAACACGAAACGAAACGGGAAGGGCATCAACAAAGGGTGCCCTGATAGACTAGGCAATAGTGTGCCGGACTATCAGTCAGTGGGTTGCGGGTTCGATTCCCGCCAAAGGCTCTGGGTGTTTTCTGCATATAAGCCAAAAGCTTCGCAGTTTGTGTTTGTTAATTAATGTTTAAAAAAAAGGCGTTGTCAGTGTTAGAACGAGAATATTGCCTTCGATATCATGCTGTAACAGTACGATCTACCTACAGAACCGACATCGTACCACAATATTAAGAGCTACTGAAACATAAGTCCAACATGAATCTTGCATAGAAGACCATCGAGAATATCTTCAAGAAAAGCTGCTGGAGCTGTAAACAAAATCGAATATTTGAATAAAAACTAATCTGTAAGAAATTGTAGATTTTTTTTATTATAATAATTAGAAAACAAGTAAAAGTTTATATTCGGTTGTGCCAAATCTTATATACCCACCACCAAATCACTTATTATGGAGCGAACTTCATAAAATTATATTCCATAATTTATATTTTTATTTTATCTAAATAACGATATTTACAAGAATCATATTCCAGTTATAATCAAGAATGTACGCCGTCTGATCAAACAATAACCATTATTTTCAAATTTCGTGAGTTACGTATGTTCGATTTTCGCATTTTTTTCTGTTATGTTGGTTTACATGTCTGTTATATATGTTGGTTATATCAGCCATTTTGGATTGTCAGTTTGTTTTTGACAGACAAAAAGGTAATTCGTGTTTTGGTGTGGTCTTCGATTTTTTACTATTCGAAAATAAAATTGGATCAAAGAAACTGTATTAAGTTTTGTGTAAAAAATTAAATTAAATGCGCAAGGACATTTGAAATGTCGACTGTGGCATTTGGCGAGTCTACTATGAGCAGAACACGAGTTCAATTGCGGTATAACCAGTTTAAGAAAGACCGAGACGATGTCAATGGTCGCCCGAGCACGTCAACAACCGATGAAAATATTGAAGCAGTGACGAAAATGATTTTGGATAATCGTCGAATCACCTTTAAAAAGGTTGCTGATGATGCTGGCATATCGTTCGGCTCATGCCAAGCAATTTTTACGGATGTTTTAGGCATGAAACGTGCGGCAACGAAGATTGTTCCAAAATTGCTAAATTTTCAGCAAAAACAACGCTCAGGAACTGTTGAACATCGTTAACGACGATCCAGATTTCCTCAAAAAGGTCATAACTGGTGACGAATCAATGGTGTATGGCTATGACATTGAAACCAAGGCCTAGTCATCCCAATGGAAACATTCTGAAGAGCCAACACCGAAAAAAACACGCCAAGTTCGGTCAAATGTTAAGGTTTTACTCACTGTTTTCTTTGACTGTAATGGCGTGGTGCATCATGAATTCTTGCCACAAGGTCGGACGGTGAATAAGGAATAGTACCTTGAAGTTATGCGCCGTTTGCGCAAAGCAATTCATCAGAAACGCACAGAATTGTGAAAAAAGCAATCATGGATTTTGCACTATGAAACGCACCAGCTCACACATCGATGCTTGTGCGTGAGTTTTTGGCCAAAAACAAAACCGTTATCATGCCTCCACCACCGTATTCACCGGACTTGGACCCCGTTGACTTTTTCCTATTTCCAAAAATTGAAGACACTGATAAAAGTAAAGCGTTTGGCTACGATTGAGGACATAAAAGACAAATCGAAACAGGAGCTGATGGTGATAGCAAAAAGCGCGTTTCAGAAGTGTTTCGAGGATTGGAAAAAACGCTGGCATAAGTAAATTATATCTGAGGGGGATTACTTTGAAGCGGACAAGATAGTTATCGATGAATAAATAAATACTTTGTGAAAAATTTTAACGGTTATTTTTTGATCAGACCTCGTATACATTGTTTATATTTTTGCAGCGTGTAACACAAAGTGATTTACTTTAACACACAATTAATTAAGTACCACAAAACCTTAGGCAACTGATTTTGGCTTCAAAAAACGTCAAAATTGTCCCATCTGTATACTCTGTGGTAATTCTCGGAAGTTGAGCCTGTACGGGAGCTATGCCCAATTATGGACCAACTTTCAAAAAGTTCGATATGAATGTTTATGCAGGTTAATGAGTTTTCGAGAATAGCCCTCATAAGGGAACTATGACCTATTACGGGCCAATCGTCATTAAATTCTGTATTACGATTTATGTATATGTATATGCGAATTATTTGTGTTGAATTTCAACGTAATAATGGTTTTTAGAAGTGATTTCCGGAAGAAGACTTTATATAGGTGCTACTGTGAAATATGGACTATTTTTGTCGAATTTAAACAAACTGCTTAAAAAGTTGACTTTACGGTCAAATATGGACCGATAACCATGAATTTTGGTACGACGATTTAAATGTGCATTTGGATTTTTTGATGTATTTCAACTTAGTAATAATTTTTATAAAAGATTTATGCTCATTTAAGTGATTTTCGGAAGATGTCTTTCTATGGGGCAAAGAAAACATCGTTTTGAGATTTCACTTTGCTTGAAACTTATTATTGCAGACTTTTGTATGGATACGGCTTTTCTATAGACATTTATGTATCATAAAGCCATATTCCGTGAAAACATTTCAATGGGGCTATGAGAAATCGTGAACCTATTCCTACGTTTTTCAGCAGGACTTGTCTTTCTATAATAAATATAAAATGTTTAAAATTTCATAATATTATCTGCGTTATATTTGAAGAAAATAGCAAAAACTATTTGAAAAGTATCGAGGTAGTCTGAAACTTTGATCTATAACTCGGATCTTACTCAATACCAAACATTTTGGTAGATCAGAGAATGCTTGGTAAACATTTAATTGTTCTATGTCTTTTTTTCAAAGCTCTATCGTGATTTTATCTATGTTTATAACGCCCATAAATATTAGTCCAACACCTTAAAGTATACCGATCGCCTCATAATCACTTCCTGAGTTGATTTAACGTTGGCCGTTCGGCCGTCTTTCTGGCTGGCGCAGAGTACAGGTCGCAATTTGGAAGATATTTTGATAAAGTTTGGTACATATTAAATTAAATAAAAAAAACCGAAATTCGGCAATAAAATTATCTTTAAGCAAGGCTAAAATTTATTTTTTAGTCGTTTTGGAAATAATTTTTTTTGCAAAAAAATTAATAAAAATCATAACAATTTATATTTATGTTCAGTATGTGTCTTTGATAGTTTACCAGAAGAAAACAAATTATTTCCAACACGACTTTAGTCCAGTTTAAAAATAGTTTGGCGCAGAATTTCGATTTTTTCATTAACCCCCTGGCCCACGATGTCGAACGATAACGTTCGCTTAGATAAACTAAACAGTTTTCGAGTTACGCGAATAAAGTGTAGTTAATCATAGCTCCCATAATCTCTTTAAAGAGCATAAATCTTTTAAAAATGTTGATATCGAAATAAAATGTAACACAAATAGTTTCTGTTCCATCACACCAATAGAGCGCTTTACTTGCAGTTAGTGCGGGTGTCGAGCGCAGGTTTGGATGTTGTGGGTATAAAGCGTTAGCTTCTAATCAAGTGGATAACAATGTCATGGAAAATAATTACATGTATGCATATATTTCAACTAATTAGCCAAGTAAATAATGAAACTTGAAATTTTTAACTAAATAATAATAAATGTCCCAAATAAATAAACATTTCAATAAGGAATTGAAGCTTTTGAACAATATTGATATAAGCATACATATCATAATCTAATTTTTAACATGATTAGATTTGGCGCAACCTGTTATTATCCGTAAAATTTAATTACAACTCTGGACATCTTTCGAATCCTAAATCCCTTTCAAAAGTTTTTTCGATTGCAATCGAAATACAAACGCTGTTCAAAATGTAAACCGATAGTTTGATAGAGTCATTCAATAGCTACTAAAAAACTGACTTAAAAAACTATTTATCTGGGATTTCATTTTATGCAGTAGACCTAATTTGTATGCTTTCGTGATATATTTTTTCAAAGGAGAACAAATTACATATATTAATCAAAATTATTTTATAATTAAAAAAATATTAATTTATCATTATATTGTACTTCAAAATTGGAAACTTTGGCATTTAAATTCTTCATAACACTTAATTAGGCTCCCTGCTACTCTTTTAATTAATCACAATTTCATTCTAATTCCTCACAATTAAAAAAATATTTAGAAAAAAAGTACTCTTGATTTTGTCTTAAACATATAAATATCTAAATAATTCAAAAATTACTAGTTATAAAACAGAAATCATATTTTACGCGTGTAGATGTCACCATAAAATGCACACACTTAAATATAAGTTTAAAAGTATGCAACTGACACATAAACGGAAACCGGAAATGATGTGTGAAGTTTTAAACAAAAAGTCATAAATGTTTCGAATTACAAAAAAGGAAAAGAGAGATTGAATGAGCATAAATAAGTGAACATTAAGCAACATTATTTACATACAGTGTCTAATGAATTTCACATATATAAAGTGTCACGGTATCATATTTTTCATTTTAAATAAACTTATGGAAATGTTTTGATTAAACTTGTTATAGATTATTATATTATACGTTTTTAAAAAATATTGGATAAAGTTATCGCTTGTAATTTGCGATAAATACAGTAAAGTATATTTTTCTTAGCATTTCATATCTATAAATACATATAAAGGGTGGCGCAAAAGTAATCCTCCTATCTGGAAAATGCTATAAATTTTGCGAGGCCCCTAATGTCAGTAACAAAGAGTATTTGATCTAGAAATTTTCCTATATTGTTTAGAGTGGAGAATTAGATATCCTTGGATATTGTAGGAACATTCAGATCTCTACGGATGTTTTGATTCCTAATATACCAAGAATCACCCACAGATTTTATTTTGTTTGTGTTAGTTTACTTCTGCATGGTGAGTATTATTACGCATTAAGTAATCCGTAAATCGCTCTTCAGTAGACGTGCTACTTGTCTCTGAAACCCACTTCACGCAAAAAAGCTTTATAGCCATACCAAACTACTCAATCTTTTATACAAATCATCCTGACAACACAGCGCATGGGGGTACAGCAATAATAATACGAAAATCCATTAAATGTACTGAATTACAGAATTTTAGAAAAGATTATATTCAAGCTACTTCCATTTTAATAGAAGATATACACGGTCCATTTGTATTATCTGCAGTCTACTGCCCGCCGAAACATAATAACACAAAAATTGAATATCTTGAACTCCTTAAATCTCTTGGGAATCGGTTTATAGTGGGTGGTGATTTTAACTCCAAAAATACAGTTTGGGGATCTCGATTAACACTATCGAAAGGAAAAAATTTGCTAGAGGCAATAAATGAATTCAAATGCAAATTTATAAGTACTGGAGAGCCTACTTACTGGCCTACAAACATTCACAAAAAACCAGATCTCTTAGACTTTTTTATTACCAAGAATATAAGACATGATTATCTAAATATAAAATCATGCTTTGAATTATCTTCTGACCACTCTCCAGTGGTACTTATATACCAAACCGATGTACTTCTATCCAATCAAAATAAATTTATATACAACAAGAAAACCGACTGGGATTGTTTCAGGGAAATCTTAGAGACAAAACTCGAGACAAATATATCGCTAAAAACCGAAGAAGAATTGGATAATTCTATAACTTTTTTCAATGATACGCTTATAAACGCGGTTAGTGATGCTACTCCATCCAGAACACACACAGTAGATAAATTCAGTATCCCACCTCACATCCAAGAGAAAATAAAAGCCAAACGAAGATTAAGAAAAAGATGGCAAACTACAAGGTCAATTCAGGACAAAACCCACCTTAATAGGCTCACAAAAGATCTCAAAAACTTGCTAAAGAAGGACAAAGAAGATAAACTACAAAGATATCTTACTAACCTTGACTCATCAGCTACAACAAATTACTCGCTCTGGAAAGCAACCAAAAAAATAAATAATGGAATTTTACATCAGCCGCCGATCCAAAAACCTGATCTCACATGGGCCCGCACAAATGAAGAAAAAGCTAATGTTCTTGCAGATCATTTTTCTAAAACCTTTACAAATCCAATGGACGAAAAGGATATAACTCTTCAAAGTTTTCCAAACAGCTCTTCCAACTCTCATATCAGAAGAATTTCAATTAATGAAATTAAAAAAATTATAAAAACAACAAAAGATAATAAATCTCCTGGTTATGATCAGATCACCGGAAAACTACTAAAAGAATTGCCGAATAAGGCCCTAGTCTATTTAAGAAATTTATTTAATTCAGTTATAGATATTAAATATTTCCCAAAAGTATGGAAAGTCGCTGAGATAATCGCTATTCCTAAACCAAACAAAGATGCCTCAAAAACAACATCTTACAGGCCAATTAGCCTTCTGCCACTGCTGTCAAAGATCTTCGAAAAACTCTTCTATGAACGTATTGAACCAATTCTTCTAGAAAGACAACTCATCCCCAAACACCAATTTGGATTTAGGCGAAAGTTCTCTACTATACAACAAATTCATAGAGTAACAAATAAAATATCGTCTGATATTGACAAAAAAACTTTTGCGTTGCAACATACCTCGACGTTGCAAAGGCGTTTGATAGCGTATGGCACAAAGGTCTTCTTCATAAACTAAAAAATCAATTGCCAAAAGAATTCTTCTTAATACTACAAAACTACCTACAAAACCGAAGATTCTATGTTAAATATAAAGACGAGTATTCAAAAATACTTTCTATAAAAGCTGGAGTACCTCAAGGTAGTGTCCTCGGACCAATGCTTTACCTCCTGTTTACATCAGATATTCCAACTCCTACAACAAATAACAATATGATAGCAACATTTGCTGACGACACTGTTCTACTATCATCACACGCAAACATCAAATGGGCTATGCAAAACTTACAACAACTGCTCAATAATACAATGAATTGGTTCCGTAGTTGGGGAATTCAAGTAAACAGTGATAAAACAATTCAAGTAATCTACACTAATAGAAAGATAACAAACTTTCAACCTATCCAAATAAATACTCTACCAATTCTTATGGATACAAAGGCGAAGTATCTTGGCATTATAATTGACTCAAAACTTAACTGGAAAGATCACATCACTCAAAAGAAAAAAGAAATAAACAACAGGTTTAGACAATTATTTTGGCTGTTAGGGAGAGAATCTAAACTAACAACTCAAAGCAAACTACTTATATACAACACAATTATAGCGCCAATTTGGAAGTACGGGGTAGAAATATGGGGTACAGCTAGCACAACAAACTTAAAAATAATTCAACGAGTTCAATCTAAAATATTGCGAACTATTGTCAACGCAGAATGGTATATTAGAGATGAGGACATACATCGAGATCTAAACGTCAAAACAATAAAAGAAATTATCCGTATCAGCAGCATTAAACATACAACTCGTTTAACACAACATTCCAACATGGAACTCAGACAGTTGCCGGCAAATGAAATCCTGGCACCTAGAAGACTTAAACGGTTTACACCTTCAGATCTAGCTGAGCGATACTAAAAAATTTATATATTACTTATCATTCAATAATTCGATTTAAGTTATCTTAGGTACTGATTTAAGATAATTATCATCCCACCTCTGTAAATTAAATTACTTATTGTCATCTTGTTGACAGGTGTAATAATAAAGGGAAGTTAAAAAAAAAAAAAAAAAAAAAAGTAATCCACTAATATGCCCAATAGCAGACAGAAGTCTAACAAAAAAGCACTTATGAAAAGAAGTGCTAAGTTTATGTTACTGGAATACTAATGGTCTTAGCCTACATAAGAATGAGGTACAACAATTTCTTAGACTGAAGGAAATTGATGTACTATTTGTATCTGAAACACATTTTACTCAAAGTAACTGTTTCATAATTAATTATTACTATACTTATGATTCATATCATTCCAGTGGTAAAGCATACGGTGGAACTGCTATTTTAGTCAGAAATGATATGACGCATTTTCCAATGCCAGAGTATAGAAGGGACCTGAAGGTCGAATTATAATATATTGGATATAGTATGCACAAATTCGTTTAAATCTATATACTCAAGAGTGGGTTCCGTTAATAAATCTTAATGTGAAAGTTTACCCCTTGTATTTTTAGGATCCAATAACTATTTGAAGCATATTGACAATATGGTGGCTTATTTTATCTAAAATAAGCTCATATCCATAATTGCTGATAAATATGAAAATGAAAAATTCGAAAGTAATTCGATTGGTGCACGGATCTTTTTACCCATAAATGTTTTTAGATATGATAGAGATCATAGATATTATATTGAAATAGAATCAGAACAAGCTGTTTATATTTGTATTTGAAAATCTATGCTATACATAATCATTATCTAAACCTTTCCAGATATGTAGATATATAAATTAAATTAAAATTCGTTTTCAATAAACCTTATGTTTCCTGCAAATAATTTGTTGTATTCCTAGTTTACATTAAAATATTTGGCTGACACTGTTGGTGTTGGTAATGTACTTTTTAGAAATATTTATTGCAACAACTTTTTTGGCTGCAGAAACAAGTTTAAAGGAAACCGGTATTACCATTTTCTGTACAGGATATAAAAAAGTTTAATTAATTGTAACAACGCTAAAAACAACGCGCCAGTTGTTGAAAACACAGAAATTGTTGAAATGGCTGTGTAAAACCATTTTCATATTTCCGAACAAAATTCTTAGCATTTAAATTCGTAATTGTTGAAAGAAAATCAAATACGAGTATGACCCAATCAAATATATTAATATGATGTCATTAAATTATGTGCCGGTTTATTTCTACCTTTTAACATTTAAATAAATTGTATCATTATATTTGCCGTAATAATTGGTAATCTGTTTACTATTGAAATTCTTCAAAATACTTAATTAGGCTTCCATTGATGATCACATTTTCAAACGTTGTGTATTACAAAACATACATATATCTTTTTTAGCTACGACTTCCTTTTTCGTACGATCACACATTGCAAATATTTATTAAAAAACAAGTAAGAAAGCATAGTCGGTCAAGCCCGACCATAAAATACCCTACACCCTGTATATGTATAAAACAGATTTTCAGAAATAGGCGTTATATGGGAGAAATATCCTATTGTGGATCGATCATCCAAAAATTTAGTGTCATAATGTCTGTGAATATAAATATTATGTTTGTTAACTTTATCTCGATATAAATACTTTTAAAAGATATGTATATGGAACTTAAGACTTATGCCTCTTAAAGTGATTTTTGGAAGTGGGTCTTATATGGGAGCTACGACTAATTACGGACCGATCTGCACAAAATTTGTAGATGTGATTGGGCTTCATTTAGCACTCATTTGTGATGAAATTTGTTTGGTTCCTTGCATAATTCAAACATTTATGATCGGTAAACAGCAATTTCGGTAGGACATTTGTATGGGAGCTAGGGGAAATAATGGACCGATTTCCACCAGTTTCAATCTCGTCCATCCTTGGGCCGAAAGAATATCACGTACCAAATTTTATCGCAATATCTTCAAAATTGCGACCTGTAGTCTGCACACAAGCTTTACATGGACAGCCAGTTAGCCAGCCAGCCAGACGGATGGACGGATATCGTTAAATCGACTCAGTAAGCGATTCAGAGTCGATCGGTATACTTTAAGGTGGGTGTTGGACCAATATTTCTGGGCGTTACAAACATCAGCACAAACCCAATATACCCTCCCCACTATGGTGGTGTAGAGTATAACAATTATACTTTTCTTGATCTTTTACACAAATACCAATTATTTTTTAAAACATAGAATGGGATGCGGGATAGGCATCCCTAGTACGTACATAGATAAGTATATGACTAGAAGGAATACGAACTAATGTTTACCATTTACTTAACAAAAAATTGGATTGAAAATTATACGAGTTTAACTTTGACCGAATAAAAGTGCTCATTTCTTTTATTATTGGAGTTATTAATTAACTTACAAGTTATTATAATTAAAAAGTTATTTTGTTTGGCGTGATTGTACAAAATTGTACATAGACGCATTCTTGCACAACGAAAACTTCCATTGCCAAGCACAGCATAATTTTTACACACTATTTTAAAACGGCGCACAGTGGCTGAAAATCGTTTTTCGTTGGCCAAAATTCTGTAACTTTTGAACCGATCAAAATATTGAAGTAATTTTTTTTTTAATGGATCGATATTTAGTTCAGCTTGGCTCAGTTTTAATTACATTAAAATTGATTGTTGACTTTTTAAGGACTTCTAGGTCAAAGTTGAACTTTTGATTTTTTTTAACTTTTGGAGTGAAATATGGGTTTATTTTTTTTATTTACATATTAAAAAATTTAATATTTGGAACTTAATAATAATTATAATTATTTTTTGTGATAATGGATTTTTTTTAATGTTACACTCAAAAAAATTTTTACACTCAAAAAAATGTTTACACTAAAAAAAAATAGTAAAATTCACTGGAGATTTTGCTGTTACTAAAGAAAAATTTATTCTTTTTTGCTGTCAGATTTGATAATTTTAAAAAACATTTTAAAAATAAAAACTGCAATAGATTTTATTAGCATATGTAACAATAGTAGGTTCTATTTATTATTATTTTTAACCGACTTCAAAAAGGAAGAGGTTACCAATTCGAATGGTATGTTGCTTTTTTTATGTTTGTTCCACGATAACCATTTCTGAACCAATTTTAATTTTTCTGTTTGAAAGGGTTTGCTTGCAGGTGGGTCCCATTTAATTTTTATGAAGATCGGACGGACATACGGTTTTTTATTTACCGTTATCTATATTTTTTTCTGTGTTGAATAACTTCGTGATTTATGAATCAGTTTTAAAAATAATTTTTTTATTTGGAAGATATGGCTTGCAGAAAAATATATTTAAGGTAAAAAAAATGAAAATTTCAGAAATTGATTGAGATATATCGGGGATATATAGCATAAACCGATTTTTAAGAATATATCGAATATGGGTGTCAAAATTTAGCTCTGTTAATGGGAAAACATTATAGATTTAGCATAAACCGATTTTTTAGAAGATTAACAAGATTTTCAAAATTCTTTCTTTCAATCAAAAAAGTGCAACAACATTAGTTATATTAAACATTTTTGAAAGTTAATCCAACATTTTATTTGGCCGAAATTTTGAAGTCGGTTTTTTTTTAAAGAATTATTTACTAATACTATGTTTTTCGTACTTAAATAACAATGAAGGCAATTATAATTATTATTCATTTGAAACAAATATTGATTGCAAATATTCTATATTTTGTTCTGCGCTATTTCTGTTCTTTAGTAGTTTTTTGGCTTCTTCATCTAAATCCCGATGTTCCACTTTCCATTGATTTCGAATATTGGATATGAACGGATCTGATGTTGCCAATAATAAATTAAATAGATCTTCATTTGTGGAATTTCGTGAAATTTTTTTAGTATTTTGCTCTCTATAAAATCTGTAATTCTTGTTCCTTTTTTCCTGAGCCTCCTCTGATAGATCTCCAAGTGGCACCAAATGATATTTAATGATATCTTCTCCATGATAAAGGATTTTGTGAACTGTTGCAGAAATATTTCTCTATGGGTAGTTGGTTGTATATATTTTTGCAGTTTCCTTAGCATAATCTCCAAATTGTCTAGCGTCAATTTCTTCATTGCACGCAAGTACTTCTAGGATTATTTTAAATCTGAAAATAAGGTTTAAATCCACTCCTGTTATTTCAGATGCTGTTTCTGGATCTAAAAAGAATCTTCGTGCGGTTTTGTCATCATTTGTATTGCCTGACCCTTGTTTTGGCTGATCTATAATTAATCCAAATTTGCGATATTTATCTTGAACATGTTTCTTTTTTGAACTTCTTAACTCTTTGTTGGTTCCATTGTTTCTTATGGATCCTGAAGACCCGAAATCCAAATCATAAATGATTTTTAGTATATTTCCATAAGTCGTCATTTGATCCACAGTAAAAAGTCATGAAAAAATATGTGATGCTCTTGGTAGTCACAGCTAAATTCAAGTGCGGCTGAAAGGGTTAATATCAGGTAAAACTAATTAGTATCTGGCCAAAATTGGGTTTTTTTTCCTTAGTGGTTTAATGTCGCGATTATTATTATAAAATTGTTTATGACTTTGGTTGACCCTAACAGTTTATAACAGGTATATTAGAAAGAGATCATATGTTTACTGTAGAACCTATTGTGATATTTTTATGACTTATTTGTTTTGCTAATCAAAACAAAGCCATAAAACCCTTTCCCAGGTATTATATGTAATTATTTTAGTTTTACGTAGTCTAAAGTAAAGAAACATAAACCTTTAGGCGAAAAAGTGAAAATTTAATACACCATTGTATACGAGTAATTATAGGGCTGTTTAAATTATCGTAATTTGAATTTTTTTAGAGTAATTTCATTAAAATTAAAAAAGTGTTCTACCGGCGGGTCGTGGCGGGTGCAAAAGTATATATAGGATTAAAGAAGACACTTTCACCTTTCTTCGGGTGGTATACGTTTCTTGTTCCCTTTTGTTCCCTAGAAGTTCTATTCCACTAAAGTTAAAATTTCAGAAAAATATAGTAGTTTCATAAATATTTCAGAACGCCCCTAATATTAAACGCTAGAGCGGTAACCACTTACAATAACTAAAGACTATAATCCTACCAACATTATAAAAAATACCGCAGGCCATTATCGATGATAGCTTGCGAGTAGTAACCATTTATTTTTGACAAAAAACAAATAAAAAACACCTTTTTCTGAAATTAAAAAAACAGTTGAGTTTGACAGCATGCCACGCCCACAATTATTAATAGTTTAACCTAATTTTTTGGCTACCTTAATATGGATATATTAGCTCCAAAAAGGTGTAAAAATTTTAAAAATCGGTGACAAAAAAAAATTCGACTTTTGGCCAATGAAAAACGATTTTCAGCCACTGTGCGGCGATATAGCTTAACAATAAAAAGTTTCAAACAGTAAAACATAAATGCACATACCCATCTTTTTTTATACCCTAAACCACCATATTGGGGAGGGTATATTAGGTTTGTGCTGATGTTTGTAACGCCCAGAAATATTGGTCCAACACCCACCTTAATATACCGATCGACTCAGAATCACTTTCTGAGTCGAATTAACGATATCCGTCCGTCCGTCTGGCTGTCCATGTAAAGCAATAAATGAAGCTAAATCACATCTATAAATTTTGTCAAGATCGGTCCATAATTAGTCGTAGCTCCCATATAAGGCCCACTTCCGAAAATCACTTACAAGAGCATAACTCTCTTAAAAATAATTGTATCCAAATAATATTGAACACAAATATGTTTCGTACATATACATATACTGTGGTAGAATTTTATGACGATCGGTCCGTAATTAGCCGTAGCTCCCATATAAGGCCCATTTCCCGAAATCACTTTAAGGACCATAAATCACTTAAAAATGTTGTTATCCGAATAAAATTTAACAAAAATGAGTTTTATATGTGCAAATAGGATTACACCTAATTTTATAATAGTCAGTTCATAAATAGTCAAAACTCCCATATAAGACCCTCTTCGTAATTCACTTTAACTTTATATCCAGATAAACTTTAACACACATAATATTTGTATTCACGAAAGTCATGTCACTAAATTTTTGGATGATCGGTCCATTGGTAAATATAGCGTCCATATCTGAAAAACTGTTTTATTGATATACTGGGTGTAGGGTATTATATGGTCGGGCTTGACCGACTATACTTTCTTACTTGTTTTTAAGTGTTTAATAATGTATACATAAGTATTAAGGTACGGTCACACTTGGCAAATATTTGCCGAAAAAGACGTAGCCACTGAACAACATATATTTGAACTCGTTGAAATTTTCATATTTTGGACAAAGCACAACAAATATTTAATTTTAATTTATTTGATGCTGTTTGATCTTGTAAGATTAAAGAACGTCAAACAAATTTGCGCTAAAACAAGTGGTTACGCTTTTTTAACTAAATATTTTCCATGTGTGACCGTACATTTAGTAAAACAATTGTACCGTTGTAATCACCACTAGTAACATAATTAGTAATTTGTTAGATTATTATTTTGGTAAAAAAGTTATTTTATTTTTACTAAAGTTTTGAGTAGAAATACAGACAAGAGTTTTCTACAAATTATATTAGAATATTTATTTTAAAATAAAAGAATAATATTTCATTGGGTAATCGAATAATTTTTATTCAAAGGACCACCGTACTGCAATGTGTATGTGTACTTTAAAACTAGAGTTGTTCCTTTTGTATGTTTATAAATCATTTGAAAATCGTTATGGAGTTAAGTACAGAGAATCCGAAATGTATGTGTTTATGCAGATGTATGTGTGTGTGTGTGTGTGTATGTTTTAATGTTTGCAATTTTATGTGGTTCAGTGTTAAGGGGCGTTTTGGCAAAGTCAAAGTTTATATTAGTTGCTAATAACTCTTTGAAATTTCATGCTAGACTAGTCTTTAGGGGTGCGACTCCAAATTTTTTGTAACTACGAGAAAAAAGAAAAAAACCTTTTACATACTTCTTATTCGTATACTCGTCCCAGACTATTTGCTTTATCATACATACATTGTTCTTTGGTTTCTTCTTCGTTTCAACTTATTTTCGAATGAATGTTGGTTTGAGTGGATGGACAAATGGTTGGTTGGATGCATTAAATACGAGTAAAATTAGAAAAGTAAAGTTATCGACATTTAAATATTTATCTGTGTTTTTTGAATGTATGAGTGTACAAATAGTTCAACATGTTTGAAAGCAGTATGTGCTGGCCCCAAAACCTGAACAGTATTTAAAATGCAATAACTTTGAACATACTACATAGTTAAATTTTAAAGTTGACCAACAAAGTTGTAGGGGGTTTTGGCAATGAATTATGTTCATGGTTGTATGAACTCAAAATATTGTAAATACTGTGTGTATTGTGTCGATATTTGTATGATATTAAGAGTTTGGCATACACAAAGTTACGAGTATAGAAAACCAATTGGGCATTTGGTTTTTATAGAATATTTTTTAGCTAATATTTGATTTTAAAAGCAATTATCATAAACAATTTACTTACGTTGTATCAGAATCAGCGAATAAATGTTTTTACTGCTGCCACCAGTATGACAAAAGGATAAAAATCGTACAAACTTTCACCAAATTGTATATGACAAAGAACCCCAAATATAAAAAAATGGTAATTTTTCTTAAAATGTTTTGGAAATTTTTGCATTTTTGAATGAAATTTGAAACATACATACATACATATTGCGCAAATTTCGGCAATATAGAATATAATTCCGCACTTGTCAGCCCAAAACTGTATGTGGGACCTGTGCAAACCTCCAAATTTGTTTGAAATATGTTTAATTTTTAACAACTAATCATCATTTCAACATAATATCGTATACAACATTGTATGTTTTCCTGCAACTTCCTTGACAACACGATCCGATATTAAACAAATTGTTTTGGGGCTAATATATGATCAATTAGATGATGTGTACCATCCCAGCTAGCATCTGGATGATTCAGATGATTGTTAGAGTAGATTTATATTTTTCGCTTCCAAACGGTGCTTTTGCGAGTCATTTCGACGTGAATCGTCGTTTACGCATTTTGTCGAGCATTGGAAGATTGTTTGCAGTCAACGATCGTATTTAGCTCTCCAAAATGATACTTTCACGAACGAAAGTAATTAAATAATTAGCAAATTTAATTTATAAGTTTATTTTTATTTCATGAATTGAATTTTTTTTCATATATGTATTTTTATTTAACAAATTAAATTTTTAATAAAAGAAACAAATAACAGTAAGCATTTTTGTATAAATTTACCATCGTCTTTGAAATCGCCTATGATTGGATTTTTCTCATCGTCGACAATTGGATTTTGCTCATCGTCGACGATTGGAAAGGAAGAGTCGCCGTCTTGACACAGTTACTTCAGTTGCTCTGAACGTGCGCGAGTGGAATACGAATCCCGCACGATTACTTTAATCGTCGGCTCCGATCGTGAAAGAATCGTGCACGATTAAAAATGCTAGCTGGGATATTCATTAGAGTGCTCCATAAAAAAATTAAATTGCTAGTTTTGAGCATCCCCATCTCTATAATTGTTCTATGGATTGTGGAAACACTTTAACTGGTAGCCATATTTACCATATTTGCCATATTTTAAATAATTATTTTTTCATATTAATGTAAAAGAAACGAAATATTTACGTAATTATCGTTCTAATAATTCTATTTATTTATTGTATCTTCATTAAAAAAAAACAAACTAACCACAAGTATTTAAAATATTGGGTAGTATTATTGATTCCGCACGGAAAGGAAAACTAAGCGGAAAGAAATATCGATCGATATGTAAAATGTACTTATTCATTCCTGCGGCATGTCGCAATATTTTCTGATACCACAAAAAGGAAAATACCGCAGCAACGGAATGAATAATTTTAAATTATGCTTCCGCACAAAAATTTTCTTTCCGTAATCACGGAACGGAATGAATAATTCGACCCATTATATCTAATGATTTATAGTTATTAGTGCCGGACGAAAATTGTTTGACCATTGTTTATTTTATGTACTAACTGCCGTATTCTTAAAAAATAAAGTAGGCTTGAAGTGCGCTTTTAGATAAAAATTTCATACAAAATTTTCTTAAAGTATATTTAAAATAGTGCTGGCAAATTCTACTACTTTCCATTACTCAATACTACTCGATACTTTTAACGGATTTTTTGAAATTGTAACGCATAGTTTTTATCTGCAAATTGAAGTAGTTTCTTCAAAAAAAAAATAGATCTTCAATTATTATTGGTTTTGTATGTCTTTTATTATTAAATCAAATATAAATGTTAAGCTAATTTCTAATTCAACGTTAACAACTGTTACGCGCCAGCCAGTTAACAAATTGTTTTCTATCAATTGAAAAATAACCGCTCAAAACGTCAGTTAAGGGCATCAAAAGTTTCCCCGCTAGCTCTTATTTAAATTTGGTTCTTAACCCAACTAATAACGCGTAATCATATACATACTCTTCATACCAATAGAGTATGCAAAATGAATATTAAAATGCAAAGTAGATATGTTAAACAAATAAAACAAATAGTTTTCTAGTTGGTTAGGTCTTAAACCAAATGGGGTACAATTTTCCCTCCGAATTTAATTATGAACACCTTTGACAGACATAATACCCGTTTTTTTTATACCTGTCCCTAGTAAACATGACTTTTAACTTACAAATGATTTGAATATGTCAAAGTTATCTGCTTCTAAGTGAAACGTGTAATTAAAAAATATATAGCCGCGTACTTACTTTCCAATGATTGCTTAATACAAAAAAAAAAACGGAATTACAAATATGTTTGTTGAAAGGAGACAAAAATATTTCGAAAGAAAATAAAAAATATGTAGCATGCTAGTTACTTGGGAAAGAAACCAATCTAAAATATTTAAAAATATATCAAGTTATTTGCATCAAATAAGTAAAACTTTTGAAATAGTATTTCCCAAGTGAAAATCGTAACACAACAACTTAAGAAATAATAGACAGCTTTATTTCGGCGGTTGGTTTAATTTTGGAGCTTACAGATTGTTGTCTTTTTATACATTGATGTATTTTTATGCACTATTTTACCCACTCAACTTGCTTAAAAATACAACTCAGAAAGTATCGAGTAACTACTTTTGAGTATTGAGTATCCAAAAAAAGGGGCAAATACTCGATACTCGGTACCCATTACTCAATATTTTGCCAGCACTAATTTGAAGTCTACTTTAATTTTTTATGAATAAGGGCATAAATTGTTATTCTTCCTTCTTGTCTTTGGCCCAGATCAGCTGCATTTCTTCTTCTTTTAGGAATTAATTAATATGTTGCGGACTAATGGGCTTGGGTGTACTTTAAGCTTTTTTAAATATTTTTCTGCAAAGCTTTGGATCTTAGTTTTTACCAATTGTGATCGTTCCTATAGCAAGAGTTTGCAATCTAGAGTTTCTGCCAATGAGCCAATTAATTTGGATCAATTTCATTTGAGTCAATTTTGCATCTATATGGAATTTCCATGTAAGGCGTCGATCGAGGTATATACCGAGGTATTTAACTTCGGAACTATATGTAAATTTGGTATCATATGAAACGTCTTTAAGAGGCGCATTCAATGGGTTATCAAAAATTAAAAAAAAAGTTTAAATTCAAAAATTTTGGAAATTTCAGACTAAATTTTAGTGTTTTTTTTATTTTTTCATAGAATTTACTTAAATAAATAGTTGAAATTTCTTGATTATAAACATAATGCAATTTAACCCAAATGGTTTTTCCCGTTTTTTAAAATTCTACCTATTTCAATTTTTATTAATTTTTTTTTAACCTTAATTCTTCCCTATCTGACAATCTCTGTTAACTCAATTCGTTAATGTAATGGGTATTAAAAAAATGTAAATTTTATAAGCTAAAAAACGGGAAACCCCATTTAGGTTAAATTTCATGATGTTTATAATCAAGAAATTTCTATTTATTTAATTAAATTCTATGAAAAAATAAAAAAACACTAAAATTTTGTCTGAAATTTTAAAAATTTTTGAATTGCTGCTTTTTAGTAATTGTTAATTAAGTCCTAAGTCATGCTAATTGGTTAAACTACGGATGGCAGCAATTAGATAGCCCAAGCTCTTAATCAAGGTGCAATTTACATTGATCGTTGCAGTCATGTATTGAGAAATTACTAATTGACATATATTCTCTGTTCTTGCTGGAGATACTGCGTTTGAGTGCGCCTTGAACATAAGACCCAAGAGGCAGGTGTTTTACGTTAATCTTGAACAAAGGTGCTCCTAAATGGTGTATACTGGTGGCAAGTCAATGGTTTCATTTGATGTGTTTGGGGTAAATAATTTTTTTAAATGATAAACAAATAGATTCCTTTTTTCAGTGTCTTCTTGTCCAACCATCACTTACAAGGGGGGCTTACATAACACAGGGCCTTTAAGATTTTTAGTGGCTCGCCATAGTGAGTAATCTGATTGAGGATTCAGTTTTCCGATATTCCAAGAGCTTAAAGAGCCACACTCTTCCAAATCTTCTTTTTTCATTTAAGAGCCGTTCGAAATCTGCAGAATAAGTTCTATTATATCTACTTAGTCCGGGAGTTTGGGTAGCATACAAAGTTGATAATAGGGTCATTGCTATTTTCTAATGTTCTTAGCGGTATGTTTTCAGAACAATGTGTAGATAGGTATTTTCTATATTTAACCCAATTTATTCTTGTGCCTGTCATCATCGCTAAATTACCAGTCGGGGATATAATATCTCGGGGGCTCGATATAGTAACAATTGTAGATGAGTAATCTGATGATAATTCTAACAAAGATTCGATATGAATTACATCTCTCGGGATATTTTTTGTTACCCCAAAATCAATAAGAACTGGTATCTTCTGTGGTTCAGTAGGCCAGTAAGTAGGTTTTCCGCTCGAAATCAAATTGAATCCCATTTTTAGAATACGACCTTTTGGAGTAATCAGTCGTGATCCCCAGAATGTGTGCTTAGCATTATAGTCGCCAGCTGCCAGAAAACAGGGGCCTAGTGCGATCTTCGATACAGATCGTTGTGGCTTGAAGATAATCTTCACAAAGATCACTCATTAAGTAGTTTTTAATTCGAGTTCTTATTAAATTTGCTATGCCTCCACATGCTCTGTCTCTGAGGTCCTGAGTATCATAAATGAGAAATCCATTTATGCGAAATAAACTTCTAGACGTCAAATGTGTTTCCGAAATCAGTATCACATCGATTTGGTGATTTTTTTAGAAAATATTCAAGTTCGTTTTTATGTTGGTGAATGCCGTTTGCGATCCAGAAACATATTTTCAAACAGTTCATGCCCTATTAAGTACAGCTTGCAATATCAGCGATTGCATTTTAAGCATTTCTTGCATCATGTTACTCATAGAATTCGTAAAATTATTAACCGATTGAACAACGGTTTCTACGGTAGCCCCGAGCCTGCTAAAGTTAAAAGATGGGGTTTGATTGTTTGGCTCCATATTGACATTGTTATTGGGTAACGGGTTCTGAACATTTTGGTTGCTTTTTAAAACATTAGCGTAGAATATATTTTTGGTTGTCAGCCCCTCATTTTGTTGGCAATTTGTTATTCGAAGGTTCGGCACTTGTACCGTGAGTACTTTATTTCTTAGAGAGCTCTTTACAATAGAATATACTGGGCTAATTCTATAGTTAGCAGTATGATTTCCAACACATTTACTACATTTTTTCATGTTCGACTCGGCTCGTGGCTTACACACTGAGATGAGCAATGCAGTTCACCACATGCGACGCATACTGGTGGCAACTTGCAATATGATCTAGTATGACCATATTCCTGGCTGTTTAAATATTGGTCCAGATCGTTTGTGTGGTTCTTGAACGTTAGTCTTCGGTACAATAAATACTTGAGACATAAATTGGATGTGTTTCATCTTTCTTTTTTCCTGGGGTTGTACACAGGAGACTTTCGTTGTTAGGTATAGAAACTTTTTTACGGGTTTCAAACTCAATTACAGTTTTGCAATAATTATTTTCATGATTAATCTGAATTTTAGTTTAATTGATATTATTAAAATTCTAATAAAATTTGCATATAAAATTCGATTGAATTAAATTCGTTCGCGAAAGAAATGAATTCGAACATTTTCTGTACTCTGGTTTATATACAAAACCAAAACATTTAAATGAGCGATTTTTGCACTATAGCACATTTCTGCAACGAAAGATATAACATAAATTTGTTTTAGGGGTACTTATGATATTGCTTAAAATTGCCGATTGTGCTATTGTGCAAACTTGCGAGACTTGTTTCCTGAAGCCCCTTTTTAAATTATGTGCAATATAACAACGTCAGTTTGTGAGAAACGTCAATTCAAAAATAAATACAAGAAATTAAATTTAAAATTTTTGTTTTAAAAAACATATTTATTTTTAAAAACGCCTAAAGAAAGCCAAAAGACTAAATTACTCAGATTATTTGAAGAAGATAATTAGAATGTGGGTGCTGTAGCTTAATAGGTTGCGCTATTGTTGATCATTAAGCACGAGTTGGTATTTGTAACCCAGGTTCGATTCCTAACCACTGCCACTCAAACAAACAACATCAGTTTCTGATAACTATTATGTAGTTTCTTTCTATATTATCATAACTTTTATTAATCACAGCGCCCTTCTTCGGTGGTATAGCTTTGAAACGCCACTGAAGATTAATAATTAAATAAAGGCTTAAATCAAGCTTTAAAATAATGCGCCTACTCACCAGCAGAGGAGCTGCAACGAATTTTTTTGTAAAAATTATGTTAATCATAAATCACTTTGTTGTTTATAGACAATCGACGTAAGGCGGAAGAGGAATTAATTCGCACTATATTTTTTCTTCACTTTACAAATCCATAAACATAGATTACTAGCTAAACCCGGTGTGCTTCGCTACCCCCCCCCCCCCCTCGTTAAAAAATAAAATAAAACGTATTTATATATTTACAAACCATTATTTTTTTTTTTCAATTTTAATGTATTTATTGCAATGCTTTAGGTTTAGTTTGCCCATCAGGAGCATACACATATACACGGGATATTAACCTTGAGCTTTGTGAACAGTCATCGCAAACGCTAACCGAACAGGAAAGAATTGTTTAAAATCGAATGATAAATCTGTTGGTAGCATTGGAATGCGTAGCAAAAGTTTATATTTTCCTGTTATAATGGTCGCTTTTACTAAATTATTTCTTAGTTTTTTTTTACTGCAAGTCGAGTGTCATTGCAAAGCCGTGGTGATCGATATTACGCAGTAAAATAATTGGCACTCCAATTTCAAGTTGTAGCACATGTGGTGGAAAGCCTGGCACATCGAGTGAATTTAAGAACTCAACAGGATAATTAACGGCCTTACGGGTTGCTTGATTGATTTGACGCATTTCAAAGTGATATCCATCTTCTCCGGAACTTCTGCACCGATAGAGCTGAAAATTTGTCTCTGGCCTACTATCCAACAGTACCAACCTTGGTGCAAATTTCATCCAAATCGGAAGACATCGATTTTTAAAATTGGGTCACTTGACGTGAAATTCACCATATATAGACTTTCGAATACCCAGGATTATAAATTACGAAAAAAATTGAAAGGACTAAAAGTAACAATAAGAGTTTATTAGTGTTTTTATGTCAGAATTCATATTGAGGAGATTATGCCGATTGAGTGTTAATTTGAATTTCTATGTTTATTTATTTTTTTTTATTTGGACAATATATATTTCTATTAAGAAAATCCCTTTTGACCAAAAAGTACCAAAAAGGGATACAATTTTTAGGTTTTAAAAATTCGAAAAAGTTTCAAAAAGTAAAAATTCCAAAAAAGTACCAGACACCTATCCACTCCTTTTTTGATTAAAAACAGGCAAACTTGAAATTTTTATTGTATCTTTATTTTTGGAAATAGAGATACAATTTTTGCCCGTTTGATCCCCCTTAACGTACGAATTCTGAAAAAATCCCTTCCTAATGGATCTATACTCTACAAAAATGCCCAAATAACTGAATTTCAACTTTTTTGGTTAGCGGCTTGGGCTGTGCAGTGATTAAGAATCAGTCACTTTACTCTTTTATATACTACATATGTACAAGGTGACGCAAAAGTAATCTTCCTATCAGAAAATGCTATAAATTTTGCAATTGGCCCCTAATGTCAGTTCTGTTTTGACATTTGTGTAGTAAACACATGCGAAATACACATTAATAAACAATGTCACGCTACACTGCTCCAGAACGCGGAATATTGCTGTCTATTTATTTGACCAATAATCGGTCGGTTTTTTCATCAAAAATAACCATGAGTGATGAGGCCCATTTCCATCATAGCGGGTACGTAAGTAAGCAAAATTTACGCTTCTGGGGCACTGAAAATCCGCGTGTAACCCACGAAGAGCCCTTACACCCGCTCAAAGTCACTGTATGGTGTTTTTGTCGCAACTTGATGAATTGGGATTGGAAAACATGTGGTTCCAACAGGACGGTGCAACGGCACAAATTGCACGTGCCACAACCGATGCATTTCCCGGGCGCCTAATCTCCCGTTTTGGCGATTTGCACTGGCCAGCAAGATCGCCTGATTTGACCGCTCCAGACTTATTTTTGTGGGGCTTTTTGAAGTCGCGGGTTTATGTCAACAAGACTCAGACTCTTGCAGCTCTTAAAGACAATATCCGTCAAGAATGTGAGGACCTATCGCCAAAGTGATGGAAAATGCCATAAAAAGGGCTCAAATGACAATCAACTTTGGCTGCGGCCATTTACATGACATCATATTCTCGACTTGATGTAAAATAAATTAAAAGACCAGCCAAAAAACTTCGGAAGTTTACTTTTGCGCCACCTTCTATGTATACAATTGGTGTTCTACTTCGGTTTAAATTATTTTCGGATGTGCTGCTCTTCAAATATTTCAAAATCGTCTTAGTTTCAGGTCACTTTCTGACTAAATAACTATGGTCTAATAGTTATTTAAATCCCTGAGAGCTGAGAACGGTATTCAGTAGTTGAGTCAAGGGGATTAAGCATATTAAATCATATTTGTGGTATATTTATAGTTCCACCTTAACATCCCTGTATAGATTACAACTCTGTGTAAACTAACATCTATTTAACATACCTCTTAACATAAATAAGTATATGTATGTACATATATAGATTATACACAAATTGTATATTATATTAAGAACAGTTACTCTGAAATAAAACCTTGAAGTGAAGACATCACAATATTAAAATAAGCTTTTTTTTAAACTTTGCCTAAAATACATATTTTTTCTGGTAAGTTTTTTTTCTATTTGGTTTAAAAATTTAATGTAAAGTGCACATTTGTTTCTAACAGAAACATCTTGTTTTAATTAAGTGGGACATATTATATCAAACAATTGTTAAATTTTAGGTTACAATCCCTGCGAAGTGTACGGGTAATAAACTTTTGCATATTTTTCTTTTCTTATTGCTAAATATTATAGTTATCACAGTAGCGCAATTCACAATCTTGTGCAAATGGTATTGCATCATTGCATTTGCAAAAAGTTTTAGCATATTTTTGCTGTTGCTGTGTATTTTGTTAGTTTAGAACAAAAATATGCTAAAATGTATGCTAAACCTTTTTGCAAATGCATTTGCACAAGATTGTGAATTGCGCCAGTGTGTTTAAGAAAAACTTTAAATTTATTCGAGTTGCCACAACAACAGCAAAATTCCATTTGTGTGTTTGTTTTTTTTTGTTAAGTGTAGTAAGTATGATTCACCTAATACGGTTTAATTGAGCGGAAATGCATTGTGGTGGTATAAATAAACAACTGGAAGGAAGTCGTTTCACACAAAAACTTCCTTCAGCAGATACGAGCGTAATAATGTCACACACAACGTATGATTCCTCCATTAATTTTTTACATTTTGTTTAAAATTATTATGAGCTGTTATTATTGCCAAAAAAAAAATAAAAAATAAATAAAAATAAAATAAAAAATAATACTCACACAAACACTTATGCATACTCAAAATGTAAGAAATTAAAGTCAGCGTGAAAACAAACAACTCATAAAATTGGAAATACATATGTATGTCTTTATGATAAAAAATTATTTATTTAAGATACTTAACGTGACCAGAGAGTTTCTATCAAAAATGTAAAATCATTAATTCTAAAACTAGCAAAATCAGAATCACTGCCGAATATTAAAGTATATCCATTTGACAAAAAGGCGAATTATTCGGCTGTGCCGAATCTTAAATACCCTCCACCTAAACGTAATAAGAAATACAGAAACTATACTGGACTAGAATATTCTTATTCTGTGTTTTCTATTCAGTTTTAGTGAAAATTTTATTATTAGTTGGTTGTAAATCACTAATGTGATTTTATTTTAAATGCTTTGAAATTTTATCTAATATTGCACATTTATAACTGATGTAATTATCAATGATTGTCATCATAATTTACAGAGTTTGTCTGATATTCATAATAATCTTGAGTGTAATTTAACAATTTATAAAATTAAAATAACATTTTTCCATATTTACACAAGTTAAGAAACAGAGTTTAAAAACGGATAAGATATAAGATGAGGCTTTTTTGTTTGAATTTGATCTCAATAACATTATCTACAAAAGTTTTATGGGTGGCATAGAAGAAATGGAATAATTATGGACTGATGGCTTCTAAATCCAGTATCCACTAATGTGATTTCTATGTATTTTAGGATTATATTCGTTGAATTTCATCTCAATAGCGTTATTTACAAGTGTTGTATGGTTGGTTGTTATGCTCGCAAGTGGACTTAATTCAGGAGCTCTTATTGACTGACAGCTACAACATCCAGTAGTTCAATTGCCGTATAACCGACACTAATATGACTTCAGGTTTAAAATTACTGATCTATATAAAAGATGATTCGATATCGATATTTATTAAACATTTTTGTCGGTTTATTTGGTTTTCGGAAATGGTTTTTATATGGCAGCTATGACAAATTATGGGCCGATCTTCTTAAATTTTGGAACAGTTATTTTCATGCATATGAGGATATTTCACGTCGAATTTCAACATAATACCGGTATATTTAATTAGTATTAACGTGGATTTCGAGAGTGGACCTTATGTGGGGGATATACTCAAATATGGACCGATATTCTCAAAATCCAGCAGTTTGATTTAGGCATGTATGCAAATGATCCGTGTAAAATTTTGGATTGGTAGCCTTATTTATAAGCGATTTATGAGTATTAAAGTGATTTTCGGAAGAGGGCTTTATATGGGGCATACAGTTAAAAATGGACCGAAATTAACAAAATTTTGTGGGATGATTTTTGTATATATGTAAATGATCTGTGGAAAGTTTTGAGTCTGTACCGATATTTATGCAATATATATAGGGAAAAATGTCTTTTTCAGATGTGGTCCTGATCTGGACCGACCATCATAAAATTTAGTATAACAATTTATATATCTATTAAAATTATTGGTGTTCAATTTTAACATGGTAACTATATTTGTACCAAATTTATACGTATTTAAGTGAATTTTAGATGTGGACTATATATGGAGTCTATGGTCAAACATGGACCGAACAAAACAAATTTCGTGGCAATATCTGCAATATATTTAAAAAAAAATTGGACGAAAACATTTTAAAAATATCAAATTTTTATTGGGGTTGTCTCACATCTTGGTTGATAACTCTGGTTCTACTTTACCGATTTAGCTGATTTTGATAATTATAAACGGTCTTTTGTAAACTTTGTTGATTTTGGTTGTGTCTTTTGGATGTGAGAGTACTTTACACAGACAGACGAACAGACAGACAGACGGACATGGCTCAATCGACTAAGAATGCCATAAGAATCAAGAATAAACATATATACTTTGTTTAGTCTCAGATGAATATTTGTCAGTGTCACACACGGAATGACAAACTTATTCTCGTATATACCCTCATGTGACCATTTTAGCATTTTTGCGGCCAATTTAGCTCATTTTATTTTGATTTTACATTTAGCATTTGGCATTTTATTTAGCATTTCTTATTAATATATTTAGCATTTTAAAATTTAAGAATACTAATTTATTTTCTGTTAAAAATTGCTTGAAAGGAAGAAAGGAAACTTTTAAAGAATAAATGAGAAATTTATTAACATATGAAATTACAACTCTTAAACTAAAATAGAAAAAATTAACTTCATATGAGTGGAAAAATCGTAACTCAACCGTTGAATTATGGAAGCAAATTTTTAATTACAAGACTTCCTTTCATCTTTTGTTCTGAAGATTTTAGTTTTGCAATTTAGTAATTCAGAAGTTAAACGAAAATTTAGTGGAATTAATTCTATAAAAATCAAGTAAGCCGTCAAGTTTTTTTTTTTTTTTTTTTTTTTTTTTTTTTTTTTTTTTTTTTTTTTTAAACAAACACAAGCTGTGTTTTGGCTTGTCTGCAGAAAACACCCAGAGTCTTTGGCGGGAATCGAACCCGCAACCCTCTGACTGATAGTCCGCCACACTATCGCGTAGTCTATCGGGCACAGTGCGACTATAATGCATGTTGAAGTGATTATATGGGAGGTAGAACTAATTATCGATGATACCCTCCCTACTATGGTAATATAGATATAAGATACTAGATGTGGATGAAAAAGATTAAATAAATGTTTTCAAATTACGGACGACTTAATAAGGGCCTGATTCAGTAAAAAAAAATTATGAAAATTACTCAAAAAATATTTAACAACTGAGTTATTTTTAAGGGTAGACTCCTGAAGAGAGCCTTAATTAGTTCTGTACTTGATTAGGTTCAAAATTCAAAGAAAAGGTTCACAAAAAGGGTATTTTAAAGAAAAAAGGGTCAAGTTGTTTATAAACAACTAATATGACCTTCAGTTCAGTTTCAGTAAAAAAAACACAATATTTCATTATTACTATTAAAAATAAAGACAGAAAAATTGGTAGAAAAAAATTAGTTTTATATATGTATGTATGTACGTATGTATATTAATTTTTCAATATAAAATTATGCATGTATGTATAAAAAGTACATGTATAGAAAAATAAAAAATTTCGTATTTTGTATTGTGGATTTAAATTTGTAATTTATTTGCATATGATGAAATAAATTGGGATTTCGACAAAAACTATTTTTTTTTGTAATATTTATTTTATATTTGGTTATTAAATCTTTACTCGGATCCCATTCGTCTAGCTCCTTTTCGAACAAATTAGAAGACGAAAGCTTGGAATCGCAAGTTTTTACCTTAGGTCTGTTAGAAAGTTTATATTTTAGCAGTATTAACTTTGAAAAACCTCGTTCAGCTGAAGCACTTCTATGAGGCAAAGTAAATATTGTGCAACGAACTTATATATAAATTTGAATAAATATTTTCATCAAAAACTAGATTTTCCAATTTAAAACCAAGTGGCCATAGTTGCTAGAAATGGTTGAATATAACGATAATTTTAACCCTCTAGTGCATATGACCGTCTACAGACGGGCATAGTTTAAAAGCCCATAACATTCAAATATAAAAGCTGATAGTTTGATTTTAAAAAAATATGATCTGCATCTCATTGCGTTTGCAAAATTTTTTCAGTTGTGTGACAAATAACGGATAAAAGTTAAAAAAATATATTTTTCTCAGAAGGTGATTTTTGTGTAAATATTTAAGCAGTGATTAATTGAAATATTCGATTGGAAATTTTTTTGGTAAGTAGTTTGAAGTTTTTTGAAGTGAAATAAAGTGTTAGACAATGCGTTTTTATTTTTACAAGGCCTACCAACGCTTGACCACCCCAACCGTCTGTAGGCGGGTGTATGCAGTGCGTTAAAAAAAAATTATCAGTTATTTCAAATTGAATTATTGAAATGATGTAAATGTTATATTTTTTTTTTCAATAGAATAATGTCGCGTTGGGAGCGTAATCGCAAGTATGACATAACAAAGATGGCAGACGACGAGTTTCATGATTTTATGGACTTCTGCGAAGATAGCGATGAAGAAGTGGGAGGGGATGATTTTGATAGTGATGATAACGTCGATGATCCTGATTATGTGCTTCCAAATGAAAGTGACTTTTTTCCTCAAGAAGCAGTATCGTGAAGAAGTGAGTTGTCTAAATATCGTTAAAGAATATAATCGACACATGGGCGGAGTCGATTTGATGGCCAGTCTGATTGGCCGTTACAAAATTCGGATGAAGACAGGTAAATGGCCATCTCATCTATTTCACCATATGCTTGACTTGGCAATGGTAAATGCTTACGTTTTATACCACCGCATAAATAGCGAAAAACATCAGCGAATCGAACTTCCAAAGTTCCGTGAAGAAGTAGCAGAAAGTCTTTTGCTGATGTCAGAAAAAAAGAAGGTTGGTCGACCATCTAATGATGCCGAACATTCTACAAAAACACCACATAAATCTAAGATGTACTTGCCACCATCTAATGTTAGATATGATGGCCTCCACCACTGGCCATCTTTTCAGGACAAAAGTAAGAAACGGCAATGTCGCAACAAGCCCTGTAAATCTGACACTCAAGTATATTGTGAAAAATGTGGAATACCGTTGTGTATGTCCATCAAAAATCTTGCTTCAAGGACTTTCATACTTTATAAAAAACCAATACTTCATCATACTTCTGTATAAATATAATTACATGTTTTAATTCTCTTTTAAAATCGTTTGATTTTCTTACATTTAATTTTTGTGAATAAATACAATCAAACATAACGCTTTTTTATTATCATAGATTTATGGAATTTTTTCAAAGCTTTCTGCATGAGACCGCCCACAGACGGGGTAACAATTTTTGGGGTTACAAGGCCCCACCCACTCTTGATAAAAAAATATCAGTGGATTCGTGTTTTATGACCCAAATTTAGTTTAAAAAGTAATTTTAATTCCCCAAATCGTTTCTATGCATTAGAGGGTTAATGTAAGCAAATAATTTGACATTTGTTCCTACCAAAACAGTGCAATCAACTAGCCTACCGCTCTTACCTTATTTTTGCATCATGCTATTGTATTAGCGGTTTTATATCAGTGTTGTTTAATTAATAAGTAAAATATTTGAAAAGGGTGAAAAAGCATGAATTGATTTAAAATGATACAAAAAGGTACTGAAAAAAGTAGCAAAGGCCTCCCTCACATTGCCACTTTTGGGTCACAACGGTAATGCTGGTGTTATGGGCTTAAGATCATTTTTAATTCTAATTTCTCTACACTAGGGGTTTTTTGAAACGTCGATATAATCTTATATTTTCATTTTAAATTCTATAAATGTAAAATTACCGACCCCTGATGCCGCCATACAACCAATTAGACCATTACTGCCAAGTTTTACCGCCTTTCTAACATATTGGTTTGCTATATTTTAGGGAGGTTTTCGAGCACTAAATGTTGGGTTTGCTCTTACTTCAGTTTTTGTAAGACAATTTGGTCGTTTTCTACCAGACAAATTTTCTACGGTATTGTATTTGGTTTATGTACCTGTCCATAATACTTGTTATTGTACAAGTATGTCTTCCAACGATATTATCTATTTCACACATGTTTTGCATTTTTTATATAATTCTTTTTGATTTGCCATTTCTCAATTGTTGTGTGCCTTCAAATTGTAAATTTTTCACTACTTAACGTCTCTTTTAATGATTAATTATCAAACTTGCAATTATTTTGCACAGCACTTTTCCGTTATACATACTTTGAAACAAATAAAAATTAGGAGAATTGACACAATTTTTGGAATGACAGATCAACAAATGTTTTAAAAATCAAAAAAATTTATTTTTTTTTTTGCATTTAATTTTTATATAATTAAAGTTTTATTGTTTGTAATGAATTCTGTGATTTTATTTTTTGTTTTTGTTATTTTTTTTTTTTATTTTTTTTAACAACTGATCTCAAAAGATTGATCTCAAAAGTATTTTCATTAAATATATTATTTTAAATGAATTGTTTTATAAAAACTAAAATTTGTTATTTTATTTACATTTATAATAAATCAAATATTAACCTTTATTAGATGTGTCAATTTTACATATATAGATATCGAAAAAATCGGTTATATATAGTATATGTTAGTCAATTGGACTAATGATTAGTGTTAACGTATACAAAATAAGGTTAGTGTTCTAGGGTTAAGCGTGGCAATATCAACGAGACCAAGATACAGGTTAACAAGGAAAATGACTTCCGAAAAATTGTTAGTAAATTTGAAACACTTAAAAAAAGTTTTTGTAATTATCAACTGAAGAGCAGTAAAGGTCTTCAGGTAGTTATTAAGGGAATTGATTCATGTGTGGACCCAGAGGAAATAAAAACCTTTTTAGAAGAAAAGGGCTTAAAAATTAAAAATGTTATGAACATTAAAAATAGGGGGAAAAAATCCCCAACATCTATTTCGAGTAGAGTTAGAACCAGGCGATGTTAAGCTTAAGAAAAACGAGGCGCATCCAATATGCAGCTTAAAGTATGTGTTGTACAGAAGAGTCACAATAGAGGAGCCGCACAAAAAAATGGACCCATACAATGTCTAAATTGCCAAGAATATGGCCATACTAGGGCGTACTGCCATTTACCCCCTGCTTGTGTCGTATGTGGGGAACTACATGGTACAGTTATGTGCGATAAGTAGAAAAGTGATTCCAACGCAAAAAAGTGTAGCAACTGTGGCGGTAATCACACTTCCAACTATAGAGGTTGCCCTGTATATACAATCGTAAAGCATTCGGTTGGACAGAAACCCTCGAATCCTCCTCAAAAGCAGATTATAAATCAAGAACACACTATTAGCTCTCAGGCTCCACAGACTAGTATTAACAAAACCTCCTACGCAAACGTAGTAAAATCGAACCATATACTAACGCAAACTGCCTCGCCAAATAACGACAAAGTTTCGGTTTATAATTTAAGTTAACTCGAAAAAAACAATTTAAACATTAGTTTTTACTAAGAAGAAGGGTATAGACCCATGTGTTGATCCTACGGAGATAAAGACCGGTTTAATGGACAAAGGGTTCAAAATCAAGAGCGTAGTGAATATTAGAAACCGTGAAATGATTCCTCAGCCCATGTTCAGGGTAGAATTGGAACCTGGAGATGTTGTCTTAAAGAAAAACGAGTCCCATCCCATCTACAATCTGATGTACCTTCTACTTCGTAGAATCACCGTGGAAGAACCACATAAGCGTCAGGGACCCGTCCAGTGTCTCAACTGTCAAGAATTTGGTCACACCAAGGCAACTGCTCAATGCGATAAGTCTAGAACTGACTCAAAAATCAAAAAATGCAGTAACTGCGGAGGTAATCATACCGCAAATTATAGAGGTTGTTCAATTTACACTCATTTGAAAGGCATAAGTACCAACAAGACGTCATTATTACCTCATCATCGTCAACAGCCTATTTTGGCATCGAGTGACAATTTCCCGCAATTGTTACGGTCCACTAGTCATGTAAACGCGCCTAGTTCTAGACAAGTTTCTTACGCTAACGTGGTTAAATCTAATATGCCAGGTTTTTAGAAACCCAAAGAATCGCTTCACTTAAATCTTACTTGGAGGGTCTTGATAGTACCCCACAATCTGACTACTTGTTATGGAGGGCGGCACGAGGTTTAAAAAGACCAGTTAGAGGAAAGCCTCCTCTGCAAAATCCGACTGGTGACTGGGCTAGAAATAATTCCGAGAAGGGGACTTTATTTGTTAATCATTTGAGAAAAGTGTTTACTATAAACAACTCAAATAATGCATCTGATTTGCCTCCACTCGTTATTAGACCTCCTGTACCTCTAAGACTTAGCTTTAATGATGTTCAAAGCGCTATTGGTACTCTGAACCTTAGAAAGACTAAAGGTATGGATAAAATCAGCAATAAAATGCTTGTGGAGTTACCTCGTGTAGCAAGAAAGATTATCCTCTTTATCTTCAACGCTATTTTACGCCTAGAATACTATCCTGCAGATTGGAAGGTGTCTATGATCACTATGATTCCTAAGTCAGGGAAGGACCACACCAAAGTGGAGTCATATAGGCCAATTAGCCTACTGCCGACAATTTCTAAACTGTTTGAAAAATTGTTAATGACTAAGTTGAATCCAATTCTGAATGACACTGAATGTATTCCAAATCATCAATTCGGATTCAGAGCTAAACACAGTACCATCGAAAAAACTCACAGATTGGTAAATGTGATAAGAGGGTCGATTGAAGATAAAAAATACTGCTCCGCCCTTTTCATTGATGTATCCCAAGCGTTCGACAAAGTTTGGCATGACGGTTTAATGCACAAAATAAAATTAACTCTGCCTGCTAACACCCATAAACTCATGGAAAGTTATTTATACGGTCGCAAATTTAAAATCAAAGAAGGTGATTTTTTAAGTACCGCTCAGCCAATTGAATCAGGTGTGCCACAGGGTAGCATACTGGGCCCTACTTTATATTTGATTTATGCCTTCGACATGCCGTCAGACCCCAAAATCCACACTTTAACTTTTGCAGACGATACAGCCTTTATCAGCGTCCATAAGGACCACCAAGTTGCATCACAGAATTTACAGAATTATGTTTATAAACTAGAGAATTGGCTAGAGCTTTGGAAAATCAGGGTAAATGAACAAAAATGTATTCATATCACTTTCACATTGCGAAAAGATACCTGCTCGTCCATCAGAATAAATAATCAAATTATTCCTCAACATAATGAAGTCAAATACCTCGGCATTCACCTCGAGCGCCGTTTAACTTGGAAGTCTCATATTGAAGCGAAACTTACACAAATGAGATTAAAAGCAGTGCAACTTAATTGGTTAATCGGCAGAAACTCTACATTGAAATTGGATTGCAAACTTTTGTTGTATAATGCAATTCTAAAGCCAATCTGGTGTTATGGAATTCAATTATGGGGTTCTGCCTCAGCATCCAACATTGAAAAAATTCAAAGGGGTCAAAATAAGATTCTACGTACAATTACTGCAGCTCCATGGTACGTTAAAAATTCTCGAATCCACAAAGATCTAGGCGTGCCATTAGTAAAAGTCGAATTTACAAAATATGCATCAAAGTACGTCAGCAAACTTGAACACCATCCAAACCCACTTGCGCGAGACATCCTTAACTTTAGTGGCCACAATCGGTTGAGAAGGAGGGATACCCTTGCTTTAACTCAAGCGCAAAATAGATGACTGGATCAGCTGATGTGAAATTTTTTTAGTATCATAAAAATTTTTGTCTAGCACTGGCTGGGCTTATTATTTTCTTTTTAGTATTAAGATTTGAAAACTTATTGTTATTTCAATATATGAAGATTCAATAAATAAATTTTACTATAACAAAAAAAAAAAAAAAAAAAAAAAAATTTCGAATGCAACACTGTTCACAACTGTGTTTAGTGAACAAAATTGTATAAAATAGCAAATTTCAACAAAAGAAAACAAAAGAAATCATTAAAAAATCAATGTGAAGGTAAGTTTGTTTACATAGAAACACAACAACCATTTAGAGTATTTTTGTATTGTTTTCCAGCTGTCAAATGATTATTGAGTAAGCTGAAAATTGCGTATGCCTGAACACTTAAAATAATATTGTCAATTAACCGAATATTGACTCAATTAAGTTTCATATCAGAACACAGTATAAGTTCATTTTTAAATTATGAAGATTCAATAAATAAAAAACGAAGAAAAAAATCGATCTATATAAATAAATATCAAATGTGGTTCTTTGGTAATTGTATCAATAGAGACACAGAATCACCGTCGCAACGGGAGGGACTTCTTCGGAGTCATAAGCTACTGCAAAGTCTTCAACATTATGTTGTAAAAGTACGATCTAACTCGTGAACAAAATTGCAATCGAATAGATAACCATCGGAATACTTTTCTCAAAAAACTAATATGTATGAAAAATTGTAGATAATAATTTCAAATTATATAGTTTTAACTCTTAAATTTTTATTTCATTACGATGGGGTAGCGAAGCACAACGGGTTTTAGCTAGTAACTTTATAAAACTGCTATAAAAATTTTAATATAATATTATTTATGTATATAAATATAATTAGGCTTTTCTTTTAATAATATGTGGTGTTGACTTTATTTTGACGGTCACAGTTAGGCTTGCCACCTGTTTACTCGCATAGTGTAAATGTCCCCCAATTATTGTTCATATGATACTAATTGTTTCGTTAAGTTAAAATTGTTGTTATTTTGTGTTGATGCTGTATGTATACTGATATTATTGTTATTGTTTGTAAAACCCCCAACAAGTACGGTACGTACAACGAAGAAAAGAAAAAACTGAAAATAAACCCTTGAATTTATATTTAAATTAAATTAACCCCGTCTTTTTATTTTCGAGGAAATATTTCAAGAAAAACACCACCCGTACTTTATAATAAAGTGTTGTACGTTATTTCGAGTAATTTTACTCTATACTTTATGAGAATAATAAAGTACGCGAAAATAGTTTATTTAGCATGATCTATTTTTTGGATATGAAACAAAAAAAAAGTAAACCTGTTGTCTTCACCGAAACTGACTAGCGAAATTCACACGAATTTTTTATTATTTATTGATAAATCCTTAGAGTACCTTAATAAATAGTTTAATTTTAAAAACACAAACTGGTTATGTACAATTAGCAAAATAAATTTAAAGAGTAATATTGAATTTGATAATATTGTTAACATAATCGAAAATTAAAATCTGCATAAACTTAATATAAATATGGATGATATTAAACATACTTTATGATATATACCTAGTTCTGAAGGTTTTGCGGAATTATCTACTGCAAGTAAATGGCAGCCAGTATTTAATAAGACTGATCATAATTTATGAAATTTGTATAAAGTAATTTAATTTTTACTTTCTATTCCTGCCACGACAGTATTCACAGCGAGAGTTTTTTTCTGTAATGAAGAGCAAATGGCGAGACGAAAGAAACAAAGCGTCTTTAAATCTGATAAAAAATTTACTTTAATTTAAATATACATTGTAAAGACGCTGTAGTACAATTGTTTAGCAATGGCAATTATTTGATAAAACTTGCTAAAAGCAATAAAAAGTACGTTTTTAAAAATAACAACAAAAAGAAATAAATTGTACTTTTTATATCTACTGTGTACTTTTTTTCTTAACCTTTAATAACAAATGTACTTTAATTGCAATAAAAAAAGGTGGGAACCCTAGTCACAGTACACATTCATGCAACTGATTGACATCGATACCCCTGTGTTTTTAAGGTGGCAATTGACATCTATGCATCAGTCGCAGATAGTTTTGTATTGAGGACTTTGAATGTCTATTTATTTTTCTAATGTAAAGATAAGCAGATGGTCGTGTTAAATCTTCAGTTTATAGAATTGTTTTCAAAGGATATTATTGTTTTTGTTTGTAGTTAAATGCTTAATACGAATAATATTTATTGGCTGCAGGGATTATACATGTTTCTATATTTAATAGTCCTTGCACACTTGTATATTATAATATTTTACATTATTATAATTTTTATAGATAGACAACTATCAGAACTACATACAAGATTGAATAAATGAAATACTACGATGAACGTCTTGAAGTTTAATGGTAATCGTTAATAACTGGAATGTTTTTTAAATATTTGCAACCAAACGTTTTAAATAATTTTTGATATTGTAAAATGAGGAAAATTGGACTCCCGTAGGCCGCTTTTACGGAATTCATCATGTAAAAAGAAGGACGTTTGGCAGCAATATTACATACATATGTTTATACATACGTTCATAATGCATATGTATGTATATTGTATAAATATATAGTATTTAAATATTGGTTATGCAATAAATTCCGATAAACTACTTAAACCATAAACATGAAAACTTAAACCACAAAAACATAAACCGCAAAAAGTTTATATACGTTAGAAGACAACATTTATTTAAATGAAAAAAATCTATTCATAGTTGGTTGTGTGTTTATAAAACCTCATATGCGTATACAAATTTATACATATGTACCTGTATATTAATCCTGCTCTTAGTTGTATGAGACATTTTCAAAACGACTTGTTCTTTTCTGTATAAAACTAATAATACTCGTATATATAATTTGATTTTATTTATATTAATTTTGGTATTTTTATACCCTTCACATTCATGAGAAGGATATATAAGTATATAAGTTTGTCATTCCGTTTGTAATTTCCACAATATAATTTTCCGATCCTATAAAGTATATATGTATATTGTGGATCCTTATAGATAGCAGACTCTATTAAGTCATGCCCGTCTTTTTGTCTGTTTGTCTCTTGAAATCAGTTTTCTAAAGTCCCCAGATATCTACGGGATGCAAATCTTCAATAATTCTGTCAGACATGCTTTCGAGAAGTTTGCTATTTAAAATCAGCAAAAGCCGTCCATAAATAACGGAGATATGAGCAAAAATCCGAGACAACCTCTAAAAATTTCACCAAAAAAAAATAAGTGCATTAATATTGTTGCAACGTAACAATATAATAAAGGGTGTCCCAACTAGAACGCAATTTTTAAATTTTCAATAAAAGAAATAAAACTTTATTATATCGTAAAGTAGACAGAATGAGGTTATGTATGGAACACGATATCGTGCAGATGGCCGCCGCGGCTTTGCTGGCACACACGCGATCTTTTAATGAAATTTTCAATGACCTTTTTGCATAAATGCTGCGGTATTTCATTAATGCAGCGTCCAATTTCCTCTTTTAAGGCTTGAGTCTGGTCTCCAAAACGCGAAATAACACGACCGGGAAATGACTGATGCATTTTCTCTGGCTGTATGACATGTGGCGCCGTCTTGTTGAAACCACATGCCTTCCACATTAATTTCTTCAATTCTAGCCAAGAAAAACCTGGTTATCATTTCACGATACCGCATAGCATTGACACCATTGCGTTCTAGTTGGGACACCCTGTATGTATATAATATAATTAAGCATCCACAACAAAAGTGAAGGGTATATAAGATTTGGCATAGCCGAATATAGCACTCTTATTTGTTATACCCTTCACCATCGTGAGAAGGGTATATATAAGTTTGTCATTCCGTGTGTAATTTCCACAAAAAAATTTTCCGACCCTATAAAGTGTATATATTCTGGATCCATATAGATAGCGAAGTCGATTAAGCCATGTCCGTCTGTCTGTCGGTCTGTCTGTCTGTACGTCTGTCTGTCTGTCTGTTGAAATCAGTTTTTTGAAGTCCCCAGATATACTCGGGATCCAAACCTTCAATAATTCTGTCAGAAGTGCTTTCGAGAAGTTTGCTTTTTGAAATCAGCAAAATCGGTTTAGGTCAACCAGAGTTATGAACCAATATGTGAGACCACCTCCATAAAAATTTGATATTTTTCGTCCATTTTATTGCAATATTTTGAAATATATTGCAGATAATACGATGAAATTTTGTATACGTTGTTTTTATGATAAAAGAGGAAAGTGTGCGGAAAATAGTAAGAATCGGTACATGATTTCTCATAGCCCCCATACAAATATATATATTCCCGAAATATGGCTTAATGATAAATAAATGCCTATAAAATTGGAATATCAAGACAAAATTCAGAAAAAATAAGTTTTATACAAAAAGAAATCGCAAAACGAATTTTTTTTTAGTTCGGTCCATCTTTGACCATAGACCCCATATAAAGTCCACTTCCAAAATTCATTTAAAAACGTATAAAACAGACATAAATAACGTTAAACGGCTAAAATTTACATAAATACTCTTTATAGGCAAATAAATTGTTGTACTAAATTTTATGGTAGTCGACCCAGAACTGGTCATAGCTCCCATACAAGGACCACATCTGAAAAAGACATTTTTCCCCATATATATTGTATAAATATAGGTACCGACTCAAAACGTTGCACAGATTATTTTAATATATACAAAAATCATCCCATAAAATTTTGTGAATTTCGGTCTATTTTTAACCGTATGCCCCATAAAGCCCTCTTGCGAAAATCACTTTAATACTCATAAATCTCTTAAATAAGGGTACCAATCCAAAATTTTACACGGATCATTAACATACATGCCTAAATCAAACTGCTGGATTTTGAGAATATCGGTCCATATTTGACTAAATCCCCCACATAAGGTCCACTCTCGAAATCCACGTTAATACTAATATATATCTTATATATACCGTTATTATGTTGAAATTCGACGTGAAATATCCTCATATGCATGAAAATAACTGTTCCAAAATTTAAGAAGATTGGCCCATAAAAAATATAAAATCTATTTCCAAAAAACAAATAAATTCGGGTCAAAAAATATTCTTTTCGGATTTAACCCATATTCGGTCCATATTTTATAATCATGATATATATCGTTGGAAAGGTATTTGAATACCTTTTATTTAATGTATTACAAATTATCAAGCACCCAGTAGTTCCCGAGATATAGGCCTATATATTTTCAACTTTAAGGGCCCGCCACCTCGAAAATAGGCGTGACCGCCAACAAATTTTTTTTTTGCTGGTATCTCCTCTAAAAGCCCTATTTGATTTCGTTTTTTTTTTTTTTTTTTTTTTTTTAGCAAAATCACTAAAACCGAATTGTACCCCTTTTTTATACCCTGTTTGTTAAATTACACTCAAGATTATTATGAACATCAGACAGACTCTGTAAATTATGGTAAGAATTGGTAATTAAATCAATTAAAAATGGCGAAAATTAGACAACATTTCAAAATATTTAACATAAATTATGTTGGTCGTAAAATTGTCTTTCAAACAATATATCAAATACAAATAAAATTTGCACTAAGACTGAATAGAAAACACAGAATTAGGATATTCTAGTCTAGTGTAGTTTCTGTATTTCTTACTACGCTTAGGTGAAGGGTATTTAAGATTCGGCACAGCCGAATATAGCACTCTTACTTGTTTTTTGTTAGAGTTGTATCATTTTACGGAATATAATTTTTTAAGGGCAGTTGTAATATATGCCAACTTGGACTGACTGATTTGAAATGCTTATAACTTTTGCATTTTTAATTTAATACTCAATTGAACATCTCCAGAACATCGCTACGACGTATTCTAAAAGTTGATCTGAAGATGTTTCCATATAAAATTCAATTGGCCCAAGAATTATTGCCGAGGGATGCACCACAACGGCTACAATATGCCAATAGAGTTCAAATCATTCAGTCAAACTTGGCCCACCCTGTATGTTTAGGATATAACGCATACATATTTACATATATAGATTGTTTTGTTATACAAAATCAAAAAGAAGATTTAAACATTTAAGAAATATAAAATGAAATTTATCAAAACTTCAATCAACAGTGAGAAACAAATGTGTTCCTTCAGTTTGTCATTGTAGAAAAGCTGGGTTATCTGAATTTATTTCAAAAAAGTTCCATGGACAAATTAGTTCAAACTTAAACTTGCACATGTAAATAACTTTATGTATAAACTTCAATAAATGAAATGCTTTACGCTTAAAGGTAAAAATAAAATGAATTTTAAATACGAATTTCTTTAAGTGAATAATTACTAGTGGTACTTTCGTTTTTAAATACATTCGTATTTAAATACATTTCGTATTTTAATACATTTAGATTCCTGCAGGCGTATTCGTTCGTTATCTACTAATCAATTGCAGCTTTTGAATAATTACAGGGAGTTACATAAATCGGCTCAAAATTTAAATTAAGAGTGGCGATGTCTATTGTCAGCAAATGATTATTTTATATAATCATACGAATCACTGTTGAATAAGTGACAGAAGGAGTGCCGTTATTAAAATCAAGACTGGATTTTTTTCCATATTCATTTCTAAATTGTAAAAAGAAGAGAAGCAACTTTTTAAGCCAAAATGGCTACTAACGAAATAGGACAATTAATAGTCAAATTAAATTTGGAAGGTGTGAGAGAAACTGCCAAACTGGTTGGAAAAAGTAAATCCACTATCCATGATCTTATAATGAATTCAGACTGGCAAATAAAAGCAGAGAAGGTAAAACATTAAATAAAAGAGAAGAACGTTTGATTGTCAAAGAAATCAAGCAAGATCCTTCTGAAACCGCAAGATATCTTAAAGTATCAATAAAATCTCACACTGGAAAATATATTTGTCTGAATACTGTTCGCAATACATTGCATAAGTACGATTGCTATGGAAGAACTGCCAGAAAAAAAAAAACATTAATTAACACTAAAAATAAAAACCAAGGCCATAACAGACTTGGGACTGCATGTCGAGTGCTGGAGTAGGCAATTTGCAATTTATAGATGGTAAAATGGACAAATTTGTCTATCCTTAACATTTTGAAGCAAAATGTAAAGCAAAGTGCAGAGAAATTGGGAAACAAGGACAAATTTGCTTATTATCCAGATAACGATCCAAAGCACACTTAAGGAGTAGCAAAGCTTTAATTGAATCATAACTGCCCCAAACTGATCGAAACCCTTCCACAGAGCCTATACCTCAATTTAGGTTAGCATCTTTGGGAGAAATTGGCTAGAAGAGTGTATAAAAATAATTGTAAATTCAATACATTAGGTCAGCTAAAGAAGGCTTTATTAGAATCATGGAACTCAATAGAACCAGAAGTTTGTCACAACTTGGTGAAATCAATTCCGAAATGCTTAAACAGCGTTTTGGATACAAAATATTAAATGTTAGATTTTTGTATTTTAATTATTTCTACTTTTCTTTGTCCGATTACTCGTTGAGCGCAAGAAATGGAGTTGTTTTAATTTTTGTTCTTAAAAAGTAGAATTATCGTTAGCAATTTGTTTGGTTTTGTTATTATTTATAGATATATGTCTATAACTAGACATAGTGTGAATAAAATCTAAAGAAAACAGGGGCCAAATTACCGCATTCGTAATCGAATGAGCTATCGTATCGAAAAATGATTTCGATATTGAAATTATGATAAAATGTACTAAATTTCTTGTTCAATATCGAATTCCATAATCTCAAATAAGAAAATTACGATAAATTTTTCCCGATATCGAATGCGGTAATTTGGCCCCTGTAGCTTAAGTACATTTTGTCTTTGTTCAGAGCATATTTAGATTAATCAAACTCTTATTATATGTTACAGGAAAAAGGCAGTTGTTAAATTTTGTTAAAATATTGCAACACCATTCAGCTTTTCAATTTGATTGCTGTACTTAGCCTGGTGTTGTATTTTTTGCACAGTCGTTGTCAGGGATACCCGGATTTTACTTTAATATTTTGTTTTATTTTTTTAATTACATTTTGCCTTTAATTTTATACGATCGAAATTTTCTTGTTCCATATAAATGAAGCAAACCTAATGTACATGTGATACTTATGCAGACGTAATTTTACTTTTATGACTTTGAAAATAAGTAGATTAGACATACATTGTCATAAATACTTATGTACATTCATATAAAAGCTTCCATCACATACACATACACCGGATAGATTCATAGCAACCCTTTTTGGTTTTCCATGATACTTTTGAATTTGTTTTGGCTTCCTAGTGGAGTAATTTTGATTTAATCACATCTACTTTCATCACGAACTTCATTACTGTCAAGTGAAAGCTATCAAATCTTATGAACAACAAAAACAACATTAATTTTACATTTTTACTAGAATACACAGACACCAACCATCACCCATATTCACAAAGGCACAGACACACACATACTTACATACAACCCAGCAACTTTATTTATTCACAGGAAACTTATCTCTTCTTAATCCTTTTTTCTTATTTTGTGTATCTGACTGTGTGTAAATGTGTCTGAATGTACGAGTATGTGAACTTATTTTCAGCAAATAAGAAACAAAAACACACTGATTTACACACATAATCGTACATAAAAATGTTAAAGGTTCAAAGTTGAAACATTATTGTTGGAATTTTTCTTACACATTTTTATTTGTCTGTTCGTTTATTTATAATTCCAACATGTGCGTGTGCTTAAATTCTGTTTCTACATTTCTGAACAAGACACAGATAATCTTCCTCAGTTGTAAAATACTTTTTCAAATAAAAATATAATAATTGACTTAATTATTAAAATAAAAGTTTGCATTTCTTTTGGATCTAGAAAAAAATCATTTAAAATTTTGTATGTGTGTTTTTATATTGGAAGGGATTAGTGAGTCACGAACATTTAAATATTTAGAAAATCGAAAATAAAAAAATCATTTTAGACAATTTGTATTTTGACAACAAGTGTAATAAGTATAAAATGTCTAAGGTAACAGCACTATCATAGGCTTATGGTGGATATCTCAACCACCGTTTCGCAGAAACACGTGGCTTATCACGTTGTCGCCTAAATTTAATGAATTTTTTTTTTTTTCAAAGTAAACTATAACGATTTTCCAGCAAAAAAAATCAATATAAACTGCAAAGACTTATGGCCAGTTTTTAACTTGATATTTAAATACGAAATTAGTTAATTTTTCCTTAAACTTAAGTTGAATTAAAATACGGTTTCATTTTGTCAGTCTAAAATTAAGTTTGATATTTAATTATGATAAAAGTATGGTAGCACTATTGAATGTCAAAAAAACAGCTGATTTACTATTTAGTTTACAAATTGTTTTAAACTAAATGGAGAAAAACTGCATCATTCATATCCTCTTCATTTAAATTCATTGTTTTAGTTGATATTAGTTGATATTAATAATAATTCGCGGCGAGTTTATTTATTGAATATTTTTACCAAATAATAAAAAAAAACTTCAATGCGCAATTTTCATAATTTGCAGAACTGTCAAAATCATATGGTAGTATGAAAAACTTAAGTTGTATTTAAATGGACGTAGTCAGTGATTTAAGTTATATTTAAATATGATCTATAACAAGTAAGAGTGCTCTATTCGGCTGTGCCGAATCTTAAATACCCTCCACCTGAACGTAATAAGAAATACAGAAACTACACTAGACTAGAATATCCTAATTCTGTGTTTTCTATTCAGTCTTAGTGCAAATTTTATTAGTATTTGATATATTGTTTGAAAGACAATTTTACGACCAACATAATTTATGTTAAATATTTTGAAATGTTGTCTAATTTTTACCATTTTTAATTGATTTAATTACCAATTCTTACCATAATTTACAGAGTTTGTCTGATGTTAATAATAATCTTGAGTGTAATTTAACAGAGTATAAAAAAGGGGAACAATTCGAGGGGGCGGGCCCGTAAAATTTAAAATATATAGGCCTATATCTCGGGAACTACTGGGTGTCTTATAATTTGTAATACATTAAATAAAAGATAAAATACCTTTCCAGCGATATATATAATGATTATAAAATATGGAGCGAATATGGGTTAAATCCGAAAAGAATATTTTTTGACCCGAATTTATTTTTTTTTTGTCTTTGTTAATTATAATTATGTTAGCGAAGTATGTTTAAAAATAAATTAAACTTTTTTGTGAATACCTAAGTCGTCTTTTTCTAGAAGTTTCAAAAAAATGCTATGTGGTAAATTTATCAAAGGACTATTAAAGGGCCTTGAATATACCTTCAAGTCTATATCCACTTTTTACATATTCAAAATGTTTAATATTTCTAAATTCATAAATATTGATAATATAAAATTTAAAGAACGAAATGTTGAAATTTTGTGTGACACTATCGCCGATTTGTACTTAGAACTCGTATTTTATAAATACACAATTTATTTTAAATGTTTTTAAATCTTATCTAATTTTAACCATTTGCCTAATGACAATTATTTACAGAGTTTACAGAGTTTGTATATTTACCATAACACTGTTAATGCAACAATTAATAAAACTAAAAGTACGACTAGGTTTAACATTTTTACATATCCACAAAGTTCAGGAAAAGTGTACGAAAAAGTGTGAGAGTATTTACAAGAGTTTATATGTGTTATAGTGGAAGTGGACCAATTATGAACTGATATATTCATACTGATTTCTATTCACTAACGTGATTTATATGCATTTATGTAGAATTTAATCTCAATAACGTAATTTACAAATATTTAATAGTTGTTATAATGATACTCGGAAGTTTACCCCTGGCCCACGATGTCGAACGATAACGTTCGCATAGATAAGACTTAAGACACAAACTTCATTGTGGAATAAACAAACTTGATTGAGTAAAAAATAGATACGATAAAAAGTTTGTGTCTTAAGTCTTATCTAAGCGAACTATATCGTTCGATATCGTGGGCCAGGGGGTTACTTTATTTGGGAGCTACATATTGCCAAATATGGACTGACAACTACAAAATTCATAGATAATTGCCATATGACCGATATTAGTATGATTACTGGATTAAAATTAAAGATCGGGATAAAATGTTGGTTTGATATCGATATTTATTAGACATTTTTGTAGGTTTGCGTGTTTTTCGAAATTGGTTCTTATATGGGAGCTATGCCCAATTATGGACCTATCTTCATAAAATACAGTAGAGAGAATTTTATATACATATACGGGGATTAGTAATATTATAATAATAATAATAATAATAATAATAATAATAATAATAATATATATATTAGTATTTAAGTAATTTTCGGAAGTGGACCTTATATGGAGGATATTGGCAAATATGGACCTGAATTTTCAAAATCCAACAGTTCCATTTTGGCATATATATTCATGATCTGCGAAAAATGTTGGATCGGTACTTTTATTTATAGCAGATTTATACGTATTAAAGTGATTTTTGGAAGTGAACTTTGTATTGCAGCAACAATCAAACACGGATCGAACTAATCAAATTTTTGTTTTGTGATTTATTTTCATGTAAAACTTATTTTTGCTGAATTTTGTATTGACATTCGAATTTTATAGGCATTTATGTAACATTGAACCATATTTCGGGAAGAAATTTGTATCGGGTTTCATCGCAGTTTGTACTTCTATCGTAGAAGTAACGTGTATAAAATTTCATGGTATGCAATATATGCAATATATTTAAAGAAAATAGCAAAAAACTGTTTAAAAATAACAATATTTTCGAAATATTTTCGAAAATGTTATCAGAGAGGGTGAATTTTGTTTAAAAATTTGAAAACAGTGAACGGACACCTCCCGTTAACGGTCAAATCTGCTGTGACGACCAGTATCAGCCTACGGGATATTTCACTGTATTCAGCTTTTGAAACTCTCTGATAACATTTCCGAAAATATTTATACTAAAAACAATCAATATTTACATTACTTACGACTTACTTTATAGATGCCAAAAAGTTCTCCAATATTTCTTGACATGAAAAAGTCTGACTTGTTAAAGTCAACAAACTAATATATTCTAATACATATTGCAATAGATTTTTTTGTTATTTTTGTTAAATAAATTACATAAAACATAAAAGTATTTACAGATTTACTTCAGCATTTTAATTTTTTCGAGTTTTTTTTTTAGCAGAATTCAAAAAAACAAGACTTGGGCGAACTACATTAATATGAGCAAAGATATCAATAAGCAGTAAAGACGAGTTCAACGAATTCTTATTTAAGAATACCCGGCAATCATTTTTCTTGAATTTGTTAAGGCTGTTTGTATGTACGAGTATACGAAAATACATTAAAATATACATATGACTTTAACAGGACAAATCAATTCATTATTTTCCATCATCAAGTTCAAGTATTGCAAGGTCATTTGTAGTTTCTAGACTTGCTATTGTTACTTGGACTTATACAAAAGTACATAGTACCACACTACATATACATACATATGTACGAGTATATACCTACATACATATTTATTTATAAATAACTGACATTATTAATATAATAGCATTACATTTTAATCCATTAAAAAATATTATATGCAGTTTAATTTGGTTTCTATTATAAATGTGGGTATGAATGTATGTATTTAAAATGTGATCTTTAAAAATAAATGTATTGTGTAATTGTTATGACCATTTTTTATATTTACACACACACTCACACATATTTATTTGCAGCTTCCCACACACACATGCATACAGAGTTATAGTTGTTTGCATACAAAGTAAATAAAGTGAAATACATAAAATTTTAATATGGCAACGATATGAATTGATGTAGAGACGTAAATTGCAAACGCGTCAGAGTTTTTCCTTATTCCCGACACACACAGCACAGTAGCTCGTTTTGACAAAAATTTTACTAACATATATATCGAGGGTCTCCTGTAGAAAGGCCCTAACTCGCATATTTGAAAATTTACAGGAGAAGGTAAAAACATAAGAGAAACTGTAATATTCAACATGTAAATTTGTTTGTACAACTGCTTATAAAAGCGTTATTTTTTACACTATTGCAATAAATTTTTGTGAGGAGGTGTATTTGCGTTAAATGCATTGGAATCGCAAAAAAACAAATTCCTTTCTACATGAGACCAACGATATGCATGTATTTCTCTAAATATAATTATATTCAAAGAAAAGGTATAACGCAAATAATTACGACACACTCCATTTGTATTATTTTTCAATCATAAGCACATGATTTTCAATTAACAGTTTTGACTTTCAGTTGGTATGTGTTTCATTTCATAACACTGTGCCCGGGTGCATTCAGCAACTAACGACAATTTTAAAAACTGGCCATAAAATAAGCACTTAAAATGTATTTATAAGCAATAAACTAACTTCAAACGCTATAAACTCCAACTCTAACATCATTTTCATCTCATTTAGAAAATGTGCATTTCCACCATCATATACGTCGTTATCATCAGCCACTGCCAACCATCTTAAAAGTGCACACACAGACGAAGGGGGTGTCTGTTAAACAGTGAAATACAAGTAAAATGTATACATGCATGTAGATGTGTAAGTATTTGTTAATGTAGTGGTGGTACGTGGTGGGAGAGTTTTAGGTAACTCGTAAAACTACTCCAGATATTTGCAGTCAAAGTGCACTTGCACTTGCTTTCTTTTATAAACAGTTAAGTGTAGAAACAGGGAATTTTAATATGATCTCCATACAGTTGAGTACTTTTGAAATTAAATAATTTTATTACCTTCTATTTCGCTTTCTACCCAAGCACATTTTCCTTGATACGTCTACAGGGGCTTCCTTCATTAATTTCGAGTGGTTGCAAATTAAGTAATATACAATTTATTAAAAAACATTTTGACATTTTCAATCTACATTAAATTCTACATTTATATTGAGTCAAATGCAAACTTTTTTATAAAATTTTTTATTCGAAGGTTTACTTCTAGTTAAACATAATAATTTGAAATTTATTTTTCTATACTATGTATATTATGTTTAACTAGAAGTAAACCTTCGAATAAAAAATTTTATAAAAAAATTTTTACAATTAGTACTCGCAAGAGGAAAAATTCTCATTCGTCAAATGCTAACTAAATATTTCTATATAAATCGTCCCTTCAATATAACAATAGCGTATAATTTTGTTGGGGTTTTGAGAAAATAGAGTTTAAAGTTTTTGTGAAATCGGATATCTATTAAAATCTCAATATCGCGGTAAATAAAAATTCTTCTAATTGGATTTTTCGGCGAATACCTAATACCGTTTCTTGTCTTTAAATTGGCCAATTTTTTATTCTACGCATCCTTTAAGACCATAATTATGTCATTCAAAGCGCAAGTCCTCCATATACGCTGTTTTATTCCATAATTTTACGGTATTTTAATTAAAATATTTAATCTCAAAAGATATCAAAATTCATTGTTTTGTTAAACACATATTCACTACTTTCCAATTTGGGTTATTATAAACAAAAACTTATGATAGATTAAGGTATACATTGCGTAAATTAAAAATAACTAGAAATTCAATCGTAAGTTAAAAAAATGACTGCGACCCACGAGGAATTACATTCTTTTTGCACAAATTTTGGAGATAGAAATGGTTGGAATGAAACTATTTTATGAGTTGAAGTTTTCATAAATTGTATTTTTTTTTTCTGCAGGCTAAAATGGAGTATAATGCGTATACACTATTATTCTTTCAACAACGTTGGAGTGGCAATTTCAAGTAAAATAGCGCATATGAACTTACACACTTATTGAAGGAAATTTTTGAACAAGAAATTATACACAATTTTTTCCAACGACATTTTGAGCCACTTTTTGGAAGTAGAATTTAACGAAATTTTGACCAGACAGAAAATCAATGATGGAGATTCTAAATATGTAATAAAAATAATAGCGTATGAGGACGAAATGTACTTTGAGAAATAACTTAAAATAAGCTAATTTATAAACAAACCTAAACCAATATTTATAACCGTTTAGCATAAATTGATCTGTTTAATTTTTGTTTACGAGTATTAACTGATCGAACATTTTTAGAGTGCGCATTTAACATGCACATTTAACGCATACAAGCCTTAAATAAATTTGTATCTTGCAAATTAAACAAAAATCAATTTAATGATAAAATTTTTAATTAGAAATAAAACTGTGATTACTAATTACCACTTAAAGCCAATCTTACACTCTTCCACAAGTAATATGATCTCTAAAAATCTTGTAGTAGAATACAAATGAAAATATCACAGTCGTTTAGCAATCATGATATTTTGAAAATTCTCAAAAAACTGTTTAAAGGCGTTGAGGTTGGTTGCTCTTCAGCCATTTGTGGACCGAATACATCTGCTGTATTAATACCACATGTGATTCGGTAATGTAACTATAAAATCCAGAAACGACGGTCATCTTTTAATCTACTTACCTACTGGAATACCCATACGAATAGTGATGGTTTGAATAATCAAACACATTCTTCGAATAACGAATAATTTGATTAATTTTATGAAGAATAATCGAATAAATATTTTTGTGTTAATTGATTGTTTCTTTTTAGAAGTTTTTATAATTTTATTATTGCAAACAGTAATAATTTAACACCATTTTATGTACAAAATAAGACATGTTTAAAAAACATTTATTTGTGTATATGTAAATTAGATTATTATTAATTAAATTTTAATCGTTGATGATGACATTCTTGAGTTTCCTAAATCCGTTTTGTGAAAAAACGTTCTTCAATCACTGACTCTTCTGATTGATCCTTATGCAAATAAATAAAATTGTGAACAAATTTCAAAATTGTAGTGAGTGGCAAAATATTGGCAAAATCGAAACTATTAATAAAAAAGAAACATTTAAAGTAATTGTAAACAAAATACCTATAAAATGACAAAAATAGTAAGAAAATTTTGAAGATACGATAATAAAACATATTTATTCATCGAATTGAAATACCTAGAATATTCAGGGAAACACAATAATTATTAGAAAAGAAATCTTAATGAACCAGTGTCAACCCTATAACCTAACCTAAAATGGTGGTGAATGAGATTTTGAATATGTTGAAGAAAGTGATATTGCATTACGGATAACATTGATAATGATCAAGTTGAAAGATACAAAGAATATAATTACTATAGTGTATATGTATAAAAGATATTTTTAAAGGTGACTTTAGACGATATTCACCCTCATTCTGCGTTTCGATTCAGATCGTAAATTTCTACGTTTGGCAACTTTGGTATTGTATTACGTTCCCCGTTTTATTTCGATTTCCTTTTCTATTGTATGTTTTCTGCATTTTTGCCAGTTGTTTTTTTTTTCTAACGGAAAGATTTTCGATTCTGTTTTTGTTTTAAAAAATCTCTAATAAATAAAATGTAAGTAGTAAGTAGATGCTATTTAGTACATAGCAATTATATTGTAACAGTTTTTCTAAATTTTAAAGGTTTATTTATTTTTTTGTTCAGGTCAAAAAACTTGTAAAATTAAACTAATTATTTTGCACACATATCAAGCAAATATCTTACAATTTATCACGCTTTTCAAATAGATTGAAACTGTCTATCAAATTCCGTCTCTTAATTCTTGACTCTGCATTCTAGAGCATGCGTTTTCCTCTTGAAATTAAAATAAACTTTATTTTTGTTTTACAATGATATATAGAAAATTAAAATACAAAATGTGCTTTATAAACCTCTTATAAACGTGTTGTAAGTTTTATGAATAATAGTGCATTTACACCTACGCCATAAACTAGTTATAAGTTGCTTATGGTGATAAACTAGTTTGAGAAACTTGTTTATCCATACAAATCAAAAACAGGTTTTGTAACTAGCTTTTGAGATAAACTAGTTACAAGCAACCAGTTTCTGCTAATGCAACTCTGTTTTTTCAAAAATTTTTTTGGCAACGCTGGACACATTCGACATTTGCTCAAAAATAAAAAAGTTTTCTTTAAAAAAAGAAATTGTAATTGAACTTTATTCATCCTGGATAAAAAACACTAATTTAATTTTTTTTTTTCATAACAACGTCCATATTTTTATTAAATTTTTAATATTAAAGTCAGCTGTTTTATGACTTGTCAAAGATAAACCACTTAACTGTCAAAAATGCTGATGTAAACGGCATGGTTTATGAAACTAGCTTATGATCATGAACTAGTTTGAAAATTACAAGTGTAAATGCACTATAAGGGCATAAATCTGGTGCTTGACTTAAGTGTGTTCCGCAATATATCACCTCCTGCGCAGCAGAGTTCTTTAGACTAGAATAGTTTAGCCACAAATGTTTCTCAAGAAAGTTCTGCTCTTGTTTTTTGTCTTTACGTAAAAATCTGATGAATTTATTTAATAAATTTTATTTCTAAGCAACAATGTTAGAGTTCTTTATACTAGATTAGTTTGGCCACAAGTGGCACTCACTCAGGTTATGGCACTTCTACGTCCCTCTACACTTGACTAATATATTTGTTCAAATGAAATTGACAAAATATTATTTTTATACCCTTCACCATCGTGAGAAGGGTATATATAAGTTTGTCATTCCGTGTGAAATTTCCACAATATAATTTTCCGACCCTATAAAGTATATATATTCTGGATCCTTATAGATAGCGAAGTCGATTAAGCCATGTCCGTCTGTCTGTCTGTCTGTCTGTCTGTCTGTCTGTCTGGATGTTGAAATCAGTTTTTTGAAGTCCCCAGATATGTTCGGGATCCAAACCTTCAATAATTCTGTCAGAAGTGCTTTCGAGAAGTTTGCTATTTAAAATCAGCAAAATCGGTTTAGGTCAACCAGAGTTATGAACCAATATGTGAGACCACCTCCATAAAAATTTGAGATTTTTCGTCCATTTTATTGCATTATTTTGAAATATATTGCAGATAATACCATGAAATTTTGTATACGTTGTTTGTACTATAAAAGAAGAAAGTGTGCGGAAAATAGTAAGAATCGGTCCATGATTTCTCATAGCCCCCATACAAATATATATATTCCCGAAATATGGCTTAATGATAAATAAATGCCTATAAAATAGGGATATCAAGACAAAATTCAGCTAAAATAAGTTTTACACAAACAGAAATCGCAAAACGAAATTTTTTTTAGTTCGGTCCATGTTTGACCATAGACCCCATATAAATTCCACTTCCAAAATTCATTTAAATACGTATAAAACAGATATGAATAATGCTAAACGGCTAAAATTTGACATAAATAATCTCTATAGGCAAATAAATTGTTGTACTAAATTTTATGGTGGTCGGCCCAGAATTGGTCATAGCTCCCATACAAGGACCACATTTGAAAAAGACATTTTTCCCTATATATATTGTATAAATATCGGTACCGACTCAAAACTTTGCACAGATCATTTAAATATATACAAAAAGCATCCCACAAAATTTTGTGAATTTTGGTCTATTTTTACCCGTATGCCCCATATAAAGCCCTCTTCCGAAAATCACTTTAATACTCATAAATCTCTTATAAATAAGGGTACCAATCCAAAATTTTACACGGATCATTTACATACATGCCTAAATCTAACTGCTGGATTTTGAGAATATCGGTCCATATTTGACTATGTCCCCCACATAAGGTCCACTACCGAAATCCACGTTAATACTAATATATATCTTAAATATACCGTTATTATGTTGAAATTCGAGGTGAAATATCCTCATATGCATGAAAATAACTGTTCCAAAATTTAAGAAGATCGGCCCATAATTTTTCATAGCTGCCATATAGAACCATTTCCAAAAAACAAATAAATTCGGGTCAAAAAATATTCTTTTCGGATGTAACCCATATTCGGTCCACATTTTATAATCATGATATATATCGTTGGAAAGGTATTTTTAATACCTTTTATTTAGTGTATTACAAATTATCAAGCACCCAGTAGTTCCCGAGATATAGGCCTATATATTTTCAACTTTACGGGCCCGCCCCCTCGAAAATAGGCGTGACCGCCAACAAATTTTTTTTTTGCTGGTATCTCCTCCAAAAGCCCTATTTCATTTTGTTTTTTTTTTTTTTTTTTGAGCAAAATCACTAAAACCGAATTGTACCCCTTTTTTTATACTCTGTTAAATTACACTGAAGATTATTAGGAACATCAGACAGACTCTGTAAATTATGGTAAGAATTGATAATTAAATCAATTAAAATGGTAAAAATTAGACAACATTTCAAAATATTTAACATAAATTATGTTGGTCTTAAAATTGTCTTTCAAACAATATATCAAATACTAATAAAATTTGCACTAAGACTGAATAGAAAACACAGAATTAGGATATTCTAGTCTAGTGTAGTTTCTGTATTTCTTATTACGCTTAGGTGAAGGGTATTTAAGATTCGGCACAGCCGAATATAGCACTCTTACTTGTTTAATTTATTTTTATTATTTTATCACTGGTTTTTAGCAACCAATTTAACTCTTTATTGAAATGTTCAGAAAATCAGTTGGTTTTTCTGTTTTCACATTTTTACAGCAACATTTTTCGATTCGAGCGTAACTGAATGCGATAACGTTATCGAAATGCAGTATAAGGGCGATTACTGTATGTACGACTTGATGGAGGCAAACATTTTTATGTTACTTTATTTAAAAATTATTTGAATAATTCGAATAAATTTAAATATGTTTAAAAATTACCTATGTATGTACATATGAATAAGCATCCAGAATGTATAGGTACATTAGGTATGACATAGTGAACGATTTTTGGATTTCGTATCGCTACCGCCTTTTATTTTGTTAGGCTTGGAAAAAAATAGACGGGACAAAAAATGGGGGACTTTGGTTGAGGATAAATGGCGCCTCATCGAGGTCAAAGTTCAAGGTAAGAGTGAAAAAATTAATAAAATGTCCAATAACTGCCGCGGAGTCGCCCCTAGAGTAGTAAAATGTCAGACTGACCCCCATTAATTTTTCCTCCCCAACATTTTTGTAGAACATACTTACACCCTATCTTCGCTCCTTAAGGGACTTGCCCTACAAAAGTTAGAGTTTTATAAATTTTACCCCCATCGATAAAATGTTGTATGTGAATTATTTTCGGCACAAGGACTTGGTATTAAAATTGGTTGAAATCTGTCCACTATTTCAGCTAGTCCCTATACAAATGTCTTCTCGAAGTGGGACTTTATCGGCCATTAATGTTTGATAATGTTTGCACGTAGTCAAATAAATTTCGATAGAAAATATACAGTTGACCATGGTGTAACTATACAAGGTGAGTGCAGTATCACAGCTGACTGACTTTGTTTACAATTTACTTATGTCAAAAGTAATACTTTTTCAAGTGTTTTTGACAGTAGTACGTTATTTTACACAAACCAAATTCCTGTTGTTTCTGTATTGTGTTGTATTTGTTGCCGATTTGAAATTGCCTTGTATAGTTACACCATGCAACTGACTTTTCAATTTACATATTTAAAATATCTCTTATAATGTTAAGTTTTTATTTATTTATTTGTTTATGAAATAAGGAGTTTTGTTTGTCCACTGTTGTACTTCCGTTTCATGTTGGCATTATTGAGTCTACACAAGAAAGTATTGATATTTATTTATTTATTTATTTATTTATATGAGAGTATTTGTTCACTGGAGAAATTTAAAGTTGTGTCATTTAACGCAGGATTTTTCTTACATTAAATGCATTGAGTTTGAATATAATTTTAATCGCCATGTTAAACATTACTTTGTTCCTTTCGAAAACACCTCAAAAGTTGTAGAACAGGGTTACAAATGTAGAATTTTGTAGAAATGGTTTTAAATTGAGAATATTTAGGCGCAATAAGTTCTTTGACGATCTAAATTGATGGCCGTTTGAAATACATTTCGACTATGTGTGGAAAAAAACTTTCAATGGACACATATGTACATAAATATTTTCATTCTCTTTAATAAATTGTCGCCGAAAATAAGACAGAACTAAGCGCCTTGCATAAAATTGTGTTGCAGCCAAATATGTATTACACTTTTGTTTTATTTTTAATGTATGAGAATGACTTTAAAGGGGCCGTTAGTTAGTTGTTGTACATAAATTCAATACTCTTGTTACCACTGAAACGTTACTCCATGTTTTACACACAGCTGCACCACATCGCACCGACACTGACACCAACTCAGGCACATGCATCGCATCTAATCCTTTAGTTGGTGCTGCAAGGAAAACCTGCAACATAAGCGAATATTTTGTGCAGTGGCGAGTAGACGAAAAATGTGGAGAGATGAACGAAATAAACGGTATTTTATGCTTTTGGAAATGAAAACGAATAAAGAAAAAAATCTACAGGAAATAAATTACGTCGCCAGTGGAAATATTTAAATGATTTGAACATAAATTACAAAAAGAATTGTGACACATTTTCAGGGCATAAACGGACAAAATGTAAAAAGTACTTGCTAACAAATGGATTTATATAAACAATTGAAACATAAAAAATATACTTAATCTTTGCAATAAAAATTGCTGTTGCTAAAAAGTAAAACCTGTACAAATTGTCTGATAAAATTTGCAAATACAAGTTTTCCGTGTAATATTTAAATCTAGAGTATTTTATTTAAAGTAATTGTAAAATTTAATATGATTATAGCGAACCCAGAAAAACTTTACTTACAAATTAAGTTGAAATGTTATATGAAATTGTCGTCCAGACTACTTACAAATCTACTAGAAAATGTATTTATGTATTTTTGTTTGCGATGCCCCAAAAGTAATTCGTTATAATTTTGCCACTTTTAACCAAAAAATTAATAACTGGGGGGTTACTGTGTACTTCGATTCGAAAAGAAAATCATTCGAATTTGTATACTTTTTACATTGTATTTCGAAATTATTTGCTTTCGAATCGAAATACACAGTAACCCGCCTGATTTTTATACTTGGAAGTATTATAAAAATATGTATTTGTAAACTGATTACAACAAAATGTTATAAAAGAAATACACAATTAAATCTTAAAGCAACTTATTGCACAATGATACTAATAATGATTTATAATCGTATAATAAAGTAAATTTTATGGATTTTATAATTATGACCTTTCTAAAATATGAATGTATATATGTATATAAAGTAATTCTTCAATTCTTCAAAAAGTGGCAAATAATGCTAAGAAATAATGAATTCTGAAAGTCATTAAAAATAGGAATGTAAGTAAAATGTTTGCTGGGAAGTATTATTACATTTAAACTATTTCAGTAGTATTCGTATCAAATTTTGTGTAATTTGGCTAGTAACAGGAAAAAATTAAAACCCGTGGTTTCAGTTTTGACATAGTTTAATAACTATAGAAACAAGAAAAATTTTATAATCCCAACAAATCCTACATATACTTTGCATAAATGTTTAAAACTCGTAAAATGCGTTTGATAATTTTTAGAATATTTTGATGAATAAATTTTCTGGCGGTCATAACACACTTTGAACTTTAATTTATCAAAATTTTTAAATGAATTATATTTATTGAAAGGCTTTAAAATATAGTTTGGCAGGTATTTGAAAAAATTTTGAAATTTCATCGAAATAATGGGTGTAGAACCAAAAAGGGTCCTTAGAAGATACTAAGACGAACTAGCCATGCCCGTCCATCTGTTATTGGCATGATAGAGCTCCGAAAAAAAGACAGAACAATAAAATTTCCACCAAACATTCTTTGATCTACCGAAATGTGTGCTATTGAAAATGGGCGAAATCGGTCCAGTAGGATCGGAGTTATAGATCAAAGTTTCAGACTACCTCGATATTTTTCTGATATTTTTTGATATTTTCTTTAATAATATGCAGATAATATAATGAAATTTTGCACACTTTATTTTTATTATAGAAGTAAAAGTACTGTTGAAAATGCTAGGAATCGGTTCACGATTTATCATAGCCCCCATACAAATGTGTTCCCGGAATATGGCTTTATGGTACATTAATGTCTATAGAAAAGCCGTAGCCGTACAAAGTTCTGCAATAATAAGTTTCAGGTAATGTAAAACCTTAAAAATGGTGCATCTGAGTTGTACTGCTGATGTTGTCCTCGACTTCTTCTTACTGGAACCCTATGTATTGTGGGCAATTCTAATTAATTAATTAATAATCTTGTTGACAACTTAGACCGTTACGGAATTCTCTCGGTATTTCATTTACTTTAGAGGCTGGCACCACACTTAGACTTGTCACCATTTTTTCGTCTGTACTCTCGCAGCTATTTTACAACTGTAGACTATTCAATGGAGCCCAGTATGACTTCATCAGTGGACTTTCGGCAGATATTTCATTACAGGTAGGTTTTCTGTCTTCTTCTTTAGCTGATATTATCTTTGACAAAATGTGATCAATTCTCTGCGCCGCAGACGAACAGCGATGACGCTTTCCTTTACCACGGCTTTTGTGCAATGCGTACATTCTCTGTTATATGGGCTTCTGATAGCGCAACCGCATTCTTATGTTTTCCAGCTTTTTTTTCCAGTTTTAAGTTGTAATTGTTGTCAAATGACGGTTTTGGTAATTTTGCGAAATTAATGTGTAAAATTTTTTTTTCGGCATCGTTATTTATATGGGAGCTATGGACAGATCTTTAATCGTAAAATTAGTTATGCTAATTTTTATACATACATGAGGATTATTGATGTCGAATTTTAACTTTATAACGATGTTTATATGAAATTTATGCGTACAAGTATTTAAGTTATTTTCGGAATTCGTCTCAATGTGGTAATTATGACCAAGCATGGACCGATAGTCATAAAATTTGGTATTATTTTCCCCGAAAATAATATATTAATGCGTATTTAAGAATTTTATAAGGAACTAGAATATATAAACTTTTTGGTTCTACTACCAATATTTTGTTGTATTTCAAACGGAGTGGTGGCGGATATAAAATATGAAGTATTTTATTAAGTACTAGCTAAACCTCGGTGTGCTTCGCTACCCGTATCGTAATGAAATAAAAAGTTTAAAGTTAAACAAATAAACCGTATTTGCCGGACGATAAGATTTTAGGTAAAATTTTCAGAGTAAAAAGGTACGTCTTATCGTCCGGCAAATTCGGTATTTATTAAGTTATTAAAACCTACAGTTTTCTTTTTAAATTAAATCTTATTACATTATCTTATTGTGATTTACAATATACAAATAAACAAACACACATTTCAGGTTTCAAATGTATACAAATTTTAACATTTACTTAAAATTGTTGGTAGTCAGCGCATTGGTGTCCTAAATATTAATAGCCTGTTCGCCGATCTCGAACGTCAACGTTCGCTTAGATAAGACTTAAGACACAAACTTTTTATCGTATCTATTTTTTTACTCAATCAAGTTTGTTTATTCCACAATCAAGTTTATGTCTTAAGTCTTATCTAAGCGAACGTTAACGTTCGAGATCGGCGAACAGGCTATAATACTGATAGCTGATATAGCTTTCTTTATATATAATTTGTCATCATATCTATGGGAGGTGCCACGCTCACTATTGATAGTCCGCCCATTCTTGTTCTAAATATTAATATTGATGGTAGAATAACCGTACCATATATTTGATATTTTTTTAATTATCATCATATGGGAGGTGCCACGCCCCCTGTCGCTACTACTCCCATTTTTTCCGCAAATATTTAAACAAACAATTGCTCATGCAAAATTTGAGTACTATAGCTATTATAGTTTCCCAAGTATTTGATTTTTAAAATTAACTTTGTATGGGAGGTACCACGCCCACTTAAAATTTAAAAAAAAGTAACCTATAGCTCCTTCGAGACATACAGAAATATACTGTGAAAATTTCAAGCATATCGGTTCAGCCGTTTAGCCGTCTATAGATCCCAAACTAATAATAATAAACATACATACATACAGACACACAATCACTTTTATATACATATATAGATTAACTATCAGATTTAATAAAATAATAATTATTAAAAAAAAAAGTTTTATTTTCTATGTTTTGGCTGGGGTTGAAATCAACTTACCGAAGCCTTCAAATATCGTAAGATATCGCTGACATTATATATCGGTAATGGTCCCGAATCAGGTAGGACTAACCATAAATAAATTTATTTGTATTTTCACAATAAATGTGTTTTATACGACTTTACTTTATTGTGGATATGTTTATACTCATCCATTTTGGATGTGCACTTAAAGAGACTTAAACTCAATTTATTATTAACAACAAGCCTTCGAGTTTATTGCTCGAATCAATTTAGAATATAACATTCTGATTGTAACATGAAGGGCGTAAAAGATTCGGCGAATTCGAACATACATTATGTATTATTGTTGTGGCTGTTATTGTTGTCAGTTTTCTCTGTTTATTTTTAATCACAGCTTATTATGTATATTCTGTAAGTGCATTCATTGTATTGCTACATACGTTTGTATGCATTATAAACATTTTTCATAGTTTGATATAGTAACCAAAACTAATTTAATTTTCTATGTTTTTCCATTTAAAGTGCTCAGTTATTGCCGTACTTTGCGTTCACAATCAGCCGCTTACTGTGTGTATGACCGCAACATGGTGAAATATGTAGTTGGATGTGTATGTGTGAATGAATGAATAGAAGGAAACACCCAGCATACCATTCTAGGAGCGCTCCGAAAAAGGAGTCAAAAAAGCGTCCAACAAAAGAGCATTTTCGGAGCGAAAGAAAAATTTGCTTGTTACTGTCCTGAGTCGGCACGCAGTATGACTCAGAAATTCCACTTAATTATGTGTGTACCAAAGCGTTGTTGTCTTGTTATTTGTGCTTTGAACAAAAAAAAAACATAGCTGTACCACACAAGAATGATAAAAACAAGATTACACAGAGCCCAAGAAAAACCTCATAAAAGACTCTTTTCTGACATAATCTAAGAGCTCTTTCTGACGGACCATTTTCGAACGTAATGACGCTCTTTTCTGAAGGTCTTCGGAGCAATTATGATTGTTTATTGGGCTCATAAAGAGCGTTAACGCTCCGAAAAAGGTGTCAGAAAAGACTCTTTTCGGACTCATATGGCTTGCTGGGCACATTCATACCCAAACGTACACGCAAACATACTTAGATACGTGCGAGATATTTTCATGCCGCAGTCTATGAAATGTTGCGTGAAGCAGCTAGGACTCTTCCTCTTTCGTTTTGCCGTGTATTAGTTAGTTGTTTGCTTGTAATTGTAATTCAAGTCTTTAACTAACGAAAGCTTCATCATACATATTTAAAGCAGCAACATTTTGCATTCACTATTTTTAGTAGTTTTAACTAGATACTGTTTCTTTTGTATTGTTGCTGTTTTTGTTGTTGTTGTTGTTGGGGTTTCTTCTGTTGAACTTTTTGCTTTTTCTAAACACAACACACAAATTGAACAACTAAGTTAGAGAGTGTGCATGTGAGCGAGCGAGAGAGCAAGGAAGCAAACGACATTCCAGACAGTAAAACTAATTTTTGGCATATTCTACATATTTTACCATTGTTGATGTTGCTCCTTGTTCATTTTGATGTTGTTGGTCTTTTTATTCTGTTGCTGTTGTTTTTTTATGTTTTCTTTTTGTTAAGTTTTAGCTATTTTCATTGTTAAGGATGAATAATGATTCTTGGTTTTGCATCTCTCTCTCTCTCTCTCTTTGTTTGTTTGTTTGTTTGTTTCTATGTTTGTGTAAGACTCCTTACAAAAATGTAAGTTTGTTTGGATGAGTTTTTGTATATGTATATTTGCACGTGTACGTGTTATTTCATTGTCCTGTGATGATACTCTTAGCAGCAGAGTTCCTCTAGCATTGAAAAATGAAATTAAAATAATTAATTCAGTGGAAAATGCAAGCGGTTTTTGTGCACAATTCATAATAATACGAATTAGGTGGAATTAAATTTAAGAACCAAAAAACATTTTTTGTAAATGTTTGAACATGAAAAAAAATCTGAAATTGAACAAATAAGAACTTTATCTTTAACTATGTGATGACTCATTTTGCTTCTTTGATACCAAATTGTCATAATTAACAAATTTTAGATTTTTCAACTGAGAAACACAGATCATTACCTAGTTGGGAAAACGAGCTGATGCTATCAACTACACACTTTAACATGTTAGAGCCAAATGGTCGATCCAGACGAACAGTATGCAACTTCATCGTATACGTCTTCTTTTAGAACTGACAAGAATATGTCTAGTCATAATATATATCGTATGAAACTGAGATCAAAATTAAATTTATAGAGTCTGGGAATAATTCTGTAATTTGTTGTCCAAATATTTCTTTTAGTTGGAAATCAATTTTCAGCACTATTTGGATATGCTGCATGACCCGTTTCGGTCATACATACGTAGGCGGTATCACGGGCCTTTTTAGAAAATACACAAGCCCAGCTTAACTTATCTTACTAAGTAATCAAACAAGTAATATTAACTAAGTATTTGTTTGAGTGTAAAATTATTATTATTATGTTCACGAAATAATGAGGGCAGCTTACATCTAGAGTTATACGACTTCTTTTATTGTTCGCAATTGTTTTTCATATAAAATACTAATTCAATATTTAAACAAATAATTAAATTCAAGTTAAACTTTTTAAAAATGATTTCTTCTAGCTCCCACAAAAATTTATTCCCGGAATATTATTCCATAGCAATATTGCGTTCCGTTTTACGCAGGGACAGAAAATAACTTATCATTATGATACCACCTTTGTACCTATGTATGTACATGCAAATTTTTGTATAAAACTAGCGTATTACTGTGCAATATTTAATTCAAGACTTTTATTTTTGCCTTAAAAAATTAAAAGTTAAAAAATAACTTTTTTTCTTGACTTTTTCGATAAAAGTCATAACAGTTACGGTTCCTGGTTTTACGATATTATTTAATGGAATTAATTTTTCTACCAACTAAAACCCATAGCTTTTATTACAAAAAATTCGACCTGAATCAATCTGTATTTTTATACGCTACGTTTGTCATTCGGTATGTAACATTTATAAATAATTATATTGATCAGTAAGGATCAAGAAAATATCAAAGTATATATTCTCGTCGATTGAATTAAGCTATGTCTGTCTGTGTGGCTCTGTAAAACATGCTTACGTTTGAAATGTGTATCATTCTTCTAAGCAGTTTGATAAACCACTTAAATACTCATAAATCTTTTAAAAATATAAATTTCGAACTAAAATTGTACGCAAATAAGTTATAAGCACCCAAAAATAAATACCTGCTGGGATTTGTGGATATCGGTGTATATTTAACCTTCCGCAAATCACATTAATACTCATATACCTCTAATTATGTTGAAACTCTCTTCATATATATAAAAATATCCACACAAAACTTTGTGAAGTAGAGATTAAATTCAACAAAAATAAGCCTCAAATGTACTCTTTTTATACCCACCGCCAAAAGATAGGGGTATATTAAGTTTCTCATTCATAACTTTTATAACTTAGAGGAATAAAATTTGTTCAATACATTCTTTGTTTTAGCGAAATGTTAGGTATTGAATTGAAGACACCCCCTCATTTTTCAAAAATGTTTTTGTTATTTTCTTAAAAAATAATTCAGAATATCATCATAAAATACTATTATTTATATTATAAACATGGTACATAAATGCAAATAGAAAAGCAGTACTCATACATAAGTAAGTTTCACGGAAAGAGAAATAATAAATCGGTATTTTGTATGACTCCGGCCATATTTTGCATAGCCCCATATAAGACCCACTTCGGAAAATCACTTAAATATGCATAAATATGTCTGTTATAAAAATAGTTATCAAATTAAAACTCCATACAAAAAACTCCATGTGCATAAAAATGGAGTTACGAGGTACGAACCGGTCCATAGCTCCCATATAGAGACCACTTTCGAAAAACACATTCATCTACATATCTATTTCTATTCCATTTTTTTTTTTTCAAAATATATGAAAAACTTTGTACGGAATTCATATTTTGCTCTCAATAATATTTACAAGTATGTAAGTACATATAAATCTTGGCGAAATTTGCACTAAATATTTGTGGTGTATATATTATATTCGGCACAGTTGAATATGTATAATACTCTTACTAGTTTATACTCTTTTCCTTATCATTATATGTACAGTAGTGGCCATATCATATGCAACTAAAATTTGGTTTATAACAAAATCCCTAAAACTTTATTCCTGATAAAAAGAAAATTTAAATTGATGAATAAAATCAAAGGATATTTATTAATAAATAAAATTAAACACAACAAATTAATACAGACTTCATTTTAAAAATAACATAAATATTTTTTTCACAAATCTTAGGGTTACGTTTGGTCAAAACATATGCAACTTGGTCAAAACATATGCAACTTGTAATAAAAATCACAAAAAAAACCTGCAAAGTAAAAAATATTAATATTTCGTTGCAAAACCTGATTTCTTTATCACAGCTGCACAACGACGTGGCATAGATTCTATTAAATTATTTAATATCTTTGATGGAATTGAGGCGTGGGGCTATTTTATTTTTATGAATAACTCGTTCGCATTTCGAACGTTATTATGGTCAATTCTCTGATTAACAATTTCCCAAAGGTTCTCTACAGGGTTTAAATCAGGTGATTGAGGTGGCCATTCCATTACAGTTATGTTTTCTTCTGCTAACCATGACTTTACAATTCTTGATGTATGCTTTAGGTTATTGTCATGTTGGAAGACCCAAGCAAGTGACATTTCTCATTCAGCATATGGAAGCATAACATTTTTTAAAATATCTTTGTACTTATGCTGATCCATTATACCATCGATACGATGTATGGGGCCCACTCCATTGGCAGAAAAACATGCCCACACCATTGCACTACCTCCTCCATGTTTCACTGTTTTGGTGCAGTACTGTGATTCAACCCGCATATTTGATGGCCTCCTCACATAAAGCATACCGTCACTCCCGATTATATTGCATTTTGCTTCGTCACTGAATAACACCGTTTTCCATTTGGAAATTGGCCAGTTTAAGTGGTCTCTGGCAAATTTTAACCGCTTGAGTTGGTTACGTTTTGAAATAAGCGGTTTTTTGCAGGACGGTGCGCTCGTAAGGAGGCATCTACTAAGCGTCTACGCACACTTCTGGGTGCTATTGGTAGTTGAAGGCCTTTTACTAGTTGCAAAGATGTAATAAATGGTTGTTTTTTGACAGTCTGCACGATAAAATTATCTGTACGTTGACTTGTATGTCGTGGACGTCCTCCGCTATGGATCACCGAAACTGTTTTTGTGGCTTTATAGTTGTTTACTATTCGTGATATTGAACTTTTGGTAATTTAATATTTTTCAATTATCTATTTTTGTGACATTCCAATGGAATAATCGTCAACAATGCGTTGTCTTAACTCCAAACCGAATTTATCACGTGCCATTTCTAATTGGTTGTTTGTGACCGTATAAAACAAAATTGCTTGTTAAATATTTATTAAAAACACTTTTTAACACTCACGAAAACTAAAACTTTGCAAAAAATATAAAATTTGATAAGACATGTGAGCTAAAGTAACGGTATCTTTAAATTTCTTCAGAGTTGCATTTGTTTTGGCCAAGCGAAAATCGGTTAATCGATTTTATCGATAAAATTGACAGCATAATACAAAAAATTTATAGGAAAAATTACCATTATTACTTAAATTGAACCTAACACATGAAAACAATAAAATGCTGATGTACGTTTTAAATTAAATTAAGGAGATTACAACATATTTCCACATAGCAAATTTCGGTTGCATATGATATGGCCACTACTGTATATCTATAAGCAAAAATGTTGAGCCATACGCGTAATTTGAACTATTTGAAATAAATTGTGTTTAGCGTAAACTTATCTTTCAGATAATACAGTGGTTTCCCGGTTTAACGAATTATATATTGTCAGTCCTATTCGTTATATCGAAAAACTCGTTAAATCCGCCAGTTTTTTAAATATGTTTTATTAAATAAAAAATCATGTTTATTTATTCGAATTCATAACAAAAATAAAAAATAATAATTAGTTCATATCACATGCAATTAAATAATTAGTTCAAACAAAACTAAAAAAATCGTTACAATATAAATTTTGATTTTGCAAATAATAAAAATAGATCTTCAGCTATTATTGGTTTTGTATGTCTTTTATTACTAAATCAAAAATAAATGTAAAGCTAACTTTTAATTCAACGTTAACAACAACTTAAGAAATAATTAAAATAAATTCTTTGGGAAATTAATGAATTTTGTAGCTTACACATTGTTGTCTTTTTATACACTATTTTACCCACTCAACTTGATTAAAAATACAACTCAGAAAGTATCGAATAACTACTTTTGAGTATCCAAAAAAAGGGCAAATACTCGCTACCCATTACTCAATGCTTTGCCAGCACTATTATATATTAAGGTGTAGGGTATTTTAGATTCGGCACAGTCAAATATATCACTCTAACTTGCTTCAATTTATGTGTTTCTTAATACTCGTTTCATTGCACATGAATTTTTAATAAGTTTTTTCGCAATAATAAATTAAATTTCTCATCTTTAATTTATTTTTTATCAATGTCAATTTTGATTGTCTCATTATCAACTTAATGTAGAATTAACCTTTGAAAAAGTAACATCTTTTATCTAACAGTGCATTTTTAGTTTTAAAAAATCCTTGTTTTGTTTAACTGGAATGTTGCTTTCTTTAATATTTTCAAAGAATTCCGTATTTTTTGTCTTATTTAAATTTATTTGGCTGAATATTCTTTCGAGGATTTGTTAAAATAGGAGAAGTTTTTGTAGAATTTCTCGTTGAAATTCAGAAATGGTTTTCTCTAAAAGTTTTAGTTCATGGAATTCAGCATTTAAAATTTCTTTTTATATTTTTGCAGATAAATAAGTAATTTCTACTATCCAAACTCAATATTATTTTGAATTTTTAAACTTAAACTTAATATTTGTCAATAATTAAAAAAACACTACTATTACTTAGATTAGATTTGTTTTTGAAATTTGTCATGTTCTTCTTAATATTTATGATATTAAATGAGAGAAATAGCATTGCTAGTGTGAAATATGGACTGATCGTCATAAAATTATGTATGTACGAATATTTCTTTATATGTATGGACTATTTTTGTCGAATTTAAACTTGCTGCTGATGCTAATAAGAGCTTTATGCGCATTTATATGGGGGCTACGGTGAAATATAGACCGATCACCATCATATTTAAAGTGACGATTTTCAAATATGTCCCCATACTAATATGTGTTGCAAATGTGTGTCTACTCGCACTCAAATAAAATAACGAGTGATTTAGGAAAACATTTGTGCTGTGTCAAAATAAAAGACATTTTAAGGAAGTAATGGCATCAATTATTTTTTCGTGTAAATTGGGACTCTGTATGGTCCATTTGTTTGGAATTCCAACAAAATAGTGGTTTTTATATAGGATTTATGCGCATGGGGGGCTATGGTCAAATATGGACCGATCATCATGAAATTACGGTACGATAATTTAGATGTATGTTTTGATTGTGCTTGTCGACTTTCAACTTGATACTCATTTTAATAAGAGATTTATGCGAATTTTAGTGTTTTTCGGAAGTAGACTTTATATAGTGATTACGGGCAAATATGACCGATCATTATGAAATTTGGTACAACAATTTAAATGTGGATTATTTTTGCTGAATTTCAACTTTATAGTGATTTTTATAAAAGATTTATGCGCATTTAAGTGATTTTCGGAAGTGGTTTTTGTATGGGGCCATGTCAAAATATGGACCGATGCAAACAAAATATAATTTTGATATTTGGTATAGATACGGCTTTTCTATAGACTTTTATGTACCATAAAGTCATATTCCGGGAAGACATTTGTATGGGGGCTTCGAGAAGTCGTGTTCCGATTCCTACCATTTCGTTCTATAATAATAAAAAAATACAAAAAAATGTCGGAAAAATATTGAGGTAGTCTGAAACTTTGATTTATAACTCGGATCGATTTTAATACCAACCATTTCGGTAGATCAAAGAAAATTTGGTAAATATTTCATTGTTCTGTGTCTTTTTTTTCTAAGCTCTATCGTGATTTTAACAGACGGGCAGACGGACGGACATGGCTAGATCGTCTTAGAATCTTACAAGGACCCAGAATATATAGACTTTTGTATATATTTTCATAAGTTCATAAAATCAATATTTTAAAACATTTGTCATCTAATATTAAAATAATGTTGTAAAAATATTTAAATGCTAAAAAAAAATAAAGATGACAATGGTTGGCATTCACAAGCGTTAAACTATAAAAAATCACAAATAGCAAAATGGTAAAAATCGGATATTCAAACAAAAGTTAAATTTAACAGCCAGAAACAATGACAATAAAAACAATAGCAGTAAAAATAAAAATAAAAGAAAGTGTGACAGTGGCTGCAACAACAACAATCAAACATTCGGCAAAACATAAAATGCACCACTGCATGCAGCAACAGCTTAAATGAAAACACATAATACCCATAATAATAAAATGACACAATATTTATTTGCTGAAATTTTAGAAATACTAAAGGTACGGTCACAGTTGGCAAATATTTACTCAAAAAAGCTTAATCACTTGTTTTAGCACAAATTTGTTTGAGGTTGTTTACTCTTGCAAAAGTTTTGCAAGATCAAACAGCATCAAATAAATTAAAACTAAATATTTGTTGTAATTCTGCCGATATAAGAAAAGTTTTTTTAAATAAATAAACAACTACAAATATATGTTTTTTTAGTGGTTACGCCTTTTTCGGCAAATATTTGTCAAATGTGACCGTACCTTTAGATTTCTTAAACTGCACTTAAACTGCAAGAAAACATACATTTGTATAGGTATATACATGTATGTATCAATATATGTATGTGTATATGTGAATATATTCCCTGCAAATAACGCGACTAGTCCATACATGCATGTAAAGACTACTCCAAAGAGGAGTAGGAGTACTCCAAAACTACTCCAAATATATGAAAAAAAGGTGGTCCATTTAACATTGCGATGTCCTAGGACTGGACCATATAACCCATCGGGGTAGTCCCAAAACTACTCCATGGAGTACTCACGAGGGTTAGTTTTAAACAACAACAACAACTCAATATGCAATCGTGTTAACACGAAACCATGTCGTTTAACTACAAACTCTTGTTTAACTATGACATGGTCCATGACTGCATTACATTGGACCATGTTGTGAGTAGTCCATATCATCTAAAATGGATCACGTAGTCCAATATTATTTGCAGGGTTTCATACAAAATCCATAACGGAAATAAAAAGCAACAAAACAGTGCGGCAGAATCGAAAATTTTTAGAAATAAGTATTTTTTAAACGGTTGGTCTGATCGAGATAAAATAAAAATTACATGGGCGTAGCAAAGGAGTATTTGAGTTTTAGTTTAGATGATGAACTGAAAATAAATTCATTATTGAGTGTGGAGAGAATAATACGTCTTTTACAAATATAATTGTAACTCATTCCTTGATAATGATATCCGATGGATATCGAAATATTGAAACGAATAATTTAATAAATATTTATAAATTATAATTAAAAATAATTGGCCTCGAGCTCGAAGAAACATTTTTATTTTATTAAAAAAATAAAGGTGGAAGAAATCAGAATTTAATTTAATTTTAATAATTTTTTATTAGACCAATAAAAATAAATTGTCCTATTTCATCAACAATTTACGCATTTTTACCGTTGCTTTCACTTATAATAATTTGAAATATTTTGCAAAAACATTTCCTCTGTTTATACATAGAAGAAGAAACTTGGATTTCATAAAACATGAAAATATCTATTTAATATCATTAGGGGCGCATTGGGGCTTTCCTGAGGTACACTAGACGTCTGTAGGAAAGGTTTAGATTTATAATTTATTAAATTTATAAATTACAACATAACACATTAGATAAATATTCATTACATTGAAAACCAAATTCCTGCAATTTTGAAGGTCTAAAAAACAGTAAAAAATACTTCAATTTGACGCCACCATGTTTAAAGGCGTTAAAATATTCATGCTATGAGTAATTGACATTTGAAAATAATTTGGAAAAGATAGTTCAGAAAACGTCATATAGAATTTAACATAATCTCTTTTAACATTCTTGAAAGTAATTGTTATCTGATTCCAATTCATTCAACGAAAAGTTCCGTCAACGCACTCGGATTCTACACAGATTTGTTAAATGATTCCAAGTTGATTTTTTATTACCATCCTAATATAATACATATTATACATCATACATACATCATTTATAAAAAACATCGTGTTGGTACGATACTAGTTACATAAGTTATCAGAATTTTAATTTTCTAAATTTTTCTTGCTTTTCGATATTAAAGTTGCTGGACAATTCGCAATAAGTTGTATGACTGTTTTGTTTATAATTAGTTTACTGGATCTCCTAATACGTGCACATTCAACTAATACTAGCATAAACACAAATTAAAAGAAAACACAACCGGATGAGAATAGCACACTCAGTATAGACACCATTTCTAACTGTCTTCGAAAGTCTATTCGACTTTATGTCAAATTGAAGTAGTATGAACTTTAGTAAAAGCCAGTAATACTGTGTTCAGATGTGCAATTTTATTGCGATAATTGCAATAAACGCCATTATTGAGCTCAATATTCCATATAAAATCTCAATTAATTATTGCGCAATAAGTACGAAATTGTTATAATATTGAGTAAGATTTCGAATGCAACACTGTTCACAACTGTGTTTAGTGAACAAAATTGTATAAAATGGCAAATGTCAACAAAAGAAATCATTAAAAAATTAATGTGAAGATAAGTTTGTTTACATAGAAACACAACAACCATTTAGAGTATTTTTGTATTGTTTTCCAGCTGTCAAATAATTACTGAGTAAGCTGAAAATTGCGTATGCCTGAACACTTAAAATAATATTGTCAATTAACCGAATATTGACTCAATAATGTTGCATATCTGAACACAGTATAAGAGTGTGATACTCGTATACCTACCATTAACATTTAGTGGTAAATTCATTTAGATTCTACCTTTAGATTCATAAATTTAAATGTTGTCTAAAACTTTATCTAAATTGATACTATTTTGTTAATTTTTAGACATTGGTGTTATCAGTCAGCTACATTTAATGTCTCATCGTTTAGACCCTATCGAGTTTTATGTGTTTTTTAAATGACGGACCGATATTTTGTTCTAATTTTTTTGGTTCGACGAAATGTTTTTTGTTTTTTCGGAAGTAATCTGAATGATCTTAAATAAGTTCAGAATGTCGATTTTTGTATATATGTATGCTTGACGATTATTTATTTCGAATATTAAGCTGATACCCAAAACAAACAAATTTAAACAAAATATCATTTTATGTTTTCTCTTTACATCAAACTTATCTTTGCTGAATTTTGTATGTTTATAGCTTTTATATAGCCATTTATATTCTTTTGGGTGGCGGTATAAAATTTAAATTTAAAACATTTATGAAATAAAACTAAATTAAGACACCACTCGGATTCTCTAATAATCTAAATAAAAACTTTTCAAACCTTTTACTCTAAGTTTTGATCATATAATCGATCTACATATATTGAACCAAATTCACAAGAAATAGTAATTTAAAAGCTAAATTTGAAGAAATTTAAAACAAACTTCTTAAAATTCTAAACAGTGATTTATGGTATACAATTTTGTGTTTACTTATGTATGTATGTATGTATGTGTGTTTGTATGTGTGTATATTTATGTATATTTATTTAGAGTCAATGGGAAATAGTGTAAATGTTGTAAAAAATATTACCAACATTATAGTGAAACTTTAATGCGACCAAACAAAAGACCAACAAAATAGACCAACGAGTTGGCCAAGAAAAAATAAACAATAACAAAAATTAAACTATTGTACTTTTTAAATAAACACAGTGCCTACACAAATCATTGTAACATTACGTCCAAGAAATGCAACAAATGAAATTTCAAATGATTTTGAAATTTTCAGCAGTAGTTTAAGAAATGCATGTCAGTACATACATATGTACTTATTTATAGACATCTATAGGTATGTATCTATATAAGCACTTAAACACCATACTAACTTTATTATTACATATAGAAAACGAATTCAAGATGTTCAAAATAATGTTTTTTTTATCAAAAAAAAAAACATAAAATCTCTTTTTAGAGATGATTTAAAATGAAACCGTGTTCTCCTTTTACAACATCGTGGACTTGTGCTCTATGCATATATTACTTTAGCATATCATGGCATCTATTCTTATACATACACACTCGTATATATTTGGCGTACAAACTTTAGCTGAAATTCAAAATACTTATACTGCACTAAAATATTAAATTGTTAAAATAAAAGTTTTTGTCTCCTTCTCTTAAATGCTACCCCGTCTCCACAATTACAACTGAATGTAATATAATGTAATATAATTAAATAAAATAAGGCAAACAGAAGGTGATGTTGAAGCAAAATCGTGAATAGAATAAATAGTATCATTTATAATTAAGTATGTCGATTTGTGTTGTAATTCAATATTAGAATCGGAGACATAAGGTTTTAAACTAGACGATTTTAAAATATTAAAGTTTTGATTCAACAAACATTTGATAATGTTAAATACTGCATTTTAAATTCCTTCTTCATGAGGAGATTTCGTTCCTGAAATTCTGTGAATTGTTACGGAAGTGTATTTCAATTAAAATTTAACGGCCGGTATCAATATACAACATGTTTATCAACATGCAACATCTTTACCAACATACGGCATGATTTTATACCCCTCACCTTCATCAGAAGGGTATTCTATTATATTCTATTAAGCCATGTCCGTCCGCCTGTCTGTCTGTTGAAATCAATTTTCTGAAGACCATATTTGACTATATCCCCCACATAAGGTCCACTACCGAAATCCACGTTAATACTAATATATATCTTAAATATACCGGTATTATGTTGAAATTCGACGTGAAATATCCTCACAAGCATGAAAATAACTGTTCCAAAATTTAAGAAGATCGGTCCATAATTTGTCATAGCTGCCATAAAAGAAACATTTCCAAAAAACAAATAAACCGACAAAAATGTCTAATCGATATCGAAATTTTAATCCAGAAATCATATTAGTATCGGTTATACGGCAATTAAGCTGGAGATATTTTCGGGACCCAAATCTTCAATAATAAAATCAACAAAAGCCGTCCATAAATAACGGAGATATGAGCAAAAATCCGAGACAACCTCTGAAAATTTCATCAAAAAAACTTAGTGTATTAATATTATTCATCAACAGATGGCGTTGATCAAACAAAGTAAGTGTGTTCTTAAACCGTAATATAAGTCTGGAAGAAGACAGTGTGTTCATTATACCCTTTTTTAATTGTGTTTGTGTACATTTAAATAAATAAAGACTCGTTATACATATTTTCTTCAAACTACTTGACGCTTTTATTTTGCAATTAAAAAGAATCCGGTTTATTTAAAGGAAATAAACCGCCGTTTTTTAAAGGTAAACACGTAACAATATAATATATATATATGTATGTATGTATGTATATAATATAATTATGCATCCACAACAAAGGTGAAGGGTATATAAGATTCGGCATAGCCGAATATATCACTCTTAGTTGTTAAACATAAACTTATTTAGCAAAATTTTCATTTGTAGAAATTTTTATTTACATAAACATATTATTTACATAAACATTGTTGATGACACCCTGTTATAAATATAGCTAAGCAATATGGCAACATTAAGTTTTTAAAGGCTTTGAACATTCTAAACGCAAACATTCTAGACTTGCAGTCGTGAACATTATGGTATCTTAGCTCCGAACCATATAGAAATTATTAATGGTGTATAAATAGACTAACAGGGCCAATCAAGTTAATCAGTTTATTGTGAGTCACCGTTGTGTGAACATCTCCAACATTCGATTTAGACATTTCAATTACCTGACATGAAACAAAAAATATCTGAAAAAGAAAATTAATGCAAATTAAGAATAACATTTTCATTTATATCTAATTAATATTCTCCTACTTACATATAGACTTTAAGTGAATATCTATATACAGGTTTGATAATGATTATTATTCAATACATTTTATATTTTCGTTATTTTTATTGAACATTTGTTGCTTTAATATATGTAAGTATATGTATCTATGTATATCATATATGTACATAAGTACGTTCTATTTGTATTATTTGTTTGAAATTATTCCAATTGTTTGCTATTGTTATTATTGTTATTGCTGCTATATTATTGTTGTTATTATAAAATTATGCCACATTGTGGTAAGAATAGTCTTAATAACCTCATCTATTCGTACTTCATCAAAAACAATGAATTTTGAATTTGTATTGTATAGATAATACAATTATGTTTAATCTTAGGTATTGTTTAGTTGATGAAAAAAAATCTTATATGAAGTTTAGAGGGGTATTAAAGATACATGCATCTATTCTTAAAACTAAATATATACTTTGAAAAATGTAATTTATATAACTATCAATTTAAATTCAAAAAAAAACCCACTACATTTTTAATTCTTTAAACCAAGAACCCAAAGTAATAGTTACGCTAATTTTGAAGATACCGAAAAACTGGCCACTTTTAAGAAATATTCAATTAAAGTTAATTTTAAGGAAATTGATAATGTGTGAGACGTAACTACCCAATAAACATATTGGCAAGCGTTTTGTAAATTAAGATTGCAGCAAGCTTGCATAAATAAGAGTTTTGCGAATGTCGTTGACAATTTGCTTGCTAATGCAAGTGTTTCATAAATTTAAGCAAAACGTGTCATTCTCGCTGTTAAAAATAAAAAATTGATAGTGTTGAATTGTTGTTAAAGTTTTCAAATTAAGTGTGTAAGTATCAAACACATTATCATTTCCTTCCAATTCAAGAAAATTTGTCACGAAAGCGTGGCAGAAGATCATGACTGACAACGTTGCTGAGAGGTTTTCCTGGCGAAGAACTGCAGATAAGAAGTTCATTAGGGCCTTCACTGTCACCACTGCCATTCGTCGTAAGTGAAATAGGTTTAACAGGTTTCTAGTTATATTTTTTTATATTCATATTTGAATTCTATTGCAGAAACTTTCACTGAAAATGGAGGCAAGGAAGAGGACTTTGTGTTTGCCTCTAAGTCATATTTCCAGTACGCATAAAATCGTATTAAAATTAAAACACTAAGAAAAGTAAACTAAAATAATGATTTTTAAAATGAAACAACAACGAAGTTCCTATTTACACCCTACACCACCATAGTGGGGAGGGTATATTGAATTTGTGCATATGTTTGTAACGCCCAGAAATATTGGTCCAACGCCCACCTTAAAGTATACCGATCGACTCAGAATCAAAATCAGATCAAAAATAAGTTTTATATTATTAAGGGCTTTCGATTTCAGGTGACATTACATTTTCCTTTAAAGCATCATACTCAGTATTGGATTCGTCATTTTCAGAAAATAAGAGAGAATCAACAATGTTTGGTACTTCGGTTGATAAATTAACATGTTCAAAGGTGCCTCCTTTTTCTTTGTTCAAACCTGAACTGGCTTGCCATTTTACGGAAATTTATAATACATATTTTTTTTACATAAATATCAAATAACTTAACTTAATTTTGTTTGAAATGAATTTTGGACTGCAATAAATTTCTTTCGCGAAAGAAAACGATCACTGAATACTTCTTACATTCTTACAAAAAAATAAAAAACTTTGCAATGGTACTGCGAAAACTTGTTCACCCAACTACTTTCGGTCGACGACTGAAAAAACTAGCAAAAGTTGTTAACGTTGCTAGAAAACAAGGCTGTCATGTGAAAAAGGGTCGGAAAAAATGTTAAACTGAGATTTTATCAACATAGTTCAAAGGTACCCCGTGTTCAAACGTGGCCCCGTCTCCACTAATAATTATAATGAAATAAATTATTTTTTGTGTCTTTTACTAAATAAACAAAGTTTTTTTTTAAATAAATAAGCGAGTTCAAATATATTTTATTTAGTGGTTACGTCTTTTTCGGCAAATATTTGCCAAGTGTGACCGTACCTTTATCTCTTTAAATTGTTCATATCTTTCATTCATGTACGTACCTATTCATATAAAAAAATCAATTTCATACAACACAACTAAACTTATGAAACAATGGAACTGTTAAATACTTTATTTCTTGAAAAATAAATAAAGCTAATATAATTTTTACGGCAAAAAACTGCCATAAAAACGATGTTATAAAACATGACTAAAAAATAATCCCTAACATATGTAGATTAATGGATGTTTTAAATTCTATTAAGGATCTAGTAGAAGCATTAAGCCGACATACAACCAAATCGTTGATGCAATAAACACTCTTTATAAAGTGCCATTACCTACATATAATCTCTACAATTGACAAAATAATATGTAACGTTATTGAACGGTACAATACTTATTCGATTGATGTCATTGATAAATTATCTAAAAGCTTCACAATGTAATCAGATAAATTATAGTGTTACAAAGACAATGTTAAAAATATATGAAAAGCAAATACTATATACGATAATATGACCATATTGATAGCGCTGATGATGACATTTATGTGCCTCAAATGGAGCAAAATTTCAAAAACCAATCACAAAACGCAATTGATATTGTAAATGAAACTCTTAAAACTTTATTATTAAATGCTAAACATCTTTTAAAATGACATGAAATGCGTTAGATATTTTAAAAACATATCTGGTGAAAGTAAATATTTGAAATATTATTTATTTTTTTTACAACATTTTTTTAAATTAGTACAAATTATTTGAAATGAATTGTGTTTTTAATGATTACTTATTCTTCTAGTTTTAACTAAAATTAATCTTTCTTCCCAAACAAAATATTTTTTGATTCCTACTTTGTTGGTTGAGTTTTCATTTTGTTTCCGCTCTATGACGGTACATACTAAAGGGTTGCAAATGTTGTCTTGAATGCCACTTAAGACATTTTATTTTTTAGCAAATACTTCAATGCACTTACTTCTTGTTTTGCATCCCTGCAAATAATATTGGACTACGTGATCCATTTTAGATGATATGGACTACTCACAACATGGTCCAATGTAATGCAGTCATGGACCATGTCATAGTTAAACAAGAGTTTGTAGTTAAACGACATGGTTTCGTGTTAACACGATTGCATATTGAGTTGTTGTTGTTGTTTAAAACTAACCCTCGTGAGTACTCCATGGAGTAGTTTTGGGACTACTCCGATGGGTTATATGGTCCAGTCCTAGGACATCGCAATGTTAAATGGACCACCTTTTTTTCATATATTTGGAGTAGTTTTGGAGTACTCCTACTCCTCTTTGGACTAGTCTTTACATGCATGTATGGACTAGTCGCGTTATTTGCAGGGATTGCACACACAATGTGTGCCAACAACAATAATAAACAACGAGAGAACATAGCTGATGAGTAACAAGTTGAACACATGTATACAAAAAAATTTTTGTTGTATTGTTATTGTGTGCGCTCGCTTAGATTTTTTATATGGTGCAGTGTACAATAATCAGATTTTTACATTACTATCATATACACTACAGCATAGTCTTTAGTGTAGACAGAAAACCAAATGTTTAAAAATCAAAGGCGTAATACAATTTTTAAATAAAAATTTTATTAAGAAACAATTCAATAACTTAAACTAAAAAACAAAACAAAAAATAATACATTAAAACTAAAATTATAATTCAGTCTTTTTGTTACACATTGATCGGCCAAACACAAAACAAACACACTTCATTTTTTTTGTTGTATTGTTATTGTGTGCTCTCGCTTAGATTTCATTGCTTGACGAATAAACACATGCACGAATAAATGGCAGGTCGTGCTATTGATCGGCCAAACACAAAACAAACAAACTTTATTTTTTTTTGTTGTATTGTTATTGTGTGCTCTCGCTTAGATTTTTTATATGGTGCAGTGTACAATAATCAGATTTTTACATTACTGTCATATACACTGCAGCATAGTCTTCACTGTTGACAAACAACCAAGTGGTTTTGCGCAGACCTTTAGTACATACACAGCGAAACTTTGAACATACCTGTAAGCTTTTTTGTAAAGGAGAGATACTTAATTCTCCTTACAACCTGCTTCGCCAACATAAAACCGGGAAACCCCGAAAATTTGTATACGCGACTGGTAATTTAACGATGACAGACACAAGTATAAATTGGCTTAATCAATTGGCTCTTATCAACTTGGATAATAATCTTAAAGGGGCTGCTCAAGTTGTTACCCAAACCTCCCTATATAATAAAAGTTATTCTGCAGATGTCGAATGGCTTTTAAATAAAAAAGTAAGAGTTCGAAGAGAGTAGTAATTGCATGGATCGCCACAACTTAAATATAAGCTAAAAGATTGCATAAAAAGACTTAAAGAGCTTATGGAAAATCGGAAAATTGAAACTCTCAATAAATATTTAGAAAATCTGGACGCAACTCCGCAATCGGATTACTCATTATGACGAGCCACTAAAAGTCTTAAAGGACCTATCGTATGTAAGCGCCCTGTGCGAAATTTAAGTGGTGGGGGGGGGGCAAGAAATGGGACTGAAAAAGGAAATATATTTATTAATCATTTACCCCAAAAACATCAAATAAAATACTTGACTTGCCACCAGTATACACCATTTAGGAGCAACTGTTCTTCTACCTTTTGAGATTCAACATATCGAAAACGCTATTATTGATTTAAACTCTGAGAAAGCACTTGGTATTGACAAAATCAGTAACAAGATACTTATGTAGCAACCCCGAATAGCAATAAAAATCATTTTTCTTATTTTTTACGCTATATTACGCCATGAATATTATCCACAAGAAGTGAAGGTTTCTCTGGTTACCATGATACCAAAGCCTCGAAGAGATCACACAAAAGTAGCATCATGTAGACCCATCAGCTTATCCTCAAATATATCGAAGGTCATAAACAAGTTATACCCGATTTTAATTGAAAACAAGTTAGGCTGGGCCGAATCTTTTATACCCTCCACCTAACAGTAATAAGAATACAGAAGAATACAACAATAAGTTTTCAATCTTGTATAAATTTCAATTATTAGTGCCGGACGGAAATTGTTTGACCATTATTTATTTTATTTATTAAGTTGGCATTTTTCCTTCTTGTCTTTGGCCAAGATCCGCTGCATTTCTTCTTCTTATCCGAATATGGCCACTATTATTTAATATGTCGCGGGCTAATGGGTTTGGGGGTACTCCAAGCTTTTTAAAAGTGTTTTTCTTAATTATTTTGGTTCTCAGTTTCTACCAAAGGCATGTTAAGGTCTTGATATATTTGAATTTTTCATATACCAGAGGGCAATTGTGAGCATTCGTAGCAATTTGTTTTGGCGTCTTTGAATTCTGTCTACATTTGAAGCTGATGCTCTTTCCCATGGCTGGATTCCATAACACCATATAGGTTTTATGATTGAGTTGTAAAGCAAGAGTTTGCAATCTAAACTTAGCTTAGAGTTACTGCCAATGAGCCAATTATTTTTAATTAATTTCAATTTAATTTGAGTCAATTTTGCATCTATATGGGATTTCCATGTAAGCCGACGTTCGAGGTGTTTACCGAGGTATTTATCTTCGGATTGTTGGGTTGTTGTTTGATTATTGATATTAATACGAGAGCATGATCCTCTACGCAATGTAAAAGTTATGCGTGTGCATTTCTGCTCATTAACTTTTATCCTCCATTGCTTTAACCAGTTTTCTTATTCAGATATATGAATTGTAGGTAGTGAGATGCTTCTTGGGGGTTTTCATGAATCCTTAGAATAGCAGTATCATCAGCAAATGTAGATGTGTAAGTGCGATTGTTTGTTGGCATATCAGACGTACATATATATCAAGTATAAGAAGGGTCCCAGGCAGTGATGGGAAATGGGTTTTTGTTTTTCGTACCAACTATATAAATAAAATGTACTTTTTAGACCTCCATGGTAGAATTTTTAATATTTGTTAAATAATCATAAAACTTTACCACAAATTTACTTTATCGAAAATTCGATATATCTTATAGCAACATTATTGCGTTAATTGTCGCGATTATCTAAAAATATTCTTATTTATGAAGTATTCTTATTATTCGAAAAGTTAACCTTGGTAAATATATACAATTTCCAAAATAACTAGAATTATTATTGTAAGAATAGAAGAAATAGAAAAGTTACCTTCTAACGATTTTGAAATCCTGATTAACTACATTTTAAGCTTTAGTTTTTGAATTCAGCTTCAAAATCATTTAATGTTAATGAATATGTCAAAGACTCATATTGTTCGATAATTCAACCAAAAATTTATTGTCGTAATAATCATCTTATAGATGCATATTTAAACATCAAATAGATATCAGTTCCAAATTGTTCATGAAATTTAATAAAGTCTCTTTTGCTTGCACTATTACGCAAATAGTAACTTATATGATATACAGCCATGTCACAGAATTTGATTCCGTTCGGAAGTGGAATTAATTCCATTTTTTTGCTTCTATAGAAAAAGCAAAACGAAAAATTTGTTCGGAATGAAACCAATTGTTCGTTTTACTTTTTCTTTAGAAGCAAAATACGGATATAATTCCACTTCCGAACGGAATTAAATTCTGTGACATGGCTGATAGTTATCCGTTTCATCTAAAATACCAAATTTTGATGCAACAATATTCTGAAATTGTACCATGTGACTCGTGGTGGTACCAAGGTACCAACTGTGTTTAAAATGTATCAAAAAAGTACAATTGTACCATGTTTGCTTCAATAGATTGTGTTGAGCTTAAGAAGTCTCCTTCCTTAAGCATAAATGTTCGACCAGTTAAGTAGCTGTGTTTACCATTATGCCACACTTTATCAAAAGCTTGAGAAATTTCAATAAAAGGAGCGCAACAATATTTTTTTTCTTAAATTTTTTTTTTTACGATATTGACAAATCTATTGTTTTACTTAATATCAGTAATAACTTGTTCATTAGCATTTTCTCAAAAAGCTTCGACATATTAATAGACAATAGACTGATCGGTCTATATAATTCTGCGTTTGTGTGATTTTTTCCCGGCTTTGGTATCATGGTGACTAGTAAAACCTTCCATTCTGGTGGATAATATCCAAGATGTAATATAGCATTGAAAATAAAAAGTATTATTTTCATTGCTATCCGGGGTAGCTCCATAAGCTTCTTGTTCCTGATTTTGTCAATTCCAGGTGCTTTCTCAGAGTTTAAATCGACAATAGCTTTTTTGATATGTTGAATCTCAAAACGTAGGTGTACAACTGGTCCTAAATGGTGTGTGACTGGTGGCAAGTCTGTTGTTTCATTTGATTGGTTTGGGGTAAATACTTTTTGCAAATGATTAGCAAATAGAGATCTTTTTAATGATACAGTATTTTAAACGGCACTTTGCCATTATACAAAACAATAAAAAATTAAAATAATTTCCACTACTTTTTGAATGACAAGGTTTTTTATATAAGGATAATGCCACTGTTTACTTTATTTTGACGTGTAAAGATTTGTCTATTTTAACAATAAATCAATTATATATGTACTCACTTTTGTTTTTTTTTTCATTTTTGTGAATTTAATTCTACTTAAGAATAACTGTGCAATATAATTGTTTAAAGTATTTTTTAAAGTATTTATTTTGACACTGACAGTTTAATGTTGAATTTTGCTGATATCTTACTTATAAGGGAGATATGACCAATTATGGGCCCATCATCATCAAAATACAGCAATTTTTGTATATACATATGTATAGATTGTGATTTTCGGAAGTGGACTAAACAAAATATTTCATTAAGATTTCTTTCCAATTAAACTTATATTCCATCAAACAGCAAATTAATTTTTTTATAATTTTTGGAGATAGTTTCACATATTTGTTTATAACTCAGATCATACTATACCGATTATGCTTATTTTCATTACCAAACTTTCTAGAAAAATTATAACAATTTTTTTACTTTACGAGTATAATTATGACTTGTTCAGTGTATTGATTTTGACTGTCTAAAAACTCGTAAAAATTTCTTTTATTTGAATTTCAACTAAAATAAGTACATGTGTACATACGGATATGACATTATATTTATTACTGTCCTGCTGCTGGAGGAGTCGAATAAAGTTGACCCACAGTATACAAACATGCTGGTTAAATTCATGCCAGACCGTTCAAAAGAGGTCATACGTCGACAAAGAAGAGCCAATCGCTACTAAAATTGGATAAATTTATTATATTGTAAAACTATTTGCCAATGTCGAATAATTTATTTGCTTTGCATTTGTTACATTTATGTTTTTAAAGTTTACTTTGAGATCTCATTTTTTGTATTGAATACACCTTTTTGTTCCTTAATGAAGCGCTCATAAGTTTCTCTGGTGAAATAAAACAGCCTATCGTTTTTTATTAATAAATTTATAAACTTCCTTGTCTATGTTGAATTGTTTTTTGGCAACTGAATGTGAAGATCGAATATAATTGTCTACCATTGCGTATATACTAATGTATCATACATTTTCAATACTATTTAGCAGCTATTTCATTATTATTGAATTGTATTTTTATAAACACTGTTGGAGTTAGGAGTCAATTTAACTGCTTTTAGTTTTTAAATATTATATTAGTTTTTAAATAAGTATAATTTTTGAATTTCTCGTACAATTATTTTATTATAATAACTTTGAACAAAATATATCTCGGTACTCGATTTTTATAATTGGCATCTTTGAATTTTAAATTTTATTAATTATTTGTTTATTTTTATTGCTTTTACTATTACATACACATGTACTATAAACAAGCTTCTTACAAACCTTAAAAAATGCATTTTAACAGTTGTTATTGTATTACCGTATGAACCATGTCAACTTATGAGTAATTTAAATCAATCATTTATTACACATTAAATTAATAAGAAAAAGTTTAATGGTATGAATATGCGTCTACGTTTTAACATTAAAATAAAGTATAATGGGATTTTGCACTTTTAAATAATAATTTTTTATCAAACATGTTAAGAAAACAACAAGTATTTAAAAATATGTAGCAAATGTTAAAAGTTCCCAGTCGTTGTATGGAAACGTATTACTGTGACAAGGCTCCAAATTTTGCACATACATATACATACGTACATGCTGTTGTAAACTCCATACATTTTTTTAATTGCCTAATTGTATAGAATAAGCCTGTTAAAATATTATGAGCTAAAAAATGGTAGTCACTGTAGAAGCACAAAAAATGTGAAGGACATTAATACAATATGATCTAACAAAAATCGTTATGCTAATTCTCAAAGTCAGAAACCAAAGCCTAAGAATTCGTAGAATTAAAAAAAAAATATATAAAAATATTCACACAAACACCTGGAAAACGTAAAAAGATTAATGTCCGCTGGGCACAAAAATTACAAAATAATCATTATGATAATTATACAATCTCTTAATTTACCTTTTTGAATAAGTAAAAAAAAGGAATGCGTCAATGCAATGTACTCCAGACGAATATGGTTTGTAGACGACAACAAAAATATGAAATTATCATGGGATTTATGTGTCCAATTACACGCAGTGGATGCTCTGGAAGCATGTGTAACCAGTTGAACAGTGATAATGATGCGGCTTACAACAATGTCAGAAATCATAAAACCGACAGATTTTACTACACGCAAAAAAAACAAGCACAACGCTGGTACACATTTTAACAATGTCTGTCTAGCTGACTAACTGACTGACTGGCTAGTTGGTTGACTTTTCGGCTGGCGGGCTGGCTGGTTGGCAGACTAGCTGTAAACGCGTATCACTTTAATCTATTATATTTTAATATTATGCGTGCTTGTATGCGTGTGAGTGGCTGGCAGTAATTATAACTGGATGTTTAAAAGTTTAAAAAAAGATAAACCACACAAACGCACAAACACTTGTCTACCTCTGCCCATACATATGTACTCTGACTCGTACACAACACAACACACGTATGTATGGCCATTATACACAATCACATTTGCATACACTTTGTAGTGAAGGCGTTCATTTAAATTTTTCCGACCGAGATAAAGCCGACTAGAGCTGAGAATAGAAACACGATAATGAAATGAAAATCAGAAAAACACCCACGACAGTACAACACAAACGAGGTGGTCAACCAAAGACCGTCAGATACAACATTTACACTCAGCCACAATGAATGTACATTGTACTTGTGCATACATATGTATTAAAGAGGACACACTGACTCACTCACTCACTCACTTGCTCACATATAGATTTTTAATGACAAAAAAATATTTTTTATTTTGCTTTTTTTCATTCAAAGTTTTTATTATTTGTTCCGGGTAACGAAAAGAAAAGAGCTTAAAATTTGTTCTAAATGGTCGAATGATATTTAAATAAACGTTCAAACATTACCGGGATATACCGACGATATTGATGGCTCACTTGAACGCAGGTTGCAGCCGTTAAAAACACTTTTAGCACCATCTGCATTTGACAACAGATTGTTAGTTAGTTAGTTACGAGCACAAAACAAATGGCAACAACGACAATGACTCAATAATTGCACTTGATTTTTCGCAATGTTCTACTATTGATACGATAAATGACGATGGTTTGTTAGAAGCGGAAAGACGACGGCAGTAGCGGATATTGTGGTGAAAATCTTTTAAATTTCGTCCATTTTTGCATGGCAAAACATATGGTTCATCCGCATCCGGCACCGGTAACAACAAGATTCATTTCGCAACTAATTTAAAATCCTTTTAAAGGATTATAAGCTCTGCTGACTGAGCATCTTCGCAGAGCATCGTGTGAGGCAATAAGTCAACATTCACTCATTCGTGTGGATTCGTTTACTACAAACTTTCCACATAATGGGAAACAATGTTAACGAACTCTTTTTAATTCGTCGTCCTTTAATGGAAAGTACAAAGCAAAATAGAATTGTGCATCATTCGGTTTCATACTAGTTAACTGCTCAATGGAACTGTGCTGGAAATACCAAACAACCATCATTCTTAAAGGAAAAAAGTAAATAAAAGCTTTTAATACTCCAGGCTTTTATTTCTCTCTTTTTCTCTTTGCTTTACTATGTTTCAATTTCGGACTATTCCGTTTCCATTTGTTTTGTTTTATAGCTCTTGTTGTTTCATTTCATTAACGTTTGACATGTTTTTAGTGTCGGCTCTTATGGCCAAATGTTCTCATCGTACACGAGAACGTGCACGTGGTGTATCGTATTCAGTTGGGATTCATTGCGATTTCAAAATGCGTAACCTTTGATTAATGCTTTTAACATTTTATTCCTACGACTGTATTTTCCTCTGGTTGGGTTTTTGTTTCATAAAGCAATATAAAAAACAACATTGATAAAAACAAAACAAAGAGAAAAAAGCTAACGATGCATAGGAAAACACATTTCGAAGAATATTTTCATTGCCAATAAAAGGCGGTTTTTATTTTCAATTATTTACGATTTTATATGGTCAACACTTTGACACATTTGTCACATAGTATACATTGTTTATGTACATAAATACCAAGCTGTGTGTATTTATTCACATTTGTTTACAAATCAAAAAAGTAAGCAACTTTGTACATACATACATTCATACGTACATATGTATGTATATGAAGATAACGTGTAAATGAATTAGTTTATTGAATATCATTTGTCGATTCAGTAAAATATTAATATGTAATTGTGTTTATATGCAAATACGTAAAGGGTGTTCCAACTAGAACGCAATTTTTAAATTTGGCGCCATTCGAAGTGTCATTGTTTGACATTTGAACAATTGATATTGTTTGCTAGTAAAAGGTACGAGGTTAGTAAAAATGGAGCGCTACACGAATGAACAAACAACGCATTCTCATTGTGATATTGTTCTTACCAAAATGGTGAAAGTTTTGCAACTACAGTTCGCAAATTGCGATCAATTTGGGGTCATAATGATGCTCTAAAAGAGTCAACTGTAAAGAGATTAATGGATAAACTTGCTGAAACTGGATCTGTTAGTGACGTAAAGACAACAACGCGCCTTCGTGATGATGTCGCTCAAACTCCATCCACCTCAATTCGACACCGAGCTCAGCAAATTGGTGTCTCCAAATCCACTATGCAGCGAATTTTTACGAAACATTTGCATCTTCATGCATATAAAGTTCAATTGACTCAGGAACTGAAGTCAGCTGACCATGGGCATCGAAGGGAGTTTGTTAATTGGGTATTGGAGAGACAACATGAAAATGCTGATTTTGCCGATAAAATCATCTTCAGTGACGAGGCCCATTTCCATCTTGATGGCTTCGTCAATAGGCAGAATTGTCGCATTTGGGGTGAGAAAAATCCTCGAGTGATTCACGAGAAGCAAATTGCATCCTCAACGTGTCGGTTTTTGGGCTGGAGGAATGATTGGACCTTTTTTATGAAAATGAGGCAGGTCAAGCGCAAACAGTCAATGGTGTTCGGTATCGTGAAATGATAACCAGTTTTTTCTTGCCTAGAATTGAAGAAATGAATGTGGAGGGCATGTGGTTTCAACAAGACGGCGCCACATGTCATAGAGCCAGAGAAAATGCATCAGTCATTTCCCGGTCGTGTTATTTCGCGTTTTGGAGACCAGAATTGGCCGCCTAGGTCGTGCGATTTAACACCTTTAGATTTTTTTCTTTAGGCGAATAAGCCGACGATGACTCAAGCCTTAAAAGAGGAAATTGGAAATTGAAAATTTCATTAAAAGATCGCGTATGTGCCAGCAAAGCCGGGGCAGCCATCTGCACGATATCTTGTTCCATACATAACCTCATTCTATCTACTTTACGATATAATAAAGTTTTACGATTTTTTTTAAATATCTGTGCTCTATTTAAAATTTAAAAATTGCGTTCTAGTTGGGACACCCTTTATATGGAACAATTTTAATATTGTGTTTATGGTTTATTTTTTACATCGAGAGTCTTCATTCCAAAATAAACTAACTATCATTCGAACTAAAATTATTGCCCAAAAGACTTTTAATGGCAAATAACTCACGTTATTGAATTTAATATAAATTTTTTATGTATTTGTATTTGCTTTTATTTATACAAATATTTAGAATTAAATAATAGTTTTCTTGAAAACAGTTTGAATTTGATTAAATCAGGGACAGAAAATAACTGTGATTTTTGAAAATTTATATCAAAAAATCACACATAAAAAATTATCGTAGAACATTTTAGTTCTTATCATTATGATACATAGGTGATGTACAAAATTTTTGTATAACTTTTAAATTTGTGTCTTTTTGAATAAAAGGCAAAAAACATTTTAAGGCAAAAATAAAAAATACCTTTATATTTTGTGTAAAATAATAAAATTCAAAAATAACTTTTAATTTTTGCCTTAAAAATTAAAAGTTAAGAAATAACTCAATTTTTGATAATTTTTAGTTGGGCTCGAGTTCATTAAATTTAATTTTTCATTAAATTATTATTTTTACTGAAGGTAGGAATAAGTGGTACACAAGAAAAATGTCGACGAAAGTGGACAAAAAACATAATAAACAAATGTAGTATTCAGGTTTTCAAGACGAAGTCTTGACAGAAAGAATACGAAAAAACTGAAGAAAAAGGAAGCAACATAAAAATGGAATATCAAGACAAAATTCAGCAAAAATAAGTTTTATACAAAAAGAAATCGCAAAACGAAATTTTTTTTAGTTCGGTCCATGTTTGATCATAGACCCCATATAAAGTCCACTTCCAAAATTCATTTAAATACGTATAAAACAGATATAAATTATGTTAAACGGCTAGAATTTGACATAAATACTCTTTATAGGCAAATAAATTGTTGTACGGAATTTTATGCTGGTCGGCCCAGAACTGGCCATAGCTCCCATACAAGGACCACATCTGAAAAATACATTTTTCCCCATATATATTGTATAAATATCGGTGCCGACTCAAAATTTTGCACAGATCATTTTCATATATACAGAAATCATCCCACAAAATTTTGTTAATTTCGGTCAATTTTTAACTGTAAGCCGTATATAAAGCCCTATTCCATAAATCACTTTAATACTCATGAATCTCTTATACCAATACAAAATTTTACACGGATCATTTGCATACATGCCTAAATCAAAGTGCTGGATTTTGAGAATATCGGTCCATATTTGAGTATATCCCCCATATAATTTTATCAATAACTCTTGTTCTACTATGCTGATTTTTCTGATTTTAAATACCAAACTGCTTAGGAGAACTATACATGTTTTTTTGTAAACACTGTTGATTTCGGTTGTGGCCTTTGGACGTGAGAGTGTTTTACAGGGACAGACATGGCTCAATTGACTTAGATTTTCGTAAGGACCATGAGTATATATACTTTGTTGGGTCTACACAGCACCAAGTGGGGAGGGTATATTGGATTTGTGCTGATGTATGTAACGCCAAGAAATATTGGTCCAACAACCACCTTAAAGTATACCGATCGACTCAGAATCATCTTCTGAGTCGATTTAACGATGCTCGTCTGTCCGTCCGTCCGTCTGGCTGGCTGGCTGGTTGTCCATGTAAAGCTTGTGCACAGAGTACAGGTCGCAATTTTGAAGATATTTCGATAAAATTTTGTACATAATATTTTTCGGCCCAAGGATGGATGGGATTGAAACTGGTAAAAATCGCTCCATTATTTCACCTGGCCCCCATACAAATGTCCTACCGAAATTGGGGTTTACCGATCATAAATGTTTGAATTATACAAGTACCCAAACAAATTTCAAAACAAATGAGTGATAAATGAAGACAAATCACATCTACAGATTTTGTGCAGATCGGTCCATAATTAGTTGTAGCTCGCATATAACAGACAGACTCTCTCAAAAATGTTGGTATCCAAATAATATTTAACGCAAATATATTTTATATATGGCTATTTCCAACCCGTTTCTTTTTTAATGATTTATTAAAGAAAAACACATAAAATTAATTAAACTAAAGAGTTCAAAACGTATTTTGGTCACCTTTTTAGAGTTTTTAATGGTACTTTCTCTTAGATATTTACTTCATTAACAGTGGTGATGGGAGAATACTATTTTTAATAAACAGGTCTTACAACAATAATAAATTAACAAAACATAAAAATATCTGAATATAAAGATAAGTTAACCGTAAATTTTTAATTTGTTTGTCACACTCGTGACCACAAAACATCATAAATTGTCATTTCTTCTGAGTGAGTGGTCGCAAGTGTTTCGAACTTGCTACGTTAATCCAGTTTATTGATCTTAATTTATTGAAACATTAAGTTAGACCAAAGACTATAAATATATAAAGATGTTGCACTGCCATACATTGTTCTGCCACTGCTAAATTATTGATGGGATTTTGCGAAAATCCCCTTGTGTATGACTAATGAGAGAATTTTACACACATTTGTTATGCTCTTTTCAAAACATTCATTCAGTCGTCGTTGAGCAAGCGATGAGAACGCATGCGGGTGGTTATCGTCATTTTTTTCCAGAAATTTATTAAGCATTGTTGTTGCTTCTTGTTGGACGAAGCATAGCAAACACACGCGATTCAATTACAATTGAACACAAAAATAAAAAACTGTTTTAGATGGACTTATTTTTGTTTTTTCTGAAAATAACTATTTTAAAATTGTTTTTTGATATTGATAATTGTTATTTATGGTCCCTGATATTTTTTCTTAATGTGTTTATATCTGGCTAAAACTCTTTCTTTTTTTCTTAATTTAAGCGTTTGACAATATGTTTGCTGGGAAAAATCTCTCACCATTAGGGTGGTTTTATTGAATATGGGAAAATTTTTTTTTCGAAATTTGTAAGTGCTCACGCTTAGAAATGTTCTATTTAGTGTTAAAATACAATTGTAAAAGTTTTAGCTCAATCGGACTATGCCTTCCCGTGTCGAAAAAGCCCCAAAGTTTTCGAAAATGCACCAATCTAATAAAATTGATAGCTGTTCGGTTATAACTTTTTTTATATCCGCGACTGTATTTCTTCTTTTTACTCTCAGTTTCTAATTTTCCGATTTTTCCATCGCCGGTAAATACATCGTCAGAAGCCATTTCTTCCCCTTCCGATTCAGAAGGGAATGAGATATTTTGTAAATTTTCTATTGCAGTGAGAAAAAGAACACATCTTTATATATTTATACTATTTTTATAAATTTTATAGTCTTTGGTTAGACCATATCATACACTTTTATATTTTTATAGTACTTTAAACTTCGTCACGTCCGTCACCAGAATTTTGCATTGTGGTTTTTTTTAATTATATATTTTACGGAGATGGATTTATTACGAGAGAAAAAAGCTCGGAGGTATAGAAAAAATTAAAAAATAAAAAAGAAAATTAAAAAAAAAAGGATTGCAAACAAACCTTCGAAAAACTAAAGAACGGTTGCATTAACCATCATTCAATCGCCATTTTTTCGTAAAATGTGCCCAACAAAAATATGCTGAAACTAAGAATGATATTAGGGCCGGAAACATGATAATACAAATAGATTTTGCAGAGAATTACCGCCTAATATGTCAAAATGAAATTCAGAGCGCTCACTTTTCCTACCGTCAAGTTACGATTTTTACGTGTGTTGCCTGGTTTAGTGGCGGCACAAAATCTTTTGCAATAATAAGTGATGACAATAAGTTTCATGTTTGTTGCTTCTTAGCAACACTTGTGCAGCAGATGAAAAGTGAAAAGAAAAGTTTGGTAGATGACAAAAATAAAAAAACATTGTTTTTCGTGTAATGAAGAATTTAAAACAAAAAAAGCTTCAACTAATATTCCCCAAAAAGTAATATTTAAATCAGAATATCATCTACCCCCTAATCACAAAGAAGACAGCAGGATACTTTTCAAAAATTTGTATGAAAAGGATCTCAATTTGAGTATTTTTTCATACAAAATTTTCTCAATTGCCTTGTTGTCTTCTTTGTGAATTAGGACCCTATTTCTTATAATTCATAAATTTAAAAATAATTGAATTCATTTAATTTACAAAATAAAACCATCAAATAAAATTTATAACCTGTTTTCTTTCATGAATTAAAAAACAAACAGTTATTGAAAACAAAATTGTGTACAAGTATTACATTGTAAACTATGTCACGTTACATCACGTAACGTCACGAACCAAACAACGGGCTGTAGGGTATAGTCAAAAAAAGTTTCGTCAATTCGGAAAATTGAAAAAAATCACTTATAATGTTGGGAATAATGACAAAAAATATTTGCAAAACATTCCGACGAAGTTCGCAGCGCTTTGCATTTTTGCTAACAAGGAAAAAATCAACTTCTATTTTTGTCACGCCACGTCACCGCCTTTAATTGCTTATATTTTATGAGCTGGATGTTTGAGTATTTTTTTCTCTTTTACCAACTGTATAGATTTTCATGCTCCACACAAAAACAAAAAGAAGTAAACAAATTGTTAACGCTTTTGTTGGTTTTTGTCTCAGTGAAGTGTACGACTGTCACGTATGTGACTATGGAATTACCCATATACAAATAATACGGTACAATTTTATTATGATCAGTCCATAATTAGTCGAAGCTATAAGTCCCACTCCGTAATTCACTTTAAGCTCCATAAATCTTTCAAAAGTATTTATATTGAGATAAAGTTTAACATACATAATATTTATATTCATAGACATTATGATACTAAATTTTTGGATGATTGGTCCACAATAGGTCATATCTCCCATATAATGCCCATTTAAAAAAAAAAAAAACTGTTTTATACATATACCGGGTGTAGGGTATTATATGGTCGGGCTTGACCGACTATACTTTCTTACTTGTTTTTAGTAATATTTAATTTAACATGAATTTTAGCTTGAACCACGTATTTGGAGTAGAAATCATCATCAGCCATCAACACAAAAACCGCAATGCGCTCTCTATGATTTCATTAAAAATTGCTGCAAACACTTCAGCAAACATTGCCTCGCAACAAAACATTTCACAAATTCATAGTATCATTTTACGAACAATTTAAAATGGTTTACAAACAATAAAATCTTCACAATAAGGCCAAAATTATAAATGCTGCTTCTAAATGTGTAATAAGATGTATGTCGCACTTAACAAGCTTAATAATGAAGTCATATTCATTTCTATTCTCGTCCAAATAATTCACATTGAAATTATGTCGAATTAAGACATTGTAATAAAATATTACAAAATCGATTAAGAAACAAGTAAGAAAGCCCGACTATTTAATACCCTACACCCAGTATATGTATAAAATAGTTGTTCAGATATGGACCACATAGGTCATCCAAAAATTGTTTGCCACGACATCTGTGAATATAAATGTATGTATGTTAAACGATATACATACATACATACTTTTTATAAAATTTATGGAGGAATTACGGAGAGGGTCTTATGTGGGAGATTTTACTAATTATGGAGTGACCATTATACAATTTTTGTTGAAGTTTATTTGGATACCAACATTTTTGAGAGAGTTATGCTCTTTAAAGTGATTTTCTGAAGTGGATCTTATATGGGAGCTATGATAAATTATGGACTGATCTGCAAAAAATTTAAAGATGAGGTTTGTCTTCATTTACCACTCATTTGTGGATACTTGCTTAAGGCAAGCAATTATGGTCGTTAAACCCTTATTTCGGGAGGACATTTGTATGGGGGCCAGGTGAAATTGCGCACCTTTTTCCGCGATTTTCAATCCATCTGTCCTTGGGCCGAAAAATATCGTGTACCAAATTTTATCGAAATATCTTTAAAATTGCGACCTGTACTCTGCTCTCTAGTTTTACATGAACAGCCAGCCAGCCAGACAGACAGACATCGTTAACCCAAATTGACCCCGTGTGTCCATATGGACACAAAATTAATGTTTTGCTAAAACAGCCAGTAAATGTAAACAAATTTCTTTAGAATAACGGTATCACCTGTTTTTACATTCTAAAGCATCAGTGTTTATGACGAAAAAAATTCAGTTCAGTTGGTTTTTGTTTTTTTTTTTTTTTTTTAATATAATTAACAAATACAAACTGCGAGAAGCTTTTTTTGGCTTATCTGCAGAAAACACCCAGAGTCTTTGGCGGGAATCGAACCCGCAACCCTCTGACTGAGAGTCTGGCACACTATCGCCTAGTCTATCGGGGCACAGCTTCACGACGGAAAAAGTGTGAACATTTCAAATATTAAACAAATGTCAAAATTTGAGGTGAAGAAGTAAGTATTACTTTATATTTTTTTATACGTTGTTTTAATTTATGCAAGTTTTTACGAATAATGTACTTAGTTAATGTGGAGTAAAATACAGTTGTAATTTTTTAAAAATTTTTGTTGTTGTAGTATTTTTTTTTACGATTTTTTTTAGGTGTGTCCGTATGGACACACGGGTACATATGGATTATGTACATATATTTTTTTAAATGTTACAATAACATTAACTTTTTGTTTTATTTTATTTATTTTTAAACGATTTGAAAGAAAATTGACACTAAAAGACATTTTGGATGTTATCGAAGATCTAACAGTGAAGATGAATGTTGCGGAAACAATATCGAAAAGATTTATACTGAACCTCCAGAAAATGAAGGATATTTTAGCGGAGAAGATGATGCTGAAAATGATCTAGATGGTATTCCAGATGACTTATGTGCAAAACAACTAATGGCTGGTTGTGAGGTTGTCGTCAAAAATTGACGTAGGCCATCTACATTAGATGCGCTGCAAAATTGTCAAACTAATGATATAATGGATGATATAGTGAAAGATATTCTGGACAATTCTACTTCAAATATAAATATAGATATACTGAACTCATCAATCCCATCTATTAAAGAAAAAACTACAGATGCAATTGCAAAGAAAAGAAAAGTCTGCTGATAAAAACCGTGTAAGTAATGAGCTTGTTTGGAGTGAAAAAGAGAGCACAGATGGAAAGATCCAAATGTTTCCCGAACCAAACCATGAAGACTGTCGTGGTCTTAGTCCACACGAATTTTTTGACGATGATATTTTATATCTTATAATTGACCAATCAACTAAATATGCGCAGTTTCTATATCAAACGAATCCACCTATTACTACCGCCGAAATAAAAACCTTTATTGGATTTCAACTATCACACAAGTATGCGAAATATGTGGTCAAATGATGAAGATTTGCGAAACATTTTAATTTGTGAAAGCATGCGCAAAACCCGTTTCATGGACCTTTTGAAATACTTACATTTTGCTGATAACGATATACCCAGTACTACACAAAATCCAAATACAGACAAAATGTTGAAACTTCGACCTCTAACCGGTCGATTGAAAGCAAACATTGTCAAAAATTTTCATCCTGAGCAAAACTTGCCATATGATGAAAGCATGATTGCTTATTTCGGAAAGCACGGCTGTAAACAGTTTATAAAGGGAAAACCATTGCGTTTTGGGCACAAGGTTTGGTCTTTATGTACCCCGCCGGGTTACCTGGTACATTTATCAGGGAAAAAATCCACGATCAGTTACAGAATATCAAAAGAAATATGGCAAATGTGCAGAGCCAGTAATCACTATGATTAATGATTTTCCTCAAGAGGTTCGGCAGCTTCCACTTTTTTCTTTTTTGATAATCTTTTTACAAATTTTCCACTGCTATTATATCTAAAATCTCATGGTTATAACGGAACTGGTACCATAAGAGAAAATCGTATTCCACATAATTCACCATTACCCAAGAAACATGACCTGCGGAAAGAAAAGCGTGGATTTTGCGTAGCTTCCACTGAAGAAAAAAGTGGTATACATATTGTAAAGTGGGTTGACAATAATGTGGTAAGCGTTGCTTCGTCCCTTTATGGAAAATTACCCTTGACTAATACAATACGTGATTGCCGCGAGAAAACAGCAAAGGTTAGTGTTCCACGTCCGTCTTCAGTAACTAACTACAATAAATTTATGTGCGGTGTAGATCGAATGGATCAAAACCTATCCCTCTATAGAATTGTATACAAAGGCAAAAAATGGTGGAAATCAATATAATACATGGTTGGTTGATACTTGTGTACAAAACGCTTGGCAGCTATTCCGAAAAGAAAATCCAGATATATCACAATTTCAGTTCAGAAGACAAATAGCGATTTTTATTGTAAACATATTGGAGAAAAGCCACAACGTCTGGGTCCATCCGTAAAGAGAAAAAGAAAATAAAGCTCCAGCACAGTGGAGGCAAACCTTCGCTTTGATGGATGTGGTCATTACGTTATACAAATTGAAAAAAAGAGACGTTGTGCTTGGGAATACTGCAAATCAATTGGTCGAACAGCATGTGTCAAGTGTGACACATGTTGGACACAAGTCTGATCAAAAATATAGAGATATATCTTCACAAAAAACAGCATTATCATCACATTGTACAAATTTGAATCACTATCCCGACTTTGAGAACATTTCAGTTTTGAAAACAGAAAATAATTATAAACGTCGTTATATGTTAGAAATGTTAGAAATTATTAATGTACCAAAAAAAATCTTAGAATCAATTTTAAAGTAGATACAGATAATGGTGCTCAAACTTATAGACACTTAATTTATAAAAACACAAAAACTAGAAACTAAAATATTTTTCATATCAATATTTTTATGTTTTTAAATTATTTTAAATTCTGACAATTATTCTGTTATTTTTTGAAAAATATTTTTATTGTTATTAATTTTTAATTTTGTTATTGTTTCCCTGAAGATGCTACACATTGGAAAAAATAAAAACTGACCTTAATCTCGAAAAATAAAATTGTTTAATTAATAAAAAGGTCGAACAATCAGTTAAATAATCATAAATAAATTATATTAAATGATATATAAATAAACAATTAAACAAATTAAATAAATATTATTTTTATAGATTACATATGAAGCTATTTAATTTTCATTTAGTATTACGTAGAGTGAAACATTTTCCTGAATTCTTCCGGTATCTTCAACATATTTGAATATACATATTTATTATGAACAAATTACGGACGACATCACCAATCACAATTTTAAGCAGTTCCACAAATAAATGTACATTTTTAGTCCAAAAAATACTTGAATAAAAACTATTAATTATAGAGAATAAAATATGATTTATTATAATGGACACGTATCCATGGTCGGTCCTTTTAAATTTAATGAACATTTCAATGGCTTTGGTTCTATTTTATTTATAGAAAAATAAATTAATTAAAACGAATTGCGCCTGTAAAAAAACTATGAAATCACGTTTGATTTAACAAAATCAATTGTGAAAAAATGGAATTTCATTTTTAATTAGTAAAACCAAAAGTTATTTTAATTTTTGATTTTAATTGAAAAACAATTTGCATCACTTTATTTTGTTTTGCAGCAGATAGAGTGTGCAAAATTTCAGTTTTTGCCATTTGTTTTTTCTTTTTGTTTTAATCCATTTTTATTTTTTGAATTTCGCTAAAGTAAATTTGTGCTGGTGTTTCAATTAAATTCAATTTACAAACCATTATTTGCTTATTTTTTCGCTATATTTTATTTTTTATGTTATTTGTTGGTAATTTTTGGTTGTTTTAGTTTTTGGTTTTTTTTTTTTTTGTTTGTTTAGAAAATTAATAGGTTTTATTTATAGAGAAGAGGGCAAAAGGCAAAAGTAAATATTGAAGCATTTCTAAATGGTAAATCATTTAAATACACACATACAATACTTACATAATATACATATGTAGTGCAAAAATGTGTTAGTTGTGCTCCACACAAAGACACAACTAAATTCATATGTACATTGTACAATGTACATCTACCCTGCAGTTAAAATGGGACAAGCCATCTATTTTGAGAGCCTTTTTTAAGAGTTGTAAGAACTTCAAGTACTATTCCAACTTATACATTTTCGAAACACGTTTGCATTGGTGACTAAGAGCAATCTGATTCCTTTGTAGAGTTTTTGATGCAGATGATTAGGAGTCCTATAAGAAAATTATTCTCTGGTGCTCTTAACCAAATTTTTGCGGAATTAAGTAGACGCACAAAGTTTTAAATCACAACAAATAAATTGAATTTAATCTAAAATAAGTTCTAATAAAGACTTCTAAATGGCTTGCAAATTTAAATGTATATAAAAACAAGTAAGAAAGTAGAGTCGGTCAAGCCCGACCATATAATACCCTACACCCAGTATATGTATAAAACAGTTTTTCAGAAATGTGCGTTATATGGGAGATATGACATATTATGGATCGATCATCCAAAAATTTAGTGTCATGATGTCTGTTTTTCTTGAAATATTTCCTCGAAAATAAAAAGACGGGGTTAATTTAATGTAAATATAAATTCAAGGGTTTATTTTCAGTTTTTTCTTTTCTTCTTTGTACGTACCGTACTTGTTGGGGGTTTTACAAACAATAACAAAAAATAAATCAGTATACATACAGCATCAACACAAAATAACAACAATTTTAACTTAACGAAACAATTAGTATCATATGAACAATAATTAGGGGACATTTACACTATGCGCGTAAACATCCCGCCCCCCTTGCTATACTGCAACAAAGAGGGTTAAGGATCACGCGGGTCGAGCGTTCATAATGTTTATGACAATAATCGCCGGAATTTGCGTCGTATCCGGGAACGTTGATGGCCTGGGTTGAACGGCGTGCTGTGGTTGTTGTGTATGTTGTTGTAGTTGTTGTGTATGTTGTGGTACATGTTGCTGGCAGCAGTGTTGGCATGTGTCTCAGAGAAAGAAGGACCTTCAATGGGTTTACGATGGATCTCAAGGCGGCGTGATACACTCGACATATTCTCTACAGGGTAAATACAAAATAAAGGAGAGAAAAAAAAAGAAAGAATTAGTGGGTTTCTGAATTGGGTAAGAGAACAAGCTTCACGATGGGTCGAGTAAAAATTCCTGAAGCTGTTCTCATGTCCGCTGTGCGGACCTTAAAATCATGTCCAACATGAATCCTCTCTATTCGTCCTAGTCGCCATTCACTAGGGGGTAAATTATCTTGACGAATAATCAGTAAATCACCTACTTCAAAATCTTTCTGGGGGTATTTCCATTTTACATGACGATGATCTATAAAAGGGTTCAAAGTGAGCAGGCTGCTCTTTGAAGGCACGGGTATACCTTTTGAAAGCTGAGTGTATTCCGGTATAAAGTTCCACTGACACATAAGAACCAAGCGATCTCGGGTGAATTTCATTTCTGACTGGGTTAAAATCAAGGTATCATACGAGCATTTTTGGGTTCTCAAATACTGTAAACACCTGAACAAATACGAAGTAATTCCCATTGCACGCGATAAATCTGAAAATCGCTCTAATATGTCATACGGGCGTTCGAGCTGAACTGAAAATGACTGAACTTCAAGGTGTTGGTGGTCGATAGGGGGGTGACGCGGCCAGTACTCACGAGGTTGTCTTAACCATACAGGGCCATGCCACCAAAGAGAATTATTTATTAAATCTCTAGCAAGAATTCCACGACTTGCCAAATCGGCGGGGTTGTCCTTGGAATCCACATGTGACCAATTTTCATTACCAACTTTATTCACAATCAACGCTACTCTGTTTTTAACAAAGGTTGGCCAATGGCACAGGGGTTTTTTAAGCCAGGATAACACTATAGTAGAATCAGTCCATATATAAACCTTTCTCCTGTCTAGATTTAATTCGGAACATAATGATTCTACCATTTTTGCCATCAACGCCGCTTCACACAATTCTAATCGGGGTAATGTTTCAGTTTTCACGGGAGCTACCTTTGTTTTTGACGCAAGCAAATGCGTCGTGATCGATGAGGACGATACATTTCGAATGTACAGAGCAGCGCCGTACGCCTTTTCAGAGGCATCGCAAAACGCATGAAGTTCCATTTCATTTTCGGGGAGAAAATCAACCCATCTTGGAATGTTAATTTTCTCGACATTAGGGTAGTCGTTTAAAAATGCGCTCCATTGAGATAGGGTTAGGGGGTTCAAAACTTCATCCCATTCTGTCTTGTCTTTCCAAATTTGTTGCATTATGATCTTAGCCACAATGATTTTCGGTGAAAACCACCCGGCTGGATCAAACAACTTCGCAATTTCTGACAGGACACCACGTTTCGTGACAATATCCTGGCGTGGCTGCGATGCAATTTTGAAAAAGAAACAATCTTTAGTCGCATCCCATCGCAAGCCTAGGGTTTTAGTAGTACTGGCATCCGAAAATTTTAAGAAGTCTGCATCAAGCAGATTCTCACGGGGTAAATCTTCCAAGAGTCGTAAATGATTGGCCGTCCATTTTCGCAAAACGAATCCAGCTGAGCCAAGAACATGGGTTAGTTCATTACGTCTCTTGAAAGCGTCTTCTAGCTCATGAGAGCCAGCAAGCACGTCATCAACGTACATTTGGGTTTTCAAAATTTCGGATGCCGCAGGACTCTGGGGTTTACAATCGTCAGCCAATTGTAATAGAGTACGAAACGCTAAGTACGGTGCACAGTTTACTCCAAACGTGACCGTACTAAGCTCATAGTCCTTAACTTCAGCTACAGGATCCTCACGAAACAATATTTTTTGATATTGGGTTTGATTGGGATGAACAAGTATCTGGCGATACATTTTCTCAATGTCCGCATTAAAAACGTAACGGAAAAATCGCCAACGCAGCAATAAAATAGTAAGATCCGTCTGTAAAACAGGACCAGGGTATAGAGCATTATTAAGGTTCACGCCATTGGAGGAAGGGTTTGAAGCATTAAATACGACTCTGAGTTTCGTGGTAATGCTATCGGGTTTAAACACTGCGTGATGGGGTAAATAATAATTATTCGCAGTGGAAACTGGGGTTTTGACGGCTTTTGCATGTCCCATTTCAATATATTCACGAACTACATTGTCGTATTGAGATTTCAATTCGGGGTTTTTCAATAAACGCGTTTCATTTCGCACAAACTGGGAAAAGGCGTTTTTACGAGAATCTCCTAATACCAATTCATTTGAAAATTCTCGGCGAAATGGGAGAGAGACAACGTAACGGCCATCGGAGTTTCTAAAAGTGGTGGTACGGTAAAGTTCCTCACAATATTTATCGTCTTCAGATAACTGGGTCGCTTGTGGAACTTCCTCAAGTTCCCAAAAACGCGATAGTTGAGTGTTCAACTCGAGATGGGTACAAAACGATGATATAGAGTGTAAGGGTCCGGGCTGAATAACTTCACCAGTAACTATCCACCCGAACACGGTTCTCTGGGCGATCAGGTTGCCATTTGGATGTATTCTGACATCCGTAGTTAAAATTTTAGGATAAACATTTCCTCCAAAAAGTATATCCATACGGGTACACATGACGTCGGTCAGGGTAATGTCGGGGAAAGTAGAGGTTACAATATCAGAGATATTAGACGAGGGCAACCGACCGGTAATTTTCTCAACAACGTATGCACTAATTTTAATTTTGAAACCGGGGTCGATCGGCGAACCAACCGTGATAGTGCACATTGTAGAGGTTTTGCCAGCTAAGCAATCCATCATTCCAGTGACACTTGTCGAAGGTACGGAAAATGTGGGAATAGCAAGCTTCCTTTGTAACCTCCTTGAAATAAAGGTACCTTGCGAACCAGGGTCAACTAAGGCACGAGCGGCACATCTAATGTCGTTTATGTGCACTATACAAACTGCTGAGCCCAAAAGGACTGCTGTATTGGGGTTCGACTTGAGCTGTGCGGAATAAGTTTGCAGATTATGAGCCGCGGTAGAAGTCGATGGGGCAAAATTAATCGGGGGTTGAGAAGGACTGCTAGCTGGATTGGGGTTCAAATGAACGGGGGGTTGAGATGAAGACATAGTCGTACCATTGGCTATAGGGAGCTGGGGTGAATTACTGGCAGACATATGTGACTTTACATCTCTATGAAGCAGGGAGTGGTGCTTTTGTTTACAAAGTGAACACACATGAATACTTTTACAATTCTTGTACTCGTGGGAGGTTGCCAAACAGTTCGAACAACACTTTAGTCGTTTCACTATTGACATTCTTTCATCAACATTTTTACTCAAAAAACTGGGGCATAGTCTAATAGGGTGAGCACCTTGACAAAGGAAACAACGACAAACATTTGGTGTTTGCCCAGTTTGGGTCGCAAAACTTTGAATCTGTCTATTTTCATGTGACGATTTTTTAGCAGCATTAAAATTAGGGGTATTTCGGGAACTAGCAGTTGTGGAGTTTTTGTTCGAGTTTTGAACGGGGTTTGAATGGGACTGCCTTATGTCAGAAATTGACTCGAGTGTTTTAAAATGCGCTGTTAGAAAAGCGTCCATATCATCCCATTTAGGGGAATTTTTAGAAAGTCTTTTGGACTGTTCCCAGAGACTCAGTGTGTTTTCAGGTAACTTTGTAGCACAAATATACACCAGCACTACGTGGTAAAATATTTCAGGGGTTACTTCAAGTAATGACAAATTTGTAATGCAATCGTTTATCGTTCTTTGCAAATTTTTAATAGTCGAACCTGATTCTTGTGAAAGCAGTTTAATATTTAGTAGGGTTCGCAGCTGTTCGTTTATGAGGGCATCTTTGTTCTCATATGTGTCAACCAACCTTTTCCATGCGATTTCATAGCCATCGTTGGTAAGTGGCACAGTTTGTATGGTATCATGTGCATCCTTTGCAGTTTTCTGCAATAGGTAGTACAATTTTTGTACTGGGGTTAAATGGGGGTTATTACCATACAAAGCTGAGAACATATCTCGAAATGAGGGCCAACTCTTATAGTCACCATAGAATATTGGGGTGTCGCACGGAGGTAAATTAATCATTGGCGCAGACTGCGCAATGGACCTTTCGCCCTGTGTCGATAATTTAAGTCGTTCTAGGTGACCTGTTATAAGAGATATCCCCCGGGTGTATGTGCCGTAAGACTGAAAGTACTTGGCTTTCAGTTCGATAATCTGGGGATCTTTCAACTTTTCGGCCTCTATTAATAAAGAGTCATAAGATAACCGAACAGCTTCCCATAACCGTTTGAGCTCTTCCTCATGACTACTTAAAGAACCGAGTTGGTGTTCTCCCACGGGTATACTGGCAATATATGCCTCAAAGTCTGCCATACGGTCGGCATTGCGGATAAAAGTAGTCACATCCATTCTTGATCTCAATCGATATGGAGAAATTTTCATAAAAATTATTTACAACACGCGAGTAAAAATTTAAGTCCAACGTGAGGAAAAAATCAGATTAAAAATTTGCTTTTTCTAACAGAGAAGAAACGATAACGAAACTGCGGGTAAAAATAGATAAATCTATCCAATTTAAAAAAGAGTAACAAATTCTTTCAGGCGAAATAAAATGTATAAAATAAATTTATAGAATAAAATTATATATATACTGGGTATAATAAATATATATTCAACAAAGTAAATTTTTGACACACGAATTCCTTGTTCAATACAATGAGTAAATATCACGTACAATATATATGTGTATATATATATAAAATCGGGTTAAATTTGTGATATTAGGAAATAAAATCGGGTTAAGTTTCACTTAATAAGGAATTCCGTAAGTGTAAAAAGAACTTCGTTAAATTAAAAAACAGAAAAAATCTTTTAAAAACACTTGTGCTGCTGCAAAATATTAACGGGTACCCACTATGGGTAAATCGAATATTATATATTCACTAATAAATTATTCGTTTATAGCGATTAAAAAATTTATTTAATTAATTACTTAAATTTTTAGGGCAAAAAAAAATTAATAAAAAAGTAAAAATTCACTTTTCACAATTAATTAAATAGTAACCGGGTTTTCGCACGAATAAAAATGTGCAGCACTAGTGTACGTTGTGTGTGTGTGACCATATAATGAAAAGCAAAAGAAAACCAACAAAGACACAGTAAATATTCACGGTTGTGCTTTTAATAAAAAGTACAATAGATTGCACTTACTTATTTGAAGGGTTATTTTATTTATTATCAATAGATCAGCGATTAAGTGTCAATACTTATAAACGGGGGTTCTGTGGTTCAACACTCACTTTTTAAAAAAATCAATTATTTATTTTTTATTTAAAAAATTAATTTTTTTTGTTATTATTTAAACAATTAATTATTTATTATTTAACAAATTAATAATTAATTATAAGTAAAAACACACGCGAATGAAGGGGTAAAAAATTTGTGGAGCAAAAATTTAAACACAAACACAAATTCACTGTGGTGTTTTGCCGACGGCAAATTGATTCGCGCACTTGTTGGTTCTCTTGTTTTTTATATTATCACTTTTAACTTTTTCACTTTTAACAAAATTAAAAAAAACACACAACTTACCTTCTGATTAAAGTGTTAATGGAAAATGGGGGTTGTTATTATAATGATGAGGATGATCGCAAAACGATGTTTGGGGATTGATGAAGAAAATGAAACACTGGGGATTCTGAAAATAAAAAATATTTTCTTGAAAATATTTCAAGGGGACTCGGGGGTTTAAATCCGGCTCGAAGGACCAAAATGTTTTTCTTGAAATATTTCCTCGAAAATAAAAAGACGGGGTTAATTTAATGTAAATATAAATTCAAGGGTTTATTTTCAGTTTTTTCTTTTCTTCTTTGTACGTACCGTACTTGTTGGGGGTTTTACAAACAATAACAAAAAATAAATCAGTATACATACAGCATCAACACAAAATAACAACAATTTTAACTTAACGAAACAATTAGTATCATATGAACAATAATTAGGGGACATTTACACTATGCGCGTAAACAATGTCTGTGAATATAAATATTATGTTTGTTAAATTTTATCTCGATATACCGTTTTTGCCGGACGATAAGACGCACTTTTTTACTCTGAAAATTTGACCTAAAATCAGGGTGTGTCTTGTGGTCCGATTCGTCTTATCATCTAAACCAACTTATTCCAAACTTATTTCTAAAAATTTATAGATAAAATTTTTGGGTGCGTCTTTTGGTCCGATGCGTCTTATCGTCCGGCAAATACGGTAAATACTTTTAAAAGATTTATGGAGCTTAACTTGAATTACGGAGAGGGTCTTATATGGGAGCTTCGAATAATTATGGACCGAACATTATTGAATTAGGTGTCGTTATTTCTGTATATAAGAAACTTATTTGTGTCAAATTTCATTTGGATACCAAAATTTTTAAGAAATTTATGCTCTTCAAAGTGATTTTCGAAAGTGAGCCTTATATGGGAGCTATGAGTAATTATGGACCGATCTGCACAAAATCTGTAGATGTGATTTGGCTTCATTTACCATTCATTTGTTTTGAAATTTGTTTGGAAACTTGTATAAATCAAACATTTATGATCGTTAAACCCCAATTTCGGTAGGACATTTGTATGGGGGCCAGGTGAAATAATGGAGCGATTTTTACCAGTTTCAATCCCATCCATCCTTGCGCCGAAAAAATATCATGTACCAAATTTTATCGAAATATCTTTAAAATGGCGACCTGAACTCTGCGCACAAGCTTTACATGGACAGCCAGACGGACGGACATCGTTAAATCGACTCAGAAAGTGATTCTGAGTCGATCGGTATTCTATAAGGTGGGTGTTGGACCAATATATCTGGGCGTTACAAACATCAGCACAAATCCAAAATACCCTCCCCACTATGGTGGTGTAGGGTATAATGAATAACTATTTGCGGAACTTGTGCAGTGTTTTAGACAACGCAGAGGAAATAATTTAATATACATAATTATTTTGTACATCCCATTATCAAACTAACTTAAAATTAGAGCACTCTTTGAAAACAATGGGCCATAACCATAGACAAATACTAAAGTCGATTCTTTTTAAAAACAACTTTAAACTTAAAACCTACTTTTAATTATTTTTTTAAACCGACTTTAACTGGGTGCCACCTCATATGTAGAAAATTATTTCGTACAAACTGTAAAGAAAAATAAGCAAGTGGCAGCTTCAAACAGCTATGGTTATGGCCTAATATTAATAAAAAGTTTTTCAGAATCGATTTCGAAACAAAACAGATATCCATTTGAGCCAAAATATCTATGAATCTGCGGCAGGGATTATGGTAACGGTCATTTTTAGTCATACGTCTATGTAAACTACTGCATATTAATATTTGAATTAAAATATGTATTTCGATTGCTGTTTAAATGATGAAACACATTTTTATTCATAAGAATACATATTTCAAACACGTACATATATGTAGATGATAATGATTGATATACAATGCATTCATTCATATTGTATGCATGAATGTGTGAAAACTGTATGGTTTTGCACAACTCAGCCTCGCTGACATACATTTTGATGGAAAACATCGCACTTTTTGCAACACAAATACGTATGTACATATGTACATGCATTCGTATCTTTTTCTACACTCATACATAAAATATTCATACACTGTATGTACACTGAGTTTGTACATTTACTCACTTACAATTACCTACAAATAAATAGACTCTTTTATACACAAAACTTTCCACTTGGTTGCGTATTTAACATATGTACATAAATACATACTCGTATGTATGAGTAAAGTTATTCAATGTGTGTGTGCACAATCGTCTATTTGTTGGATTGTATGTAGCAAGCAATTGAAATTGTGAATTTGTGACTCACGTCGCATTACAAATTCAATTACATGCTTAGGTTCATTTTCAATAAAGCAAATTTTCTTCTTTTCTCCCATTTTTTTTTTTTATATTTTATTTTGTCAGTTTACAATTGTAAAAAGTACAAAAATTAATAGCAAAAGGAAATATTATATTTTGTGAAAATAATCTAAAATTTAATGATAAAATAACAAAATGCCACATCAATTTAAATAGGAGTCTCAAAACAGTTGCGAACATATAAATGGATTTGAAAGCCTATTAAGGATCTGATTTACGTACTCGTATCTATATTAAGCTGGTTTTTTAAACTTTATTACAATTTTGAGGAGTAGGGTCCGATAAGTGTGTCACTTTGTTTGTTTAAAACAAAAGAGTAATGTTAAATAATTGAGTCAAATCGGATAATGTAACATCGGCTATGAAGTTTAGAAATGCGAATTTTAAGGGGGATATTCGATTTTTCAGTTTTTTCTAATGGAATTATGATCTTGAAAAATTCGAATAGAAATTATCCGATCAATTTATGGCCTAGGACCAGTGTTGCCACTTTATGTGTCATTTCACATATTTTGCGTATTTTGGTTTTTATTTACTGATTTTTATTTTAAACTGAATTTTGGAATTACAACTTAATAAAAGTATAAACTTAAAAAGTGCGTTAATGTTTTGTATCCCTTTATTACAAGATCTTCTATTACACATATGGATCTAATGTATATGAAAGAATGATTAAAGTTTTTTATATGGAACTTCTACATTTATGTGATACCAGCCAGCAACATCTATAATAGCATTTATAGGAAGCTATAATAGCTTATGGTAGACAATATCGTTTGAGAGACCTTAATAATAGATCAAACTAGGAATGTCATCGATTTTGCTAACAAACAAGAAACCAATATATCTTATATTACATATTACCATATTTTCATTAGGGATTTTTAAAAACTACACGTGGAAAAGGAATCATCCTTAGTAATTTTTAACATAAATTTTAATAACATTAAGTTCCTTTTTGCATGTAGTTTCTTTTTAGATACAAAATACAAGTTCAGTCGTTTTCAGTACAACTTTTATTAAAGTTGAAAAATATACAAAATGTAAGAAATTTTGATTTTGAATATGTTTGAAAAATTTGTTTAATACCTATACATAAAGCAAATTGGACACTATGGCTTGTGGTTAACACGTTGAGTGCCGTGTGCACCGCCGGCAGTACACATTTGACTTTGATTAGAGTGCCGTGTGTACTGTCGGCTGTCACACATAATAACGGTACAATTAACACACATATAAAAAAAATGATTTTATCTCAAAAATATTAATTGACACCCCTTTTTTATATATTGGCACTTTACAAATATATTTTTATTCTGCATGACGGCACTCAACGTGTTAAGTAATATCGTAAACCATCGACATACATATGTATGTAAGTATGTACAATTGAATTGGACTAAATCAGCACACAAATATTATCGCATAAAATCATTATTGCATAGATATCCACGAGTATGTCTTGAATATGTCTATAATATGTCTTTGATCCCTGACTGTATTTATAATGTGTGATGGGTGATCTCAGTATTTTCGCTATGATATGCCTCAATATTCTTCCAATGCCCGTAACTTTAACGAATATATATCTATCAGTGCATATATACCAACCGTATTAATAAAAATTGGTAACTTTAACACGCCGGTAGCCTTGCCGACTAGATAAACAACAGTGTATTTTACACCAAGGATTGTAGCGGGTTAATCGTCAGGCAAGCATTTTTTTCTCAAATTGTCAAATAATTTTAAAAACAATTACAGAAAATATGAATTCAGAACTTCTAGAACTAAGAACTTTGAGAAATATCATAAAACAAAATTCCCAAAGGTTAACACACAAATTCAGGGAAAGAATTGACCATTTTAAAATTTCGAATGAATTGGAATTTATAAGAAGATTTTGCCTTTCAAAGGAAAGTGCATCAACTGTTTTTCCCCCTCCAAGAAATTAGCACTTCTTTTGGCACCTTTTCCAAACATTTCTGGACAAAACTAAAAAAGTCGTTGCAAATAATTGATGTAACTCTAAACGTCAAACACCAATGTTACCACATTTTTCACCGAATACAGTCGGTAGTTACACGGGCATGAATCGTAAGTAAGATATCAGCCATGCATAATTTAAAATACTTATGCTGGCAACACTGTTCATTTCAGTCTAACTATGACAGACAAGTTATAGTGTGTTGCAAATAACAAAAACTGTGTACCTATATTTCATATATGTATGTACTTATGTATAAATGTCCATGGCTAATTACTTGAGCAAAATCTCCAAACGTCAAATAAAATTTGCAACCTCTAAATGTTTAGAATTTCATTGCAGGACGACAATTTTAATTCGGAACAAGAAATAAAAAATCCATTTCAAAACCAATTATTTGAAGATATATAAAAATGTACTACATAAAATTCACTACATAAAATTGGATTTTCGATATTTCACGCTGTTATTTTCTACGCAGCACCGGTTTGGTCGACCAGTGCTAACTGTCATTTAAACAAGTTACAAATATCTCAGAATAAATTATTAAAACTAATATACAACCTCCCTTGGTTTTATTCTACAGCTCGACTACACTCACTTGCGGATATAGAATTAGTTAAAGATAAACTTACAATACTAAATGAAAATTTCATTACCAGGTGCCTACACTCTACTTATAATCATATTAATGAGCTAGCTCATCTTACGTAGCTAAGATTTAGAATAAGTGTTTTTAAAAAAATTAACAAAAATAAAAAAAAACAAAAAAATATAAAATATATAAAAAAATATAGGTTCAAATAGGTTTTTGCTAAATTTTTACCTCCTATATAATATTGTCATGTTATATATAAAATTATTAATCGAAATATATTATAATTAGGTAGAAAAAGATATTAATCTTGAAAATTGGATTTACTGTAATCATGCTATTTTTCAGAGTACAACTGTAATTGAACATAAATAAGTATTTTAATGTAATATTCAAACCCGTATGTGTATATGCATGTATGTATGTATATGTATGAATAAATGCAAATTGTTTGTTTTGGTAAATTGTTTAAATTGAGTTCTCAAACTCTTCTTTATTTTCTTCTCCTTAAGAACTCCCACCAGATTCTAAATTTGATAAGAGAAGGAGGAAAAAGACAAACATAAATACTTGCACAAATAGATGATATCACTGTCAACCATTATTCAATCAATTTATTATTCACATACGAGTTTAACAATAAATAGATAGATAAAATACTTGATAACGATCATCATCATACGAGTACATGTTTGCATTTACTGAGGTCATGCATTTATTACGGTCGATTATTGTTTGTTCTTTGATTTTTGATTGACAAAATTAATTTCATAACTTCAAAAATAAATACATATGTATGTAAATATGCCCCAAGTCTTTCAACTTTGCTAGTTTTTGTTATCAGATATGTAATATGCGGTTATGCCGAACTATAAATAACCCTCATCTTAACATGTACTTAAATAAAATTGTGATAAGCCCAGTTCATGAACAACTGGTTTTCTGGAAAAAATCACTACACTTAAAGAAAAAGCTCATTCCAGACATGAATTTCTTTTTTGGATTAATAAAATATTTCATTGGGAGTAAGCGCTTCATTGGATTAATGATGAATGTTTCATTAACTAAATGAAATTTCATTTCAGCTCAATTATGAAATTATTTCACTGTTCTAATAAAACTAATCATTAATCTAATAAATATATTTTATTATTGCAGAGAAACAGTTTGATTGGACCAATTATGTTACTTCATTAATTACTTGTAATTGCTACGTTCCGGTCAACTGTAAAAAGTTATTGAAAGAAGTAAAGGTCGAGGAAACACTGAAACTGTAAAACATACCACGGTCTCTAACTGCTAATAAGGTGCGCAAAATAGTCAAAGACAAAAACATTTCTAAGACACGCGGTGACCCAGTAGGCGTGAGACGGTTGAATGACCTTGGACCTTGTGCATAGAAGAGTGTCTAAAAAATGTTAGAATCAAGAATATCCTTAATGATATGATGACATATACGTGGACAAATAAAGATCACACATTATCGCTAAAGAAGAAGAACCATGTTCTGGTAGATGAACTATTTTTGTGCAACAATATAACTGTGATAGAAAAGAAAAGACTGAAGAATGACCTAGAATATATGGCCTTCCTAAAATCCTCTTAGACCAGTCTGTGCATCAGTTAATTCACCGTCCAGCGAACTATGTAAATTACTGACAAATGTTTTGCAATTTAGAAATAAGATAAAAAACAGTGAGATAGATACGGACGAAAAATTAGTATACATCCAATGCAAAGTACTGGCGATGGGTTCACCGGCATCACCTATAGTGGCAGATATAGTGATGGAGGAACTCCTTGGAACATGTATGAAGAATCTGGATGAAAAACCTAAATTATTGACGAAATATGTGGACGACCTATTTGGAATTATAAAGATAAGTGCAATAAAAAAGACCTCAGAACATCTGAACACATTTCACAAAAACATTAAATTTACAATGGATGAGGAGGTAAATGGAAAACTCCCATACTTAGATACCCTGGTCAAAAGAAGCGGAAATAGAATTAAAATAGACTGGTACCAAAAACCGACGGCTTCAGGGAGCCATTCTTGTTAATTAAAGAAGATTATAATGAATACGGCCAACAATCTGATTAACAGGATTTTTTCCATTAGCGATGAGTCATTTCATTCTCACAATAAAGAAAAAATTAAATGTATTCTTAAAAGAAACTCTTTCTCTGAAAATATAATAAATCCTTTAATTGAAAACTATGGAAAAACCCCACCTAGGGAACATAAAGAGGAAAAGAAAATATATAAATCAATGACGTATGTACCACTTATCGCAGAAAGAATAAAGAATTCTGAAATTTATAATAAGCACAAATTTATGATTGCACACACATCTACGAATACAATAAAACAACTTTTCTCAAACACCAAATGTAAACTTGACAAATTAGACAACAATAACGTAATATATAAGATTAGTTGCACAGGAAATGACCGGGACATATGTCGGTACTACAAAAAATACAATAAAAAATAAGGACATAAATCAGATTTTAAAAACATTAATAAAACATCAACACAAAAAACTGCACTCACATCCCATTGTGCAGAGAGACACCAAACCTGGAAAATGTGGAGATATTACAAAGAGAGGATAAATATAATAAACGGTATACTTTGGTGATGCTACGTATAATTAACATACCAAAGGAGAAGAGAATGAAATATAAAACAGACACAAAAAACTGCGCCAATAGCTATAGACACATAATAAAAAATAAAAGTAAATAGTTAAGTTAGTTCATTATTGAATGTGGGGACAATAATACGTCTCTTAGAAATATAATTGTAACTCATTGAAAGTGTTTTGTTTTCCCTTTTGTTCTTTTTTGTTGCTATGTTTTTGTTTTTATTATTTTTATTTAAAACACAGTCGTTTTTAATATTTTTCGTACATTTGTGTTTTTTCTTTTCCTTTATTGTTACTATAACCTTGATAATGATATCCGAAGGATATCACAATATTGGAAGAAATAATTTAATAAATAATATATAAATTTTTTACAAATAATTGGCCTCGAGCTCGAAAAAACTTTTTATTTTATCAAAAAAAAAAAAAAATAATAAAAAAAAAGGTCGTAGAAATCAAAATTTAATTTAATTAAAGAGATTTTATGTTAAGATAAAACTTAAGACTATGTAATTCGTTGATATGTGCATATTCAGATAATTGACAACTGAGATCGTAATTGTTTTCATTTATTTTTTGGTGGAGATTTTTCCATTCATTAGGAAATCTAAGTCTGAAATTAATTTCACTATTTGGTGTGTATTGTATTCCTCGAATGTCCGTCACTTTGGGATCGTCTTTTCTACGGCCAAGGCGTATATTTTTACAAAATTGTACATTTTTTAAAAAATTAATGATCCAAATAAGTAACATCATGACGATTAATGTCATGACTGTCAATGGTGTTGATACTCAAAACAACGAGAGTGTAGCCAATGAGAAATAATATTATGTCAATTGGTTGTAGTGCTGGCAAAGTATTGAGTTTTTACTTTTATATGTATGCTGTCACTTTTTCTCTATCGTGAAAAAAGTTTCCGCACCGAACGGGTTAAAGTTTTGTTCTTATTTACATATTTATTTTTTTCCATTAAAACAGTTACTCTTGCTATTGTCTTAAATATCTAAATAGGCCGTGAAATTCTTGTTATTACAAATGTGAAATTTCGCTAATTATTTCTGTTGGTTCCTAAAATGAAGTATAAAAAAGTAAAATATCTGTTATAAAAAACTCAAAAATCTGGTCAAAGAATTTTACAAAAAATAAGGATGGTGTTGAAAAATGTAAAAAAATACAAAAAGTCGAAATAAAAGAGGAAATTATTATCGGAAGATTTATAAATATAAAGAGGAAAGGTATGTTAAAATGTCTAAGGAGTTACATAATTTGTAGACCAAGCTAAATATAAGAACCATGCGCGTGGATCTTATAAAAAGAAATTTGGTTTGGTGGTCATTGCTTCCACGAGAATGATTTTGAAGCATTAAGTAAATCTTTAAAAAACTTCACGAAGGCTAACGAATGCTTCTTAAGGCATTGGGTAATAGAACGGTCTAAAATTAAAAATCATCAGCGAAGCAACATATGCCCCGAGCGTGCGATTAAAGTGATACAGGATACATATCCACAGTGTAAAACCATATGCACATTAAACTTAAAGTTTATATCTAATAATTCCTAGTATTTTTGTACAATAATGAAAAATCTTAATTTTTAAAAAATAAAAATTTAAAGCACTTCAGAAATCGCTTTCGGTGCGGAAACTTTTTTCACTGAATCAACCTATGAAACAGTTTTTTATTATCAGAACAACATTCACCACATGGTACTGGAGTGGTATTTTGCACTCAAAAAAAAGTTATAACCCTAATATTTATTCTGGATCCTTATAGATAGCGGAGTCGATTAAGCCATGTCCGTCTGTCTGTCTGTTGAAATCAGTTTTTTGAAATCCTTAGATATATTCGTGATCCAAATCTTCAATAATTCTGTCAGAAGTGCTTTCGAGAAGTTTGCTAATCGATCTAGGTCAACCAGAGTTATGGATCAATATGTGAGACCACCTCCATAAAAATTTGATATTTTTTGTCCATTTTATTGCGATATTTTAAAATATATTGCAGATAATACCATGAAATTTTGTATACATTGTTTGTATGATAAAAGAAGAAAGTATGCGGATAATAGTAAGAATCGGTCCATGATTTCTTATAGCCCCCATACAAATATATATATTCCCGAAATATGGCTTAATGATCAAGGATCATGTTCTCACACTGAAACCTTGGGAAGATGAATTATGCAAGTATGCAAACAAATTTCACCAAAAATAAGTAATAAATGATGCTGAATCACATCTACAAATTTCCTGAAGATCGGTCCATAATTAGTCGTAGCTCCCATATAAGGCCCACTTCCGAAAATCACTTTAACCATCAAAAATTCCTTAAGAATGTTGGTAATCAAATAAAATTAGACACAAATAATATACATAAATGATGACACCTAATTTTATAATGTTCGGTCCATAATTAGTCGAAACTCCCATATAAGTCCCTCCCCGTAATCAACTTTAAACTCCATAAATCTTTTAAAAGTATTTGTATCGAGATAAAATTTAACAAACATAATATTTATATTCACATACATCATGACACTAAATTTTTGGATAATCGATCCATAATATGTCATATCTCCCATATAACGCACATTTCTGAAAAACTGTTTTATACATATACTGGGTGTATGGTATTATATGGTCCGGGTTGACCGACTATACTTTCTTACTTGTTTTAATTGTTTCTATATTCTTCCTGTGGAATTCCCTATCACTTATTGTTAATATTCTTTCTATAAGATTTGCAGCTGTATAATTAATAATTCTTTTAGAATGTTTTGAATAATAATTAATGATCCCTCCCGGGAATGTAGGTTTTTGATACCAATCTGCTAATAATTCATTACCTCTCCTTATTATTGAAGTGTCTAAATAAGGAAATATAGAATTATATTCGTTTTCTGTAGTATATTTAATGTTAGGATGAAATGAGTTAAATATCGTCAATATATGTACATATATTCTATCTGACTTTCTGAAAGTATAAAAAACAAATCATGTACGTATTAATTTATAATTTTTGGTTTTATAGTCAATTTTTCAATACAAGTGTCAAGTAGTTTTTCCATGACAATATCAGCAATAATTGAAGAAACTGGTGATCCCATTGGAAGACCTATTTTCTGTTCATATATATTGTTATAATATTGAAAATATCTGCATATTATTTTATAAAAGCCTTGATATCCTTTTCACCTGTACTTCATTACCTTCTTCAAAATGAAACATAATCAGAAAAAACAAGATTGTGTTCGTTTTGGCATGCATTCTCCCAATATGGAAACAAGTTTCATTAAAGGTAATTTGTTTTGTGTAAATAATGTATTTTTAAATAGAAAAAACTCGTTTTGAAAAACATACGTCCTATATATAATTTGAAAATTACCAATTGAATAATTTGATGGAGAATAATTGAATAAAATAATAAAAATATTTGTTTACATTAATTATTTTTTTCAGGTTTGGTTTGTATATTTCCTTTTTCCTAAGCTCTAATTAAAACACAAGCTGGTTTTCTTATACTTTATTAATAAAAAGCGCTTGTGGATTTATTGAGTTCAAACTTATAACGTTGCACTTGTTAGCAGTTATAAAGAAAGAATTGTTGACACCATGTCTAGCAAATTTTGCTACGCCATGGGAACAGTAGCAGGTTGCAAAATTGGGGATCCAATTACGGTTACGGTTTTCCAGGAAATGAATGAGGTAATGTCGGGTGATAATCTTTTTAAACACTCTTAGAATTTTTATTTATACTAAACCTAAATGCTTCTTTAAGGTGAATTAAATGAGTTCATGATGGAATAAAAAGAGAGATTAAGAGAAAATTTGTCAAATTATTATTTAAAATAAAATCTGTTGAGCACGGTTCAACATTTCATAATTTTTACCCCTTATGCTTATAAAAATTAAAATATTAGCTCAGAAAAAACTGATTTTGAATGTAATGTGGAATATTTTGACGATATTGAGGACTTTATTTAAAAATTGCAATTATTCGAAGAAATTTCTAATAACTTGGATACCCTAGTAATAAGGCATGTTTCCGTATTATTAAATAAATAGTATTATGAACTTAATTTATTATACATTTATTTAAATGCTTCATACATCATACGTGAACTTGGATCACGCAGACGTTTAAATAAAGATAAACTAAAACGATATATTCATTACTATTATGCGTGGGTTTTTTATTTTAACAATTCTCACACCATCTGAACCAGTATTAACCAGAATAAGAACCGCATAAAAAACGTAACAGAAATGATATACAGTGAAATCTCCCTTAACGGACACTTCTAATAAGCGGACACCCTCATTAACCCTTTCATGCCCACTTTTTTCTAGGTGGTGTTAAAAATATGAAACCTTGTTATACCCTTCACCATCGTGAGAAGGGTATATATAAGTTTGTCATTCCGTGTGAAATTTCCACAATATAATTTTCCGACCCTATAAGGTATATATATTCTGGATCCTTATAGATAGCGAAGTCGATTAAGCCATGTCCGTCTGTCTGTCTGTCTGTCTGTCTGTCTGTCTGTCTGGATGTTGAAATCAGTTTTTTGAAGTCCCAAGATATGTTCGGGATCCAAACCTTCAATAATTCTGTCAGAAGTGCTTTCGAGAAGTTTGCTATTTAAAATCAGCAAAATCGGTTTAGGTCAACCAGAGTTATGAACCAATATGTGAGACCACCTCTATAAAAATTTGAGATTTTTCGTCCATTTTATTGCAATATTTTGAAATATATTGCAGATAATACCATGAAATTTTGTATACGTTGTTTATACTATAAAAGAAGAAAGTGTGCGGAAAATAGTAAGAATCGGTCCATGATTTCTCATAGCCCCCATACAAATATATATATTCCCGAAATATGGCTTAATGATAAATAAATGCCTATAAAATTGGAATATCAAGACAAAATTCAGCAAAAATAAGTTTTATACAAAAAGAAATCTCAAAACGAAATTTTTTTTTAGTTCGGTCCATGTTTGACCATAGACCCCATATAAAGTCCACTTCCAAAATTCACTTAAATACGTATAAAACAGATATAAACAATAGTAAACGGCTAAAATTTGACATAAATACTCCTTCTAGGCAAATAAATTGTTGTACTAAATTTTATGGTGGTCGGCCCAAAATTGGTCATAGCTCCCATACAAGGACCACATTTGAAAAAGACATTTTTCCCTATATATATTGTATAAATATCGGTACCGACTCAAAACGTTGCACATATCATTTGCATATATACAAAAATCATCCCACAAAATTTTGTGAATTTCGGTCTATTTTTAACCGTATGCCCCATATAAAGCACTCTTCCGAAAATCACTTTAATACTCATAAATCGCTTATAAATAAGGGTACCAATCCAAAATTTTACACGGATCATTTACATACATGCCTAAATCTAACTGCTGGATTTTGAGAATATCGGTCCATTTTTGACTATATCCCCCACATAAGGTCCACTACCGAAATCCACGTTAATACTAATATATATCTTAAATATACCGTTATTACGTTGAAATTCTACGTGAAATATCCCCATATGCATGAAAATAACTGTTCCAAATTTTAAGAAGATCGGCCCATAATTTGTCATACCTGCCATATAGAAGCATTTCCAAAAAACAAATAAATTCGGGTCAAAAAATATTCTTTTCGGATTTAACCCATATTCGGTCGATATTTTATAATCATGATATATATCGTTGGAAAGGTATTTTTAATACCTTTTATTAAATGTATTACAAATTATCAGACACCCAGTAGTTCCCGAGATATAGGCCTATATATTTTCAACTTTAAGGGCCCGCCCCCTCGAAAATAGGCGTGGCCGCCAAAAAAAAATTTTTTTGCTGGTATCTCTTCTAAAATCCCTATTTGTTTTTTTTTTTTAACAAAATCACTAAAACCGAATTGTACCCCTTTTTATACCCTTCACCATCGTGAGAAGGGTATATATAAGTTTGTCATTCCGTGTGTAATTTCCACAAAAAAATTTTCCGACCCTATAAAGTATATATATTCTGGATCCTTATAGATAGCGAAGTCGATTAAGCCATGTCCGTCTGTCTGTCTGTCTGTCTGTCTGTCTGTCTGTCCGTCTGTCTGTCTGTCTGTCTGTCTGTCTGTCTGTCTGTCTGTCTGTCTGTCTGTCTGTTGAAATCAGTTTTTTGAAGTCCCCAGATATACTCGGGATCCAAACCTTCAATAATTCTGTCAGAAGTGCTTTCGAGAAGTTTGCTATTTAAAATCAGCAAAATCGGTTTAGGTTAACCAGAGTTATGAACCTATATGTGAGACCACCTCCATAAAAATTTGATATTTTTCATCCATTTTATTGCAATATTTTGAAAACTATTGCAGATAATACCATGAAATTTTGTATACGTTGTTTGTACTATAAAAGAAGAAAGTGTGCGGAAAATAGTAAGAATCGGTCCATGATTTCTTATAGCCCCCATACAAATATATATATTCCCGAAATATGGCTTAATGATAAATAAATGCCTATAAAATTGGAATATCAAGACAAAATTCAGCAAAAATAAGTTTTGTACAAAAAGAAATCGCAAAACGAAATTTTTTTTAATTCGGTCCATGTTTGACCATAGACCCCATATAAAGTCCACTTCCAAAATTCACTTAAATACGTATAAAAGAGATATAAATAATGTTAAACGGCTAAAATTTGACAGAAATACTCTTTATAGGCAAATAAATTGTTGTACTAAATTTTATGGTGGTCGGCCCAGAATTGGTCATAGCCCCCATACAAAAATCTTCCCGAAATATGGCTTAATGATAAATAAATGCCTATAAAATTGGAATATAAAGACAAAATTCAGCAAAAATAAGTTTTATACAAAAAGAAATCTCAAAACGAAATTTTTTTTAATTCGGTCCATGTTTGACCATAGACCCCATATAAAGTCCACTTCCAAAATTCACTTAAATACGTATAAAACAGATATAAATAATGTTAAACGGCTAAAATTTGACATAAATACTCTTTATAGGCAAATAAATTGCTGTACTAAATTTTATGGTCGTCGGCCCAGAACTGGTCATAGCTCCCATACAAGGACCACATCTGAAAAAGAGATTTTTCCCTATATATATTGTATAAATATCGGTACCGACTCAAAACTTTGCACAGATCATTTTAATATATACAAAAATCATCCCACAAAATTTTGTGAATTTCGGTCTATTTTTAACCGTATGCCCCATATAAGGCCCTCTTCCGAAAATCACTTTAATACTCATAAATCGCTTATAAATAAGGGTACCAATCCAAAATTTTACACGGATCATTTATATACATGCCTAAATCTAACTGCTGGATTTTGAGAATATCGGTCCATATTTGACTATATCCCCCACATAAGGTCCACTCTCGAAATCCACGTTAATACTAATATATATGTATATATAGCGTTATTATGTTGAAATTCGACGTGAAATATCCTGATATGCATGAAAATAACTGTTCCAAAATTTAAGAAGATCGGCCCATAATTTGTCATAGCTGCCATATAAGAACCATTTCCAAAAAACAAATAAATTCGGGTCAAAAAATATTCTTTTCGGATTTAACCCATATTCGGTCCACATTTTATAATCATGATATATATCGTTGGAAAGGTATTTTTAATACCTTTTATTTAGTGTATTACAAATTATCAAGCACCCAGTAGTTCCCGAGATATAGGCCTATATATTTTCAACTTTACGGGCCCGCCCCCTCGAAAATAGACGTGACCGCCAACAAATTTTTTTTTCCTGGTATCTCCTCTAAAAGCCCTATTTCATTTTGTTTTTTTTTTTTTTTTTTTTTTTGAGCAAAATCACTAAAACCGAATTGTACCCCTTTTTTATACTCTGTTTGTTAAATTACACTGAAGATTATTAGGAACATCAGACAGACTCTGTAAATTATGGTAAGAATTGATAATTAAATCAATTAAAATGGTAAAAATTAGACAACATTTCAAAATATTTAACATAAATTATGTTGGTCGTAAAATTGTCTTTCAAACAATATATCAAATACTAATAGATAAAATTTGCACTAAGACTGAATAGAAAACACAAAATTAGGATATTCTAGTCTAGTGTAGTTTCTGTATTTCTTATTACGCTTAGGTGAAGGGTATTTAAGATTCGGCACAGCCGAATATAGCACTCTTACTTGTTTATACTCTGTTTGTTAAATTACACTGAAGATTATTATGAACATCAGACAGACTCTGCAAATTATGGTAAGAATTGGTAATTAAATCAATTAAAAATGGTAAAAATTAGACAACATTTCAAAATATTTAACATAAATTATGTTGGTCGTAAAATTGTCTTTCAAACAATATATCAAATACTAATAGATAAAATTTGCACTAAGACTGAATAGAAAACACAGAATTAGGATATTCTAGTCTAGTGTAGTTTCTGTATTTCTTATTACGCTTAGGTGAATACCCTTAAGATTCGGCACAGCCGAATATAGCACTCTTACTTGTTTTTCTGTTTATTTTGGGCTCACCAGGTCCTTCCAGGAAGGAGTCCACAGGAAGTTGCTTTTATGCAACAATGGGCATTAGTGGTATACAAATTTTAAAAGAAAAAAATACATTTTTTATTTTATTTTAGGAAGTAAAGCTAAATTCTTCCAATTTTATTCAGAAAACTAGCAATGATATGAATAAAACCAATTCTTATTTGTATTACTGCTTAAATGGACCTTACATATAGAGCATGTTGATAAGGGCGTTGCGGTTTTACAAAAACGGCAACGACCTTTTTCACCCCGAATATGTCATAGCGCATTGTGTTTGAAGGATCTGGTATATGTTTGCGGTTTTTTGAAGAGTTTCTTCCTATTTCAGGACATTTTTGTCAGGTCCCGGCAGCGCTCCATAAGAAAAGCATTACAGTCGCTTTTCCTTGAACGGAGCTTCTCATGAGCGGACGCGGACATCCGCTAGTAAATTTTTTTCCCGAATTTTTCATGTCATAAAATATAAATAAGCTTGCCAAGACTCTTTTAATTTGTTCGCTTTAACAACAGGTCACGGTTTATCATATTTACTACATCACATAACACAGTTAAATGTGGGTATGTTAAATATTTTCTCTATTATATAATATTTTCAATCTAACGTTTTTTTACAATTTACGCTTCTGCTTCGGAGAGTTGACAATACTAATTCTTGCAATGTTTGTGGTGCATACGTATGGTGTAGAAACCTATTTGATCAACAGCTTGTAATATACCTATGCCATAATTTTTTGGTGTAAAACCCAATTGAATTGTTTATTTTTTTTAATAAAAACAAACAATATTAGGCACAGTTTTGTTGATTTAAATTTGTAATTTTCTCTTGGCCGGACAGTCCCCTTGTGCGGACACCTTTCAACGGTCCCTTCGGTGTCCGCTCATGGGAGATTCCACTGTACTAGTATATTGAAGTTATAGAATCAATAAAAATGAAAAAAACCTTTTGAAATTTGCCAATTTTTCTTACGAATAATAAATCGCAAAACACAGAAAATACAGAAGAGAAAACATAAACTTTAACTGAATCAGAGGGAATTGGAGGAGGAGCAGTATGTAAAATAAACAACTGTGGAAGAGAATGTTTATGAATACGTGTCAACAGCAGGTAAGAGTTGACAATTTTTTTTAAATCTACGTGCTTTTTATTATAAGATTATACGAGCGCTAACTGAGTATTTATGGATGAGTACTCGTATGATTGTATGTAAATCATTATAAAGTACGTACATATAAAAATTAAGACCAAAAAACTTATTCATTTATTTCATACTTCCGCCGTATTCTGAACTTTATAATAGTGACAAAATTATAACAAAACTAAGAATGTTTGTATGAAAATTATCAAAATATTTTATATATTTTTGTTATTCATTAATTCCAAAATACAGGGGTTCAATAATTAAATTCAATTTAGAAAAATTCTTTTAATATATATTTTTGCTATGCAAAAAATAACTCTCATACATTCGATGTTTTAAAATAAGGGATATTGGCAATTGTCGAACAAAAGGGTTAAAAATTGTTATAATAATTTGTTTTTTATTTTATAATAGAATCAAAAAATAACAAAATTTCCTCAAATGCTTCTGTAATATTGTTTCATACGATATAAATTTGATTTAACGCTCAATACATATAACTAATTTCAATCAAAAGTCATTAAATACAAATCAATCTCCGAAACGTTTCCATTAAAAAGTATTCCGAAGTTACAACAACGAACAAAAAACAATTGGTTTTTGAATTTAGTAAGATTTAGTTTGAAAATTTACATACATGTGTATGATATTTGATGTTGAAACTTGACATGACTTAAACTAACATGACAATCAAACTCTTCAATCTCATATGACAATACTACACCAAAGTCAAATTTTTAAAAGTGTAACAACACAGAAGCTGTCAAAAGTCACACAAAACTCACATTTATAACCAGTTCAATGGATAGGTCATAATTCATGGGGGCCGCGCTGTATTGCTTGGTCTTTTAGTAAATGTATGTATGTATGCGTGCATCATACATATGTGTGTATTGATAACAATTTCAGTTTCCTTTATTGACACCATGCTTTGTTAACTTCGTTTCATTGAATTTATCATACTCATCCGTTGAATACATTTCATTATTCGATTCGTTTGTAACGTTGACTGTATGATTGTGAATATGTTTGAATATACATATGTATGTATTTGTGTGTGTGTATCAGTTTTTACATTGAGAAATAAGTTTTAGCTCCTTGTTTCATTACCTTCGTTGACTGTAAAAGAAGGGCAAAAAAAAAATGCATTTTATTTACATTGAATCAATAAAAAATAGAACACAATAAAATGCCTCCGTACATACATACTAGTATATACATATGTATGTAACTACGCGATATGTTTCTTTCCACTTAAAATTTTTACATTTTATTTATTTTTTGCCGTTTCATTTTGCACCGATACGTGACACTTTTGTTGACGGAGCATCAATCGTATCCAATACAGACCTTTTGGCGCTGATAGGTGATGAAATCTACAATATTCACAAAATAGTATATAGTTTTACACAAGCTTTTCCATCCCACCCATAGGGATATTCAAAAATAATTGCTCTTCTCTGCTCATCGATAATAAAATGTATCGTTTTGATTACTATTTTGTTGTTGTTTATTGTAATACACGCAAACACACACGTATGTACACACATATTCACAATAAGTAAGACGAACATTGTGCACGAAAGTAGAGTACAAAATAATAGCGGCATTTCAAATATTTTTAATTTAAGTAATATATTTCGAAAGTTTTTAAATTTGGACAGACACTCACAATAAAGTTTATGGAATTTTCAAAAGTGTTTCATTTTCGCTCCACTGTCTAATGTCCTTGCAAAGTTGCAACTTTTTAAAATAATCAGCTTTTCAGTTAACGGTGTGGTTGTATTCAATTTTCTAATCCGTGGGTCTTGCATCGAAGTCGGCATTTTATGAATGGATTGCAGCTTTGGTCTTATGCAATGAACGCCGCACACACTACTGTGTTTTTCATTGTATGCTCGAAGGTTTTTCCTGGCAAGGCTTTGGGGAAACTCGTCTCTAGTTAGATGTTAAATCAGATTGGCAATGCTTGGAACTCCATCTTCGTCGAGTTAAAGAGGGAGCGAACCATAGACCACCACTTGATAATTCTTAAATGCAAGTTGCAGTTATTTGTGTGATTTAGTAATTTTTTCCGCTTTTTCGTACTTACCAACCATCTGATATTACGATTCAGCTGTGCAATCCTTTGGACGACAGGATTGGCACTCTGGATTTTATCACGCTCATCTTTTAATCTCACTACTTCTTCAAGGAAGTCCGACCACACTACGGATAACTGACCAGGCGAAATGACGCGAGCACCAGTTGATGTCATGGTTTCGGGAAACTTACTGCAATTCTGAAAAAGCGTGTCTAAAAATGTATTCTTCACTGTGATTTCTATCTGTTGGCGCATGGATTCATAGGAGAGTTTATATGGAGAGAAAGTGATTGTATTGTAGTGTTTCAATACGTTTTCGTCACTTTTGTTTTGTTTTGGGACAATTGTGTCATAAAGATTTTCCAACTTTTATTGTAACTTTGCTATTTACCTTTAATAACTCACACGGCACCACACTTTCGCAGTTGTTTTTTTTTACATTGAATGCGCGAATGTGTTTTTATCATTTAAATTGTTCCTACGAGTTTGTAGACAATCACAATGAAAAATAAGAAAAATTCCCTTAACAGGAGATTTTGTAAAAAATCTTTAAAAATACGAAAACATTGTTACAATAAATATTCAAGGCTAAATCTCATTAAAATCAATGGGTAATTTCCAATTCCTTGTAAATGCAGATGTTAATTTATTTATTTTAGATTTATTTTAAACTGATTTTTGTATCATTATACAATATGACATAAGATAACTATTTAATTCCAATTGCAAAAAAAGCAATCAAGTTTTTCAAACTAAACTGAAAAAGTTTGTTATTTTTTTTGCATATAAAACCTTGAAACGTGATGAAAATAGTAAAAATCGGTCCACGATTAATCATAAATCCCATAAAAGTTTCTTCATGAAATATGGCTTAATGGTGAAAAATGTTAATAAAATAGCAATATCGATGCAAAATTCAGAAAAAATAAGATTAATGTAAAAAGAAATAACAAAACTATATTATTATGGACATGTCCATATTTGATCACGGCTTATAAGTCTTCTTAAACATATCGATTTCGATACAAATTTTACACAAATAACTTTTGTGTATGTCAGCAAAATTTTATTTTATCCACCATATAAAGTTTACTTACTTACTTAAATTACTTAATTATGTATAATAAACGCACTGTGGCAGCACCTAAAATTAGTATTCAAATTTTATATTCGAATTTATGCTACCGTTGAATTTATATTTCAATGTACAACTTATTGCATCAATGTAGTTCAAAATAAAACAATGTCAAATATCTTGTAATAGATAATTTTTGTAAGGTTGTGCTAGTGCTGTAAAGCAAATACATATATAGTTCTTAATATATAAGATAGAAGAGTAAGTTTTTTCTTTATATGAATTTTAATAAAATGGAGTCACTTAATTTTCTGAAGTCATTAGAATAAAACTTGTTTTATTCTCCGCCATTGGCAATTACCGCAGCAGCATTGCTATAGCTCATATTTAAATATACGAAAATAAATGTTCAATAAAATCATTATACACTCAAAATATTTTGTAGGTAAAATTAACTGAAAATGTTATTTAAAATAAATGAACATTCATTTAAAAACCGGTCAACTCATTTTTCATTTAAATTACATGAAAGGTTCAGTTAATTTTTAATGTTAAAAAATTAACTGATCTAATCTGTAAAAATAAATGATTTTTTCTTTGTTTCTACTATTTTTACTATCGAAAAATTTACCCCAAAATCCGCAGCTATAACTGATTTTTCAGTGATTTCCGTTTTACTTAAGTAATAAAAAACTAACCACAAATTCCGTAAAATCAAAAGAATTTTCAGTTATTTAATGTATTTTAGTTATTTTATGTATTTTAACTAAAAAATTCCTTTCATTTTACGGAATTTGTGGTTAGTTTTTTGATATGTAAAATACATAAAATAACTGAAAATAACTTGAACTAATTTTCTAAGGGTCGGTCTATATGATATCATAGCTTCCGTAAAATATCTATACATATTTTATATTAAAATTCACATTGACTGTTTGAGAATTATAACATAGAATATGGAATTATTGTTATTATACTACACGCAACAATTTTTTGGTAGTTAAATTACATATATAAAATAACTGAAAATTCATTTGTTTTTACGGAATTCACAGTTTAATTTTTGATAGTATAAACAAAGGAAAAATCTTTTATTTTCACGGAAGTCGTGACTTTTTCTTTTGATAGTTAAGTCAGCTATTTTAACATTTAAAATTAAATGAACTTTTTGTTAAAATGAAATGAAAATAAGTAGATCGGTTTTTAAGTAAATTTTCAGTTATTTTAAATTACAGTTTCGTTTAATATTATATACAAAATAATTTGACGTAAACAACTGTCAATATCAAATGCAACTGAAAATCCGTATTAATGTGCACTTAGTTTTTTGAATAAATGTTAGATTCAGTTAAAAATAAATTTTCTTACAATTTTAAATGTTTATTTATTTAAAAACAACTGCACGGAATACTTCCTAAATAAACTAGAGTCCGTTACTGTAATAATATTCTGAGTGTAGATCAGGAAAAAAGTTAAATATTATTTAATGATCTATTTTTACTACGGGGTATATTGTAATACTCGTAGCTAGTGTTTCATAACTATAAACGCATGTAAAACAGCATTAACAAAATTGGAGCAAAAAATAAAGATTAAATAAATTAATTTTGTGTGAAATCTTACTTAATCTTAACAAGCTTAAATATTCTTTCTGGCATAATTCCTACTAAATTTTCTTTTAATATTTTCATCACATATGCATGTATTTATCATCATTTGTGGATAACAGTTTATATTATGAAAAAGAATACAGTCAATATTCCAGAAAAATTTAGCGGGATTATATTGGATAATTCCAAATAATGTTGTTCAATAGTCGTTTGATCTTAAAAATATAAGAATTAAACTTTAATAGCCTGGCCAACGATCTCGAACGATAACGTTCGCTTAGATAAGACTTAAGACACAAACTTCATTGTAGAATAAACAAACTTGATTGAGTAAAAAAAATAGATACGATAAAAAGTTTGTGTCTTAAGTCTTATCTAAGCGAACGTTATCGTTCGAGATCGCTGAACAGGCTATAACATAGATTTGTATGATTTGGTCTATTTTTTTGCTGAAATATTAGTTCAAAGGTATGGTCACCAGAAATCGGCAATGAATCGTTTTTTTACGATTCACAACTACTCATAACATTTTAAGTATAAGTGGTTTTAAATCATTGAAATTTAACTACTCTGAGTTACTCAAACTCACAACAACGTTGACTTATAAATGCGGGTGTATATAAGTATGACTACAACGCCGACATCGAGCTCATACGATTCCCAATATGTTTGATTCATAAACAACGGTAGCTATTTAGATTTACATCTTAAGAAAAATACTCACATACTCATAAAGTATTCAACTCAGTTAAGTCATTGAAAAAAAATTTCAGCATATTCCGTTAGGTATTTATACAAAATAAGTGAAAAAGAAATATAAAAACATACAAGTAAGTTTATAGGAAAACATATTGGGGAAAATATAAATTTTATATAATTTTTATAAGCGGACTGTAAAAATTAACGACTCTCGCATGAGTGTATGCGAGTCATACTTATTTTTTTATCGTCTACGTACATTGAGTTAAGGAGAGTCAAAATAAACAACATCATACATGAGATTAAGTCTGAATATAATGAGTACTTCAAACTTTAAAGATGAATATTGGTTTGATGATATTGAGACAAGTATGAGTACAAATTATAAATCATGATTCAAGTATACTCACTTTTTCAGTACTCATAACTGATCTCTGATGGTCACATACAACAAATGTTTACTAAAACAAGCGTAAATACATTTTCTAGCTAAAAAATAAAACTAAATTTTTTTGTATGAGTTGTTCTAAATTTTTTTTATTTAGTTTTTATTTACAATCTATTTTACAATATTTAGTAAATTTAATCAATTAAAGGAATACATTACATGAGTTATTAAACTTCAAAAAGCTTAATAAACTATTTACATACATACTATTTTTAAAATAATAAGTTTTTTAATATTAAACATTTTATATACAAACTTTTTATTTTCTATATTGGAGATCTAATACGTGTAACCTATTCAGTCTTCTAACTTTATCTGTTTCATCTAACAAGGAAATTGCTAATGTGTTACAGTGATTACTAAGTCGATTGATGTATTGAGTGCTGAATTTATTTATTTCATTCAAAACAAAAGGTGTCTGAAGATCTCTATGAATTTGTTTGTTGGTCAGAAACCATGGAGCATCTACTATTCGTCTTAAAGTTTTTTTTATTGATATCTTTGCAATATCTCGACGTTTGAGTGACTGGCCGTTCCCCACAGCTCAATGCCATAGGTCCACACCGGTTTCAAAATAGCTTTGTATAACTTGATTTTGTTTTCAAGGCTAAGTTGTGACTTTGGTCCTAGTAACCAATACATTTTTTTAGTCTTGATATTTAGATGTTCCTTTTTAGCTTTAATATGGTTTTTCCATGTAAGTCGTTTGTCGAGATACATTCCTAAATATTTGACACAATTTGTGTTGGGTACTTGTAAGCCATTTAAATACAATGGGTGACACTCTTCTCTTCGCAAAGTAAATGTGACATGATCTGACTTTTCTGTATTTGTTTCAATTTTCCATTTGTGGAACCATTGTTGTAAAACATTTAATTCTCGTTGAACTATAGATGATGTTTCAACTGGTGATTTGTTTGCTGATATTATAGCCGTATCATCTGCGTACGTTGCTAGAGTAACATTGTCTTTTGTTGGCATATCTGGGGGGTTACTCTCTATTGCGATGCAAAAGCAAATGCGATGCGATAACCATACAAAATGTACGCTTATCCCATCGCATTTGCTTTCGCATCGCAATAGAGAGTAACCCCCCTGAAATATAAATAGTATATAATATGGGTTCTAAAACACTGCCCTGTGGTACGCCTGAGTATATTTGATGTGTGCTTGATTTTTCGTCGTCAACCTTTACATAAAACGTTCTCTCATTTAAATAGGATTTTAGTATGGAATAAAATGGAGCTGGTAAAATATGTTTAAGTTTATATAACAGGCCTTCGTGCCATACTCTATCAAATGCTTGCTTTATATCTAAAAATACCGCTGAAAAATATATTTTTCTTTCAAATGAATCCGTTATAACTTTGATAATTCGATGACATTGCTCCGGTGTTCCATGTTTTTGACGAAAACCAAATTGATGGTCAGGTATTATTTTTTGTGTTTCTAAAATCGGTAGTAATCTAGATGCAAATAATTTTTCAAATATCTTTGAAAAAGTTGTTCTAAATAAAACGCTTACTTACCATTCAATAATTCGATTTAAGTTATCTTAGGTACTGATTTAAGATAATTATCATCCCACCTCTGTAAATTAAATTACTTATTGTCATCTTATTGACAGGTGTAATAATAAAGGGAAGTTCAAAAAAAAAAAAAAAAAAAAAAAAAAAAAAAAACGCGGGTTTGAAATAGATAAAAGAATTTCAATATATTTTACTTAGTGGTTACGTATTTTTCGTTAAATATTTTCTATGTGTGACCGCACCTTAAGTTGCTTTAAGTTTTCTCAAAAATGTTGTAATTTGCAACCAGCGAATTCTCCCTACTTCTAGAGAATGCTATCAAAAGATATCTACAGACTTTCTTATAAAACGACTTTTATAGAAAATCTACATCTCTCTAGTACTTATGGAAATCATTGGATCCATCATTAATAAATACATATATTTTCATCAAAATATGTCACATTAATCTACAAGAAGTAAGAGCTTATATTCGGCTGTGTGTGATCTATGAATACTTGAAACTAATTTGTATCGATAATGATATTTATGGGTTTATTTAATTTTCGGATTAATTACCTTGGATCTATCACCTATAACGATGCAATCGTCATAAAATACTGTACCATAATTTCTGTGCATTCGAGGCTTATTTTTGTCGAATTTCAACACAATAACGGCTTTTAAAAGTATTTTATGAGTATTCCAGTTATTCTCGGAAGTGGATCTTATATATGGCAGCTATGGCCAAATGTTTGCTAATCTTCATAACCGATCTTTGTAAAATTTCGGTTCGATTTGAGTGTTTATTTAGCTTATCTGTAGAAAACAGAAAATAAAATACTTTTAAAAGCCGTTATTGTGTTGAAATTCGACAAAAATAAGCCTCGAATGCTTAATGAGTTTTTTGGAAGTTGAATATGAACTAAAGCATCGGTACTGCTTGGACACTGCAAAAGCAAATCTTTTATTCAAGTTTCATTGGTTTGCATTAAATGAACTTTATAGTATAAAGTTTATACACATGTATGTATTTAATTATTTTGTAACTTGTTTGTTCTGATTGCTAAAAACAGTGTTATTTATTTTTTCTGGTCCATTGTGAAGTATATATTTATGTACATATACATACATATGTTTCATTTTTGTAATTAATGATATTTTAATGATTTTGTGTCTAGGCCTTTATTACCAAAACCGCATTAACAAATAAAAAATATTGTAGTAGAGTGACCCAGAAAAATTTTACTCAAACGATGTGTTATTTTAAGATTCCCAATCGATTTTGGTAAAAATTTACGCATATTATTACAAAAGTTAAATATTTTCGAAATCTAAAATCTTTTACTCTGTTTTTACTTTACAAATAAAAGACAACTCAGAAACTTAAATAATGTCGCTAACGAAGTAACAACCCTTGAGTCTGTTTTTTTTTTGGGTCACCCAATATAAAGGGTGGTTAAATTTCAAGGGCCGATGTTGATTTTGAATAAAACACAAACTATGAATATGTATTTTTATTCGACCTTTATTATTTCAATTATTACTAATTAAAACACAAACTATTTAGGAAATTATTGTAATTTTATTTTATTATGATATATTGGTATTACCCTGAGGCATAATGGAGGTTCTATGCCGTTAATGTGCCGAATTATCTCATCCTTTAGCTCTTGAATTGTTGCTGGCTTATCGACGTGCACCTTTTCTTTCAAATAACCCCAAAGAAAAAAGTCCAACGGTGTCAAATCACATGATCTTGGCGGCCAATTGACATCGCCATTACGTGAGATAACACGGCCATTGAATTTGTTGCGCAAATGAGCCATTGTTTCGTTAGCTGTGTGGCAAGTGGCACCGTCCTGCTGAAACCACATATCGTCCACATCCATATCTTCCAATTCGGGCCATAAAAAGTTTGTTATCATCTCACGATAGCGAACACCATTCACAGTAACTGCCTGACCGGCCTCATTTTGGAAAAAAATACGGCCCGATGATGCCGCCAGCCCATTAACCGCACCACACAGTCACTCTTTGTGGGTGCATTGGTTTTTCGACACTCACTCTTGGATTCTCATTCGCCCAAATGCGGCAATTCTGTTTATTGACGAATCCACTGAGGTGAAAATGTGCCTCATCACTGAAGATGATTTTCTTCCAAAATTGATCATCCAATGGGCGTTCAAATCCATTTTCATAAATACAGAATGTTTATTTACATACAACTCTTTATCAACAGATAACGTGTTTATCGACATACAAACTTGTTTAGCATTTGTAGAAGTTTTAATTTATAAACATCATTGAGAACACCCTGTTAAGAGCATAGCTGAGCAATATGGCAGCATTGAGTTTTATCGACTTTGGCTGAATACTCTAAACACGAACATTCTGGAATCTAGACTTGCAGTCATGAACATTCTAGTATCAAACTTTCGAACCTTTCAGAAATTATGATTGCTGTATGAATAGACTAACAGGGTCAATCAACTGAATCAGTTATCATTGTTGAGTAAACGTCAAAGTGTTCTCAAACAGTAATTTAAGTGTGTTCATTTACGAGTACAATTATTTTTGGGTACATTTAAATTAAAAAAGACTCGTTATATTTTTTTCAAACTACTTGACACTTTTATTCTGCAATTAATAAGAATCCGGTTTATTTAAAGGAAATAAACCACCGTTTTTAAAAGGTAAAAACGTAACAATAAGTACATCAATATGTTTTTCAATAGTGGCCCTTATATGGAATCTATAACCTATCATGGGCCATTTTTCGAAAGTGGTCCCTATTTGGGAGCTACGACCAATAATGGCCCGATCGTGGTATGTCGATTTTAATGCACATGAGTATAATTTTTTTTTCTCAAATCATAACCTGATAACTATTATTTCATTCAGATTTATGCGTATTTATGTGATCTTTGGGAGTGGACTTCATATGGGCTAAAGTCAAATATGAACCGATACAAACAAAATATCGTTTTGCAATTTCTCTTTACATGAAACTAAAGCCGCATTCCGAGAAGACACTTCTATGGGTGTATGATGAAACATGAAAGGATCCGAAATAACAAACAACTTGTTAAATAACTTGCTAAAGTATGCATAGATCACACTACTGGTATATTGGTGGTAGCTATACAAAAATATAAATTGTTAAGCTAGATTTACACGATTGAAATTTTTTTCGAAATTGCTCTTCAAAATGCTTCAAACTCGTGTAAACAGCAAAATTTCTTCAAAATTTATTTAATAACTACATATTAATAATATAAGGTATTTTGCTGTTTACACGAGTATGAAGCAATTTGAAGAAAATATCAATCGTGTAAATCTAGCTTTACTTGCTTGCCTCTACAACCAATATTTCGTTGTATTGCACACCCAATGACAAGTTTAATTTATCATTCAAAATGCATGTACAATTTAGTATTTACAATATTCCGAAAATATCAAAGTATTTCAGGAATTGATTTAATTCTTTCTCATTAAATCCGATAGTAAAACAAATACTAATTTGGACTTAAAAATTGCAAATCTATCCTTGATATAACTGTGATAAAAACACAATTTTTAATATCTCCACTATTTGTATTATTGTCATTATCGATAACTTAATTTTTCATATTTTATTCCCCATTAAGTCCCCGAAATATTTGATTGCCAAAAATATGTATTTATTTATAATACAACGTATGTACGAATATGTATATGTTTACCAACGAGTGTATCTATAATTATTAACTTTGGGTTACATGTAAATAGAAAATAATTAGTGGTTTTAAAAAATAGAAGCCAACCACAAACTGAATCACGAGAGTTTTTTAAATTATTTCAAATTTAACCTTGTATAAACAGATGCGACCATTTGTGAAAAATATTGCTACATGCTGTTCACGCTAAATGTTTGATATTTGGGTTTAAATAACGTTTGTTTTAATACATATTTATACAGAGAGAAAGGACTTTTTTGATAGTCACAGACAAATAATATTTGTCTTAAAGTTTCAACATATTTCGAGGCATTCCAAATATTGAAAAATACAAATTATTCAAGAAAATGCTCAGCTTAATTATTTGGTTTAAGTATGTGTTTGCGCACTCGTGTTTCCATGCCAGAGCCAATGCAATATTTAGCAATGAAATCCATTTGAAATGAACAATTCTATTTAGTATAAATGTTAATAACTTAATGCCATTCGGTTTAATTTTCGGTTAAGTGCAGACACCATAAACTGACGAAGTAAAATAGAATGAGCGAACGCTGAACAATATAGATTTGTAATTGAATTATTGTATAGTTTCTAAATCCTCAACTATTGCCTTGAACAAATGGTTCTCGGAAAAAAGCAAAAAGTAGCAGAATAGAAAAGCATAAAACATCTGCTACATACTGTTTCCAAATACAACTAAAATATCTAAATAGTCATACTTAAATAATCGACTACACATATACGAGTACACATACAAATGTAAGAATACCCTGCAAATAACGCGACTAGTCCATACATGCATGTAAAGACTAGTCCAAAGAGGAGTAGGAGTACTCCAAAACTACTCCAAATATATGAAAAAAAGGTGGTCCATTTAACATTGCGATGTCCTAGGACTGGACCATATAACCCATCGGAGTAGTCCCGAAACTACTCCATGGAGTACTCACGAGGGTTAGTTTTAAACAACAACAACAACTCAATATGCAATCGTGTTAACACGAAACCATGTCGTTTAACTACAAACTCTTGTTTAACTATGACATGGTCCATGACTGCATTACATTGGACCATGTTGTGAGTAGTCCATATCATCTAAAATGGATCACGTAGTCCAATATTATTTGCAGGGTATATATACGAATGTATTCGTATGTATCTATACATTAGACCGGTCATTAAAATAATGATTTGCTTTGGATGAGTCTTTTTTATATTTTTTAGCGCCTAAAATTTCGATGCCAATTGGACAACTAAACCCGTGAAAAATCTGAACCTGTTGTAAAATTAGGTAAACAATGGTGCATTTTTAGATTTCATAAAATATTTCTCTATTAAAATTTGTTTGAGATAAATAAATCTTACGTCTTGAGAAAACTTTATTTTTATCGAACTGTTTTTTAGCTTCCAATAACTATTTTCAAGAGAAAAACGTGGGTAAAATCTGAGTAATCTACTAGTTTTTGCATAATATGTGTGTCTGTCAAAACGAAAGTAAATCTATTTCTTAAGGACAGATCTAATATACAAATATATACGAGTATATGTACATATGTACATCTGCATGCATGTTTTTGTATAAAACCAAAAGGACCTTCTGCCCAAAATAAAAATAAAAAAAAACTGAAAAACCTAAAACGAGGACATTTTTATTGCAATGTGTTTTGGTTATTTCCGCATCAATGTTTATTTCAAAACATTTGTTCTCATTTTTTGTTTGTTTTTCTACGAAAGTTTATTTTTGCTTGTTTTTATATGACAATTGGCACCAATAAATACTTTAAAGTGAAAGAACAAGCGCCAACAATACAAATCTAGTATTTTTTATTTATTTTTATTCAGTATAAATTAAATTAAAATATGAATATATATGAAGACTTAATTTAACACTATCAAGCCAAATTAATTTTTTAATAATCATAATTTTAATTGATTTTGAGTAATAAAAATACTCGAGTGTTTATTCCCAATATAATTACTATCCAACCATAATGGATTTGTGCTGATGTGTGTAACGCCCATAAATATTGGTCCAACACCCACCTCAGAACTACTACCTGAGCCGATTTAACGTTGTCCGTTCATCTGGCTGGCTGGCTGTCCATGTAAAGCTTGCTGCGCACAAGCACAGGTCACAATTTTGAAGATATTTGAATAAAATTTGGTACATGATATTTTTCGGATGGGATTGAAACTGGTGGAAATCGATCCATTATTTCACCTGCAACCCACACACAGTTTCTCCCGAAATAGGGGTTAACAATCATAAATGTTAGAATTATGCAAGTCTCCAAACCAATTTTACCACAAACGAATTGCAAATGAAGACAAATCACATCTGCAAATTTTGGACAGATCGGTTCATAATTGATCTTAGCTCCCATATAAAGCCCACTTCCGAAAATCACTTTAAAGAGCATAACCCTCTCAAAAATGTTGGTATCTAAATACAAATCAACACAAATAAGTTTCATGTATACATAAATGATGACACCTAATTGTATAATGGTCGGTGCATAATTAGTTGAAACTCGGATTTACGACCCTCTCCGTATTTCACTTTAACCTCGATAAATCTTTTAAAAGTATTTAATTTAATTTAAGTTTAACAAACATAGTATTTAAATTGACAGAATTTATGGCACTAAATTTTTGGCTGATCAGTCCATAATAGGTCATATCTCCCATATAGCGTCCATTTTAGATTATATGGTCGGGCTTGACCGACTATACTTTCTTACTTGTTTGCATTTGTGTAAATCTATCTATGATATTTAAGAAATTATTAAAACAAAATACAATATTCTTTGATATCAATAACAAAAATAGATATACACATAGGAAATGTGGTGTTGCCACAGGCTTAAGTGGAACAAATCATTCAACCTGCAAAATGTTTTGACAATTAAAATCTTGAACACAGCTATATACCTAATGTGGTAAAAGCTTGAAAAGACATTTCATTTTTTATCAACACATTACACACGCTAACGGTCGATTTAATGCAACTTTATGTAAGGGACGGCATAATTAGAAATTTAGAGTGGAAACATTTAGAAAAATTTATCCGGAACTTAAGGCAGGCACATGGATTGAAGCAATAGAATATTAATATTAAAAGTTATTCAGTTTGTTCTATATATACTTGTTACAAAATGCTTGTCTTTAAATAGTTTTGTAAATATTTTTACATTAAAAATATCCATATCTTCACCGTATGGGGGGCACATTTGAACACAATGACTTCATCCATTAAAAAAATAAAAGACAATATAAATCGAACTAAAAACAAGTAAGAATGTTATATTCGGCTGTACCGAATCTTAAATAACCTTCACCTAAGCGTAATAAGAAATACAGAAACAACACTAGACAAGAATATCCTAATTCTGTGTTTTCTATTCAGTCTTAGTGCAAATTTTATTAGTATTTGATATATTGTTTGAAAGACAATTTTACGACCAACATAATTTATGTTAAATATTTTGAAATTTTGTCTAATTTTCACTATTTTTAATTGATTTAATTACCAATTCTTACCAAAATTTACAGAGTCTGTCTGATGTTCATAATAATCTTTAGTGTAATTTAACAGAGTATAAAAAAAGGGGTACAATTCGGTTTTAGTGATTTTGCTCAAAAAAAAAAAAACAAAATGAAATAGGGCTTTTAGAGGAGATACCAGCAAAAAAAATTGTTGGCGGTCACGCCTATTTTCGAGGGGTCAGGCCCGTAAAGTTGAAAATATCTCGGGAACTACTGGGTGCTTGATAATTTGTAATACACTAAATAAAAGGTATTAAAAATACCTTTCCAACGATATATATCATGATTATAAAATGTGGACCGAATATGGGTTAAATCCGAAAAGAATTTTTTTTGACCCGAATTTATTTGTTTTTTGGAAATGGTTCTTATATGGCAGCTATGACAAATTATGGGCCGATCTTCTTAAATTTTGGAACAGTTATTTTCATGCATATGAGGATATTTCACGTCCAATTTCAACATAATAACGGTATATTTAAGATATATATTAGTATTAACGTGGATTTCGGTAGTGGACCTTATGTGGGGGATATAGTCAAATATGGACCGGTATTTTCAAAATCCAGCAGTTAGATTTAGGCATGTATGTAAATGATCCGTGTAAATTTTTGGATTGGTACCCTTATTTATAAGAAATTTATGAGTATTAAAGTGATTTTCGGAAGAGGGCTTTATATGGGGCATACGGTTAAAAATAGACCCAAATTCACAAAATTTTGTGGGATGATTTTTGTATATATTAAAATGATCTGTGCAAAATTTTGAGTCGGCACCGATATTTATACAATATATATGGGGAAAAATGTATTTTTCAGATGTGGTCCTTGTATGGGAGCTATGACCAGTTCTGGGCCGACTACCATAAAATTTAGTACAACAATTTATTTGCCTATAAAGAGTATTTATGTCAAATTTTAGCCGTTTAACATTATTTATATCTCTTTTATACATATTTAAGTGAATTTTGGAAGTGGACTTTATATGGGGTCTATGGTCAAACATGGACCGAACTAAAAAAAAACCGTTTTGCGATTTCTTTTTGCATAAAACTTATTCATATATAGTAGATGCGACAAAATAACGTAATTATGTAATTTTTTTTTTTTTTTTGATATTTAACAACTTTAATTTAATTTAGTGGATTTGATTTTGTAATTGAAACAGAAAACGCTATATAGATATGCTTATAAGTAGGTAGTTAGTTCAGATACCATTTTAGAAAATTCACGATCGAATATTAGAGTATCGATTAGAGATCACATTATTAGATTTTAGTTAATACAGATTTAGGATAGTTAAGACATAAGTTTAGATATTACGTTTTAGTTGGTACGTTATTTTATCTTAGAATAGTTGTTTGCATGAATGTTTGAGTATTTGTATAAAAGTTATTGAGTTCTGTATTTGGTGAGATAGGCCTGAATATATTATTGTCCAATTAACTGAGGATATGCTTTTAGATAGATGGGTACAATGGCATCTGGTTGTATGTTTGCTGGTTGTAGGCAATACTAATGATTGGTATATATTGCTGAGATTCTGAAAGCCTGTATTGCTCCTTTAGGATATTTTTAGCCGGGAATTAAAAAGATCTGCTCTCGAGTAAATGCCTTGACCATGCCACGTGTAACCCAAATATTGTCGTAAGTCACTCGAGAGGTCGTGCTTAAATTAAATTTGGCTGAATTTCAGTTTATGGGGGACACCCCTAGAGAAAAAATCTAAATATGCCATCCCCTTCAGAATGTTCCCAGGAGTACGAAAATCATAATGAATAAGGGGGCTCACGCCCCCTATGGGCGTGGCAGTCGAAAAACGACCCGGCCCACCTACGTAGACAATATGGGTATCAAATGAAAGCTAATGTCTTCACGATTCCAAAAATAGCCATAGTTGCCAGATCGGGCGGTTTTTGCAGCCGATACGGCCATTTTTGTTAAATAGGGGCGGGGGTGAAAAACGACCCATGCCACCTACTTAGGCAATATTGGTATCAAATGAAAGGAAATGTGTTCACGATTCCAAAAATACCCGTAGTTGCCAGATCGTCCAGAATTTGAGGAATATATGTTAATTTTTATAAAATGGGGGAAGGACTTTTTTTGTTTATTTCTTTTTAGCTCGGCCAGAGGCCGAGCACTCGAGATCCCCGCCGTCTAGAATTAAGACATACTGGAGTTAAAAACCCCTAAGCCCGGCCGTAGGCCGGTCACGCAAAAAAAAAAAAAAAAATTTCCCCCACCCCAAATTTTGCCAAAATGGCCATATCGGCTACAAAAATCGCCCGATCTGGCAACTACGGCTATTTTTGGAATCGTGAAGACATTAGCTTTCATTTGATACCCATATTGTCTACGTAGGTGCGCCGGGTCGTTTTTCGACTGCCACGCCCATAGGGGGCGTGAGCCCCCTTATTCATTATGATTTTCGCACTCCTGGGGTCATTTAAGGGGGCGTGGCATTTTTTTTTTTCCCCAGGGGTGTCCCCCATAAACTGAAATTTTGCCAGGTGAATTATTGTTTACAAAGTATTATGATAATGTTAAAAAAATAGAATTGAGAAAAATTGATTCATTACTAATCGTTGTACTTAACTGTAAATAAGCGGTCCAATAGATAAGATTCCAATAGTTTATGGGTACATGGTGTGTGGGTATAAACCAGTCCTTTGTGCCATACTTTATCGAAGGCTTCAAAGGATTTTCTTATTTCTCTCGTTATACGATTAACTTGTTCAATTGTTCCGTGGCGTTCCCGGAAACCAAATTGATGAACTGAACTCATTTAAAAATGGTATGATTTTCTTTTGGAACATCATTTCGAATAGGTTAGATAAGCAAGCATATAAGCTGATTGGTCTATAGGAGGATGGTACGGTCAAGTCTTTACCTGGCTTTGGCATCATTATTATCTGAGAAGTTTTCCAATTTGTCGGAAAAACTCCATGTTTAAAGATCGCATTAAATATTATAGACAACAAAATTATTGCCGCACTCGGTAGGTTTTTAATCATAGTAGGTGTAATTGAATCATTTCCAGGTGATTTTCTTAATATTATATTATCCTTGATTACTTCTTTAATGTCTTCTGGGCTTATAGCTAATATGTCATCATTAGATAATGTTGACACAGGTGGATTTTCAAGTTCAAAAACAGTTGTTGGCGAGTTTGGTTGAAAGACTGTACTTAAATGATCAGCAAAGATTGTAGCCTTTTCCTCTGTGCTACGAGCCCAAGTACCGTCAGCTTTCCTTAAAGGGCTTTGCCCCTCTACCGATGGCTTGATATTTTTCGTTGCCTTCCAAAGGGAAAAATTTGTGTGTTTGGTATTTGTTAAACTTTGAATGTAATTTCTATTTCTGCGATCCTATTCCAATTGAAGGGCTTTTTTCAGATTTTTACTAGCAGCAGATAGCCTCTGTTTTGCAGCAGGATATATTTTGTAGCCATTCTCTTCTGAGTTTTCTCTTTTCGAAAAGAAGTCGTTCAATATCAGAGTTCGAAATGTGCATATTAGTTTTAGGGAATATTTGACTTTTAGAATGATTAAGAGCCGATACAATTAATGACGTGAAGTCATTGACACATTTATCTACATCTTCCTCACACTGAATACAAAGATCTGTGTGGATATGACTGCTAATATATTTTTGATATTTAAGCCAATTTGTTTTAAAGTAATATGATATTTCTGTAGATATTGAATTTCGATTAATATTTCTTGTTATGGCAAAGTATATGACATGTTGGTTGTCCAGGGGACACAAAATCCAAACCATTTTTACGATCAACTAATGCTCTATAAAGCTGTCTACCTCTCGGATTCATTAGTCGAGAGCCCTAGTAAGTGTGTTTGGCATTATAGTCGCCCCATGCCAGAAAGCGACCTTCTATCGTGCTAAAGAATTCTTCAAACTTCTCCTTGGTCATTGAAAAGCGTGGCGGGCAATATATCACGCTTATATTTAAATATCCAGCAAAGCTTTCCAGATGAATGAATGTTGCTTACGTATAGCTATTTATTATTTTGAGAATTCATCTAGGGAATAATGTTTTAAACGATTTCTAATTAAAATTTTTTAATGATGTCTGTTTGAACAAATGCTGGAACTAGAAGAACATTTGTTTATATTTGTTAAAATGTTCTTTTGGTGTGTTAGTAGGATACTTATTCATCATTTCATTTATGCAAGATTTTCTTGAAAAATTAAAGAGGTACCAGTATGCAGTATATACTCGTATGTGTTGTATGTAAATGAGAAACAAATTTGACACATAATTTTTTTTTTTAACAATTGCTTTCATGGAGTAGTTCTTCAAAATTTTATTTATTGTTAGTGCACACATTTTGTCTTTAACACTAAATTCGTATCTCTATCAAATTTGTCTTTAAAGTTTTTCTGTTACTTGACCACATTTTGTTCTGGTAACATAACAGAACAGAACACAATACATACTCGTAGAGACTCATTTGCATGAGGAATAGTAACCACGATAACTTATGAATAAATGTGAACGATTTGCACATTACAGTAGAATTTACCTACAAAGGTATACCACATACATTCAGACGAGTACATATGAATATTGTTTCCACATTTAATCATTAAGGTGGATCGGGCGAGGCCTAGCCTAACCAAACCATTAAAACAAATACGAGTCCTTATATTCCAAAAGTAATATACCTGCAGATATTTCCAATTGTTCCCTACACTATATAATTGTTAAAAAGGTGTTATTGACAATATTTTATATTAAAATTCCCCAAACAAGCGACAAGTTGTGAATCCATTTCAAAGTCGATTAAGAGATCAACAATGAAATGTAGGGGAAGTTGCAATGATCGTTTCGAGAGATCGAATTTTATCATATAAATATCGGGTTGTCTATTCTTAATGTGAACCATTTGATCACAATACAGTTTTATATAAAATAAAGTATTACAGAAACTCCCTAACATATCCTATATGTAATTATATCCTACACCACCGTAGTTGGGAGGAGTGGACTCTAATCTAAAACCTTATACCAATTCAGCTTATTTGGTAGTTTTTGTATATTGATATTGGCAATAACTATTTGTTGCAAATTCCTTTAAGGTGACCTCGTGTCATAGAATTTGGTAGGTCTATATTTATGAGAATTATTTGTCTCGAATCTTATATCACAGCAGATTTATGTCTATTTAAGAGCTTTTTGGAAGTGAAGTTTCTATGGTGGCATAGTCACATATGGTCCGCTTCAAACAAAATACTGATTTGTGATTTCTCCTTAATGAAACTTATTTTTGCTGAATTTTGTATGGATACTGCTTTTCTAAAGGCGTTTATGTGACATAGAGGTAAATTCCGGGAAGGCATATGTATGGGGGCTATGTGAAACCACAGACCGCTTTTTAAAAGTTCCAACACAACTTGTCCTTTCATTATATATTGTGGTCGTCTGCTTCTCTCCGCTTCTACTTGACTGATTTTGCTGATTTTCAATATCAACATTTAATTACAATAAAAGAATATATAGTATATGTTTTTTAGTTCTATGACCTATATTTTGATGTGTTACAAACTTATTGGGCCATAACTATAGACAAACACTAAAGTCGGTTCTTTTTAAAAACAACTTTAAACTAAAACCTACTTTTAATTATTTTGTAACTATAGTCAAAATTTAAGGTCGTTTAAGTTTAAGTTAAACAGACTTTAATTGGGTGTCAAATGCAAAGAAAAATAAGCAAGTTGCTGCTTTAAACACCTGTCATTGACAAATGAAAAAAATTCGGCAAAATAATAAAATTAAGCGGGAAATTTAAGAAAAGTGTTTGCGGTGGAAAAATGGAGAAGGTAAGATTAATATCATAATTAGGCTATGTTGGCATTGATTTTTTAATAACTCTTTACAGGAACAAAAAAACATATATTATATTTTTGTACACATCCAGTTTCTGTTCTTTGCTTAAACAGCTGGTTGATTTTAAAGTGATGTTAAATTATTTAAAAGCAACTTCAGCTGATTTTAAATTAAAAGTATGTTTTAGCGGTTAAAGTATACTTTTATACTGCATTTACATCTACGCAAAATCTACTAGATTTCAGTTTAAATCTTCAAGGAAATCTTTGCCGTTTACACTACTGTTTTTTGTCATATTGTGGGATTTCATTTTCATAACAAAAACAGCTGACTAAAAAGGAAGGAAAATTTTTAAATTTTTTTGTGGCAAAAAATGAGCTTCACAATGAGTTTTTTGTTTTTAAAAAAGTACACAACAATATAACTACTTACACTTTATTTACTATTTGGTGCTCCATTGCCAATTATCTTTAATAATTATTACGATTTTAAATTTTGCCGCAAAAATTCCAAAAAATACCGCCCTTTGTTTGCTTTTTTTTATTGTCAAAGTGTCAAAATTTAATTGAACAGTGTTGCGTTTTTTAGTACATTAATAGGAAAATCACGGTTGTATTAGTAAGTAGTGCAAGATTTTGAAAGATTTTGGCGAAATCTACTAGATTTGCTGCATTTTGTTTTGTATGGGAAATCTCATCAAAATCTACCAGATTTGGCTTGAAATCCCGTAAGTAGTAGATTTCGCTTAGGTGTAAATGGCATATTACGTGTTTATAGTTAAAGTAATACTGTGTTTAGATATGAAACTTAATTGAATCAATATTCGGTTAATTGACAATATTATTTTAAGTGTTCAGGCATACGTAATTTTCAGTGTACTCAATAATTATTTGACAGCTGGAAAACAATACAAAAAATACTCTAAATGTTTGTTGTGTTTCTATGTAAACAAACTTACTTTCACATTGATTTTTCAATGATTTCTTTTGTTGACATTTGCCATTTTATACAATTTTGTTCACTAAACACAGTTGTGAACAGTGTTGCATTCGAAATCTTACTCAATATTATAACAATTTCGTACTTATTGCGCAATAATTAATTGAGATTTTATATGGAACATTGAGCTCAATAATGGCGTTAATTGCGATTATATCCTCTGCATTTATGCTGATATTTGTGTCACTTAAAAATAATAAATACGTATAATTAGACAACAGTTTTTCAGAATGCGAGCTATGCCCTATTATAGACCGATCATTCAAAAATATCGAATAATATTTTTTAAAACTTTTAAAGAAATTGTGCATTTTAAAGTTATTTTGACAAGATTGTTTTATATGAAAGTTTTGACTAATGATGTCTGATCATCATAAAATTGGGCCGAATTATTTGTGTGTATATAAAGCATATTATGTTGAATATTATTTAGATACCAATATTTTTGGGAAAGTTATGGAAACTGTGGTGAAATTTGTTACGATAGACCAAACATTTTTGACCTTTTTGATAAAGCCCTATTCGTGAGTATAAATGTGAAATAATGAACGATTTTAACCAAATTGAAAACCAATCGTGCTTGAGCCGAAAGCAACTTCCATACTACATTTTATTAAAATATCTTCAAAATTGCGACATATACACTACGCATAATGTCTACATGGACAACACGGCAGCTCGACGAACGGTACCAACATCAGCGCAAATCCAATATAACCTCTCCTGTTGAATGGAAAAAATAATTTTTAAGGCCCGGTTTTTTGGGTAAAAACTGGTAAAATTGGTACCTTTGTTTTTTTAAACAACCAATCCCAAACGGCTAAACCGATCTTTTTGAAATTTGGTATATAGATAGATCCATACTTGGAAGTGTCATTAGGGTTTATATTTTTTCAAGACTTGGATTAGGAAGGGATAAAAATGGGAAAATTGGAAAATTTTTAATATTGTGTTCTTAAATAATACTTACATAACTTTGTTGTGTATGAAGCAACTTCTATTCTAGCTTTCTATAGTCACAAAAATGTGTATTAGAAAAGTACCTTTCCGATTGTCTTCTTTAAAGGGGGTAAAAGCGGGCAAAAAGAGGACTTATCTGTTAATACAAAAAGAAATAAATCGGTATGACCAAATAGCTGAAATTTGTTTATTGCTTGAAAACGTCAACAGGCTAAATAATTTTTCTAAACTTGGATCAGGTTGGGTTAAAAAGAAGATAAAAACGCCTGAACCGATTTTATTGAAATTAGAAATGTGTTCATCCTTAAAAGTGTCAACAGGCTAAACATTTTTTCAAAACTTGAACCAGGTCGGGATAAAAAGGGGAAAACTGGTAACCCAAACCGGCTGAACCGATTTTATTGAAATTTCAAACGTTGATGCTTGAAAACGTCAACTGGCTATATATATTTTCGAAACTTGGACCAAGAAGGGATAAATTGGGTAAAAACCAGTAAATTTTAATAGAATATAACGGTGTAACCGTATAATAATGATTGTCTTTGTTATGAAGCAACAGCATTTTTATTTTAGCTTTCTGTAGTCACAAAATTGTGTATTAGATTAAAACTATCTACAGACTCGAAACTTTAAATATCAAAAAAAAAAAAATTATCAAAAACATACATTTGAGAAATTGAAACTAAAGTGGTAAAAAAGGTTAAAGATTTGTGTTTCTGTACTTTTTTGGTACCTCTTGCATCTGTTGTTTTAAGATTGCTTTATGCAATCACAAAAATATGTTTTTTGAGAAGTTATTTCTTCATAATACGTACATTTAAATTGGGATAAGGGGTAAAAATGGATATTTTGCATTTTTTTGAAATAAATTACCAACAGACTTACAGTTTTGAATGTGGATTCGCATATATTTGGTAAACCCAAAATTAGATGGCCAAAACGAGAAAAATTGTATAGTTGGTACTTTTTATATTGTAGTTATTTCTAAACTGATAAAAATTATGTTTTGGTTTTTTAGATTCACTGAAATATTTATTTGCTGTTCTTTTAAACTAATGAACAACTAACATAAAATTTGGAATATTTATATTGTTTTTAAATAATTTTTTGTATTTTGTGCTGAAGTCACAAAATTTGTGTTGTCGCTCTCCGCAATCTCTATTCTTTTCCGATAGTCATCCTTCAAGTTAAAATTTGTGTTTTTAGTATTTCAATATAAGGTGATTGCTTGAAACTTAAAAATAAAGCTTTTAAAACAAAACTAAATGTCGGAATCTTCATTATTGACTAGATTAATGTAGATTTTAAAGTCTGGGAAGTCGATGAAAACTGGATGTGATATTTTCGGGCTCGTCTCTTCCAATGATGTTTACTCAAACTTAAATTAAAAAATATTGTCCGACAGTTGATCATTCAAACCATGTGTTGCTAGAAGTGCGCGAGAACACAATACTTATCTTGATCTTCATAATACAACTAAATAATTCATACATGTTGATGCGATACTCTTCAAAGAGGCGAATATCGATAATCGAAATACTTTACAGCTTAAAAAACCTGCATATTTTTACAAACAACCAAAATCAATCTTCAGTATTTGAATCACTTATGATGATGATTTTACACTTTGAAAAGTAGCATAACCTCAATTGATATAATGATGACTACTGGTGCCTGATTTGATATCGGATGTTGTGGTTTATCACCTTTTATATATATGTATGTACTTCCCTAATATAACTACTCAAACAAATAAACATTTTTCAAGAAATTATTCATTTCTTTCTGGTAAAATTTTTACTATCTATGACTATGCTTTTTTCTCACAACAACCACTACTTATTCACATTTACCACACATACTGTACATGTGTAGATTTGAATACTTATTCATACATACATACATATTAATAGCAGAGACATTATGTTGGCACCGGTTTATGCAGTGGCTATTGGAAAGCTGCATTAAAGGTCGAATAGTTATTATAAGGAATAATATTAAAGAGTTCCGAGTAAGCATAACAATACCGAAATTAAATATAAATATATGTATGTATTTTTTTTTTAAGAGAAGTAATATTCAGGCAATATATTAATTAATTAATTGTGTTACTTTCTTTGGAAAGGCAAAGGTAGAAGAAGAATATGTGGTGAAAGTAAAAAGCCTTTCACCTCTGGAGGTGAGTAGGTGCATTGATCGAAGCTTGATTTATAACCATTATTTTAATTATTTTACTTTGGTGGAGTTTAAATGCTATAGCACCGAAAGAGGGCACTGTGATAAATATTAGTTATGATAGGATAGAAAAACTAATAATTATAAGAAACTGATGTTGTTTTTGAGTAGAAGCGGCTGGGAATCGAACCTAGGCCACAAAAACCAACTCATGCCTAATGATCAAACGCGCTAATCAATTAAGCTACAGCACCCTGATTATTATCCAGTAAAGATAAGGTTTAAACAAAGTTCTAGTTTATTTTCAATACGATTATTTTCAGTAAATTTAATTGCATTTATTGATTTGAAATGTATTGTGCGGTAATACCGTGGTTCCAGCTCGACAGGAAACCTTTCCCAAATTTTTAGAAAAACTAGAAATATTTTTTAAATTCTGCGAAAAAATCATGTTCCTACTTTAAATATAATATATTTGTAATAATTTATTAATCATCCTCTATTCTCTGACTAATAAATTTATCACTGCGGAAATTTGTAACAATTTTTATAAACGAACTAGTCCAGTGATCAATAAGTTTTAAACAAATACATTTTATGTGACTAGTATTAATATATCCATAATAAAAGAAGTGTTTTTAGTTTTGATACGTATACCACATGTAAAGGAAAGGAATCACTAACGTGACAACTTTTTTGAAATTCTTTTGGGTTGTATACATCTTTTGAAAAACTTGCTAATATTGTAAATATTTTCGCTATAATTTTATTATTTTATACAAATCTGATAATCTGTAAATTGATGCAATATTTTTTTCATAGCAAACTGCAAGTAAATACTTTATTTCTTCGATCCGACTCCAAAAAAAGCAAAGCCTAGAACTAAAATTTTGTGAAATGATATTTTAAAATGAACTAAGCATTAAATTTTGGCCGGTAATATCAACAATTTCACAATTTTTTGTTTGTGTCAACCTAATACACAATGAAAATGTGTGTATATGTTTATGCTTCTACACAAATACAACAAATATACAATCGTATACTCAAACTTAAAAAAAGTTCATTGCAGATCCATTCGTACGTTTTAGCAGTTGTATACATACATACATCTGTATATATACTATCTAATGTACAAATGTATTTTCAAGTATATATGGACTTGAATAACGGGTCCGCCATCTAACGCTTTTTTCCAACTAGTGCTTATTTCGTGAATGACAACACTTAACTCATGTCTGATTTGACAGATAATTAGTTTTATCCTTCCGCTGAACGAATATGGTTGTGTATACGCTTGAACAACGCTGGGAAATATTGCGACATTACTTTGGAAATCATGGTAATGTTGCAGAATGTGTGCGGATTTTGGAAGAAGAGAAGCACCGTCAGCTCCGTCTGTTCGTTATCTTGTGAAAAAAGTGAAAGAAACTGGCATCCTCATCGATAAACCAAAGCGTGAAAAGCCGAAAACAGTGCGTACACCCGAATATTGTTGCTGTGGCAGAAAGTGTGCGTGAAGCGTCATCAACATCAATTCACCGTCGCGTCGCGTCGTTGCAAACTGACCATCCAATGCGTTTTCGCTTCGCTGTGGGCTTGCGATCGACTTACAGAAGATGCCGATTTTGCCAAAAAAAAAATCATCTTTTCAGACGAAGCTCATTTTTTGGTTATATAAACAAGTAAATTTGGGGCAGAGAAAACCCGCACGCATACATAGAAAAACCCGATGCACCCAAAACGAGTCACTGTTTGGTGCGCCTTTTGCTCCAGAGGCATAATTGGGCCATTTTTCTTCGAAAATGAGCAAGGAGTGGCCGTTACAGTCAATGGCGATCGTTATCGGGCCATGTTAAATGACTTTTTGTTCACAAAAATTCAAGAGGAGGATATTGGCAACATTTGGACGGCGCTACGTGCCACTCAGCCGAAGCTACACTCGATGTTTTGCACCCTGTTTTTATACCCTTCACCTTCATGAGAAGGGTATATATAAGTTTTCCGTTTGTAATTTCCACAATATAATTTTCCGACCCTATAAAGTATATATATTCTGGATCCTTATAGATAGCAGAGTCGATTAAGCCATGTCTGTCTGTCTGTCTTTCTGTCTGTCTATCTGAGTGTTGAAATCACGTCAAAAAAGTCCCCAAATTTATCCGGGATCCAAGTCTTCAATAATTCTGTCGCAAGTGCTTTCCAGAAGTTTGCTACTTAAAATCAGCAAAATCGGTTAAGGTCAACGAGAGTTATGGACCAATATGTGAGACAACCTCCATAAAAATTTGATATTTTTTGTACATTTTATTGCAATATTTCGAAAAATATATTGCAGATAACACCATTAAATTTTGTATACGTTGTTTTTTATGATAAAAGAGGAAAGTGTGCGGAAAATAGTAAGAATCGGTCTATGATTTCTCAAAGCCCCTATACAAATATATATATTCCCGAAATATGGCTTAATGATAAAGAAATGCCTATAAAATTAGAATATCAAGACAAAATTGAGCAAAAATAAGTTTTGTGCAAAAAGAAATCGAAAAACGAAATTTTTTTTAGTTCGGTCCATGTTTGACCATAGACCCCATATAAAGTCCACTTCCAAAATTCACTTAAATACGTATAAAACAGACATAAAGAATGTTAAACAGCTAAAATTTGACATAAATACTCTTTATAGGCAAATAAATTGTTGTACTAAATTTTATGGTAGTCGGCCCAGAACTGGTCATAGCTCCCATACAAGGACCACATCTGAAAAATAAATTTTTCCCCATATATATTGTATAAATATCGGCACCGACTCAAAACGTTGCACATATCATTTGCATATATACAAAAATCATCCCACAAAATTTTGTGAATTTCGGTCTATTTTTAACCGTATGCCCCATATAAAGCCCTCTTCCGAAAATCACTTTAATACTCATAAATCTCTTATAAATAAGGGTACCAATCCAAAATTTTACAGGGATCATCTACATACATGCCTAAATCTAACTGCTGGATTTTGAGAATATCGGTCCATATTTGAAAATATCCCCCCCCCCCCATAAGGTCCACTCTCGAAATCCACGTTAATACAAATATATATCGTTGGAAAGGTATTTTTAATACCTTTTATTTAATGTATTAAAAATTATCAACCACCCAGTAGTTCCCGAGATATAGGCCTTTACGGGCCCGCCCCCTAAAAGCCCTATTTGATTTTTTTTTTCAGCAAAGTGACTAAAACCGAATTGTACCCCTTTTTTATACTCTGTTTGTTAAATTACACTCAAGATTATTATCTGTAAATTTTGGTAAGAATTGGTAATTAAATCAATTAAAAATAGTGAAAATTAGACAAAATTTAAAAATATTTAACATAAATTATGTTGGTCGTAAAATTGTCTTTCAAACAATATATCAAATACTAGTAAAATTTGCACTAAGACTGAATATAAAACACAGAATTAGGATATTCTAGTCTAGTGTAGTGTCTGTATTTCTTATTACGTTTAGGTGGAGGGTATTTAAGATTCGGTACAGCCGAATATAGCACTCTTACTTGTTTCAATTGTGTTTGTGTACATTTAAATAAACAAAGACTCGTTATACATATTTTCCTTAAACTACTTGACGTTTTTATTTTGCAATTAAAAAAGAATCCGGTATATTTAAAGGAAATAAACCGCCGTTTTTTAAAGGTAAACACGTAACAATATAATATATATATATGTAAGTATATATGTAATATAATTATGCATTCACAACAAAGGTGAAGGGTATATAAGATTCGGCATAGCCGAATATATCACTCTTACTTGTTGAAGATCGCATTATCAGCTGCGATTTGACACCGTTGGACTATTATTTGTGGGGTGCCGTCAAAGATAAGTGTTACGCCGACAAGCTAGAGACAATTGACGCTTAAAGGACAATATACGTGAAGACATTGGTGAAATACAGCTGTACACAGTCGATAATGTGTTATTTGGTGGACCCTTTATTTGTTTGGAACTGTGTTTATGCCTGAGTGTCTATTAGGTCTGTTCTTAAATAAAATTTGTCTTCGAGGTATCCGCTTTTGGTATAAAGCTACTCAAAATACATACTAGTATGTAGTTGCAAAAATCTCCTAGAAGCTGTAAGATACGGCAATAATGTAAATAGAAATTTATTTGAACACTTTCTATAAAACGAAGGCAGGTTTTATGTGAAATAAAAATGTATAGATAGATTTATATTGCAAATATATATGTATGTATATATGTACACATATGTATATAAATATGTATGTATGTATTTAAGTTTGTTCATGATGGTCCTACAACTGTGTGGCTACAAGCAAATTATCTTTTTCTGACCATTACCATTCATCTGTGTAACAGGAAAAAGAAAATAAAATAAAGAAAAGAAAAAATTGAATTTTTATGAGGTACAACGATAAAAAACATAATACACACTTACTTTACTGCCTCAACTATATGCCATCATTCTGAATACATTTTCATTAATACATACCCTATGTACTCGTACATACCCAGCAAGCTTGTGAGTCCGAAAAGAGTTTTTTCTGGCATCTTTTTCGGAGCGTTAACGCTCTTTATGTGCCCAAAAACAATCATAATTGCTCCCAAGACCTTCAGGAAAGAGGGCATTGCATTCAAAAATGGTCCGTCAAAAAGAGCTCTTAGATTATGTCAGAAAAGAGTCTTTTTTGAAGGTTTTTTGGGCTCTGAAAGAGCTCTTAGATAACGTCAGAAAGGAGTATTTTTGTTCAAAGCACAAATAACAGGACAATAAAGCTTTGGTACACACATAATTAAGTGGAATTTCTGAGTCATACTGCGTGCCGACTCAGGACAGTAACGAGCAAATTTTTCTTTCGCTCCGAAAATGCTCTTTTGTTGGACTCTTTTCTGACTCCTTTTTCGAAGCGCTCCTAGAATGGTATGCTGGGTATGTACATCATGCATACAAGTACATATTTCACATTTTAACAGTTACGTGTGTGTGTGTAGTCATATGTGTGAGATGATTATGTTTATATCCATCTGTACTAAATTAGTTAAAGCTTATTGGTGCTAAATGGACTTATTTCTTTATTGTTTTTGTTTTCACTTGTTTGTTTGTTTGTTTGTTTTTCGATTTTATTCTGTTTGTTTGCTTCTCAATTTGTCTGCTTTTATTTGTTGAAGAACTTTTTGCACGACTGAAGTTTATATGAAAATTTTTCTTGATTCGAATTTAATGTCCGGACAATATGTTGTAAACTATTACACCTAATAATACAAGTCTAATATTTTATATATGTACATATGTATATTAGTTCCTGTCCTTGCTGATGCTTTATGCATATAAAGTGAATAAAGTTGGAAGGAATCCAGTTGAAATAGCCACATGCGACTTTATAATTTTAGAATACGTTTACTTATACCTGCCTGAATTTATGGATAATTTTTTCATACTTAAATATGGTCAAGACAAATGTGTCAATATTTTGGGTATTATCTTATTTCATACGGGCTGCACTTTATTTAGCACCTAGCTCTTTTTTAACATTTATAATAATTTCATTTATTTTTTAATCTTTTATCTTACGAGATGTGGTAATTTTTAAAATTGTTTATATTAATTTAAATTTAAAAATAAAAACTCTTAAAATATTTTATTGTTTATTAAACACATTGGTTTTCAAAGGCATTCTTATACAACTTTATCTGAACATGTAAATGAAAAAGTATTGTGTTGATTATAAATATATACTTAATTTAAATATGAACATAATTTGTTAACGCAATCATAACAAGTCAGCGTCTATATTCGGCTGTGCCGAATCTTATATATCCACTATCAAATCACTTAGAATGGGGCGAACTTTATATAATATTGTACCGTAATTTCTATTTCTTTTAGGTTTATTTTAGTTGAATTTCATTTCAATAACGACATTAATAGGAATTTTATGTATATTCCAGTTATAATAAAGAATTTACCAAAAAGCCCTGGAAACTGAAATGTCAAAATTGTTACCTTTGTATACTCTGTGGTTATTCTCGGAAGCGGAGCTTTATTTATTTATTTTAGGTCCACGGAATAAATCCTTACAGACCAATTATAAAAATTTACAAAATAACAAAAAATTTAGACAGCCATTTAATTACACTGATTAAGGTACAAAGTGATTTTACGTTTAATGACATTGGCGCATATTCAGAAATCGTAACTAAAGTCGATACTTATTAAACAGAAACTAAACAAGTAAAAATGTTATATTCGGCTGTGCCGAATCTTAAATACCCTCCACCTAAACGTAATAAGAAATACAGAAACTACACTAGACTAAAATATCCTAATTCTGTGTTTTCTATTCAGTCTTAGTGCAAATTTTACTAGTATTTGACATATTGTTTGAAAGACAAATTTACGACCAACATAATTTATGTTAAATATTTTGAAATTTTGTCTAACTTTCACCATTTTTAATTGATTTAATTACCAATTCTTACCATAATTTACAGAGTTTGTCTGATGTTCATTATAATCTTGAGTGTAACTTAACAAACAGAGTATAAAAAAGGGCTACAATTCGGGCCCGTAAAATTGAAAATATATAGGCCTATATCTCGGGAACTACTGGGTGTCTGATAATTTGTAATACATTAAATAAAACGTATTAAAAATATATTTCCAACGATTATAAAATATGAACCGAATATGCAAAGTTTTGAGTCGGCACCGATCCTTGTATGGGAGCTATGCTCAGTTCTGGACCGACCACCATAAAATTTAGTACAACAATTTATTTGCCTATAAAATGTCAAATTTTAGCCGTTTAACATTATTTATATCTGTTTTATACGTATTTAAGTGAATTTTGGAAGTTAAGTTTATATGGGGTCTATGGTCAAACATGGACCGAACTAAAAACAAATTTCGTTTTGCGATTTCTTTTTGTATAAAACTTATTTTTGCCGAATTTTGTCTTGATATTCCAATTTTAGAGGCATTTATTTATCATTAAGCCATATTTCGGGAATATATATATTTGTATGGGGGCTTTGAGAAATCATAGCCCGATTCTTATTATTTACCGCACACTTTCTTCTTTTATCATACAAACAACGTATACAAAATTTCATGGTTTTATCTGCAATATATTTCAAAATATTGCAATAAAATGGACGAAAAATATCAAATTTTTATGGAGGTTTTCTCACATACTGGTCCATAACTCTCGTTGACCTAAACCGATTTTGTTGATTTTAAGTAGCAAACTTCTCGAAAGCATTTCTGACAGAATTATTGAAGATTTGGATCCCGAATATATCTTGGGACTTCAAAAAACTGATTTCAACATCCAGACATACAGACGGACATGGCTTAATAGACTCCGCTATCTATAAGGATCCAGAATATATATACTTTATAGGGTCGGAAAATTATATTGTGGAAATTTCGCACGGAATGACAAACTTATATACATATATCCTTCTCATGATGGTGAAGGGTATAATAAAAAAAATTATTTTGATATATCTTTAGTTAGGCTTGAGTTCATTAAATTTAATTTTCATTAAATTATTTTTACTGACATGTAAATAAAATTAAATTAATTTAATTTAAAAAAAATTTTTTTAATTATTGAAGAAATAGCTATCTAAAGTCCTGTGGACAATTTTTGCTAGCACCAATAGCTGAAAAGTTACACTTATTTAAAAAAACAAACCCTGTATGACCAAAATGTCCAACTTTGACAACCTCTAACTCACTTCTGGCCTGATAGAGCTGAAAATTTGTTTCTGGCCTACTATCCAAGAGTACTAACCTTGGTGCAAATTTCATCCAAATCGGAAGACATGATTTTTAAAATTGAGTCACTTGACGTGAAATTCACCATATATAAGTATATACATATGTATAAAAAAAGGAAGAAAAAGGAAGGAGAGGAAAATAATTTTGTTATAAAAAAAGCTATTTTTTTTGATATGAAAGGTCAATGTAAAAATTGAGACATTATTTATATATAAAAATTATTAGTGTTAAGTAGGTAAGTTAGGTTAAGTTTTTTTTTTAGATAAGAAAATTTTAATGAGTAGTATAGTGGAAATTATAAATAAAGCCATTAATTCAGTGAGAAAATTTGAGTGAGTTATATTTTTTGGGGGATTGTTGAAGTAGATAGGGCGACGAAATACGGCTATATGGGACTGTGAAAATGTAAAGTGGATTCATTACAGTTATGGATGGGAAAAAGGGCGATTGGAGGTCAGCATCTACATCCCTAATAAATGATATGGCCTACAATATGTAAGTGTTTTTTTTTTTTGTTGTTGTTAGAATTCCTTTTAAGAAATTTTTCGTGTTGCGATTCGGCCAAAGGGTTGAGAACTCCTCCCATGAGGTGATGCCGTGGAGTTGGCAGGGTGATTATTGGCCAAAGGACAAAACGAGGATCGTAACACATTTTATATAGGAATTTTATCTTTGAAGTGAAGCTGACCGAGAGTGCAGCCAAAAACTACTTTCAGCTTAAAACAAATTTTATTTTTTTATTACACCAGACTTCACTAACAATATCTACAACTTCATCTTTGAGGATGGATAAATACAACCTCCGTCTGGATGTCTTGCTATCCATATCAACTTTGTGCGCAGAGTACAAATTGCAATTTTGAAGATATTTCTATAAAACTTAGTACGAGAATTTTGTTTGGCACAAATACCGTTGGGATTGAATTTGGTTGAAATCGGCTCATTATTTCACCAAGCCCCCATACAAATGTCTTCCCGAAAAAGAAGTTTTCCGGTCATAAATGTTTGATTTATGCACATATCCAAAGAAATTTTGCCACAAGTAAGTTGTACATGTACCCCTATAAATTTTGCGCATATCCGTCCTTAATGAACCGTAGCTCCAATATAAGCCCCACTTCCGAAAATCACAGTTAATAACTCTATTTAAAATGTTGGTATTCGAATAATATGCAACATAAATTTGTTTCATATATATACAAATCATTCGGTCCAATTTCCATAATTAGACATAGCTCTCATATAAAGCCCACTTCCGAAAATCACTTTAACGAACATAAATTTCTTAAAAATGTTGGTATCCAAATAAAATAAATCTTTTACAAGTATTGATATAGAGCCAAAATTGAATGCAAATAATTTGTATATGCACAGAATTCACGCTACTTGGGGGCTCCCATATATGGGATAATGAATGGTCGAAATGACATACTCGGTGCTGGGTCAAGCCCGACTATATCTGCTTCTTGCTTGTTATGTATGAATAATAAAACCTTTGTCAGCATAACTCTGTTTTTATATTCACAGCAAATATTTGCTTACATTGTTATCACGAAGACATTTTTAAATCCATATTGTCATATGTTTTAAGTGATATTACTTTTATAAAATTGATTTATTTATTCATTTATTTATACGAATATATATTTATGTTAAAGAATTTAATAAACTTTGTCGGAGTTCTTAACCCGTACGAGATTTAATTTATTTTAAATTATTTTATAATGTTCAGATTTAAGATGACTTTTGCCAAATCAGCACATTTTAAAAATGCCACTAACTACACTGGCAAACATGTATCCACACAGACACGCAGTTGTACAAACATACTAAAGTGCCTTATACTGACAAATATATTCACAAATAAGCAAACATATATTTGTACCTATAAGTATGTATATGCACGTATCAGTACTTAATGTGTATATGTGGATACATAAAACCGTTTTAAATAATATCATTAGGGTGGTATTTATTGAAAAAAAGCATATGCTTTAAAATACGCCATGTATATATGTACATCATTCACAGTAGGGTGTTTTAATAAAACCATGATTAATCCTTTCTATATTCGATGACTTATTGATGAAAATATTATTAATATTCCAAATTCATAAATAATTGGTTAATTAAAAATTAAAATAATTTACATTTTGTGTCTTTAATGATATTTGTTTTTTACGGTTTTTAATAACAATTTGAATAATCAAAAGTACTTGAATTGAAACCCTAATACCTCGAGTAACAATTGATGTATAATCATGAAATAAATGGATAAGTCATGGAAAAATATAATATAAAGAACATTTAAATTTTTACTTGATTTACTAATTTGTAATTATTATTGCTAATAAATTATAATGAATATTTTCAATTATACTAATTATAGATTTACATATGTATGTATGTATGTACAGTCAAAACTCTCTATAACGAATTCCAAGGGACTGGATATTTACTTCGCTATAAAGAAAATTCGCTATATAGAAAAGAAAAAGAATTTTGTTCCTTTTAACATTTTTTATTTGTAGTAGTCAGTTATTTTGGTTTGAAGTACATTTTTCCACTTTTCTTCTTCAATATGATTTTCTAATACATTTAGAGAAGTAAACAGAGTATTGAAACATTCAACTGATGAAGACAGTTGTCCATATGTAGGGAACGGATTCGCAATATCGACAGATTCTTCTTCGTATTCATCTGAATCTGTTAAAAGAGAAATAATAATGTATGTACATCAGATAGCTGGTGCTCCAAAACTTTCTTGAACACTTTCGATGATATCTTCGTCAAAAGTATTGTCTGTGGTAATGACATCACAGTCAACATTGCTGTAGTTTTTAAATGTTGCATTAATATTAGCAACTGTTTTAAAGGAAGACTCTAAAAAGATGAAGTGGGACATAGGTAGATAGTCTCCTTCCTGCCAAGGCATACTGTTGTTCGTTGTGGTGCCAAATTTTACAAATCCTGCATTTCTAAAACAGTCTGCAATTGTCTCGGATTTTACATTGACATTTCAGACTTTGCTTAAGTTTCGTATGGCATCAAGCATATTTATGGGCGTGTGAGGTTTTTGTCCTCCTATTGTATGAAAATGTTTGTCAAAATGCATTTTCTGTAATGCGTTTTAATGTTACAGAAAATGTTTGTCAAAATGCATTTTCTGTAATGCGTTTTAATGTTACAAATTATGCCCTGATCCATTGGCTGAAGTAAGGAAGTCTTGTTGGGTGGGAAATAAGCAATTTTAATATTTTTCAATTGGTCCTTTACATCCCTAGGGTGCACAGCGCAGTTGTCAACAAAAAGCAAAACATTTATTTGTTGAGAAGCAAACTGCCGGTCCAATTTCAAGAAAATCTTGCTTGTCATCCATGCTTTCGTATTAAATTCATAAACTACGTCTTGAGATTTGACGCATCTAGGATTCTTGGCCTTTCCTATGATAAGCAATTTCACTTTCTCCGTTCCGGTAATATTGCATGACCCCATAACAGTAATCCTCTCTTTGATGCACTTCTCATTTTATTTGGTAAGCACTTAAAAAACAAACCCATCTCATCGCCGTTCAAGATATCGTTTTCGTCATAAATATTTTTCTAACAATTTTGGCAAGACATTCGTCATCCATTCATCTCGAGTTTGGATGTTGGCGGCAGCCTTCATCACACAATATTTTTTTAACAATGCAGGTGGTAGAGTAACACAACAAAGCGACGTGGATTTCTTTTTTGTCTGCTCGGTTTTGATTACCACTGGTGTAAGTAATAACGAAAAATTATTTGCATAAATTCGTTATATGGAGATTGAAAACGCTTCAATCTAGAAGTTACGGTCGCAAAAATGCTTCGTTATAAGGAAATATTCGCTATAGGGAAATTCGTTATATGGAGAAAATAATACACTCAAAGTAGACCTAAAACACAGTGTTCTTATAATTCCTTCGCAATAAAGAAAATTCATTATTTATAAAAAAAATAATAAAACATTTCTGTGGAACTAGGGATGCCCAACGGGACTGGTTTTTTCAAATCCGGATTTTCGGGATTTTTGTTTTATATTAAAACAAGTTGGTTTTCAAATAACAAAATTTTATTTTAAAAAAGTTACTGTTAAACATGTTTGAAAACAAAAATTTTAAATTGATTAAAAGTTTATAAAACATTAATAAATAAAAAAACATTAGAACATTATATTATATTTCCCTTTAATTTCTATATTAATTTAAAAGCAACAGATTATTAGCGATCGATAAAGCTTCTTAAAAATATTAGTAAAGCAATTTTCGATTTAATATTGTTGCCAATATATGAAGCTAACAATGTTTTTCGTCAGATTTATACATTCATATATTTGTAACATCGTTTGTAGACAAAATTGTTAGCAAATTCTTGTATTCTGATTGCATAAACAATTCTTTCTCATCCTCCGAAACAAATAATTCTTATTCTTTTTCTAATATTTTATTCCATACTAGCTTTTTGTACCCGGTGCTGCCAGTAATCATTTTGGTAATCTCTTTAAGGAATAGCACACAAACGAAGCATGTTTCGTGTGTAAAGTGGCAGTTTATTCTGTAGGAGAAAAAAACATTCATACAACTCAAAATCTTTTATGGGACAACATTTTTTTAAAACAAATTCATTAACTATTTCGAAAAATGAATTGTTAAACAACGCAATGTTGACATTCAGATTTTAAATCTCTGGTTGATGATAACTGTTAAATTTGTTTTCTTAATTTTCTCTTTCTAAACGTATATTTGAGATTGTTAATCGTACATATTTTTGAAAATGAATAAACTAACATTTAAAATTTGAATAGTCTTCGTTATTTTCACGTCTTTGGCGATAATGTAAAGATCTTAATTGCTATTGAAAATTGTGTGCTAAAAAATAGTTCTTTTTCACCATTTAAGGAACAGATGACCCGATTCCCCTTTAGAAGTATTTTTGTATGCAAGACAGACTACTGTTTGTATAAATAAATATGGGTAACATCAAAAAACATTAAGATCATCAATGCTAGTAGACTATTAAACTTTTGATCCCTTAAATAAAAATATGTATACTTAAGTCTTAATATGTCTTAATCCTTAAAGGTTGACTACCGAAAAAGATCTTTCCTAATAAATATTTTTCTGATTGCAGAGAGCGACAAAATTTTTTTTTATTAGTTTAGAACAAAGTATACAAAAAGTACCAACTATACAATTTTTCACTTTTTGGTCCTCTAATTTTCGGTTTAACTTATATTTAATTGTAATAATCCATATTTAGAACTGTCTGTTAGTGATTCATTTCATAGAAATGCAAAATTCCTATTTTTAATCGTTATTACTATTTAGTTGTCGTATTATGACAAATTAACTTCTCAACAATTTCGTTGTCTTAAAACAATAGACACAAATGGTACTAAAAAAATACAAAAACACAAATTTTTCCCTTTTTTACCCTTTCAGTTTGTATGTTTTTAATAAGTTTTTTGTCTTTTAATACATCAATATTTAAAGGTTCGAGTTTAAAGGTTAAGATTAAGCACAAAATTTCACTTCTTACTCGTTTTTATTCCCTTGAAGATAGACTTCCAAATAACTACTCTTCTAATACACAACCTTGTGACAACAGAAATGTAAAATAAAAATGCTGTTTCTTCATAATAAAGACAATCATTATTTCAGAGACAAATTTTAAAAATTTTCCACTTTTTGTCCCTTCCCGGTATCAACGTTATATTAAATTTTACCGGTTTTTATCCAATTTATCACTTTCTAATTCAAGTCTTGCAAATAGATCTATCTGCGTTCTACATTTCAATAAAATTAATTTAGCCGTTTGGCTTTACCGGGTTTCCCCTTTTTATTCCTTCCAGGTCCAAGTATAGAAAAATAATATAGCCTAGAAATTGACGCTTCCAAGCATAGATCTATCTGCGTTATAAATTTCATTTAAATCAGTTAAGCCGTTTAGGCGTGACTGCTGAACAAACAAACTTACAAAGCCATTTATAATATATACAGTGTACTTTTTAATTTGACCCACCCTAGTGTATATGGATTATTACACATATTTTAATGTGTTTACATATTTCAATTACATTCATTATTTCATTCGTTTCGCAATCGACGTTTTTATTTCATTTCTAATAACTAACATTTCTATCTCATTATCAAATTCATCAGATCTCTTTTTGATATCGCTTTAAGTATTAAAAAAGGGCAACATCAACAAAGATTCATATCACTGCGACAAAGAACTTGGGCTGTTATTTTAACCATAATATTGGTTTTTGCTAAATTTATACTAAGAAGATTTTTTTAACCATTTTTCGTTTAATTTTGAACATGAATTATATCACCTTGATATAATGATATTCACCAATAAATATCATGCAAAAAAGGGTTAAATCAATTAAAGATTTTAATATAGGAATTTCCAAATTCCAAAAGCTGCAGACACATTAAATAGTGCGTTTGAGTTTGCCAATCCAAAATTAATTTTAATTCTTCCACTTTTATTTTTTCGAAAAACGTTTTAAAATTTAAATTTTTGTTGATGACTTTGTAAACAAATACTAGGGATTTTTGGGGTTGGGATTTCGGGACTGGCATCCCCAGTTGGAACTAGGAAAATAGGTTATTCGATGCCTACATTTGACATCAAAAAGAAAATCCTTTGCACGTAGTATATTTAACATACGGCTAAATAATGAATTGTCACAGTCGAATCTATCACAAAAAGTGAGATTTTGTAGAAAAAGATATTTCGCAAATTGTAGTGATTCAAGTCAGTTTTGTTCATACATTAAGGAACCACTCTAATACAAATGCATAAATGTACGCATCTATGTATGTATGCATGTATGTTTATATGAGCTCTCACTACTATAGAGTCTGGTGCGTACTTATACATATGTAAATACGTACATATATATGTAAATAGTATGAGTAGGATTGAATGTGTATCAGAAGGGAAGAAAAGACGATGGCCTAATCACATGCAGTTCGAGATCATTTATCAAACCAGCTTTATTTGACATATTGCTAACGCCGTGTGCCACATGAACACAAAGAAAAGCTCAAGTTCACCACGTATTCCACTTTATATATTAGACACGTCCCTAAAATATAATTTTGTTTTTATGGGTGTAATTTTGTGCTTTGGTATTTTAAATAAAGACAAATCTTAGCGTTCCTGTTCTGCGATCGGTTTAAAATTTCTGTCTTAATTAGTTCTGGATACTAAAGTGTAATCTCTAATCTCACAAAAAAGGCTTTCCTAATGTACATGTATCATAAAATATACCTTCAAACATTCGGAATGCTCAAATTCGGCAGATAGTCAAAGATGCCTTATCTTAGTCACTTCTGGATGATAGTCGAATGAAATATTTTGAATTTACAAAAATGAAATCATCTAAATTTGGTCACTTTTGGTATTTTTAAAAATGAAAACAAAACTTGATGTAAAGACAAATGTGCAAATATGAACATATTTTAGATAATTTTGTTATCTTTAAAATATATATATTTTAATATAAAACTATTTTTCCACACTTGTGTGCACTCGTAGATAAGAGAATATGTCCGTGCAGTAAAGTTGAGTAGAGATATGTAAGAACGAGTGCCTACTATACTATCTTAATATTCGTAGTTAAGTACTTAAGACTGACTTAAGGCCCAACCATAATGTGCATAAGCTAGCTTAAGCAACTTTAAAAAATGAACGAAAAGTCGGTCAAATGCATAAGTAAACTTAAGAACACTTTTAGGTGGCCATAATGTACTTACATGATGCATGTAACCCTTGTTGCATATTTGTGCAGTATTTTATGTTTTTGCGAGTACTTTAAATTAAAAAGTACCAAAAATTACAACCCTGTATTTGTTTATTTTATGTTTTATGTTATTTAAAATAGTAAAAACTGCTAATTGTGGAATAAATAATAAAAAAGTGATAAGATATGAGTAATATCATCTATTTCTTGATTTTGCATACAAATTTTTTTATTTTTTTAATGAAATCAAAAAACAGATGATTCCGTACGGAAAGTGCGTTCAGTTTGGCACTTTGCTTAAGCAAATGAAACTTAACGAAAAGTTTCATTAAGTATATTAAGGTTTGCACATACGTTTTATATGTATTCGCACAGTTGCTTAACCTGGCTTAAGCTAGTTTATGCCTTGGGCCTTTAAATTAAAAAAAAAATATTATCAACAAATATGTACATATACTACGTATATATGGACAACAAATTGGTATTGATGGGGTGAATAAATACTGTTATGTACAAAAATTTTAACTATTTTATTAGAATATGATTTCCTAAAAAATGATTCATAAAGACATCGTCCCAAATTTTTTCAAGATTAAATTTTAAAAAGCGAAAAAACATCAAACAATTCTGTAATTAAAACGTAAAATTTCTGTTAATTATGATTGAATTAAATGGGATCGGAAATAGGTGGAACTAAAACTCACACACCTACATACCTACATAACAGAAGACACATTAAAATTCGTTGCTTTGGCATCCTAAAAACGAGACTTATTAGAAAATGTGTGCAGGGATGCGTGTAATATTTTCTGACACACACAAAATCTTGCATAACAGGTTGTACGAATGAATGTATGTACGGACGGACGTATACTTTGTATATTCAGTCTACCGACACACGCATTTACTCTCTCTGACATTTGTGTGGCACAAATTTGTGGCCTCATGAAATTTTAATGTGTTCGATGGTGATAACGTGTTTTTGACAATTGCTCCGAAAGACCCACAAGAATATCAAACATTCTATACACACAAAATTTAAATTTATAAATGTGATTGTCACTGTGTGTTTGAGTGTTTGTATGGTGAGTGGTGGTTACTCCGAATGTCCCAGAGGTTTAATTTGATTTAATCGTTTTGAGGAAATTTATTAACGACAACAATTCTATCAACTATATATGTACATGCCATACATACGTTCTTACTCATACCCGCCAATAAATATTTGCATTTTTTTGAACTCAATGCAAGCAAGAAAAAAAAAACGAAGAAAGTGTCGAAATCAATTATCCACACATTTCTTAAATACTCAGCAACAAGAGAGAAAAAATAGAAAAGGAACAAGAAAATATGAAGAAATGGAAACAAGCTGCATGTTCATTTTAGTTGTGTGTGCAAGTGTTTCCGCACAAGAGCAGCAATAAAAATTCATTTATTGTTGATTATAAAAACTCGTAAAACTTTTCTCAATACACGTACTAGTTATAGTTTGATACTTTTCTTTAAGCCAATAGTACCAAACTTTATTTTATAAAAATTCTTTACGAATTTTTTTCAAGTTTTATTTTTTGCATTTTATAGGCGTTTGTGTGTTTGACAATGTTTGTAGTTTTAAAGAGATCTATGTGCTACTTGCTTTATGTTCGACGAGATTAAAAACTTTTTTATTGGCATATAACTTTTAGTGTTGCCAATACCAACCAAACTAGCCAAACAACCACCAACAAGTCGTCCAATACGTACAACTACCACTATGGCCGTTATCTAGCATTAGGAAACTTACAACATTCAACCAGCCAATAACTGGTATTCAAAAAACCAATAATAAAAATCTCTAAAGGCTGGTCGAATTTGACTATCCTTAATCTTGTAGAAACTTAAGAATTTATTAAATTAAGAAGTTGTTGGAAACATTATTTTTTAAATTGTTTGTGATTTCTGTTTACAACAAACGAATTTTATCTTGATAAGAACAATTCTAAGATATTTATGCTAGTTAATTGCTGGTTTTAATATGAGAGCTATGTATGCAGTTCACAGTGCTTAGCAATGTTATTTATGTTGATATAAAATACAGCACAAATAAGGTAAAAAGGGGAAGCATCTCACATGAAATCTGATTATTCCGATTTAAGAAATACAAATACATCTACTTATTTTACTGGTAAACTGGTTTAAAATCGCTTTCTCGTCACAAGACTAGTCATTGGCTGATGCAATACTTAAGAAATGCAATTGAATACACCGAAGCTTTGACATTTAAAATAAGTAAGAAGCAATCCTTATACATTTAGTTATTTCTTATATGCAGATAGTCAATAGCATGATGATGTCTTAAATGTGATTTTCCTTATACGGAATTTATTTTGCATCGAATTTCTTTCAAATATCTACAATTTTTAGATTAACTCCAAATATGTTTTAAAATTAGAAAAACAGTGCAAATAAGTGGAGCAATCAATTGTGCCATCTTCTTGTGATACGAATTTTAAACAGATTACAAAAATTATACATATAAAATACAATAAAATACGTAGTTAAAAGGTTCTTCCTGTTGCACACGATTTGAGAACAGTTTAAATCTGGTCTGTTGACTGCTGTGTGATTTTTGTCATCTCCTTTTTCTCCGGCGTTCGTTCTATTCATCTGTTTTTCTCAACATAGCAAATCAATTAAAATCCTTGTGCCTTAACGAGTTTGAAAACTTGTACAATAATGTAGAAAAGTTTTCTTTAAGTTGTCCTTGTTGCTTCTTTTTTTAATATAATTTTTTTTAATTGAACTTTAAACTGATTAGTTTATTTAAGATAGCATTCTCAGTTCTGCATTAGTTGTTATATTATTCTTATTGCTTCATTTACGAGTATATTACTAGTTTTTCGAAATTATAAAGACATTTTAATCAACTGACCAACTGACTAGAAAAATTATTAATAAAGAAAATAATAATGATTGTATAATGAGCTGATGTACATACATACATATATAACAACTAATACAAACATATGTATGTATGTATTGAATCTCTCAGCTTACTGTATCCACATTAGTCACATTAGTCACATTAGAAAATAACACAAACATACAGAAAAGGTTTAAATAATAATTAGAATATATCTGATGATTCGCTTTAAAACATAGATTTGTTAAGTAAATTTGCAATACTGGATGTAGGTTTGACAGCTTTAAAGATAGAGAGAAAAATAGTATTCGAAAGAAAATTGCATAAATAAGAAATATTCGTACTGATTACTAAGAGGAAGACATTGTGAAAATTTCAATAAAATCGGTTCAGTCGTTTAGTCTTCATTCATTATATACTGTGAGCGTCAATATAAAGCAAACACCTAATATTGTTAAAAAAAAAATGTTTATTATATATACTATATATATATATACTACAAGTACAGATTAAAAACAAAATATATTGCATAATTTAAAAGTAACTTAAGCAAAGGTACGTAAAAAATAATACAATTTTAACGGAAAAATTCCAGATTTTTCGCGACAAAATAAAGTACACAGGTGTATTAAAATTATGTAAAACATTGTATTTAATATTTTGTGTTTGTTGTCCATTTGCCTTGATCACAGCTGACAATCAACGAGTTTTTTTTAGTGAAATCAGGCGAAATTTTGTTTCATACATCCTATATTATTGCCCTTAGTATATCCTTGCAAAAATATTAATTTTCCTTTTTTTTGTCCAGTTATTCCCACAGGTGCTCAATTTGATTGAGGTCTGGAAACTGCGGAGGATGATCTAAAGTTTTAAGATAATGATTGAGCTACCACTCTTTTACAATTTTGAGGTATGGTTAGGATCATTGTTCTGTTGGGGCTAGATTGTTTTTAAAAAATCGAGATAATCTTCCTTATTTCATTGTAGATTCTATAAATGTAAGACCACCGACCCCTGATGACAACATACAAGTCCAGACCATTACTGACCCGCCCGCATGTTTTACCGTATTGGTAAAATATGTATTATTAAAGGCTTTGTTCTTGGTTCGCCATACTTATGGGTAGTTTTTGATACCTAATATCTCAAACTTATTTTCATCGGTGAAAAGAAATTCAAACGTTTGGTTTGGTTGTTCTTTGATATAATCTTCTAATCGTATTCGCGCTTCCCATTGTAAATTTTTCACTACTTGATGTCACAACGTAATCCCTTTTAATGATAAATCATGAAACTTGCAATTGTTTTGAAATTAAATAAATTGCCACTACTTTTGGAATGGTAGGGTTTTTTTTTGGCAAGATGATGACGTATAAAATTGTATCCATTTAAACAATAAATTAATAAAATATGTGTAGGATTTTATTTGTTCCTTATAAGTAAATAATACAACGAGAGGTTTTAATTAATCCATATTATTTATTTGTTAACATTAAAAATAAAGCCCGTTGTAGAAAAAATAAATAAAGGTATGAAAAACCTCCAATTTGCCGCGTATGTCTGTCACTTGTGTTTTACTTGACTTCTCAGTTAAAACTTATCGTCCACCTCATCAAACAAAATCCATTCAGTCATTTATCTTAGTTATCTAAAATTGTCAGTTTTCTTTTATCCCTCATTCACATTTGTCCGTCAACCCTTTACTGTTCATACTGTTTGTCCTAATCCTACATTTGTATACGCTTTTGTTTTTGTTTCTTTTTTTTCGTGAATTCAATTCTACTTAAATAACTAAGCAAAAATGCAATATAATTTTTTAATATAATATTATTTATGTTAATATAATTAAGCTTTTATCTTAATAATATGTAGTGTTGACTTTATTTTGATGCGCCCAGTAAATTGGTTTATCTTTAAACTTTTTAGATTTAATGTTGACTGTGTGCGAATGATTTTTCTAACCTCTGTCTTTTTGTACGTATTTAGTATTTAATTTGGATTAAAAAAAAAACTAAATATCATCGATTATTTTCACAACAATGATTTAATATAAAAAAAAATAATGAAAAGAAAATAAAAACATGTAAGAACAACTAATGAAATCATTTGGAAAGCAGTTTGTGAGCTTATCATGATTTAACACTTTATTTACTTTAAATTACCTACACGCTACCGCAAATAACTTTTAAGCTAAAAGCCAATAAATGATGCTACCGAACGCACACACATGCACATTTGTGCACAGCCATACGTACCTACTCCGAACACAGAGATACATATTGCATGATGTTGCAGATACAAACAGTTAAAAAACAAAAACGAAAAAAATCATTCATGTGGTTTGCTATAAAAACGAGGTCATGGAGTCATAGACTACAGGTGAATTCAGTTAATAGAAGATCAAAACTATTTAAACGCAGTTCGGCAAGCGGACTGACTGAACAACAGAACAACTGAAATTCTATATTTTCACTCTTCTGCATCTGAGATTGGTAGTAATATATGTATGTAGGTATGTAGGTGTGTGTATGTATAAATTGATTGTTTTAAAAAGGAAGGATATAGAAACACAAAGATAAACTTAATCTTTACATACATAACCTTATACATTGAAAAAAATTTATGTTTAGTTTGTAGCAGAAACACATAGATATATTATACGAGTACATATACCTACATGTGTGTATAGTGTACTACAGAGTACACTGTGCACACAAACTGAAGCAGATATGCACATTAGGTTTGCCCCCAAACATTCTTTCAGCTAAAGCACAAACTCAAGTAAAGTTTAAGTAATTCATATTAAAGTCAAAATAAAACTCATATAAAAAAGCTTGTCAATTGAGAGCTATGTACCAGAGAACAGAAAGAGACCATTCACATTTGCTAACCATTCGCAAATGCATTGCTTTTGCATTGCTTTTACTCGACAATAATAAAAATGTGCATTGCTGTTTGTTTACTCATTCCTTATTACTGTTTGCTATTTTACATTTCCTTTTTGTTATGCTGTTATACATCAAGCAACGAAATAATTCAATGCCACATGAAAAAACTAAAAACATTCACACCATTCGTCCAGTATTCGTTGCTTTCAGTGAATGAAAACATAAAGAAAGAGCAAAATCAATACAAAACCTAATGAGAAAATAAATATTTTGTGGTTGTTGCTTTATGTGCGATTTGTTGACAGTAAACTAGTAAAGTTTGATATTTTTTGTTAGTATGTACAACTTATACAATCAGCATTGAAACCATTCATACCAATCGTTAACCATTCGTACCAATCGTTAAGTATTCGTTGCTTTTGGGAGTATACGTTTACATTTGTACAAGACATGCAATGCAAGCATCATTTTTCGTTACACTCCGTTTTGTGAATAATGACATGTATTGCTTTGTGGAATTGATTTATGTTGTCAACATGAGGTTCGTTTTTGTTTAATTGTATTCAAAATCTAAAATTAACCAATCAATCCGTTCTCTGCTATGTACATTGCATTGCATAGAGTATTTGTTTTCTAAAATATTAATTCTGAATATCCCCAAAAGAGTAGTCACCTCTTAATGTTCATATTAATATACAGAATCCGATAAGTTTACAACTATCGGAATATCCTATGAAAAAACAAAGCAACAAACATACGTTTTAAATGAAAATTTTAACAAAGACAACTGCTATGCTTTTGGAAGACTAACTGACTGACTGATTTTACACACATACTACAATAAATACCTATATGTACAACGTAAATACATATCCCAGCATACCATTCTAGGAGCGCTCCGAAAAAGGAGTCAGAAAAGAGTCCAACAAAAGAGCATTTTCGGAGCGAAAGAAAAATTTGCTTGTTACTGTCCTGAGTCGGCACGCAGTATGACTCAGAAATTCCACTTAATTATGTGTGTACCAAAGCGTTGTTATCCTGTTACCACAATAATGATAAAAACAAGATTACACAGAGCCCAAGAAAAACCTCACAAAAGACTCTTTTCTGACATTATCTAAGAGCTCTTTCTGACGGATCATTTTCGAATGTAATGACCCTCTTTTCTGAAGGTCTTCGGAGCAATTATGATTGTTTTTTGGGCTCATAAAGAGCGTTAACGCTCCGAAAAAGATGTCAGAAAAAACTCTTTTCGGACTCATATGGCTTGCTGGGATGTTTGAAATAGCACATACACACTTTTTAACAAACTTATTCTAATGGAATATTTTTTTTTTTTTTTTTTTTTTTTGCATATTCTTTTTTATTGTATCTTCATTTTAAATGAACTAACAATAGGTATTCAAATCTTAAAACTAAAGTTAATTAAGATAAGTCCAGTCAATGCTAGGCAAAATCTAGTTTTCAAATTCGATAGGATATAATGAGCAACTTGTATTTATTCATCTGAGAGCGGTGGTGTCCCTCCTTCTCAAACGGCTATGACCGGGATGTTGTAAGATGTCTCGAGCGAGGGGATTTGGATGAGTTTCCAGCTTACCCAAATAAAGGGCCACGTGTTTAGTTATTTCCCATTTGACAAGTGGAACATCAAGATCGTTGTGTATGTTGTTGTTTTTAATATACCAAGGAGCGGTAGTTATCATTCGTAGAATTTTGTTTTGACGGCGTTGAATTTTCTCAATATTGGAGTTGGAGGCAGTGCCCCATAACTGGATACCATAGCACCAAATTGGCTTTAAGATTGAGTTGTAGAGTAGAAGCTTACAATCGAGCCGAAGGACGGAGTTTCTGCCGATGAGCCAATGAATTTGGGCTGCTTTCAGTTTCATTTGAGTCAGCTTAGCATCTATATGTGGTTTCCATGTGAGGCGACGGTCCAGATGAATACCAAGATATTTCACGTGTGAGTTTTGAGGCACTATATGGTCATTAATACGAATAGGGGGACATGATTCCCTACGTAGAGTAAATGTTACGTGGGTGCATTTCTGTTCATTTATTTTTATTCCCCATTGTCTTGCCCATTTCTCCACTTGCGTTACGTGGTGCTGTAATTGAATCGAGGCATCTTTTGGATCTTTGTGAGTACTGAGAAATGCCGTATCATCAGCAAATGTTGACGTGTGAATTTCATTGTTTGTTGGCATGTCTGCTGTGTACAGCAAGTATAGAATTGGTCCTAAGATACTACCTTGAGGGACGCCAGCACCTATAGGTTGAGGACGGCTTAAATAATCACCTTCTTTAATCATAAACTGACGGTCGATTAAGTATTTCCATAGTAGGTGTTGAAGATTCACCGGCAAGTTCTGCTTTAATTTAGATATCAGGCCTTCATGCCATACTTTGTCGAAAGCTTGAGAGACGTCAATAAAGAGTGCTGAACAGTATCTCTTTTCCTCAAAGGTTTTTCTTATGACTTGTACCAATCTATGTGTTTGTTCTATTGTACTGTGTTGACGTCTGAAGCCAAACTGGTGATTGGGAATGCAGTTGTTTTCATTCAAAATCGGAGTCAGCTTGGTTATAAGCAATTTCTCGAATAATTTGGACATATTTGGTAATAGACTTTTTGGCCTATACGACTCAACTTTGCAAGGATCTTTTTCCGGCTTAGGAATCATCTTTACTAGTGCAATTTTCCAAACCGGAGGGTAGTACTGAAGCCGTAAGATGGCATTAAAAAGAAAGAGGATTAATCTTTTTGCAATGCGAGGCAGCTCAAAAATCATTTTATGGCTGATTTTATCAAACCCAGGTGCTTTTTTAACATTTAAATTATCAATAGCCTCAACAACCTCCAGATATTGAAATCTTATTTGTACAGGTGGTCTGGCAACAACAGGCGGTAGTTCGCTAATGTCAGTATCCGTATTGGGAGTGAATACATTTTTTAAATGACTTACGAAAAGGTTGCCTTTTTCTTCGTTATTTCGTGCCCAAGATCCGTTCAAAGTACGCAGTGGAGGTTTTGCGATTACGGGTTTTCTCAGATTTCGGACTGCACGCCATAATGAATAATTTGACTGGGAAGTTGCGTCTAGACCTTCCAGATGTTGTTTGAGAGACGCTGCTTTTTGCGCTTCTAGCAAGATCCTAAGGTTTTTGGTACATTCTCTCAACCTAGTTTTAAGTTGGGGCGATCTGTGTTGTTGCCACTCTCTTCGGACTCTCCTTTTTTCAGACAATAGTTGCTCAACATCTGCAGACAAAACTCTGTTGTACCTATTCGGGCGGTAAGTGGAAGAAGCATGTTCTGCGGCTTTCTCGACATGTTCATTAAGACTTTTTATACAGGCATCGATGTCTTCAGCAGTTTTTAACGGGAGTTTCTCTGTGCAGTGAGTGCTGATGTATTTTTTGTATTTTAACCAATTCAGACGTTTGACAAGAAGTAAGGCATCAGTTACGCTTTGCTGAGGACTTCTGATGGTGATTACAGTGGGTGAGTGATCTGAAGAAAGATCCAGTGAAGCCTCGACTTCAATGAGTTCCGGGGATACCCCTTTCGCCACGCCGAAATCGATAACGTCAGGAATTTTTTGCTGGTCAGTTGGCCAATAAGTTGGTTGACCAGTTGAAATCACATTCAGTCCCATTTCAGACAGGGAGTCGTACAAGATACGACCTTTAGGGCTAACGAGTCGTGAGCCCCAGAATGTATGCTTAGCATTGTAGTCGCCAGCCGCTATGAAACGGCTACCTAGTGATTTGTAAAAATCTCTATACTGATCTTTTGTTATTGAAAATCTGGGCGGACAGTAAACTGACGAAATCACGAGGTTTTGACAAAAGTTCTCAATACAGATGTTTGTTGCTTGAAGGTAGCACTCTGAAAGACCACCCAATGAATGGTGTTTGATTCGCGATTTGACCAATATTGCCGAGCCACCACATGATCTATCTCTGGGGTCCTTGGTGTCGTAGAATGTATAAACACTTATTTTAAAAATGCTTCTCGACGTCATATGAGTCTCGGAAATCAGCATTACATCAATTTTCTTATTAAAAAGAAAATATTCAAGTTCATTTTTGTGTTGGCGTATGCCGTTTGCGTTCCAGAAACATATTTTGAGACAGTTCATGGTCTATTAAGTATGGCCTGCAGTAGCGTGGACTGCATTTTTTGCATCTCCTGCATCATACTTGTCATGCTTGTCATGAAATGATTCATGGATTGCGCCAGATTCTCCATTATACCTTCAAGACGGCTAAAATTATGGAATGGAATATGATAAAAATATTTAAATAAATATTACAGTGATTAGTCATGTTTAAACTTTAAAAATTTAAATTATCAAACACAATGTTTATAATCGTTTTATTGCGCAACGACAGACAATTGAAATTTAAATCTGGGAAATAATATCAAACAACTAAAAACTAATAATATTATGCCATTACATTAAGCAAGTAAACAAGCGTCCTAAGTTTTTCGAGATAACGACACGAATATTACATGATTATACATAAGTAGATAAGTTTGTGGTTTAAATAATTAACTACCGGTTCCACCATACAAATTCATTCTCGTATAAGAATTAAAGTTAAAAACTTAATTATTTGCTTTCAAAAATATTAAATTATTAAAACTTCATACAAGTATGTACACGAGTAGGCGCCCATTAAAATGAAATTTAACACAAAATCTGTAACACCGTTCATTTGAAAAATCATATTTATGTTTTCTTTGTCTCAATTTACACGAAGCAATTATTATTGAGAAGATTGATACAATTTGTTTCTTGAAATTTCTTCGGTGTTCACACAGCACAATTCTTATTGCTTAAAACGCTCGTGTTTTTTTTTTAGAGTATACGCACAAATGTAATACGAATAGGAGAGTAACACGAATTGCTGGTACAATCAAGTGTGTAATCGTCATATCTTCTTATCACACCGATGTCTAAAAAGTAATCAGCTTAGCTTAAAGATTTCCTTCATGTAAATTGGGATTTTTATACCAAATGATAAAAGTATTCCTTACTGTTTTGTCTCTTGTTCAGTCATATGGTAAACACTAGTGATGCCAATCTCGAAATCCCGATCTCGATAATCCTGGTATTTTTTTAAATTTGTGTAAAAGATCCAGGGAAGTATAATCAACTATAATCAAAACCTAACTCCCGCCGAGAGACATAATGGAATCTTAAAAATTGGTTTCAAAAAATAATAAGTAATAAGAGCAAAATATTAAAACACTTTTATTTATCAAATTTACCTAAAACTTAAGTTTGTAATATTATTGGACAATAAGTAAGAACACAGTTTTTTTTAACTAAAGTTTTATTTCGTAATTAAAACAACAGAACCAAAGTCTTTTTTACAATCCAATCGGGTTATTTGGGTTCGACTTTCTATAGTCACTGCCATAGAACTATCACGATTTTTTGGAACTACTCGTCGTGAGACATGGGACGGAATTCCTGAATCTGGCAGTGGTACATCATCAGATTTAATATACTCCAATAGGTACTCGTGTGGGATGATTGCTCAGATAATATGTTGTCATTATCCAAGTCGACTAAATCCATATAATCTGTGCAATTAAAATCAATTGGATGCTTTTTATAAGTCCTGAGTTTAGTTGAGTCATACAATTGTCCATGACAATACAAAATTTTGTTAATGGCTCTTTCACGGACAAGCGGCTTCTTTTCGTCGGTAAGCATTGTAAACAATATATTTTCGGGATGGGCGAAAAATGCATTGTTTTGTATCGTTTTGTTTACAATTTCTCGCAGATTTTGTGGTAAAAATTGCGTGGACTTGATCAATTTATATAAAAGCGCACTTATAAAATTTTACATTAAAATACATCAGTACATAAACTTTCATAATAAAGTTAGTCAATATTTTTAAATTTGTTGAAGGCAAACTAATTGCAACATATAGTCGCAGCAGTCTGCTGGCTTTTGTTAGCCAGCGATAATGAACCATTTGTCCCGGTTTCCTGCTAGCTATATCTTCTGGACACGAACCTTCCGATACAGCTTTGGCTATTCGGAAAAGGTACAGAACGTCAGTAGAAAGATTTTTTTCATCTTTAGCTTCCAAAGTTGGAGGACTATTTCCCAATAAAATCGGTTCAAAAACAAGTAAAGCCTAGAACGAAATGTTTGTTTTACTTTTAAGGGACTTACATAAAGCGTTGATAAAATAAATGCATGCTTACCGGAAGTTGTTCACAGGTCTGAATTAATTTCGTCAAAGACCCACTAGCAGTTCGTGGACCACTTGTAGTAGATTTTTCTAAAGTATTGAACAAATGGCGAAGCGGGAGTTCGTTAAAATTCAACAAACAAACAAACAAACCAACGAAATATCAGACTTTCGTATAATTCCACTTTCAGTTCCAGTATTGGTGGGTTCCCCATCGCAGCAAACTCCTATCAAGATGGTAAGCGAAATTTTTTTTCACATAATTGCAGTTGTTTAGTACTGGAGTCCTCAGCGTCAACTTTTATGTGACCCAACAACTTGCTATCCGGCTCTTTAACAATCACTAATGAGACTCCTTTTCCACTCACGGATGCTATTTTCCACTAATTTCTTCTCGTGTCAGTGCAGCATTTTTTCTGCCATCAAAAGAAAAAGCTAGTAAGGCTGAATCATTGTTTTGCATACGACGAATGGTCTCCCTGCTTTTAATTTTTTCACACGACCTACCTCTCTTAGCCTTTTGTGCATAATCGGTTCTTTTGCAGCTGGGATTGCAAATTCGATTTCAGAGGCGACATCCATTTGTGAAGAGTCGAAACTATATGAAGGATCTAAGGTAGCTGGGAATTCAGGAATTGTATTCTTTCTGCAGGTGTGTTAGTCAATCATGATTGCTTTGAGAGGATCAGGAATTAATCCACAGGAGCATGGCATTGTTTTTGTGCAACTGCATTTGCCGATATAAAATATATCATTCAACAATGTATCAAATACTGAAAATGTATTACCTGTTGATATGTTTTTTTTACCTTCTTTTGATATTTGTTGAGAAATATATTCAGTTTTCTTAAAATGTTTTTTCTATTTATCAGTGCAATATTAATTTTTTCCCAAATTTCAATTATTTTGTTTGCAATTATCGGAGAAAATCTTGAATACGATTGTTGATTTTTTGATTTTTCTATTTCGCGATAACTTGGCAAATTTAATCCACTAAATTCGTATAAAAATTAAAACATAATATCGATGCATCAACAATGTTCCATATATCTTGATCAAGAGTTAGTAGGAACATAGGTAATAAATTATTTGTAATCAAATAAGGTTTAAAAAATGCAATACAAAGAAGTTGCTACTTTTAGCGCAAAACTCTGGACGTATTCCCTCTTTCAACTGGTCTAATGTGTTGAAAGTAGATTTATAGAGCTTTCGGGCAAGTTCTTCCCACACATGCTCAATAATGTTGTGATGTGGGGACTGTGCGGGTGTTTGCAGTAATTTTGGGCAATTATGAATTAGCCACATCTTCGCAACGTGTGAAATGTGCTTCGGATCGTTATCCTGATAAAAAGCAAATCTGTCCAATATATTTAATTTTTCAGCACTCTATTTCACATTTTACTTCAATATGCCCAAATATTGGAATCGGTTCATTTTACCCTCTATAAAATGAATATTCCCTACTCTGGCACTGGAAACACATCCCCACAGCCCGAGTGTTATTAGACCAAAACTCAGTATTTGGCTTACGCCAAACGTACTGCTTTTCATCTGACCCATGAAGGTTAAATTTACTCTCACCAGTGAAGAAAACTTATTTAAATTGATTATTTTGAACCTTAATTTTTTATATGTAGGTATTGTTTTCACTGACGAGAGTAAATATAAAAATTAAATTAAAAATCTTTTTACTTTAATTGCTCTGATGGACGATTATGTCGACCATAAAATGGACGGAGCTTGCGGTAAACTTCGCGAACTGAACCGTTATTTTCGAAATAAATTTGCACGATTTGCAAGCGTTGTTCTTTTGTCAACCTGTTCATGATGAAATGGCAAACCAAACTGAACATAAATGACATTAGAGTTGCCAGATTTGACCACAAAATGCCAGTTTTATCTCTTTTCGAAAAACAAACTTGTAAAATAATGAATACTCCAATAGATAAGTGAATGTACCAAGAATGATAAAATAAAGATTACGCCAACGCGCGTAAAATTTTAAAATGTTCTGCGCATGTTGGAACTGTGACGTCACGCGTTGTGTGTTTGTATTGGCTGTAGGATAATATGCCTTATATAGCCTTAATTTTCTTGGAATAGTCACGCTAATCCAGCACTCCATTTTTCTTTTTTTTTTCAATTACAAAAAAATAAAACTTTGGTCATATGTATATTAATTTGCACCACACATGTAAAAAAAAAAACTAATGTTCCTAAAATGTTGAACCGTTAGAGAACTGCATTACCATATAACACTCAGCGATTTTAAATGCTATTCATTACTAGTATTTTACATAACACAATATCATATATTTATGTCATTCAACACCAGCTTTACACCGAAATATTTCTAATAATATTTTATTTATTACTGTAATAACCGCTATATGCCATGAAAATATTTAAAGATTTCAGTTGCAATAGCCGACATCAACCATATCGCTACGAATAGAGTAAAAAGTTCTATTTATTTTTATAAGGGTGATTCAGTAGTCATATTTAAAAAATATTATAGAAGAAAGATTAATTCATACATTAAGAATTTTGGAAAGAAACAGTTTTGTCTCTCTTGTATTTTGGAGAATGGCGGGCATTGAATATAAGCCGTCGATATGAAATATAATAAAATTTATTAAATTATTGAAAATAGTGAAATGAATAAAGTTAATTAATTGAATAAAGATTTAAATATTATAAAATTATAGTCTTATGGCAGAGAATAAACATAAATAATATTGCTAATTAAATAGAAGTATAAGCTGAATTTGCGAATCCTTTACCACCATCCTAAAAACGTCCAAAATAAATTAGTTGGCCAAGCGCCCTACAAAAATTAAAGGTCATATTTCTTTATGTTGTTATTTTATTAATTTTACTTTTTCTTTTGTTAACATATTGAGTAAATTTAAGCTCTAAACTTATTTATTGTAATCGCAGATTGACTTTGTGCAGTTTTAAGGATAAAATTCTCCTGGCGCAATACACCTCTAGAAGGATTTTAAACAAGTAATTGTTCACTTTTTTTAAACCAAACATACATTTTCATTTCCAAAGAATTTATGTACTGTTCTCGACTATCTTCCTTAATGTCAGTCGTCTTTGGAGTGTTTGGAATTTCAATTTGATTTACAAATTCATTTTGAATTTCAAATTGAGTTGGAATTTCATTTTCAATAGTGCTGTCCGTGGTGGGAACTGCTCCCGGCTTTAACTTTGATGAACACCTATTGCTAAATCCTATTCATAATTATGAAGCCATTAACTTCAGCAATTAAATATATGTTGACTTACCCATTTCAAATTTCTTTCAAAATCCCCCTGTTTAAATGTAAGGCACAAATTTTATCCTTTTGAACATCTATGAGATTGCATCGATTGCAAAACATAACCCTGCATCTTTGGGAAAATTGTAAAACGATACATCTATAGCAAAAAATATATGTATTAGTTTCATTAAAAATATCCAAAAATTTAATTTTTTTCTCACTTGTTTTGTTTACTGTTGTTTTGCTTACATTTGCCCACTGCACACTTCATGTTTATATATTTTTTTTTTGTTTGTTTTTCTTTTTGAAACAGCTTTTATTTACACTTTTTTACATGACAATGACCGTTTTTAATTTATTAAATATAAGTTATCACCAAATGCAATGCCAAATTTATTTATTTTATTAAAACCCGATGTAATCACCCCTATCGTGAATAAAAATTCCCCATGATATTTGTTCCCTTTTCACATTTTTCCTATTAAAATTCAATGTTAAAAAAATAAAAGTGAACAAATTTCATGGGGAATTTTTATTCACGATAGGGGTGAATATTTTTTAGAACTGTCAAAGTGATTTCATTTGCAGGGTTGCCAACTAAAACATAAAACATACCTTTTTCGCAAGAAATTTTAATTCTAAAGGCCCAACTATAATGTGCATATGCTAGCTTATACTATGTTTCCACGGTACATGCTTCGCTCTCTATTTATGCTTCACACCCCAATCATGTGCCAAACAACTTGCTTCACCATACAAAATTTTAAGAGCGAATCAAGTAGATTCATATTGAATCTACTTGCGAAGAACGAAAAATTGCACTCTTCTCTAATTTTTATCGCAAGTTTATCTGCACTAGCTGTACAAATTTAATATTATTGTAAACAAAGCAAACTATTTTCTTGTTGCTGGAAGTAAAGAAAGTAAATACGTACGAATGTATGTTTTTTTTTTCAAATAAGCTAACTAATTTCCACTCACTTATTTTTGTCCATTAAAAAAAATATTTTCCACAAATTGTAAATTCTGTTTGTTTATTAAAAACAACTGTCAAATCGAATCAAGTTTATTAGTAATGTAAACAGCATGATTCATAAACATGATTCAGAAGGCGAAGCAGGTGATTTAAGTCGTCGTGGAAACGTCGTGTACTTCGATAAGCCAGCAACAATTCAAGCGCTAAAGGATGAGATAATTCAAGTTTTTCTCTCGTTATATTCGCGACAAAAATCTTAGTTGTGTTTATTTTATCGATAAAGTGTATTTATTATATAAAGTGTGTATTTAAGTTTATTTTGTGTTTAAAATGGCTTTTGAGTATTTGGCATACGAATTATCAAGGGATGCCCAAATTTTTGACGTTCCAGCAGTTAATCGTCGTATTCTTCGGGATTTGGACAATCCTTTTGAGTTGACAACAAAGGAATTTCAAAAATTATACCGACTCACTCCGGACTTGGCTGAAAATTTAATTTTTGAGTTAGATGATCAACTAAGAGGATCTAGAATAACATCTATATCGACAGAAAAGCAGGTAAGACATGCCAGCTTAAAGTTAAAATGAAATTTTAAGTATTTTATTTTGCTAGGTGCTTTCGTCTTTACGTTTTTATGCAATTGGTCGCCATTCTGTTAAATGCACTTAAAATGTATGTATATAAATGTAAATAAAATAACAAAATAAAAAGATAATTAAATCATACATTTTTTACTTACCTTACTTAAGTCAAAATTTACAAAAATAAACAAAACTTTGTACACAGAGGTGCCACATTTTATTAAATTAAATGAGTACAAAAAAACAGCTGTATACTATCGTTAAAAAAAAGTTACAGAATCACACAATCGTTACTGCAAACGACTATTTATGTCGACAAATGTTACGATTGTCGGATCGTTAAAAGTTAGTGAATCGCAGTACAGCTGTTTGTTGGTTGTTTGTGTTTTTAACAAAATGGAGAAAGAAGAAAATACATTTATTTTAAATTTAATAGAAAATGTGGAAAAAATAAGTGCCTTTATAATAAAAGAGGCCCTTTTTATTTTAACAAAAATGTCTTTCTCTCGCGGTTTATTTCTCTGGCAGAACAAGAGCGTCTTCTTCTTTTACAGTGTAGTTCACTTATTTCTTTTAATGTGCGCAGGTCTTCAAGTGCTAACTTTAATATTTTTATATTGTTTAAATTTTTAAGTTTTTTCTCCATTCTTTGCAAACACAATACGACAATTAAAAAAACAGATGTAAACGTTTATTATTATTTACAATTTAGTGCTGTCACAGCTGTACATTTTAGTACTTTTGCCGATAAATTAAAAGAAAAGGAAAAATTATGCGTTTCTGGTACGAAGTTTTCTTTTAATTATAAAATAATATAATAATATTTATAAAATATAGTCATTTAATGGGTTTTTGTTAAAATAAAAACATTTTTTTTAAACATAAATGAGCAACTGTATACAAAAAGTTTCAAAGTCATTTTAGCCACCTGAAAGTTAACTCTGAACTGGTTATGCATTTGACAGCCTTTTCGTTAACTTTTGCAATTTGCTTAACCTTGCTTATGCATATTATAGTTGGGCCTTAACACATGAAACATTCTTGGTAACCCCTAGAATGGAACTTCTACGTCATATAACGGGGAATCATGCGCATGGCGTAATCTTTATTTTATCATTCTTGGAATGAACTACAAAACAGACACTGATGATTGCGCTCACATATATAGACATACAATAAACAAACACAAGAATAATAATAAAAGCTTACAGTCAGTGAAAGAAAAAGGTTTATAAACCTGTTGTAAGTTTTATGAATAAGGGCATAAGTAAATTGTTTGTTAATATAATTTTAAGAAAATTGTTATAATAATAATAATTATATTTTTTATATTATATTTCTTCCCTGAAGATGATCAACAAAGTTGGTCGAAATATTGGAAATTAATAAAATATAATCAGGGATGATACTAGAAATATCTCGATATTTATTGGACGTGTAGCAGTGCCCTATGACACCAAAGCATTTTTTCTTGCCGGTTTTAAAATCAATTCTGACAATATTGGTCTCTATGACACCCCTGAATAAATTAAAAACGAACAAGAGTTTTTATATTTTTAATAAAAGAGACCTCAAAGCCGAATTAATAAAGTGAAAAGATTTTTAACAATATAAAAGGTCTACATAGCACATAACAACAATCATTTATAACAAATTTTAAATATTAAATAAAAGTGCCTATTTTGACATTATTAAAATATGGACTTTTTAACATGTTCCAATTTTAGATGCGTTGTTTTAATTTTATTTAGAATTTTATCACAAATATTGCTGTTATCTTAAAAACATTTTTCGACTCTCCATAGGCCTGCCGTTTCTAAAAAACCCAAAAAGAGATCGAAAAATAAAAAACTAAACCTATAAGTATATCTCTACTATTTTATTTTATTTTTTTAATTTAATTTTTAATGTAATTACAAGAAATAAAAAAAAACATATATTAGACATATTATATATCAATGGATAGGAAATTGTGTCTATTTTTTAAAACCACAAATAAGATATTCTTGGAGAACTTTTTTGAAAAACAAGCCAAAAATGTCTTATTTTGTGTTTAGACTTAAATTAAGAATTCTTTTATTAATACTTTTTAATAAAATTTTTCAATTTCAAATTTTTGTGTAAAATACTAAAATGCCAACTAATTCGGATAACAACGAAATTGAAGGAATTGGAATCGTGTTCAATTTCTCACATACCCAAGGTGCTCCACCGCGCTCCTCTTGATGGGTTATGACATCCAGATTCAAAACCTAAACTCGACAGCATCTCATCTCTAGGTGTGTAAAATTTTATTACAATTGGACTTAATTAATTTCCAAATTTCGCCACTGTACGAAGTGAAAATTCAACACGATATCTGTAATAACTCCTGAGATACCGAATTCTTTCCAAAATAAAACGTTTGTAAGCTACTGTGCATTGTATCATATAAATGAACAAATTAAATTTAAATAACATACAAGTAAAAAACTGCCGATTTAATATTATACTAAATGTCTAGTGGTATTACCACGGTACCAACTGAGTCTAAAATGTATCACAAAAAGTACAATTGTACCATAATTGCCATGGTATGACACTGGCATGACATACATTTCGTTTCCTTTTTACTATTGCAAAATATATATGTAATTGAAATTGCTACTTCTATGCACTTTGTTCTGCTCTTTATTAGTTGCATTAAGTTGATTTTAGAGCATTTCCAAAAAACAAAACATATTAATTGCTTTTAATTACTTCATTAAATCTATTGTAATGTATTGTAGTAAGTTTTGGCATTGTTGCAAACAAAACATCTAATGGTGTGAAAGAAACCTTTGGAATCAACTAATTGCAACCTTTAAATAAATTGGACGTAATTTTAGTTTCGACAGGAACAACAACCGGAAAATGTTTGTTGTTTATTTTTAATCAGGTAATTAAGAGTTTCTTCTTTTAAGACATAGGAACTGAAACAATATTATTTTCATTCCATGTTAGAGTAGAAATACATTATCAGATTAATTGATTAATAATAAAAAATACTATTAATGAAAGTATTGCATAACAATATTTTTATATTTAAATTAACCATATGAATAAGTTTATGTATGCATTCATTCAATAGTTAGTTCCTGGTTAATGAAACTTCGAATCAGTTGAATAATAATGGTATCTTGTATTTAACTTTTTTAAATAGATACATACAATATGTAGAATGGCTTTCGCCGTTTAATCATACATGAGATATGTTAATCTACACTTTATTTGCAATTGCTGCAACAACCAACGTCTGTCATTTAATAAACAAACAAATGAACGAATATAAAATTAAATCAACCGATAATAAATTAAAACCGTGTCAATTAATCCCAATTGAATAGCACAACTTTTTGTTTATTTCTCAGTGCGATTCTAGGAACACAGCCATACATGTACATAATTTGAAAATACACAGGAGCATCCATCACACAAGCTTGCTTATTTATTAAATGGAATTCGTTAGTTAAAGTTAACGGAAAAACATTTACTTGAAATATTTATTTCTGGCAATTAATAAACGGATGTGACAGTTAAAATCAATGAGCAATTTTTTGTATTAAACCCAACAAAACCAAACGAGAAAACAAATGGAAGCAATAAAAAAAGTATACAAAACGCAAGGAATTATAGAGATAATGACTACTATGATACTGTTGTCTAGGTATGGGAAGATTTTAATACTCTTCATTGATTTTACAATTAACAAAAATATAATGGTGAAACGACAAGCTGAATTATACATCGGTTTGAAAATAAACCCACACAAATGTAAGGCAAGATTTCAAAAGTATAACTCGCGCGAACCTTTTTCATTTATTAAAATAATACAAATAATTATTTTTGATTTACGCAAGCAATAAGCAAAATTGTATTATACCAATCGAATAACAATTTGGACAAGAATAAAGATGTATATAAACTTAAATTTCAAAATTATTTGACAAACGTTTAACTTTACATCCATAGTTATGCAATCAACTATGTATATTAAATAGTTTATTATTGCACCTGAGATATTTATTGCACCGAAGAATAACGGTAGAAGAACCATACAAACGATTTGGCTTCGTCCAATGTTTAAACTGCCAAGAATATGGTCATACTGAGTTGCATGTGGTGAACAACATTGTTCATTTCAGTGTGATAAACCCAGAAATGATTCGAACGTAAAAAAGTAGTAATTGTGGAGGAAACCAACTGCTAACTATAGAAGTTGCCCAGTATATTCTATTGTAAAGAGCTCGCTAACACTTAGAAATAAAGTACCCACGGTACAAGTACCGAACATTCGGAACGTAACTTGCCCGCAATATGAGGAGCCGACAACAAAAATGTTTTAAAAAGCAACCAAAATGTTCAGAACCCGTTACCCAATAACAATGTCAACATGGAGCCAAACAATCAAAGCCCATCTTTTAACTTTAGCCGCCTAGAGATTACAGTGGAAACCCTTGTTCAATCGGTTAATAATTTTACGAACTCTATGAGTAACATGATGCAGGAAATGCTCAAAATGCAATCCATGCTATTGCACGCTGTACTTAATAGGCCATGAACTGTTTGAAAATATGTTTATGGAACGCAAACGGCTTTCGCCAACATAAAAACGAACTTGAGTATTACCAAAAAAATCACCAAATCGATGTGATGCTGATCAGAGACCTGCAACGAGTACTAAACTTTCGGGTATACTTAATCATGCACATTGATTTTTATGATTTAATCGTTTTTGTTCAAATGCACAAAACGCTCGTTTACGCAACCGTTCGTTTCAAACATTCAGTTTTATTCACTGGTTGTTTTTTGCGAACATGAATATTCTGACTGTGTCGTTAAATGTATGAAGCTCGTTTTACATCAAAGCCAACGTGTTGTTAGCCGAACATGTGTTTTATTCATTTGTTGTTTTGTGCGAACATGAATGTTCGACTGTGTCGTTAAATGTATGAAGCAGCTCATTTTACATTTTTTCTTTAATTTTTTTTGCTGTGCAAAGATATATTTGACAAACTGTACATATTACAAATTTTATCATTGCTTTGTCAAATAAGTTTTCTTTTCGACGAAATAATGTTAAATAGGTAGTAAATGCACATTTTTTATGTTTTCATATTTTTCTGCCAGCCGCTTTTTACTTATAAGTGGCTCGTGTGTTTTTAGTTCAATTCCAATCAGATCATGCACAACAAAGCCGACATGCAAAAAACAAACTGTGTATAAACAAGAATTTTTGTTTTCAAACATTGCAGTTCGAACCAAGTGTTGGAAATGATTTATACTCATTGCTGAATTTTCTGTGTGTGCATAAAAAGTGAATAAGCATAAAATTGAATCATACTTTTTTGTATTGTTCTTAAAATTCAACGTTAGTGAATAAGTCGGCTCGTTCATACTTGTTGCAGGTCTCTGATGCTGATTTCGGAAACACATTTAACGTCTAGAAGTTTATTTCGCATAAATGGGTATCACATGTTTGATACTAAGTTTGATACATGTTTGATACAAGGCAGAGCATATCGAGGCACAGCAATTTTAATAAGAACTCGAATTAAAAACTACGTAATGAGTGATATTTGTCAAAATTATCTTTAAGTCACAACAATCTGTATCGAAGATTGTTATCGAAATATATATTAATCCCCTAGATTTCAAATAACGGAAATTCAATACAACAATTTTTTCTAATCACTAGGCCCCTGTTTTCTGACAGCTGGCGACTATAATGCTAAGCACACAATCTGGGGATCAAGACTGATTACTCCGAAAGGTCGTGTTTTATTTAATACATTTTCTAAAATGGGATTGAATTTGATTTCGAGCGGAAAACCTACTTACTGGCCTACTGGTCCACAGAAGATACCAGATCTTATTGATTTTGGAGTAATAAAAAGTATCCCGTAAGAAGTAATTCATGTCGAATCTTCGTTATATCGAGCCCCCGAGAAAGTGTATCCCCGAATGGTAATTTAGCGATGACAGGAACAAGTACAAATTGGGTTAAATATAGAAAATACCTCTTAACACATTGTTCTGAAAACATACCGCTCAGAACACCAGAAATATCGCTTACTCTCTTATCAATTTGAATAATGATCTTAAACTGGCTGCGCAACTTACGAAACTCCCCGACTAACTAGATATTACAGAATTTATTCTGCAGATGTCGAACGGCTCTTAACTTGAAAAGAAGAACTGGAAGAATGTGGCAATTGAACAGATCGCCCAACTCAAATCGAAGCTAAAAGAAGAAAAAAAGACTTAAAGACCTCCTGGAATATCGCAAAATTTAATCACTAAATAAATATTTAGAAAGTCTGAACGCAACTCCGCAATCAAATTACTGACTATGACAAGCGAATAAAAATCTTAGAATACCTGTGTTATGTAAGCCCCCATTGCGAAACTTAAGTGGTGGTTGGGCAAGAAATGACACTGAAAAAGGCAATATATTTTCTAATCATTTGAAAAAAGTATTTACCTCAAACCCATCAAATGAAACAATAGACTTGCCACCAGTCACACACCATTTAGAACCAGCTGTATCCCTACATTTTAAAATTCGAGAGATAAAAAAGGCTATTATTGATTTAAATTCTAAGAAAGCACCTGGTATTGACAAAATCCATAACAAGATGCTTAAAGAGCTAGCCCGGATAACAATAAAAATAATACTTCTTATTTTCAACGCTACATTACATCTTGGATATTATCCACCAGAATGGAAGGTTACCATGATACCAAAGCCGGTAAAAGATCACACAAATGTAGAATTATATAGACCGATCAGTCTATTGTCAAATATCAAAGCTATTCGAGAAGAAAAAACAGTACTATCGAGCGAACCCATATACTTGTCAATATAATCAAAAATGCATTTGAAGAAACAAATATTGTTCCGCTCTTTTTATTGACATTTCTCAAGCTTTTGATGGTCTAATATACAAGTTGAAACTAAATTTACCCGAAAACACTCATAAGCTTTTGAAAAGCTACTTAACTGGTCGAACTTGAAGAAGGAGATTTTAAAGAAGGAGATTTCTTAAGCTCAACACAACCTATTAAGGCAGAAGTATCTCAAGGAAGCATTCTGGGACCCTTCTTATACTTGATATACACATCTGATATGCCGACAAACAATCGTACCCACATGTCTACATTTGTTTATGATACTGCTATTCTAAGCAATCATGAAAGCTCTCAGGAAGAGAAAACTGGTTAAAGCAATGAAGGATAAAAGTTAATGAGCAACAATGCACACACATAACCTTTACATTGCGTAGAGAATCATGCTCTCCTATTAATATCAATAATCAAACAACAACCCAACAATCCGATTAATTATATAATCAAATTAATTGGCTCATTGGCAGAAACTCTAAGCTAAGTTTAGATTGCAAACTCTTGCTTTACAACTCAATCATAAAACCTAAATGGTGTTATGGAATCCAGCTATGGGGAAGAGCATTTGCTTCAAACGTAGACAGAATTCAAAGACGCCAAAACAAATTGCTAAGAATGATCACACCTAAACGTTCCTTTAGTAAAAACTGAGATCCAAAAAAATGCAGAAAAAAGCTTGAAGTACACCCAAACCCATTAGCCCGCTACATATTAAATAATAGTGGCTATATTCGACTAAGAAGAAGGGATACAGCGGATCTGAGCCAAAGACAAGAAGGAAGAATGCCCACTTAACACACATAATCAACATTGGTCAAACAATTTTCGTCAGGCACTGGCTGGACTAATAATTGAAATTTTTTTAGATATATGATTTGAAAATCTTATTGGCCCAACTATAATATGCATATGCTAGCTTAAGCAAACGTGCGAACACATATAAATTGTATGTGGCAAACTATAATGTACTTAACGAAACTTTTCGTTAAGTTTTTCAACTGTCATTTGCTTAAGCAAAAAGCGAAACTGATCGCACATTCTGTACGGAATCAGCTGTTTGTTGTTGTTTGTTTGTGTTTTGAACAAAATGGTAGAAAATATATGTATTTATTTTAAATTTAATAGAAAATGCGGAAACAAATAAGTGCCTTTACAATAAAAGAGGCCCTTTTTATTTTAACGAAAATGTCTTTCTCTCGCGGTTTATTTCTCTGACAGAACAAGAGCATCTTCTTCTTTTACAGTGTAGTTCACTTATTTCTTTTAATGTGCACAGGCCTTCAAGTGCTAACTTTAATATTTTTATATTATTTAAATTTTTAAGTTTTTTCTTCATTCTTTGCAAACACAATACGACAATTAAAAAAAACAGATGTAAACGTTTATTATTATTTACAATGTAGTGCTGTCACAGCTGTACGTTTTAGTACTTTTGCCGATAAATTAAAAAAAAGGAAAAATTATGCGTTTCTGGTACGAAGTTTTCTTTTAATTATAAAATAATATAATAATATTTATAAAATATAGTCATTTAATGGGTTTTTGTTAAAATAAAAACATTTTTTTTAAACATAAATGAGCAACTGTATACAAAAAGTTTCAAAGTCATTTTAGCCACCTGAAAGTTAACTCTGAACTGGTTATGCATTTGACAGCCTTTTCCTTAACTTTTGCAATTTGCTTAACCTTGCTTATGCATATTATAGTTGGGCTTTTAGCTCATTTCTAGTGAAGATACAATAAATAAATAAATGTACCAAAAAAAGTAATTATACTCATATTTTATAAATAAGTAGATATATTTATAACATTCCCTTATTCTGGAAATCAAATAGGTTTTTCATTCGAGAATTTTTTCAAGTCTTTCTGAGCGTCAGAAGTGAATTGTTGTTGACGTTTTTCGCATCGGCTTTTTATAAACATCTGTTGACGATCAAAAGTTTCCTGAACACGTGTTGAAGGAGTACAGCTGTACATTTTAAGTTAAATTATTAGTTTGTACTGTGAGTTGTTCATTTTCTGAAATGTTGAGTCTATTAATTTACTCATAATTTGGAAATTCTAAATTACACTGTTTATTATGTCTAGATCAATATTGCTGGACCTAGAAGAGATAAACTCATTTGATGGTTGATTATCGTTCGATTGTTCATTATCGTTTGTAACATACAGTCTATTTTCCGTGTGGAGTTGACGGTCTTCCATCGGACGTGTCCCAGATGGCGGATAGAGTGAGCCCTCACCGTGTTCTCTGATACATTGTACAAATGGTGACAGAATATGTTGAATGTCAATATGTCGCAAATGGTCCTGACACACTTAACATAGGTTGTGATAAGTAGCCAGCTGTCACTCCTTTGTGATACGCTTGAAACGATTGGTCACAAAGAAGTAAGAACTGGAGGCATAGGATTTTTTTTAGGATTTATGATACGGTTAAACGTGATTGGTTATTAACATTATCTCCTATTACAACCCGCGGACCAAAACTGTATTTTCCCTCATCCATTCTTCCTCACACTTACACCCCTCTCCTTCTCATCCAATTGTAAGGCAGCTGTGCCGAGGACCTGAATGGCTAGTTAGTGGTTAAAGAATTTAGACTTTTTCCCAGAAACCCTGGGCCACTTCAGTGATGAACAAGGCGCGCATTTTCACCAGGAAATGGCAACTATTGAAAAACGCTTTGAAGAAAAAAAAATAAGATAAACATGATTTCAGAATATTGCTGGGAACTTAAACGAGAAACTGATGATGCTGATTTAAAAAACACGGTCAAACAAACACTTTGGAGTTAAATAACCAAAAATAAAATTTTTATAAAATTTTTAAAAGTGTATTTTCATGAAAAGTTTAATAACTCAGTCAATTACTTATCTATTTTTAAACCCAAATATTCGTTGTAATAAACGTACTTTTGGAATAAATTCAAAAGCATTATAGTTTCTTTATAAAATAATGTATAAAAACGTCACCAAAGTTGAAAATTTTTGAAAAATCTACAAAAATTGTGTTTGCTCGATAATAACACCCAAGTTTCTCAAGTGTTATAAGTGCGCAAAGGTTTTTTAACCGTAAATACGGATTTTGGAGGTGTCCGGCATATTTCACTATTGGAATCTTGTTTTATTCGACAAGCCCACAAGAAAAATAATATCCGCTTCCAGGTGTTTCTATTTCATTCAATTTTGTAACACGGTGTAATGTGTTCGCAATCTAATTTATTCTACTAAAAATATTGAAAAACTTAAATATGTAATACCGCATATGTATAATGAAAAAACGGCTAGACAGATTTTACATCAAAACCCGTTTTTTTTAAATGCAAGTATTCGAATCTCAAAACCGGATTTGTAAAAAGTCGAATGAATACTTTGAATATAAACCTTTAGTTTTACATACAGCTTCAGCAACCAAACCGTACAATCCACTGCAACATACCACCATTCCATCATTATCACAGGATAATTTACAGCTTTTGTTGAGACATTTAAATTGAACATTCTTGGTAATTTCTTTAAGTGTATGTCGATAATAGCGATTACTGTGACTAATTAGAATATTTGGCAGCAGTGATTATATTGACCGATTATATCCAGTTTAAAGAACGATCTTACCTGCAAAAAACGCGAGTAGTCTATACACGCGTGACCAGGAGTACTCCAAACATAATCAATTTGTATGAAAAAAAAAACTACTCCTTGTAACTACATACTTCAAATGTTTTACAACAACGATTACAGTGGTTAAAACACGAATAATTGTCGTGTAACAAAAAGTTCTGATATGAAAATTAAATGGTCCATGCGTGCATTACATAGGACCATGATGTAGTCATTACATTTTAGCTACAATGGACCACGTACTCCACAGATTTTTGCAAGCTTCTGGTTCATATGGTAATTCACAGTTGTATTTGTAATGTCTTGTAGAAGCCTCCTGTGAATCATCGTTCGATTTTCATTTTCATTAAGACATTGCCATCACTTTCTAGAGGGTGCAAATACTTCATATTTATTATACGTTTTTATTTTTCGGAATAAAGACATTTTTCACATTAGAGGATCTAGTTTATGAGTTTGTGCCTTGCATATGTGTGTCTACTCCCACTAAATTATATTTATTTATTTATTTATTGTTGTTTGTCTTTCTGAAGTGTGTACGAGTATGTTTGTATTTTATTAACATCACGTACATTTTAAGTATGAGTGCATGTGTTTGTGTGTGTGCGAGTATCCAAGATAAAACTGTACTAGAGTAGTACACATGTAGTTATTCCCTTTACTACTCTGTTTCCACTTGTGTACTCGTACAGAGGAATTGTTAAGATACAAGTGGATAGACTGGCTTTAAAATTCTTTTTAGTTCGGTTTACATGTAAAACACGCATACATTAGCGAGCACATAAATAAAATTTAATAAAGTACAATCATAAAAACCAAAACACTTGCAAGTCTAAATATTCAACAGTATATAGAGTGGTTGTGTATGCATAAAACTTGACTACATACATACATGTTTATATAAGTAAACACACACATACATACTCGCATGTATGTCCTATACAGGGAATGCCAATAGTGAAATTGTAGTGATTAACTATTGACATTGTCAGTAAAACTACTGACCAGGTGTACCCAGCCAATGTAATATAGTATTGACATTTAACATTAGCTTGTCATTGAAAATCTGCTGACCTAGTAGTTCTTTTGAGACCACTTTTGACTACACTCTGAAATAGAAAATTAAACTGCATTTTTTGCTAATTTTTGGAGTTTTATTAACAAAAAAAAAATAAAATACTAAAAGGCTTTCCCTAATTTAAAATAAATTAGAAAACACCCGTTTGAATGATAGTCCGGCACACTATCGTATACTGTATGTGCCCGATACAGTGAAAGAATAATTGTTTTATAATAACCATTGTGCCGACTTTGTTGACAATGTCGCCAAACAGTCACCAAAATAGTAGACAAAGCGGTGACTTGTAGACACTTGTAGACAGGTTTCCTTCAGGGTGTTTATATATATTTGAATTTACTTGTGTGTGAGAATGTAGTGCATACAGGCAAATTCCGTTATAACGAACGATATATTGTAACATTCGTTAAATCGAGATTTATTTTTTAAAAAGTTTTAAATGATGTGAAATTGGGAGGCATGACTATTGTTCAAATTAGTACATTTTTTCTACATTTTACTAACTTGGCAAATTATGAGGGCTAATAAAGTCTTCAGTGTGAGGGATTTTAGTTCTAAAAATTATCCTAAATATGATTTATTTAAAATAAAATAATTTATAGGCAACACCTCATTGAGGAACGAGCGGCATTTCTTTGCCTTTCCAAGTACAAGAGGTTTACTTTTCATTGTTTCAGATGCATTGCCGCAATTTATTCACAAACGTTTTACCGGATAGCATTACCCATTACAATTCTTTAGAGATCGACAATTTTTTTAGCCATTCTTGATACCCTGATTTAATATGAATCTTAAAAATCTTTCATTCATTTGATTTTGTTTAAGGTTTTTTCAAAATTCGTTTATATATAATGTTGTTAATGCTAAACATTTGGCCGCGCGTTATATCGGATTTCTGTTAAAGTGAGATTAGTTATACCGTAAGTTGCCTGTATTTAAAAACAAACCATATCAAATTTGAAATTATGTACGTTTGTGTAGCAAATAATTTTGCACTTAAGTATATTTAAGATACAAGATTTACACATGTTCATGAGCATAAATACATAAATGTGTGTGTGCACGAGGAAAATAAAAACAATTGTTGCTTATTTAAATATAGAAATTTAAATGCATTACAATTTCACTTACACATAAAACACTTAATGTTGAACGTGATGTTTTAAAATGTTCATTTCATTTCATACAACCACCCATTCATATTTAAATACATACAGGAGTAAATTTTGTTGCATATACTCGTACACACATGCCTGCATGTTAATGTCTAGAAATGTGTGTCCTTATGTATCTGAAATAGCTTTATCTCCTACGTATGAGTAATAATGCGTTCGAGCGATAAACGTTTATTTTCGTTTTTTGTTTTTGGCTCCATCCAGCCTTTAAATATGTTGAACTGATAATAAAACTAAATACATATATACGAGTATGTAGATATAAAAAAATCGAATATCAGTTGATTGATAACAAAACAAAGGTTTAGTCAAATTTCATATGATCCTTAAAAATTATGCATTTTAAAATAATATTTTAAAGGGTGTCCCAACTGGAACGCAATTTTAAAATTTTAAATAAAACACAGATATTTAAAAACAAAATAGTGAAACTTTATTATATCGTAAAGTAGACAGAATGAATGAAAGAATGGAACAAGATATCGTGCAGATGGCCGCCGCGGCTTTGCTGGCACACACGCGATCTTTTAATGAAATTTTCAATGACCTTTTTGCATAAATGCTGCGGTATTTCATTAATGCAGCGTCCAATTTCCTCTTTTAAGGCTTGAGTCGTCGTCGGCTTATTCGCGTAAACCATCGACTTCAAAAAACCCCAAAGAAAAAAATTCTAAAGCTGTTAAATCACGCGATCTAGACGGCCAATTCTGGTCTCCAAAACGCGAAATAACACGACCGGGAAATGACTGATGCATTTGCTCTGGCTGTATGCCATGTGGCGCCGTCTTGTTGAAATCACATGTCCTCCACATTCATTTCTTCAATTCTAGGCAAGAAAAAACTGGTTATCATTTCACGATACCGAACACCATTGCGTTCTAGTTGGGACACCCTTTATATACAAAACTAATAAAAAGTACAGTTCATGAACAGTTTCCGTCTTGAACTTTGTCGATAGGGTTCAAAATTTATACCGATTTTAAGTTAAAAATATAAAAGCAAATACTTATTTTTGAGGCAGTTCAAAAAGTTACAATGATTAAAAAATTTTATTTATTATTAAAAATAAAACACAGTTACGAGTATATTCAATAAAACTGATAAAACTTAAAAAATATTTCAGTACTAAAAATATGAACCAAATCGGACAACTTTGTCTGGTCGCACATCGAGGTCAAAGTTCAGGTATGAGCAAATTTCACTCTTAATATGAAATAAAATTATAAAACTCGTTTATTTTAATACGATATGAAGATTTACTTATTTTAACAACAATTACAATAAAACGAATTTAACCCTAGTAATTCATGTAGGCCTAATTGACCCTCCAAGCTATGCTATCATTATTCAGTGGAAATTAATACTTTTATTATATCTATGATATAAAAAACTAATGCCCTTATTCACAAAAAATTAAAGTAGAGATCAAATGTACTTTAAGAAAATTTTGTATGAAAATCTTGTCTTAAAGCACACTTCAAACCGACTTTATTTTTTATGAATACGGCAGTAAATATTTTACATTTAACCTAATTTATCTTTTGCACTAATACAAATATTATTTATAGACCAAAGTCTTTTCTTAAAGATTTTAAATTAGCATTTTCCGAATACTTCTGCGTGTAGTTTTGTACCACCTGTAAAATAAAAAATGTTTAACAAAAAATAACTTAACAAATAAATAATAAAATAAGATAGTTACTTTCATTAGGTGTTGTATTTGTTCCTCGTCTTGTGTTATTTTGCCATGGTATTCTTGAATTAATTTAATGCCTCTTTCGGAACTGTCGTTAACAACACATAAGTTTTTAACAATATTTTTGGCTCCCACGTACTCCTCCAACTCGTTCCAAGTGTACGGATCTTTATTTAAAAAATCCATAGGAATTTCAAATCGCATAAAAACATTTTCCGTATTGTGCGCAAATACATCTTGCGAAATGTCACAAATATCTCTAGATATAAAAGTACTTAAATTTTCCTTCTTTATTATTAGCTTTTTTGGTATTTCATCATCTTCATTTTCAGAAGTGCTCGTAGACATTTTTGCGAATAATTTTCTTTTTATTTTAACATCTAATCTTTCGTCAAATAAAGAAAAGCCCACACACTCCTCGTTTAAATAAATAAAGATGATTTAATATTTTCGAAATGGCTCTGTCGGCAATGCTTCGGTTAATCCTTTTAAAGCTTTCTAATCTTTTCAAAAACCAAATATCGTGTATAGGTGCTTTGTGCGCTTAATCGGAATCAAACCAAAAAATTTAATAACAGGTTACAATAAAACCTGCCACTTCTATCAAACCATTAAATTCCAAATCGGTAATTTCAGGAAACTGATTGCGAAAAATTATTATCTTCAGACAGTATATAGCCTTTGCCATCCATCTTGCGTGGTGTATTGCGCCAGGTTTTGTAAATTGTATTCATCGAGGAGGACTATTATAAGTAATTCCAAAAATTCATTATAGTAATTTCTTGAAGGCGATCCATTAAATTTTTTATTAGCAAAAGTTAAAATTTCACTAATATTAGCACCTATAATTTCAACGACTCTTGGGTGATCTATTCCTGGCGTATAATTATCTTTATTAATAATTGGCCAATATTTTTTGAATTTTTTAAATAAAGTAATTTCCGGTCCGGTAGATTGGCCTCTGTAAAAACTGCTGCAAACACAATTTCAATTATATGATGTCTGCATCCTAAATACAAAATGTCTCTTCCAATTGTCCTCTCCAAAAGCGTACACGCACCTTTGAATCGATCAGTTTTGGATGCCGTCGTATCAAAAACAAACGCTCTCGTTTTTTCCAAAGTATCTTTATTTTCCAATGCGTCGAAAACTGCCGAAGAAATTTCCATTCCAGTTTGTTCTAATCCTGGAGCCGAAGCAATTACAGCCAAGCGGTCTTCTACTTTACCAGTAATTGTTGTTGCCAGACTTGTATCCCAATGTATCGTCAAAGGTTGATCATTTCCACTGAATTTTTCTATAATTTCTTCATTCTATATTTTTCTTAACTGTGCTCTTTGCTGACTTATAGATGATCGGTTCAAAATATAATTAGATGGATTAAGACCCATGACATCAACAACTGCGACCAATAAATGTACAGCATCTCTCTGGCTTATTTTTAATTTGTCAAAAACTGCAGCTAGCCTGGGCGTTAAAACTTGTTTTTTCGTAGAACTTCTGCAAATACGTTTTACTTTTGGTGAACATATAGAATTTTCTTCTTCTGATGTAACACTTCTTTCATATTCTTCTGATTCAGAAAATTCAATCATGCTGCATGCTAAAATCAATTATAATATCACTGTTCAGTAATTTTTACAAATTTTATAAAAAACTTCGTTTAATATTGAATTAAATTTTTACCTGATGAAATTGTTGGCAACTCTTCTTGTTTTTTACATATTTTCTTCTTTAAAATAACGTCTACGCCTATCATACTTCAACCTTCACATCCTTTCACTCTTTGCTTTAATAAAAACTGTTTCTCTTCTTCAATGTCCAAAAGTTGGAGTTTATGAAAATAAGCAATATCAAACAGATCGTCTAATCTTTCTTTCCATTGTTCTTTTCTGCTTGTATGAATATCCGACAATCTTTTTATATTGTTTATTAAATTAGACTATTCCTCGTAAAGGCTCAATAACTTTGTTGCACATTTATGTAATTCTTGAATGGGAATGCGGGCCTTTTGGCAATCTCCCTTTGATGGAAGTTTGAGACCAACTATTTGATGTTTTGGATAACCAATTAAAACTATTTCCTCTCGTAATAAAGGCATTATATTATATTAAATATATTTTTCACCGCGATCACAAAAAATTACTAAAAACAACTAACCGGTTGTGTGAATTAAAAAATTAAAATGTATCTTTAAAATTTGTATTTTGATATCTAAGTAGGCTCTGAAATTTATCTGTTAAATCAGTTATTTGAAATTAATTTAAAAAGCATTTGAGATGACGATGGGTCTTTATTTCCACCAAATAAAGAAGAATATTAAAGAATTAAGCCGTAGTATAGTTTGGTGGCTCAATTAGACCCAAATCTTCATACGGTATTAATATAATGTATAAAATAAACGAGTTTTATAATTTTATTTCATATTAACAGTGAAATTTGCTCATTCCTGAACTTTGACCTCGATGCGCGACCAGACAAAGTTGTCCGATTTGGTTAAAATTTTTCGAACTTAACTTTTGCTCCTAGTGTAACAATATTTCGACCGGCACCCCTTAAATTTCGACCAAAAATTTTTTTTCATATAATGGATTGTCAACCTAATAAACACTTTTAATAGATTTATACATGTTAAAGTGATTTCCGAAAAGGATCTTATATGAGATTTTTTAACAAATTTTAGCCGTTTAACATTATTTATATCTCTTTTATGCGTATTTAAATGAATTTTGGAAGTGAACTTTGTATGGGGTCTATGGTCAAACATGGACCGAACTAAAAAAAATTCGTTTTGCAATTTATTGTTGCATGAAACTAATTTTTGCTTTATTTTGTATTGATATTCCAATATTATAGGCATTTATGTATAATTGAAGAATATTTAGGGAAGATTTTTGTATGGGAACTATGACAAATCATGGACCGATTTGTACTATTTTCCTCATTTATCATTTCTTCTTTTATCATAAAAATAACGTATACAAAATTTCACAGTATTTTCTGAAATATATTTCAAAATATTGGAATAAAAATTTATAAACATATCAATTTTTTATGGAGGTTGTCTTATATTTTGATCCATAACTCTTGTTCTACTATATCGATTTTGCTGGTTTTCAATACTAAACTGCTTAGGAGAACTGTAAACCGTTTTTTGTAAACTTTGTTGATTTAGGTGGTGTACTTTAGACGTGAGGGTGTTTTACACAGACAGACATACAGACGGACTGACAGACAGACGGATATGGCTCAAACGACTGAGAAGGACCAAGAATTTTGTTGGGTCTCAGATGAGTATTTCTCAGTGTTAGACACTGAATGACAAACGGAATATGTGTATACCCTCATTCCCCACTTATGGTGGTGGAGGGTATAAAACGTGAATAAATTACAAATATGGACACAATTAATAAAATTCGCGAAATAAGTGAAATATATTTTTAGAAAAGAAACATTTAACTTTAAATATATTTAATTTTCAGAGACCATAGTCAATATTTCCAACTTTGTCAGATCAAAAATTGAAAGTGAAATACCGTTTTGAAAAATCTACAGTCCGTAAAATAGTGGAACTAATTAGAAACAGCATTTTATTAGACAGTAGGAGATGTGCGTTGCTGGGGGCATGGAGAGGTATGTTCCTACTTTTTACAAACATTCTTACTTTATTAACACATTTCTTATTACCAAGACGCCGCAGGTGACCTTCATGGACTTACACAACCTACAGTGTCGCGTATTTGTGTAAGAGTTGCTCGTGCATTAGCCAATCATTGTAGAAATATAATAAAAATGCCAACATCGTTAGAGGAGGATGCTATGAAAATTCGAGACTTTAAAGCAACTCGCAACTTTCCTGGTATAATTGGGGCCATCGATGGTACTCACATTCGAATTAAAAAGACTGGTGGAGATCTGGCACAATATTATGTAAATAGGAACATTTTTTATTACTCTCTAAATGTTCAAGTTCATATGTATCATATGTGCATATGTATCATAAAATTCAGAACTTAATTTGAGTTGTTTTACTTATATACACGTAATTTGTGATGCTAACCATAAACTCCAGGATATAGTGGCAAGATGAAGAGGTAGTACACATGATTATCGAATTTTCAATGAATCAATTACTTGGCATTTCAGGCTGCAAATTGACCCCATATCTATTTATTTCAATCTCAAAACGAAAAGGAAGTTAATTATAACATAGAGGAATAACTGTAAATCTTTCAAACGCTAAAGTTGTTATGTTGCTCTTGGTGTGATTCAAATTATCGCAATAGCCGAACATGATTCAGTTCCAGGTAAAACCTTATTTTGGCAATATTTCAAGTTCATAAAATATTTTTATTACAAAATTTTCAGATGATCTTGAAGAAGATCGACATCAAGAAATTCAAACAATTCGAAATTCAAACTTCTCTACAACGTCTGATAAAAGAGCTAAATCTATTTTAAAAACTTTTATCCAAAATAATTTTTGAAAAAAGCTTGTTTTGTTTATTTAATTATTTGTTTTATTCAATTCAATTCAAATGAAAGAAAAAAATAATAATAATAAATAAAAAAATATATTCAGAATAAAAAAAAAAACAAATATTAAAAAAACATATCAAAAATAAAAATTCGTTTTTCAACAAAACAATTAAAAATAAAGAATAACTAAATAAAATTAAAGCATTAAACGAAAATAAAGCAAGTAAAAGAAAATTTTATTACTAAAACGTAACGAAACAAAAATTACTGCATTAAAATATATCTGGAAGTAAAAATAATTATTGTTAAATGCAAAAACTAACGAAGTAAGGACTAATTTATACGATAATATTTGGGACGTCTTTTCACATTCAATCATAAATTTTTTTTATCAACCTTTTTTTTAATTTTCTCTTCATAAAAAATATAACAGAGAAATATGAAAATTATATTTAATTTCTATTTTTCACTTTTTTTTTCACAACACTTTTCACCTAGAAACAAAAACGGACGTCTTAATAATCATCGTATAAATCTTGCCTAAGAATTATTTTAATTTTTAGTAGCGTATCAAAAATTAGGCACGGTGAAATCGTCGACATCCTTTACTAAGAATAATGAGTCATATAATGACTCAATACATACCACATATTTTTTTACAAGAGTCAAATTTGGCTTGAATAAGCTCATATTCCAAATCCAAATTCCTTATTATTTTCTTTTCCACTTCCACCTGTAGTAAATGAATTGCATGACGGTATTTCATGTCTGTATGCGCAATTTTCAAAATTGTTTCATCGGCAACATTTGTTTTCCTTTACCGATCTTTACATTAAAACAGAAAAAGAATATTACATAATTTAAAACCATTTTTTTATTTTAATACAAACCTTGTTTTTCACAAAGCTCAGATTTTTTTGCTAAACTACACATAGGTTCACCTTTTGCCTTTATTGATTGGTTTAAACAAGGGGGTTCAACTGTAGATATTGCCTCTTCTTCAATACTGCAATCTGCAACAATTTCAGCTCCATCCTAAAAATTTAATTAATATTAATTAGTTTTTAATATATAAGCTGTCTCAGAATATCGAAAAAATGTCTGTTTACAATTTCAATAAAAATGTAAATATTATCTTACTTTAAAAAAAAAACAAATTCAAATGACAAACTCGTTTGGGAGCCACACAGCAATGTCATTTCCAGACAGTACAACTTCAGGAGGCGCCCGACCTCCTCCAGTTTGTTGTGATTATAAACGAAAATTCGACACTTCCTTTTTATACCCTACACCACCATAGTGGGGACTAATTATGGGCCGATCGTAATAAAATTCTACCATATTATATGTATATGTACGAAACATATTTCTGTTCAATATTATTTGGATACCAACATTTTTAAGAGAGTTATGTTTTTTTAGGTGATTTTCGGAAGTGGGCCTTATATGGGAGCTACGACTAATTATGGACCGATCTTCACGAAATTTGTAGATGTGATTTAGCTTCATTTATTACCCATTTTTGGTGAAATTTGTTTGCATACTTGTATAATTCAAAGATTTATGATCGGTAAACTCCAATTTCGGGAGGACTTTTGTATGGGAGCCAGGTGAAATAATGGACCGATTTCCACCAGTTTCAATCCCATTCATGCGTCGGCTGAAAAAATATCACGTGCCAAATTTTATCGAAATATCTTCAAAATTGCGACCTGTACTCTGCGCACAAGCTTTATAGAGCCAGCCAGACGGACATCGTTAAATCGACTCAGAAAGTGATTCTGAGCCGATCGGTATACTTTACGGTGTGTGTTGGACCAATATTTCTGCGCGTTACAAATATCAGCACAAATCCAATATACCCTCCCCAATATGGTGGTGTAGGCTATAAAAAAAGGGTATGATGAACACACTGTCTTTTTACGCACTTATATTACGGTTTAAGAACACACTTAAAGTTTTTGAACACTTTGTGTGATCAACACCATCTGTAGATTAACAATATTAATACACTAAGTTTTCTCCGTTATTTATGGACGGATTTTACTGATTTTAAATAGCAAACTTCTCTAAAGCATTTCTGATAGAATTATTGAAGATTTGGATCCCGAGTATATCTGGGGACTTCAGAAAATTGATTTCAAAAGACAGACAGACAGACAGACGGACATGGCCTAATCGACTCCGCTATCTATAAAGATCCAGAATATATATACTTTATAGGGTCGGAAAATTTTTTTGGGGAAATTCCACATGGAATGACAAACTTATAAACCCCTCTCATGATGGTGAAGGGTATAAAAATATGTTGAGTTACTTCAAAGAGCAATAATATTGCATAATATATTGTAAAAAGGAAAAACGGTAAGAATTATGTAGATAAGTTTGCACAAGAACTATAAAAAAGCGCATAAAAAATGGGGACAATCGATGAAAAATGAGCAAAAATCATGAAAATATGAGCCAAATTGGCACTTTCATCGGTGGAGTAGTAATCAGGGGGTTCATCCCAACACAACCATATGGTTTTCATGTTAGTACCAGAAATTTCGTGTTAAAAACTTGAACAGTGTAATCGTTGTTTTACATCGTTAACTATAAAGAGACAAAAAGAGAATGATTGTGTTGCCAGTATCAACATGTAAAATTAATTTGATGTATTCAATAGTTAACGTAGGTACTGTTTTTGCAGATGATGTTTTCAACATAGATGTGTTAGCCTTAAAGTGTCTATTAACTAATGTAAACTTCAACCCTCAAATAAGACTTTTTTTTTGCATAGGGCTGTAAATAATTAATAATTTAATTTAATTGTAAAAAATTAAAACGGAGTAGTGTTAAATTATCACCCTTTTTAATTAGAAAATATATTTATTCGTTTTATTCGTATGCTCTTCATAAAATTATTCGAATTATTCGATATTCGAAAATAGTAATTTTGAAAATTTTCGAATAATTATTTGTCGAAAATTGTTCGATTATCCGAATGATCATTATTCGAATAGAAACGCCAGTATTGCTACAATGAAAATTGTTTATGAACTCTGTGATTTCCACAACATATGGGTTATCCAATAATATGTATGTAAAGCTTACGAAAGATATAACAGCAGATTGAAGTCATTGAAAAATATCTCAAAACTTTAACTCAGGCAATGTTAAAAATTTATGGACAGCAAATGTAAGAAAAAAAGTATGAACTCTGATGAACATTAAATATTTTTATATTTCGATGAAATATTATTTTAGAACAAATTAGGACAAAACGTAATCGTACCAGTGCTAAAAGTGCGTTTGCATACACATACATATGTATGTATGTAAATATGTATGTACATGTTTATATTTATTGTTTTATTATTGCTAGTTTTTGTTTTAACAAGACATGAAGTCATGTGTCCGCAGATTGACTGCAATTTATGTTTATACATTCATGTGTTTAATGAAGGTAATTTATTTAAAAAGCCGCAGACACAGAAGAAGATTTCAAAAAAATAAATCAGCACTACAATAATTCAAATAAAATAAATTTATTACAAACATTCTCCTTCATAAACATCCACAAACGCATGCATACGAGTAGAAATAAGTACGGGAGCAAGCTGTCTGACCTGGCCACTGCAACAGTTTAACAACCGAAGCCACATCATCATCAGCATCAGCAACAACGACAAAGCACATGAGGGGCTGGCTGGCTTCATGTTCATAGATTTGGCTAAAATTTGCTTGTACAACAACCACCCACACAGAAACGTTAAATTTATTTAAATGCCAACAAAAGCCATCGTAGGTACACAAATCGTGCTGTGTCAGCAACACTATTGCATGGTTGCCTACATAATTCACCATTTAAAGTGTACGACTGAATACAAATCTAGTGAATTTCAACAGCAACATCGTGTCACAGTGCATCATTTTGTACGAGTATGTATGTGTGAATAAGTATGTATGTATGTACATATGTACATTTGCAATGGCTGGAGAAACATTAAAATTACCATTTTATCCACATCATCATCGTCATCCTCATCCTCATCATGATTATCAGTTGAAAAGCATCACAAATGTACGAAGAACGACGAGTGTTGATGCCACTGCAACAGCCTCTACCAATGAAATTACAAATACAAAAACTACCATTACTACTCAGAGGGAATAATTCCAAAGGCTTCACTTTGTAGGCCTTATAAAAGACGTGCTTATACATTTAAAAATATTAGGTAATCATTCCAATATGCCTTCTCTCAGATGAAGTTATAGAAGTACCTTGCATCTCCCTCTAAAAAACTTTCATAAGGTCTAACAAATCATGATTTAAATATCAAACATAAATGGTAATAGAAATTAATAAAGACAGCCTCGATTTAGTCTTTTATAAAATATTGTGAAGTAAAGTTCGCGTAAAGCAGTACTTTCTACACAAAATTACATGTGATTAATTTAAAATGCTTAAATTGAAATAATATGTAAATATTTTCCCTAAAAAAATGAATACTTAAGTAGACTTTTAATTACTCTTTCTAGGAGCCACCTTACAGGTCTTCAACAGAATACATTACAATTGCCACTCTTAAGTATCACTTCTATCAGCCAAATAATCACCCAGCATAAAATTGGAGCTTACCTGTAGGTAGGTTTGTAAGGGAGAGGAGCTATATTCCCCCTTACAAACCTGCTTCCAGAAGACATGATTTTTACATAGCGAATTCTTACAACCTGCTTCTCTGTAAGGGATTGTAGTAAGGTTTTCATTTATTTCTGATTACATTGCCACAAAAATCATTTCAATGGTATTCGCATATTTATTGCTTCTTAGTAAGGCCTTATAGTAAGCGAATACAGAAGCAGATAAAATACAAAAAATTTTTTCTGGGCAGTAGCGAGTAGAAAAGGCTTTGACACGCCGTGTAAAATTTAAACGAGTTTGCAATAAGCCTGAGTGTCCAGGGCAAAATAAGGCCTTGCGAAAAGCCTCTTTACTACATCTTTTGTCTGCTGGTTACTTTAGTACACATACTAACGAATTCACGTTAGCACTTACTCTAACAAAACTGACACACACACATCAACAGTATGAATGCAAATTTTATGTGAGTTGCACTATATTAAAGCACCGATGACAGTTCTTGTGATAAATGACACGATCTGTACTTCATTATGTACGTTGTTGCATCAAAGCATTTTATAATGCACACAATCACATACAAAGTCACATACATACATATATATCTACATGCATGTAGAGATGCGAACAACATGCGAGCATACGTACTCCATCTTATATTAAATAGTTATAATATTCAACTACAGTGTTGTTCAAAAGAGCCCAACAAATTTCAATTTAGTTAACTTACTACTAGTATTAGAAGATGGTAGTTTTACTTAATACTATGTTTCCACGGAACATGCTTCACTCTCTATTCATGCTTCACATCCCAATCATGTGCGAAGCAACTTGCTTCACCATACAAAATTTTAAGAGCGAATCATGTAGATTCATATTGAATCTACTTGCGAAGCACGAAAAATTGCACTCTTCTCTAATTTTTATCGCAAGTTTATCTGCACTAGCTGTAAAAATTTTTATATTATTGTAAACAAAGCAAATAATTTTCTTGTTGCTGGAAGTAAAGAAAGTAAATACGTACGAATGTATGCTTTTTTCAAATAATCTAACTAATTTCCACTCACTTTTTTTGTCCATTAAAAAAAATAATTTTCCACAAATTGTAAATTCTGTTTTTTTATTCTGTTTGTTTATTAAAGACAACTGTCAAATCGAATCAAGTTTATTAGTCATGTAAACTGCAAGATTCATAAACATGATTCAGAAGGCGAAGCAGGTGATTCAAGTCGTCGTGGAAACATAGTATAGCTCTGAATATATGATTTCGCATATAACTGGCATATAAGAGCCAGTTATACATATATAATATACAGTGTTGCCAGGAGCTGGACAAAAAGAAGCTAAAAGCGTTTAAAAAAGCCAGAAAAAGTTAAATTCTTTAAAAAAAAAAATATTTAACAAAAATCCAATACAATTTAAATACGTTTTCTGGTTTTTCGAATTAAAAGTAACATAAAATAAAACATGTGACAGACTACTAACAGACAAATAAGTTTCCTTTAATAAATACAATATATTTTTAGTGCATATGACATATGTACGTATGTTTTATTCTTTAGTATCTATAACACATTGTCTTAAAATTTAACACCAATCTGATAACGCGATAGTTATGAACTCAGGAAACAATATACTTTTTCTGATTTCTTCATAAATATTGTTATTTTTAAAATTAATCTTTAAAAAGGATTTAAATAGCAAAAAAAGTTTGTTGTTTAACTAATTTAATAATTTTCAATCAGTTTGCGACATATATGGTGTTATGGAATACAGCTATGTGGAACAGCCTCAGATTTAAATGCCTAGTATATGAAAAATTAGAATATCCATAAAGACTAAAAAGTGCCTTTGGTAAAAACTGAGATGAAAAAAATGCAGATCTCCTCGATTAAATAAAATTCTCCATGGCTATAGAGGAGGTGTTGATAAGTTTAAGTTTTGGATTTGGGCTTAACCAACCAAAGGGGGGGGGACCGAGCTACAATGCCCCAAAGTGGGGCACCTCGGGTATACCAAAAATTAAAAATGATGCCAAATTTTTGTTTGCGATCCGATTTAAAAGATTTTTATATATATGGAATGTACTAGACGAGATCTACAAAAAACATTACTTTAACCATATATTATCGATCATAATAAAATTGTGCCGTATTATTTGTATATATATGGACTGACCACTATAATGGTGTAGGGTATAAATACGAACGGAACTAATTATTTTGCGAAGCGAAATAACGGAGCAACCATTCGATGATATGCTATCATTTTGGAAAAGTTTGGATGAACTAGCATATCCACAGTTAAAAAATAATGCTTTGAAGATAATGTCTCTGTTTCATTCAACTTATAGTGTATGTGCGAACAATTTTTTTCGGATTTGAAATTCATTTGTTCAAAACAAAGGAATAAACTGAGCTCCGAACAATTAAAGCATATTTTGCTCTTGCGAAATTGCCACAGCAGCATTAGCGTAGACACATACATATATTTAATAGCTTGCTTTCTTAAAAGAAAGAGAAATTAATTTTATTTCATGAAATTTTTACTCGATCAACAAGAATAAATATGATTTTTAAAATTTGGGAAGAAAAATTTCTTAATTAAATTTCTTTCGAAACCGGCATCGGACAATCGTAGCGGCGATTTAAATTTACGACGATGAGCTGCAACAATTCTCAGAAAATAGTTTTTCTCATACAGCGTGTTAAATTTTATTACAATGGGTGGATCATTAACAATTCCGTGGTTTTTGTAGTGCTTTACACGAAAAACAGATTCAATCAAAGGCATAGTAGTGTTTAATGACTTGCATATATTTTCATAAATTTGATTTAAGTCTTCAAAAGGTATGCCAGTTATACGTGCCTCAGACGCCATCATAGAATTTTCATGATCAATTTCCGTATTGGCCGTCTTTAATTTATTTATTCTATCATTTAATTCTTTCAATTCGCCTTTCACTTCATTTATAATCTCAATTTTTAATGCCCTTATTCATAAAAAATTAAAGTATACTTCAAATGTACTTTAAGAAAATTTTGTATGAAAATTTTGTCTAAAAGCACACTTTAAAACCTACTTTATTTTTTATGAATACGGCAGTAAGTCTTTAAATTTTTATTCAATTTCAATTATTAAAGCTCTCTTACTTTCCGCGATCATATCTTTTATTATTTCAGCTTGCTCTCTCATATAACATTCGACTGCGTGAGCAAGAGTCATTTACGCTTGAAAAAATAAGATCTGGCAATGCAGGAGCATTATCAGATAACGGGCTAAGCTGAGCTTCATCTGCTGTTCTCTAAGCTCTATCGGCAGACAACAAGCTATGAGTAATATCTATTGTTGTTTTCTATTGATCACATAAATTGTAAGTTACCATTTGACTTTGGCACAAAAAACGGGGATATCAAAAGTTTAAGTAAGAAGAAAGAAAAAGTGATAATTATGTCCGAAATTTTATATTATTACATACGAGTATTATTTTTATAAGTTGGTTTAATTTGAAGGTACAAATAAAATCCCTTTGACTACAGGATCATTCATTTTAAAATTTAAATTTAAAAGCATTAAGTTAAATTATATGTGAAGCAGCTCATTTATTATTTTATTTATTATTTATTTAAAATCTATTTTGAATTTAACTGAATTCATTCGAATACATAAACTACTACTCTGAATACTTTAATAATATATGAATCAGAGAACTTCAAAATCACGATTTTTCTTGATTTTATTCAGCACAAACATTTTTGTTCATTTTAAAGAATAAAGAAAAATTCAATGATGATTAAAAATCATACTCATTTTGCTGTACACATCAAATTCTGATTGTGAGTAGAATTAACAAAAGCATTTTATGAACAAGTATGCACAGTAGGTATGACATAGTGAACGATTTTTCGATTTCGAATTGCTACCGCCTTTTATTTTGTTAGGCTTGGAAAAAAATAGACGGGACAAAAAATGGGGGATTTTGGTTGAGGATAAATGGCGCCTCATCGAGGTCAAAGTTCAAGGTAAAAGTAAAAAAATTAATAAAATGCCCAATAACTGCCGCGGAGTCGCCCCTAGAGTAGTAAAATATCAGACTGACCCCCATTAACTTTTCCTCCCCAACATTTTTGTAGAACATACTTACACCCTATCTTCGCTCCTTAAGGGACTTGCCCTACAAAAGTTAGAGTTTTATAAATTTTACCCCCATCGACCTAACAAGTTTCAGGGCGCCTCTGGAGAATTCAAATGTATGACCAACCCCCAATAATTTTTCCTCCCCAACATTTTTGTAGAATATACTTATACCATATCTCTGCTCCTTAGGGTACTTTCCCTTCAAATACAGATTTATAATTTTGCCCCCTGACCTAACTATTTTAATTGCGCCTCTGGAGGATTCAAATGTATGACCAACCCCTATTGATTTTTCCTCCCCAATATTTTTGTAGAACATACTTATATCCTATCTCTGCTCCTTAGGGTACTTTCCCTTCAAATACAGATTTATAATTTTGCCCTCTGGACCTAACTATTTTAATTGCACCTTTGGAGGAGTCAATTGATTTTTCTCACACAACATTTTTGTGAAAGACACCCACCTTCTATATCTGGTTCTTAGAATACTTCCCTTCAAATAAGGTTTTATAAATTTGCCTCCTCGTCCTAACTACTTTCAGGGTGCTTCTGAAGGAGTCAAATGTATATTTCAAACCTTTTTCTCTGCTCTTTAAGGTACCTTAAATATACAAATTTTTTTTATATAAATTTTGTTCCTATTGTTCTAAGTGGTTCCAATACAAAAAACCAGTTTTATGTATCTTTAATATTTGTATTAAATTGAGTTCAATTACAAGTTTGAGTGCGATATGTATGTATGTAAGTATTTTATTTTAATTTATTAATTTATTTTTGTAATAAAGAGGATATTTTTTCCTATTTTCGGCAACGACTTGCAGTAGAAATATTTTTTCTTCCTCGTTGCGGCACAAAATATTGTTGTAGTCCTCTATTATTTATACGCCTCTTTCGGCAGAATCGTTGACAACATGCAATTTTTGCAGTGTTTGTAGTGCTTGTTGGTAGTCTTTTCCCAAGTTTCTGGATCACTATCAAGAAAATCTTTTGACAATCCGAGGCGAGGAAAAATTTTTCCTGTGTCTGATGTAACATAATGACTCAAATTTTTCTCCATTCATTTTTCGTATACTTCTTTTGGTGTCAATGAAATTCTTTTAATACTTTTGAAGTCATAAAAATATACTGGAGAAACATTTACTCTCGCGAAGTCCGTTTAATTTATTTTCGCTTAAGTCGAGAAATTTGCGGAACAAAAACATTTTTACAGAGTATATGCCTTTGGCCATCCATCGAGCATGACTCGACTTAAGCGAAAATAAATTAAACGGACTTCGCGATGTTACTATTTTCATAGTAACTCTTTATATTAAAGCTTGGTTCAGTGCTACCAAAGCAGTAGAAGCCCCAAATAATGACTTGAACTTTCTAAAAGCGATTATTCATTATGCTTCAATTGATGAGACAGTTTCATGTCAGTTGGTTAAGAGATTCTGTGGGCATCTCTGGTATCTTAGTGGGGAAGCTATTGCTTTTGCATTATTTGATCAGAATGTACCCTTTGATACAAGGCGAAAAATGGCAGATGCAATTCGTACATTTGAGAAGGATGAAGAGAAATTCGCTGAAGAACTGTCGGGCAATGACATGGAGTAATGTTATGATGAAGATAGCGAGGCAGAAGAGGATAGAGTAAATGTTTCTCCAGTATATTTTTGTGACTTCAAAAGTGTTAAAAGAATTTCATTGACACCAAAAGAAGTATACGAAAAATGAATGGAGAAAAAGTTGAGTGGAAAAGGCAAGTACATGAGTTGAGTTTGATTCGACCTATGATAAAAATAAGGCAGTGTTCAACCTGCAAGTGGTTCGATTGCCTTAAAATGAACAACGTATATAAAAGTTTGAACAAGTTTGATTAATTAATTCATTCCCAGTTTAAAGAAGATTATTTTTATTTTTTTTTTTTTTTTTTTTATTATTTATTAGTAGTATTTAAAATACTTTTATATAACATTTCATGTTCGTTTTACAGTTTAAATCTATAAACTCTGGTTTAAATTAAATATTTCTTATAAAAAATACAGTTTTTCTTCTAAATACATTTGGATTTATTTCATTTTTAATATTATTAGGCATCATGTTGTAGAGATTTAATCCCTTATAAAAGAGAGATCTTTTCATCGTGTTGTTATCTGCTCGCTGTAATCTGAAATCTTGAGCGTTCCTTAGGCTATATGGTTGAACCTCTCCTATGTACCTTATTTGTTCAATTAAATAATCAGGTGCATCTCCCATTTTCATTTTTTGAATAAAATTAATTGTGTTTAGCTCTAGTCTTTGTTGTATATTAAGCCATTTAAGTGTATCTAACATATGTTCTATTGGGGTAAATCGATTGTATTTAAGTATAGAGCGCATGGCTTTATTCTGCAGCTTTTGTAATCTTGTTATTTGCTGTTCTGTGCAGCATGTATACAACACAGTTGATCCAAATTCAAAATGCGGTTTGATCATTACATTATAAATATTTATTGCCGTTATAACTGATATTTTATTTCTTATACGTTTGAAAAAACCGATTTTTTTTCCAATTTTTTTACATATATATTCAATATGTTCTTTTAATTTTAAGTCTTTGTCTATTAGAAAACCCAGATATTTTATATTATTTACTTTTTCTATTGTTACATAATTTATTTTAAACGTTAAGTTAGTGTTCATATTTATTTCCATTATTTTAGTCTTATTTTCGTTTAATTTTAATTTGTTCATTTTTAACCATTTATTTATATTGTCCATATCATTCGTTAAGTTATTATAACATATTTCTTCCGTTGCCGCTTCTGTGAAAATCAGCGTATCGTCTGCATATAAAACAATTTCGCATTTTTCCAAAACTTTTTCCATATCATTAATATATATAATAAATAAAAGCGCACCTAGAATTGAGCCCTGTGGTACTCCAAAATTATTTTCGGTAGCATTTGATAATTTCCCATTAACCCTTGTATATTGCCTGCGATTAGTTAGATATGACTCAAACCATTTTAACTCATTGTCCTGAATTCCGTATTTATATAGTTTTTGTAATAGAATGTCCCTGTCTATTGTTTCGAATGCTCTTTTAAAATCCAGGAATATCGCCAATATTTTATTATTTTTCTTCATGAATTTCCACCTATTTATTACATAGTTGACTGCTGTTTCACATGAATACTTTCTTCTGAAGCCTGACTGATATTTCGAGAGTAGTTTGTGTTGTTCCATATAGTTTTCCAATTGATTCTTAACAATCTTTTCAATGATTTTTTCGAAAGTTTTCAACGTATTTATTGGACGATATTCTTCACATTTGATTGTTTTTTTAACTTTTTCAATGGGGGTAATCATAGATTCTTTCCAGTTATTGGGAAATATTCCCGTTTCTAGTGAATTGTTTATAATATTCAGCATAATAGTGCCGGTAATGTTCCAATTGTCTAATATTAAATTGCTTGTTATTTTATTATAGTCAGGTTTTTTCTTAATATTCTTACATATAATTTTAAGTTCTTCTAAAGATATTGCACGGAATTTAAATTTTAAATCTATCACAGGTATTTTGTTTTCATATTGCACATAAATAATGGAATTTCTAATTTCCTTAATACTATTAACGAAATATTTATTTAAATGTTCAGCTATTTGAAAATTATCTTTATATTCTACATTATCTATTATCACAGTTTTTATCACATTTCTGGATTTTCTTAGTACTAGTTCTTTTATTTTGCTCCACATTTCTTTTTGGTCATTTGCGTTATTTATTTTGTTATTTATGTATTTATTTTTTTCATTTTCAATTCTAGTTTTATATGTATTTCTTATTGTTTTATAGTTATTCCACGCTTCATTTGTGTTTTCAGTTATTGCAATTTGATATTTAAAAATCTTTTCCCTTTTTAGCGTTCTGAGATTGTTGTTAAACCATTTGTTATTTCTATGTTCATTTATTTTTGTTTTCACACTAAATCTTCGTATTGTATTTTCAAAAACACTATCAAAGTTGTTGACATTATCGTTTAATCCTTTTTGTTCATCATATTTCAATATTGCATTTATTTCGTTTTTGAATCTTTCCTTATTATATTTAAAAATGTTTATTTCTTTAGTTTTATTGTCTCGATCTATACATTCGCACTCAATAAAAATGTCTATAGATTCGTGATCAGATATTTTATTATTTATATTTCCCTTTGCTGAAATCATTTCACTGTTTGTTATAATATAGTCTATTAAGGTTTTTGAATTTTGTGTTATTCTAGTAAATTCGTTCATTACATGTTTGAGACAATTATCATTAAGTATACTTTTTAATTTCCCCGTATAGAAATCGTTATTCCAGTCAATATTAAAATCTCCAGCTATTAAAATATCACAGTTCGTTTCGCACATTTCTTCTATAAAATCTTTAAATATATCACAAAATTCTGACTTTGAACTACTTGGTGATCTATATACTGCTATAATTATAATTGATATTTTTTTATATTTTGCCATATATGCGCTAATCCAGTATTTCGAGTCTTTAATATTGTCTTTTAGTTTATCAATCTTCCAATGTTTTTTAAAATATATTATTATTCCACCAGTTTTTGATGAGTTTGACAATGTGCTATAATGGTCGTATTGTTTTAGTTCAATTTCATTTTCGTCTATTTCTGTAGTTTGATGTGTTTCTGTTAGTATTATAAAATCAGGTTTATCTGTTTCTGCTATAATTTCCAATTGGTTGAAGTTATTTGTTAAGCCTTGTATGTTTGTATATAACCCATGTATCTGCTTTGTTTGTTAGGCGGATAAACCTATCCTTCTCTTTTTTAGATTCAGTTTATTCTGATATACCGGACACGCCCGGCTACCAGTGACGTGATTTTCATCAAGACCTAAATTTAATCTTTTATTTTCTTTTATGCAGTTTACACATTTTATTATTGTTTCCTTATTACAGTCTTTACTTCTGTGGTTTCCATGGCATTTGTGGCATACATCTTCATTTTTGCAGTCCGACGATTTATGGTTATATCCTTGACATTTAAAACATTGCATTATATCTGTACCATCGAATACCCTACATCTATCCCATCCAACATTCAGTTTTTGACTTGCTATTACTTTCGGATATGATTCATCGTCTATTTTTAATTTCGCGTTATATATTGTTCTATTATATCTTTTTGTTTCAAATATTTTAATAACATCTATTTCACTATTTTTCAGTATTTCGTTTTGTTTTTTTAATTTTTCTATTATTTCTTTTTCTGGCATTTTAAAATTTAAGTCTGTTATTACTATTTTCATATCAGTATCTTTTGGTACTTTTACTTCGTAGTCTTCACTAATTTCATTTTGTATTGCCTCTTTTATTTTTTCACGTTCTTCGACATTTTTACTTTGAATCACTAATGTACCGTTTTTTCTATTTTCAACATTTGTAATTTTGAAATTAATTGGATTAACTTTTTTGTTTAGTTCAGCTTTGGTTTTTTCTACACTTTGTTTTTCCTTTGGTTTTACAATTAAGGGGACATTTTTTGCTAGATCTGGCATCACTACATTAGCTGTTAAAGCTTGCGCGTACGACATTTTTGTTGTTTTTACATTTGTTTCTTTTATAACCTTCTTTATTTCATTACACATTCTTACATTGTTTTTTTCAATTGTATCATACATTTCTTTGTTTTTATTTTCTACTTGATTTATATTTCCATATAAGTTTTTAACTTCCTGAACATTCTTTTCGCAGAGCTTTTGAATATTATCTATTTTTCTAAATCGTTCATCATAACGTCTTTCAATAGCTTCCAATAATGCTTTAATTTCACTTTCATTTTGTTTAAGTGAACTTTCAAATTCATTTTTATATTCAACTAATGTTTGTTTATTTTTATCGATGCTATCCTGTATTTCCCTTATAACAAGATCTACATTTTGGATGTATTGCATACAATCATTGCATATAAATCTTACAAAATTGTTTTCATCTATAATATTCGCCGAATATTGGTCAATACCGGCACATTATGAGTCAACCGATGAGTAAACCATCTGAACCAACAGTTCGGTTGCTTTAAAATGAACAACACAAGATTGTGTTTGGGTAGGTTTGATCATTAGCAAATAAAAGACAAGCTTTTTGTGACTTTGTTATTGTTGAACGGGTTTTTAATCAACAAGTGAAGTTCTCTGATATGAATTAACGGATATACTCTTGCGTTATTGTCAAATTTCATTAATAATATTTGAATTAAGTAATATAATTCTGCATTGTTGTCATATTTCATTTAATTTGTTAAACTTTGTTTATACTACTTTTATTTACAACTATGAAATTCTTGAAGCAAAGTAGTTTGGCTTTTTAAACAGTGTGTTTTAATGTTCAATAAATGAAAAACATATATAACCATGGGAACAATATCATTTTAGTGGAAGAAGGCGTAACAATTTCCACAGAGCCTGAGCAAGCAAACAACAATAGTGGACAATGAGATCCAGCTGCTGTCGAAGAGTTTTTATCAGCAATAAGCGTTTTTAAGGGCATTGAAAAGCTTTGCGATGTCCATGCATTACGTGGGATGCCTTTGCTTTTGAAGGATTATGCTGAATCTTGATGGATTGGTGTAAAAGACACCATATCAGCATTCAAAGAAGCTACAGATCTCATTAGTTCACGCCTCCTATTCCCGACTGGCGCATATTTGCTTCTACTTACACAGCTAAAAGAGCTTCCAAGTGTAGATATTCAAATAAATATGTTGTGTGGTCTTCTCAACATAAATATAAGATAACGTGTACGCCGTGAAGCTGTCACAACCATTGAAAAATTGATTTCAGCCAGCCGTGATGCAGAAATGTTTCCGAATTAAGGGACACTCTATGCTTTAAGAAGAGAAAGCATGATGAACAACGAAGTCATCAATAAAAACCACAACAAAAGTAAGATGTTATTGTTAATCATAAAAATTAACAACCACTAAAGCACCAGCTCGTTAAGAAGCCAATATTTTCTTGGTATGGTTGTGGTGCAAACAGCCCACAGTATTTATCGTTTCACTCGCTGTCATCAACTATAATTGGATACTCATTGCTGACAACTCATGTCGGATTCTTTGGTCTTAAAGGAGAAGCTATGTACATTTGACAGTGAAGCAAAAACAAGTGTTGCTAGTCTAGAACTTGCCAAAATACTCACCGCAAATAAATGTACTTTTCAAGAAGTACATGCAGAAGTTACTCTCGCCGATAGTTCAGTATCAACAAACAAGGTTTTGTCCACTATATGCGATATCGTCATTGGGAACAAGGTAAAGAGAATAAGATTAATATGCCTACCGAACGCCACGAGAAACAGGACACTACTCGGTGCTGGTGTTCTCGAACAAAACGGCATTGTTTTTAACATGGCTCAAAAGTTTTGGTATTTTGTGGATCAACCTCAATTAAAACAAAACAAAACCCATGGAAACAACGATTTGTTTAATGCCATAATTATCACCATGCACTAAGGCTATAAAAGGGATGCCAGCAGTTATAAAATTCATGAAAGACAAGAACATAATGACACAAATTCTCGGAACAGAAGCAACAAATACAACTAAAGAGAATAATTCACCTCTACCCAAAACACCTTCATTTGTAAATCGAGATAATTCGTATGCGCTAAAAAAACTTGTTGAAGGAAAATTAATGGCTGGGATTATAACATCTCAACAACACTCACCAGAGTACGAAAACAAATCTCAAAGTATATACAATCAATATGGATTCTAACTCTTCTGCTGTAGACGCACAACCATCCAAAACTCGCAAGTTGAAGACGCGTACGATTATTTTACACCCTTGTTTTCAATAGATATCCGAATTCTCAGGGACCCTGATGGAATTGACCTTACAGCCGAACAAACAAAGAAGTTTAATATTGTGTCGTTGCAAAATAAAATAATATTTAAAGAGCCGTCTAGTGCTACGCCTTACGCTATTCTTTGCATTCACACAGACGAACATGATCCAATTGCAATCCCTCCTTCGGTTATTCTTGGCCATGAAAACTGCTCTCAAAAAAGAGATAAAGAAGATGCTGAAACTGGGCGTAATTGTGGAATATCAGTCACCATTGGCTGCTCCTATAGTCATTGTGCCTAAGAACTGGGATTCGAGTTTGCATTGTTTATCGTCCATTGAACGCTATAACTACCCAGACTGGATGATATTCTTCATGAGGCTAAGGTAACAAAATATATGCCAACGATTAACTTACAAAGCGGGTATTGGCAAGTTGGAGTTCACCTATCTGACCAGGAAAAGACTGCTTTCGTTGTTGTTGTAACAGCAGTAATTGCTGAGTTGACAGCCCTTGGCCGAGTGATATCGGGTCATTCCGGTGCATAGAACCGGCTGTCGTGGGAATGAAGACTGCTTTCGTTATACCTTTTGGTACGTATGAAATTTACACGCATGCCATTTGCATTGTGATGAACATTCATGCAACATTCCAAAGATTAATCGACCATTTGAAAGCTACTCTGGGCGAAACAATTCTGCATATTTAGACGACATAATATCCTGTACTCCTAGTTTTGAGCAATATCTATGCGATAAAATATTTTTCAAAACTTAAGATTTGCATGCAATGAAGTTCGATACCTAGGTCATGCACTAACACCGTAAGAAATAAAAACTGAGGCAAATGAAGTGTCAGCCCTGTATAACCGCAATAAACTAAGAAATAATAATAAATTGTTATCTTTTATGCAAGCGTCTTTATGGTATCTTCAATTTATACCATCTTTTGCTGATGTGTCTAAGCCTCTATCAGCCTTATAAAAAAAATGTTGTAAGGTCCTGGAGCAATGAACAACAGAAATCGTTTGATCATCTGAAGACTTTGTTAACAACATACCAATATTGAAACAAGCAGCTGACAACGAACCATTTATTCTGAAAACTGACGCCAGTGCTTATGCCTTGGGAGCAATTTTACTCCAAAGGGAGGGCCTTAATGAACACCCAATTGAATATGGCAGTATTCAAGCGCAGAACGTAACTACTCTACAATTGAGCATGATGCTCTTGCAATTGTTTGGGCTGTTAATAAATACCGTAGATGTATTGAGAGAGTTCCAGTGAAATTAAATACTGATCATCAACCCTTTACATGGTTGATGCAGATTAAAACTCCAGGCACGCTGGGCATTGCAACTACAACTTTTTGACATCCAGATTGAGTATATAACAGACAGGACGAATGCCAAAAAGATTTCTGCTCTTCATTGATTTTAGCCGGATGCATTTTAAATTGAAGTTCTATGTTTTTTTATTCAATACGATACGAAGGGTAACAAAGGCCAGAGGTATTGCTCGTAAGTTGATGTAAAATGTGAAGTAATTAACAAATAATATATTGTTTTTATATAAATTTCAGAACAAGTGAAAATTAATTAAATCCTCCAGCAAGATTTGAATAAAAAAAGTTGATAGATCCCATATTTGTTAAAGATGTTAAAACCTTACATACAATTTTTAAATAATTCGTATTTGCTTTTCTGTATCAGTGTTTTAAAAATATATTTTAACAAATAGTTACAAGAAGTTGGTTTTTTATGTATAAATATGTACGTCTCAAATACAAAAATGTGTTTTTGACAATTTCTTGAGTACTGTGCTAAATAAAGAAACGTTCGTTGATATTTATTGAAATGACAAACACAAAACATCTTGGATATTTTAGGGCGTTCAATTCTTTCAAAATGTTTTTCTTTTAAATATTGTACAATATATTATATATACATTAGTATTTAACAGAATATGGCTTAAACTGAAAGCTTTAATCTAAAATACCCAGCAAAAACTTCACTAGCATCCTTAATTTTAATGACTTTCCCTTAAAGAATATCTTAAAAATGTCATAATTATAAAATCCGAAAAAATTACTTTAAATAAATAGATTTAAAGTAGTTGTTATGTGATAATAAATCATTTTTAGTATCATTTTGCAATAAGTCCTTAGGGGCTGTTCATAAATTACGTAACGCCCAAGGGGGAGGGGGAGGTCTCTTAAAAATGTTACGTAACAACAAAATGTGTTTATTATATGCAAAATTTTGATTCATTTATTTGTTTATATAAATGTATAATAAGCTTTGTGATTCGCCAAACCAAAAACAAAGTAACAAAGTATTGCTCCTAAAAGTATGCCCGAAATTTGTTGTGACAATTTTTCAATATTTTTATAAGTCTCATTTTACAATGTAAAATTTGGACGAACTTGGACAAACAAAATACCAAGATTAAGAAAAGCAAAATTATAAATATGCAGGCGAGACTCTCGCACAAATCTGGAGTAACATAATTTTTGATAACTTTTCAACTGTTGCTGAATATATCGAACCAGATAAATCAGAAATACTTCAGGAAAATATTTGGGTGAGCGATTCGGAATGGTTCTCAAAGCATGTCCAAACGAGTCAGTATTGCACTCAAATTGTTAAGTGTGATGACCAAAGTTGCTGTTCAAAACCCAGAAGCAGTTATTTTAATGTAATGAAAAAAATAGGTTTTTACCACCACCGATTCCTCTTATTCACACCGATGTCGGAATAAAAGTTGCAGCCGATAGATAAAGTGGAGAAACATCAAACTTTTGCCCACTATTTTTGTTGAATAGTTTAAACTTACCATCTTTAATTAAAGATGATCCAACGCACATACCGTACGATTATTATTGTCCGTCGGTTCAAAATGTTTAAATTGTAAAATGTACTTTGCATCTCGGGTGATGCTAAAAGATCATGCCAAAAGCATACACCACAAATCACCAATGACTGTAAAATAAAAAAAAAAACGACAGCGGTACGTATTGCAGCCCGGAGACGAAATGAGCTAATGGCCATCATTTCTTTGAAAGAAGGTTGTGAAGATGTGGAATGGATTGACGATGATAACATTGATGAAACAAATTGTGAAAATGTTGTAGGTGATACAGCTGAAGGAAATAGAATGCACGTTTTATTAATGGATGAATATTTTACTTTTCCATGGACTGATGGAATTATGAAGTGTTACATGGGGGTGTGTGGGGATCAAAAATCTGCAAAAATAGCGTTACGTAATTTGTGAACAGCCCCTTAGTAGTTGTTGTTTGTTTTTTTATTCTATAACATTTTGTTGTTATCAGCCTACAACTACATATTTTAATAATACATTTAAGTATATAAGTTATTAATTTTTTTGTTGAAAGTAGCCAAATTATAACGGATTACTTTTGGGACATTTCGAACAAAAATAAGTGATTTTTCTAGTAGATTTGTAAGTAGTCCGGTTGACAATTTCCTATTACTTTTTAACTTAATTTGTATTGTAAGTAAAATTTTTGCTGGGTAGTTCAAATGTATGAGAATTATAATATAAAATACCGTAATTGTGCGATCTTGAGTAAAAATATTAGCGTATGTTGAACAGTTTTTTGCTCGTTAGGTTTTATAGACTTCAACCCAGACAAACAAAGACACAATTTAAAACAGAAACACAAAAGTTTGAAAGAAAAGTGTTTAGAGTACACTTGTTATAATTGATAAATATTACTCATACACACTATGAGACGATATAATTTATGCGAGAAACTAAATTCGGTGCCAATTTCGAAACAATTGCAAAAACAGAAAAATTTTCAAAAAATCATAAAAAAATGGCGCAAAAACGCGCAACTTTTTTTTTGGAATTTAAAAGTAGAAATTTCAGATTTTATCGTGATGTTAAAGATTTTACTTGATACAACAAAACTCATTTTTAAACCCCTTTTATTTTTTTTTTTTTTTACAAAAAAGTGAACAAAAAATTCGTTTTTTTTTAATTTCGAACGAATTTTTTTTTATCATAAAAATTTCTAATACAATTTTTCTAAACATTTTTATAAGTAGCTGGTAATATAGTCTTTCACAGTAAAATCTTTATTCGTTTACTCACAAAACAATATATTGTAAACCTCCCAAAACCGTAGTCAATGAACATGCATTCAATTTAATAAACTTTTCTGACTATAATATAATTCACTATACGATGCAAAACTTTGTTGTTGTGGAGCTGCGTACTTAGATTTTTACGTTTCTTAAATTTAATTTTTTGCTTAATATCCGGCTAGATTGGCAAAAAGAAACCCCTATGTGCGACGATAAATTTTTCAAATATTAATGTGTAAAATTTTATTTCGATACGATATTTACGCAATAAGATAGATTGTTTTCGAAAGAGGTCTTTATATACGATGGCCTATAATGGACATTACATGGGTGTTACGGTAAAATATGGACCAATTTACACAAAATGACGTTTACTGATTTTTTATAGCTATATCGTCTTGAAAGTGTATAAGGATCCACAACATATACATTTTATGGTTCTACGACCATTATTTTGCTGTGTTACAAATTAATTGTGTCGATAAAACTACGTTCCCAATGATGGAATACTCCACTCTGAAGAAAATTATATTTTTTTCTCGTTTATATGAACAATATGTGGGACAGTCTGTAATTATCAAATTTGGGAGGGGAAACATAATGTTTACATTTGAAAGTCCATTAGAGGAAACATGTTGTATTCGCTTGATAATTCTAAGGTCAAAATTAGTGTAGTATTGTGATTTTTTTGAATAGGAATATTGTAGTAAATATATCTGTGGTAATATTAAAGCAAAAGGCATAGACTAGAAATACAACGACGTTTTCCGTTGAGTTAATGAAATAATTTATAATAATTTACATTCTTTGGATTTAGAATTTGTAAGATCGATCATATGATTATGGTAAGAGCAGAGTCGTTAATAACGTTAACAGAAGGATATTGATATATGATAATCAAGGGAATATATTAATTTAATGAGAAACACACTCATACATATTAAAAAATCTCTAGAAATAAATTCTAATTTGAATACCCTATACTATTTTATGTCATTTGAATTGGTATAAAAACAGTTTAGAAATAAAACTAGAGTAATGGCACGAGATGAAATGTAAAATGACAGTTTATGAAAAGAAGTTGAAATGACATTTGCCATAGGGAGTTTTGCGAATAAATAACAAAACAAAAAATCACAAAAAACATATTAGCATTCTTAAGAAATAACGCAACACAACAGAATACAATATCCATCGCAAGCAAGTAAATCCATGAATGAGTATTATGAGAATAAAACCAACGAAAAAAAATCTAGATCATCATAAAAAGACAAACAGGCATCAAGACTTCACAGGGGTGTTGAAATTACCTTTCACTTTGTGTACGAGAATTCAGATTATCTCTCCGTAATCGTGCAAAGCAGGGTTGGAAAATATGGTACAATTGTACTTTTTTGTTTATAGATTTTATGTTTTACTTTATGTAATTATACTTTATTTTACTATTTATTAATCTTTTATTAAATCCAGTTTTATTATGGTTGTATGTTTTAAATTTTCTTTAAAATAAAATATTTTTACTTACTAAGATATCAAATTGAACATATTGCCGTTTGCTTTTCTATATTTTAGACTCAGTTGGTACAGTCGTACTACCATGAGTTATTTGATACAACTTTAATATGTGGAAATGGAAGACAAACCGTCCATTTCTTCGATACATTCCTAAAATTATAAATCTTGTAATTTTTGAATTGCAATCGGTGGATGGACGAATATATATTACAAGGTTAACTTTTCGCAAATAACCCGATACTTTATAAATATGAATGTTATTGATACCAAATAGTAATACTAAATGAAAATAATGTTCTTGTAGATTCCGAAGTCTGTCTGAAACTTTGACTAACTATATATTTAAACAAATAGATGCAAATCCCGGTTTATCAAACCATATACTCTGAAGTCTGTTCATTAAATCGAAAAATTTGTTATACACGATTGTGTTTAATATAATTTAATCGGTGTGACATTGAAGATTTGATTTAAGATTACTTACAGAAAACTTTTTATTACGGCACGAGCTTTGTTACTTTCAATATCCAAGTAGAAGAAGTTTAATTTTCTTTGTTCATATGCATGAAAATAAAATTGTTACTCTATCATAATATAACTTTCTTCCATTTCCCAATAGAGATCAGATGCTATATTGTGATTTTTGAAGAAGTCTTTCTTACACCGTATTTTTATCACTTGCAATACATCCACCAATATTAAACGTTTTTGTATTTCCATGGCTTTGATTTTAAAAACAATTCAATTAACTGAAATATTGAATGTTTTTCCTTTTGTTGAGATATCAATAACAAATCTCAATTTTCATTTTTGCGACATTCTTCATATCCTTATATACATAATTATATAATTTATTGTTAAAAAGTTTGCCGTAATTTATATCAAATTTTCGTTAAAGTGAGTCTGTAGTTTAGTATTCGTATTATTTAACAAATATTCAAAATGGTACCGTAGAGGTATAAAAAGTACATTTTATTTATATATGTAGTTGGTACAAAATCCGAAAGGTAATTTTCCATCTCTGGAGTACGTTGGAGTTCATTTACTACGTAAAGTGGAGAAAGAAAGATTTACTCGTATGTTGATATGTTCATGTGGTTAAAATACATGTGGAGCATGTGTGTATACAAGTATGAATGTATTTTTAATAGCAATAAACAAACTGTTTGGTAGCGATAAAATTCAATTGTTTTTATGGCCCTAAGAGATATTTTTATTCTTTAACTACGACATACCACTTTTGCTACCAATACATTGTATATATACTGTTCTACAATTGTTGTTATTTTCGTTATTGTTGATGCTGTTTTATTGTTGCTTTATGTAATAATAGCTGTTATTGTTACTAGTTGGTTGGCAAGCGCCTGTTGTCTCTTCCTATTTAGCTGTTTTAAATGTTTTGCTTTGGGACTTTTTGCACATTTTGTTTTTTGTTCAATAATGTAAACGCATTTTATAAATGCAATTTCGGATGTTTTCTTCTTTTATGTTGTTTCGTTTTGCATTTCATGGGGGATAATGATACCCCAGAGCCGCAATATGAATGAATAAAAATAACAACAATTACAACATCTAGTACCAAAAATAAACTAAACTAAAGCTTTGTACAGACGGTTCTCAGACCTTACAACGTTGTCCGAGAAATGTTCACAAAATGTCTAACAATCGTGTGAACTCAAAATTTTTGTCTACCAACGTTGTAGGAAAAATCTTTAACAATTTACCTTTTGCTAACAATTTTTCTATGTCAGTACATTGCTAGATCTGACAACATTGCATGATCTGACAATCATCTATACATAGCTTAAACAAAAGAATCAAACAATTGTATGTATGGATATGGAAGCATCTATGTTAGAAATGAATAAATATACCAAGAGATAAAGACACAGTCACACAGATACTCGCATGATATGAAACGCTTATGTTCACTAAACACGTTTACAACGTACACAAGCGTTGTTAGTTGGTAACAGCAATATTACCGTTATAATGAATTTACAACCACTTCCTTGTGGAAAGAGATACCATGACTGCAACACAACCAAACCGAAACCAATTTAAGAAACTCGCACACAAACAAATACAAACTAACAGACATTTCTTCACACACAAGAAAGTCTCTATTTCAACTGACAACTGGTTCACACCTAAACATTCTTACATACATATATATACATATGTATGTATGTACATACTATGTACATACATACATGCTCATTAAGAGAATAACTTTTTGCAGTTTTTTTTAGGAATATATAAATTTATTTGGCTAGACCAATATTCCATGAAAAAGTATTAAATGTAATATTACATTTTCGATTCTTTAAAATTGCAATAGTTATAAAGATTCAGTCTTTTGTTACTTGGTCTCAATTTACACGAAGCAATTCTTTAAGCTAAGCTAATTACCTTTTAGACATCGTGGTGAGGGGAAAATAAGAAGAGTACATACTTGATTGTACTAGCAATTCGTGTTACTCTCTTATTCGTATTACATATGTGTATTCAAAGGTGTCTATACTCTCAAATAAAAATATTAGCGATTTAAGCAATAAGAAATGTAAATCTTTTCAATAAAAATTGCTCCGTGTAAATAGGGACTTTGATTGTCTTTAGTAATATTTATACATTTAAATCAGGAGTGTCCAAGCCCTATACTCTTGGTGCTCTTTTGTATTTGTAAAAACTCTTAGCTATAGGCTGTGTGTTTTGTATACTCATTACAGCACTCAGCACTAGCAATACGAAACACACTTTATACATGTAAGGGCAAAGCAACAACACTTTCGTATGCTCTACTGGTAAACATTGGTGACTGCGATCGTCAATGTAGATTTTGTTTTTGTTTAACATATGATACCGTTCAAAAAAGTGTGTTGTTTCTTTGTATGTATTTGCTTTTACAACAAAAAATACTGAATAAAAATTAGTTTTTATTTAAATGTATTGGTGTTTGCTCTTACATAAGCAACTTTTGGGCACTCCTGATTTAAATATTGTGAAAATAAAAAAAATACTATTCAAATAAATTACACTGTAAATTGTTTCTAAAAGCAAGTTATTTCCCTAATGTACTTCCCATACAAACATTTTTATTGTGATTCAAATATACAAGAGCAGTTAGTGACGAATCAAACTTTTTTCTTCTCTATTCATGAACGTGTTCCCTGCAGCATTCAGCAGTTCTTAAAGAAAAGTGTATTTCGGATTAAATTCGATTCGGTTAACCGTTTACATTATATAGACTTTTTCTGATATTCTGTATTGCAATTAATTTAGTTAATTGTCGTTCATTTCACAGAAATATAATTATAATTAAAAAAAAAATACTCTTTTTAATGTTATTTAATTAATAATAATAACGGGTCCGCCATCTAACGTTTTCTTCACCTAGTGCTTCACCTAGCTCATGTCTGACTTGACAGATAATTAGTTTTATCCTTCCGCTGAACGAATATGGTTGTGTATACGCTTGAACAACGCTGGGAAATATTGCGACATTACTTTGGAAATCATGGTAATGTTGCAGAATGTGTGCGAAAATTGCGTACGGATTTTGGAAGAAGAGAAGCACCGTCAGCTCCGTATGTTCGTTATCTTGTGAAAAAGTGAAACCAAAGTGTGAAAATCCGAAAAAATTGATCGCAATTTGCGAACTGTAGCCGCAAAACTTTCACCATTTTGGTAAAACAATTTCACAATGAGAATGCGTTGTTCATTCGTGTAGCACTTAATTTTTACTAACCTCGTACCTTCTAGTAGCAAACAATAATAAGTGTTCAAATGTCAAACAATGACACTTCGAATGGCGCCAAATTTAAAAATTGCGTTCTAGTTGGGACACCCTTTACATATATGTATATATTGTAATAATTAATATCGTATCTCCATAATAATGCTAAAAACATCCAAACATTTGGAAGGTAATGGATCTAATAATTGTTTTTTTTTTTTTTGTCGCAATGACAGTCACTGGAATACATTTGGGCGCGATATCACATCGAGCACTGATAGTGGACTGATTGTAAATCCGAGCAATTCTTAACTTGTACAAATCGCAAGAAATTTATAATAAATGATTATTAAATTATCATGCAAATTCAACATTCTGGTAAGAACATAGGCATAGAACACAGGACTCCAAAAAAATCGATTAGCGAGGTATCTTCATCTACGAATTTGGTAAAAAGATTCCTTTAGAATTCCAAATGGATGCAGCAGTAACTGGCTATCGGAGCCAGTCTTTTCGAAAATTGTATGAAAACGGGTTGTCATATGGCGTCATCTAAGTTTGCCAACAATTTGGATAATTTGACAACAAAAATGACATAGCGAAAACCAAGCATTAGCTGTTCATTATGTCAAACTAAACTAACGCCGTATTCAGTGCCAGAGAAATTTTCAGAATGCGCTACTAGCCTACAGATCAAAGATTATTAACTAATTTCTAAAATCTCTTAAAAAGTTTTTTACAATGAAGATTTCCTTATTTAATGAAATATCCATACAATAATAATTTTTATTAACCTTTAACAAAATAATAATTTCATAGTGAAGAAGGAGTTTATTGTTTAAATATTTTTTGAAACAAATTTTTATCGAAAATCAATTTTTATTTTATCAAAAATTATGCATGCTATGACTTTGTGCGAATGGAAATAGGAGCTTTGATTTTAGCTTAATGCAATAAAATCTTAAATCTGAATTATAAATATTAGCTACTCATTCTATAAGTCATTCCCGACAAAATCAATTCTTTATTTTCATCTAAAAGGCGTCATTTCAATATAATAATTCATTTATTATTGAAAAATTAAAAAAATTGAATGGAATTATTAACAAATTTTATTTAGTTATTATGTAATGGATTTGAATAAAATTAAATCTTAAATAATTCAAAGATAAACTAATTTTATAAATAATGAGTTAATTCAATAGATTAAATACGCTTGAAGGAATTAAGAGTATGAATTAGTTCATTAACGGAATATTTAAAAGATAAAATTTGATTTGATTTTGAAAATTAAATTTAGAATTAATTCTTTCGGTCCCTTATTCCACCCTAAAGATCATAAATATTTAAAATAGTTCGGTATATAGAAAAAATTAATTTGTTTTGTATAAGTTGTTCAGTGAAGAACGGTACAAAAATGAACGATCACTAAAATGAATGATAATGCCCAAGACTAATAGCAGTAGTCGTGCTAAAAAGCTATTTTAGGTATAACTTATCCCTTCGTATGGCCGTAAAGGAGAAAAAGATAGAATGCAAAATGAAGAATGTTAGCGTTCCTGTTATTACTCCAGAGTCAAAATACTTTATATCTAATAATAGAGATATCTTGCACATCCTTATGTAATATATGTATATATCTATATACATATACATATACATATACATATGTATGTCTACATGCATATATAAAGGAGTAACGTAATTGACTGAATAATTCATTCATCAATCGCTAAAGCTAGAAACTTGAAATTCGGGCTTTGGATTCCTTTTACATAATACATTTCCACTAAGAAGGAATTTTTGGGAATGCGGACGCTAATAAAGCTGGAATAAAAATTTTAGGTTTGTCTGTCCTCAATTGAAAAAAATTCGAAATTCTAGATGATCAAAACGGTACTCGAGAACTCTTTGTTACCGTTCGTATCTACTAAATAAATAAACATAAGTATTCAATTACCTTTATAATCTGCTCAATTTGATTGTTTCCCAATGACCTATAGGAACATAAAATTATAATTCTCAATATATATCTGATATATTTATATCAGATTTTATTATTTATTGATATTTATGTCATTCCCATTTTTAATAATCAATTATTTTGATATTATTGCCCTTATTCATAAAACTTACAACAGGTTTATAAAGCAAAAATGAATAAGTTTTTTTTTAATTATTTATATATTTTTCCATATTAATACATTCGTGGTAACTTAGAACCCAAAAATTTGACACTTTGAATGCATGTTTAGTAATAAACTTTTCTTTCATTAAGTTTTATATTTTCAATATTTATGAATTTAGATACATTAAATTTTTCTTTTATGTTCAAAGCGGATATAGACTTGAAGGTATTTTGATGGCACTTTTAACATCTATTGATAATTTTAAAAGTTCTAGAAAAAGAGGTTTTAGGTATTCACAAATACGACGTAGCGGGTTAAATACTACTAACTAGATAATCCGACTAAATTAATCATTAATACTTTTAATATACAGGATATTTTTGAAGATTTTCTTATTTCTTCCATGTCCAATCTTGATCTTTCATTAAAACCGATTTCTCTTAAATACCAAAATAATTTCTAGAATCTAAAAATTACTGCAATAAGACAAATACACAGTTCGCATAAACACTAGCAGATTTTGTATTTATTATATAATATTTGTGTTAGAATGAAAGGAAGAAAGTTAATAAAATGAAAGAGATCTGGTCCGTCAACCCATTCCATATCAAGTGAAATAAACATGATATTTTATATTTTTAGTTTTATAGTTTGTCTTTGCTTTTTTGTAATTCTTAAATATTCATTGCATTCCTTGTTTTTCTTTTTATACCCTCCAGCAACACAAGTGGTGAATACATGTTTGTCATTCCGTGTGTTACATTGAGAAATATTCATCTGAGATCCAAAAAAGTATATATATTTTTGATCCATATGGAATTCAAAATCGCTGTCTGTCTGTCTCTGTAAAACACTCACGTCCAAAATACACAACCAAAAAAACAAAGTTTACAAAAAACCGTTTATACGTAATTCTCCTAAGCAGGTAGGTATTGCAAATCAGCAAAATCAGTATCGTAGAACAAGAGTTATGGAATAAAATGTGTGACAACCTCCATCAAAATACCAGCTTTTTAGCTTTCTTGTTAAAATATATTACAGACAATACCATGACAGTTTGTGTAAGTTATATCTATAAATAAAAGATAAAATGGAAAATCTGTGATGAAAATAATGAGAATCGGTCCATGATTTTTCATAGCCCTCATACAAATTTCTTTCCGAAATAAGGCGCCATGATACACAAATGCTTAAAAAATTGTAATATCAATATAAAAGTAAGCAAGAATTAGTAAAAATCATATAAAAAGAAATTGCAAACCGAAATTTTATTTAGTTCGTTCCATGTTTGACCATAAACCCCATATAAATTGCACTTCCGAAATTCACTTAAATACGTACATATAAATATTGTATACAAATTGGTACCAGGTTAAAATTCGACACAAAATAATCCTTATGGATATTTAACTTGCTGTGCCGAATATTATGATGGGCGGCTCATAATTGGTCAAAGCTCCCATATAAGGACCACATCGAAAAAAGACATTAATATTTATATATATCTTAGAAATATCGGTACTAACCCACAACTTTACATAAATAATGATAAATCATACTAGAGGATTTTGTGAATATCTGTCCATACTTGACCATATCCCTCATATAAGGTGCACTACCAAAATTCACTTAATATCCATAAATCTCTTTTAGATAATGGTACCGGTCCAAAATTTTACGCAAATCATTTGTATATAAGAGTATACCAAAATTGATTTTGTAAATATCGCTCTATATTTAATAAATCCCCCATATAAGTTCCAGTTCCAAAAATATTTTAAATACTCATATATCTCTTAAATAAATAACATATCATCAGATGTATAAAACTCTATGTACCAAGTTTTATGAAGATCGGCTTAAAATTGGTCACTGCTCTCATATAAGGACCATTTCCGAAAAACAAATTAATCCAAATTTTTTGACAGAACAATAATTTTACTGCAGAATCATACTAATATTAGTTATATGGCAATTAATCTATTGGATTTTATTGCGGTCAGTCCATAATTGGCAATAGCTCCCATATATATAGTTACTATAACGTTTATAAAAACTGTTGTAAATAAAATTATTGAAATGAATTTCAACCAAAATAAGCCTCACCTTATAACTTTTCCTATTTTTTATACTATACTACTTGTATTGAAAGTGCTGTAGCTTAATTGGTTAGCGCATTTGATCAATAAGCATGAGTTGGTATTTGTAGTGCGGGTTTGATTCCCAGCCGCTGCCACTCAAACACCATCAGTTTATGATAATTATTACTTTTCTTTCTATCCATCATAACTAATATACATATATCACAGCGCCCTCATCCGGCAAATAATTAAATAAAATCAAGCTTTAAAAACAATTCGCCTACTCACCACCAGAGGCGCTGCAATGCTGCACTAAAACAAACATAATGCGCAATTGCAGAGTTGCGATATATAATGCTTTCTTCTACTTTCACCACCTTTACATCTTCAATCTATCCCCTTTCGAAAGAAAGTAACGCAATTATATATAGGCATATTAATTGATAATACGGAAAAATGTTGATAAAATCGGGTAATGTAAACCAATTTAAAATTTTATAAATTGTTTAGAGAGATTGTTATGATAAACAGAAACTCTCTCAATAAATAGTAATTAAATTAATTATAAATGAGTTTAAATATGTATATTCACTCTTATTACGGTTCTCGAAATTATGTTTCGACTACTGTCGAACTCTTTGTCGAATTTAGTTTTTAATGGTACTACGTAAATTTTTCGACTACTTGAAAATTTGTAACAGATTAAATATTACAGGACGTTCCATAATTTTTAAAACTTTAAATATTATGAGGCTGCCTATGACAAACTGTCAAAACAATTAATGGCGGCATCAAAAATAAAGTTAAATAATAAATTTATATTTCAATTTGTAGATTATGAAAACCTTTGTTTTTAATTTTTATTAAAATAGTTTGAATAAAATTAAGAAATTCATATACTTGTATAAGAAATTACATACTTAGTATAAATTACTAAAAAACTTAAAGCAGACTTCATGTTTCATTTTGTACATTTGGCAGAAAAACTTATAAAAAGAGAAAAAGCAGCATATTTTATTTAATAAAGTCGATGTCTAAGTTTCGAAACCATGCTTATGTTCTTCCAATTCAGTTTTACGTCTTTTAATTTCAATTTCATCTGCTCTTAGTTCCAGCAATAGCTTTTTATGTTCGTTTTTTTTTCTTTAGTACCCTTTTGTAGAGTTCAAATTTTTTTTTTAATTTCCTAGTTTCCTTTAGTTTCCTACCATATCTTTCTATCTGTTTTAAAGAATTTTTAACTTCATTGTACAACTCGGTTGGGACTTTAAGCTGTTGTTCAATCAACTCATTTTTTACTAAGCTGTCTTTTTTTTAAATTTTTTGTTGACGACTTTATCTCGTGATGTGCTTGCGACAATTTCTTCACTTTCCAAACCACAACAAACATAAACGGATTCTTCAAAGAAATCGTTGTCGATGCCTATTTCCTGTCCATCAGAATTTATTAGACTATTTAATTGTAATAAAGCAGAAGCAGCTTCTTCTACTGCAGACAAAGTAAACTGTTTGTTGAAGCCGCCCCTTGTGGCACGACACTCAGTTTTTTTGTGCAAAATTTTTTTCTTTAAATTGCATTTATAATCGGCCCAAACCTTTAACCACTCAGGACCAGTTCGAAAAGGCGGTCTTACTGAGTTGAGTTTGTTCGAAATTTCCTTCCATTCCTCTTTGGTGTTCAATGTTTGTAGGCCGCTGTCGTAGGATTGTGACAGTTCTGGTTTTTGCTCCAGCAACTCAACAACCATCTTCTCACACTGTTTAGCTGTTGTAATTTTTATTCTAAAATCATATTCATAGTATTAAAAATTTATTTATAAATGAGAATTTTTATAAAATACTTACGATTTTGTTGATTTCATTTTGAATTTTTCTTTGTCGTATGAGAAAAAACGATCGACTATTATTTTTACTTTTGACAGCTGAATTCGAGACTCGCGGTAAGAAACTTGTAATAGAATTTTAAGCAGGATTGTATGTTATTGCTATTCGAGAAATGTAGTACCAAAATGTAAAATCGACTATTTTGCAGCTCGAATGCGAGAACCGTAATAAGGCTGATTATGTTTGCGTAAAATTGTTTTTCAAACAATATATAAAATACTAATAAAATTTGCGCTAAGACTGAATAAGAAATACTAAGGCCCATTATTACAACTTGGTAATAGTTAAAGGTATGATGTTATCGGACAGATAATAAGTATTTGGTTATTACAAGTTTACTTTAATCTAAAACCAACCGATAATCTAAAGGGAAGATCATCTTGCCTTTAAATTTTATAGTGAGGTTTATGTATTTGAAGTTGTCATATGTTCTGGAAAAAATGTCAAATTCATGAAAATTAAATTAATTTTAATTTTGTTTTGCCATTAAATAATTTGATAAACAAAAATGGAAAGCAGACGTTTGATTTATATTTTTTTCACAAACAAATGTTTTCACAAACACACACAATTTACTGTTTCTTGTCAGTAATTTGTCAAAAGTAATCGGGTTTTCACTGGTATTGCCATATTTTAGAAAAAAAAAATATTTTATTTTACAAGGAAGTTGTAATAACGAAAAATCTTAAAGGTCACTTTATTCCTCACTTTAATAAAAGTTACCTTTTACTATTAAGAACATTAGAGGCAAGTTGTAATAATGGCCCTAAGTGAGAATATTCTAGCCCTAATAACAGTGTAGTTTTTGTTGTTCTTATTATACTTAGGTGGAAGGTATTTATGATGCGGCTAAGTTGAATATAACACTCTAACTTGTCTTATTTCCATTTCTTTTTCGAACTATTTGTTATTCCTTATGAAATTGAGAACGTGTTTCAAATACTTACGAAAATAAGTAAAAAATCCTGCGGTTCCTTAAGAAAATAGTTTCATTCCTTTGTACAAGTATTATGCTGCGCTTACCCAGTACTATTTTATTCTGTACTTAGTCATTTGTTGTTGTTGTTGTTGTTTTTGCTGCTGCTTGGTATTATTGCTGCTGTTGACTGTTGCTGGTGTTGTAAAGTATCTTGAATTTATGTTTAAAAGATTTCATTGTTTTTATTTTTATTACCCCAGATTCATTGCTTTCCATGGCAACAACACATTCTTACTTGGAAAATATTAAACATTTAGTTATTTTTTTATTTTTTATTCTCTCATTTTAAGGATAAGAAGAGATAAAGTAGATATAATCACACACATATAGACATGTACACACAAACACATACACACTATTGCAATGTAAACATTAAAAATAGAAAAGGACTGCATTACATTCATTTGTTTGTACGGATGTTTGTTTGTCTATTTAAGTAGGATCCACTCTTACCACAACTACATATAATCTTTAAATTCAGTTAGGAAATATAAGAAACAAAATACAAAATCTGAGTCTCAAAATACTGAAAGCAAGTAATTGCATATTTCTGAAATTTAAAAAAAATATTGGTTTAAAATCTCTTGAATCAGCGAATGCTATTTCTTCAGCCTTTTACACAAAATTTCCACCACTACTTTTAGGTAGAAAACCGGTAAACCACTATTTATGAATTATTTCAAATAAATAATTAATGTTTTTATTAAATAGAATCTTTAGAACTATATTAAGTAAAACTTTGGACTACGGAATATAATTTTTAGATATTGCCACCTATTTTGTACACCAAATCCGAAGAATATTTTCAGTTTGAAAAAAAAAATTCTACGTTTCGGCGATCATTTTAATTCAAATCTATTTAATTTACTCATTTTACTTTCCAGGGAATTTGTTTAATGCTAAAAAATGTAATATATGAAAAGGTTAAGCAATTTATAAAAGTGTAACATTTAATTACAAAAAATAAATAAATGTTACAAAAAATTACATAAATAAATAATATTTTACGTTCGTCAGAGATTATTGTTATACCCACCATACAGTGAAATATTGGTCATAGATTAAAAAAGTCTGTATATTCTGGGTCCTTATAAGATCCTAAGACGATGTAGCCTTGTTCGTCCGTCTGTTGAAGGCACGATAGAGCTTAAAAAATGAGACTTGGAACAATGCAATTTTTCCCAAACATTCTTTGTTTCAGCACACATTTGTTGGTCAGTAAAATTAAAACCTATACATATGAAAGTCTCATCAAAGTTTGTAAAATTATCCTTAGTTAAAGGTGACACAGTGTCCATTTAAGTTTGTTATGTCAATATATTGATGTACTGAAATTGTACAATATCCATTAATTTATGCAAGTATGTATTTAGATAAATTTTAAAAATTCTTTTTTTTTAATATGCACATGCACTTTTGTTTTAAGTTTTCAAATAAAGAAATAAATTTTTAGCATTTCAATTGAAATGATCAATTTCCTTTTTCAGCTTGTAATTAAAATCCGTACATTTCATATTAAATTTCTACAACAAAATTGTATGGGTAAAGACATCAATATCGAATAATTATCGAGAGTGTAAAATAATTTCTATTTTAAAATTAACACAAATAAATGGGAAATCAATTTGAAAAATTAATTTTTCTTTTATTTATTGCAATTTTTATAATTACATGAAATCGTTATCACGGTAACAACATTTATTCTACCGTCAACAATCTACTCGTACGAGTATTCGACTACAAGTGGATGTCGTAAATATTGTCACGTATCTGTGATTTAAATTTAAATGTGAAATATGCTCACCACACATATTATCACATATTACTTTCACACATTCATACCGTTCGTTGCTCATTGTATGTATGTATGTGCATATATATATATACTCGTATACGCATACTTTGATATACATAAATACACCCGCACCAACAAATTAAAACAAACATAATTTTTAGTCAGTTTTAAATGTTTTGTCCTACTTAAGTCTTTATTCATAATACAATACGTTCATATGTACGATATTATACATATTGTATACCCAGCAGTCGGGATAAGTTGTGAATAATTTGTAATTTTACTGCTTACCAATTATCACTAGTACTTACCGGCCATACCACTGTCAATGTTAATGAGTGACGAGTACTTGTTACCGAAGTCATTACCTCTCAGCAGTCATTTCGTTTGTGGCATAGCCGCAACTAGAATTTATGTGGGATAACGGTACATTTTTGCATTCTCTCTCTTAAGAGATACTATAGTAACAACATGTTGTTGTACGCAACAAACACCTCAAAGCAAAAAAGAAACACAGCAAAATAGTAGTTTTTTGGATTTTCGCAATTTTGTATGTTCTTTTTTCATATAAAAGTGGAACTTTGGCATTACCAGTGGTATCAAAAGTAGTACTATTTAAGTACTCACTTGCGATTACTGGTTACTGCCGCCACTGCAGGGTACTTTTTACGTATGTACGTATGTATGTATATGGAATTTAAAATTTAAACAAGCTTCATTTAACCACCTATCACCAACTAGGAAGCGCAACTACAGAAGCATTTGTTTTTTAGTTCTAGTTACCTCTTTAGGGTTTTATATCTACATCTTGATTCAGAAGATCAAAAGCATGGTCGGGCTATACACACTATACTTTCTTACTTGTTTTATATTGTTTATATACCCTGAAGGAAACATGTCTACCTGAGTCTCCATGTCACCACTTTGTCTACTATTTTGGTCATTGTCAACAATGTCGGCATAATGGTTATTATAAAACAATTATTCTTTCAATTATGTGCCTCGATACGGTAGGCGATAGTGAGCCGGACTATCATTCAGACGGTTGCTGGTTCGATTACCGGCAAAGACTCTGGGTGTTTCCTAATTTATTTTTAATTAGGGAAAGCCTTTTAGTATTTTATTTTTTTTTTAATAAAACTCCAAAAATTACCGCAAAATGCAGTTTAATTTTCTATTTCAGAGTGTAGACAAAAGTGGTCCCAAAAGAACTACTAAGTCAGTATTGACGCAGTCTACTGGTAGATTTTCAAAGACAAGCTAATGTTAAATATCAATACTAGATTACTTTGGCTGGGTACACCTACACTACAATTTCACTATTGCATTCCCTACAGGGTACATATAATGGTTTGAAGTTTTTATAGTCGTATATGTATAAAATATGTATTTTTTATAAATGGAAATTAAATTTCATTATTGGGGACTATAACCCATTCTTGTAAGGTTGAGATAATTTAACAAAAAGACGACCCCTCCAATTCCACCAATATCCTTGTCAATTATTTAGAAGTGAATAGATTTTTGAATGATAGACTATTTGGCTTCTTCAATGGTCATTCAACCATTATTATCACTTAAATTACACATGCCTGTTATAAATTGGACTATCGACCGAACGACATATTTCAGGAAACTTTTCAGTCCAACCATACGTACATATATGGATCCTACAACCTACCTGTGTTTTCTCAGCGGAATTTAATAATTACCAATATAGTCTTACGCAAGAATGATAAAATAAAGATTACGCCATGCGCATGATTTTCCGCTATGTGACGTAGAAGTTCCATTCTAAGGGTTACCAAGAATGTTTCATGTGTTAGAATTAAAATTTCTTGCGAAAAATGTATGTTTTATGTTAAAGTTGGCAACCTTGCAATAGAAATCACTTGAGAGTTCTAAAAAATATTACATCGGGTTTTGATAAAATAAATAAATTTGGCTTCATTTGGTGATAAATTATATTTAATTAATTAAAAACGTTCATTGTCGTGTAAAAAAAAGTGTAAATGAAAGCAGTTTAAAAAAGAAAAAACAAACAAAAAACAAGTTAGAGTGCTATATCCGGCTGTGCCGTATCATTAATACCCTCCACCTAAACGTAATAAGAAATACAGAAACTACACTGGTTATAGGACTAGGACCTTATTCTGTGTTTTCTGTTAAGTCTTTGTGCAAATTTTATTAGAATTTTAAATATTTTTTGAAAGACAATATTACCTGTTGGTCGCAATTCACTAACGTGATTTTATTTTAAATGTTTTAAAATGTTATCTAATTTTGACCATTTATAATTGATGTAATTACCGATTCTTACTGTAATTTACAGAGTTTGTTTGATTTTCATAATAATCTTGATTGTAATTTAACAATTTATAAAATTAAAAAAACATTTTTCCATATTCACAACAAGTTAAGAAACAGATTATAAAACAGAGTATAAAAAAGAATAAAATATAAGATGAGGCTTTTTTGTTTGAATTTGATCTTAATAATATTATTTACAAAAGATTTATGGGCGGCATAGTAGAAGTGGACAAATTATGGACTGATAGCGTATAAATCCAGTATCCATTAATGTGATTTCTATGTATTTTAGGATTATATTGGTTGAATTTTATCTCAATAGCGTTTTTGACAAGAGTTGTATGGTTGGTTGTTATGCTCGGAAGTGGATTCAATTCAGGAGCTGTTATTGGCTGACACCTTCAAATCCAATAGCTCAATTGCCGTATAACCGATACTAATATGATTTCTGGATTAAAATATCTGATCCATATAAAAGTTGGTTCGATATCGATATTTATTAGACATTTTTGTGGGTTTATTTGTTTTTTGGAAATGGTTCTTATATGGCAGCTATGACAAATTATGGGCCGATCTTCTTAAAATTTGGAACAGTTATTTTCATGCATATGAGGATATTTCACGTCGAATTTCAACATAATAACGGTATATTTAAGATATATATTAGTATTAACGTGGATTTCGGTAGTGGACCTTATGTGGGGGATATAGTCAAATATGGACCGATATTCTCAAAAAAGATTTAGCAGTTAGATTTAGGCATGTATGTAAATGATCCGTTTTGGATTGGTACCCTTATTTATAAGCGATTTATGAGTATTAAAGTGATTTTCGGAAGAGGGCTTTATATGGGGCATACGGTTAAAAATAGATCGAAACTCACAAAATTTTGTTGGATGATTTTTGTAACATATATGTAAATGATCTGTGCAACGTTTTGAGTCGGTACCGATATTTTTACAATATATATATGGATAAATGTATTTTTCAGATGTGGTCCTTGTATGGGAGCTATGACCAATTCTGGGCCGACCACCATAAAATTTAGTACAACAATTTATTTGCCTATAAAGATTATTTATGTCAAATTTTAGCCGTTTAACATTATTTATATCTGTTTTATACGTATTTAAATGAATTTTGGAAGTGGACTTTATATGGGGTCTATGGTCAAACATGGAACGAACTAAAAAAAATTCGTTTTGCGATTTCTTTTTGCATCAAACTTATTTTTGCTGAATTTTGTCTTGATATTCCAATTTTATAGGCATTTATGTATGGCTTTGAGAAATCATGTACCGATTCTTACTATTTTCCGCACACTTTCCTCTTTTATCATAAAAACAACGTATACAAAATTTCATCGTATTATCTGCAATATATTTCAAAATATTGCAATAAAATGGACAAAAAATATCAAATTTTTATGGAGGTTGTCTCACATATTGGTCCATAACTCTGGTTGGCCTAAACCGATTATGCTGATTTTCAATACCAAAATTACCTGAAAAACAAGAAATATTTCTCTAGAAAATTCGTTAAGTTAGGTTGTATAGTTTGGACGTGAAGGTGTTTTACACAGACTGACAGACAGACGGACAGACAGACGGACATGGCTAAATCGACTTAGAATTTCATAACGACCAAGAAAATACTTTGTTGGGTCTCAGATGTCTATTAAAAAAGTTTCACATGGAATGACAAACGTAATATACCGTCATTGACCATTCTTGGTGGTGGAGAGTATAACAAGTGAGAACAAATTAGCCAATAGAAACACAGAACGTGTGACGTCACAGTTCCAACATGCGCAGAACATTTGAAAATTTAACGGGCGTTGGCGTAATCTTAATTTTATCATTCTTGGTCTTACGTCTGACTGCTACTTCTTTCCTCTCTCTCATAACATTATTTACTAACATTAACTCAATGCATATATATTTATAGTAGGGATGCCAAATGGGACTGGTTTCTTATATCCCGGGATTTAGAATTTTATAAATGTAAATTCCGGAATTCCAAGATTTTTGATTTATATTAAAAAAAATTGGTTTATTAATAATAAAAACTAATTATTTCAGAAAAGTAACTTCTGTTAAATGTAAAAATGTTTGAAAACAAATATTTTCTGTCCTCATACATATAATTCTTAAATTTATTATTTAATTCAAAAACAATAACATTACATTAAAATGTTAGATTTACAAAAATAGTATGTCATTTCACCTGTAATTTGTATATTAATTTAAAAGCAATAGAATATTATCGTTCGATCTTAAAAAAGCTTTTTAAAAATATTAAGGCATCTAAAGTAAAGAGAATCTTGATTTAATTTTGTTACCAATTTATGAAAGAAATAATTCTCTTTCCTATTCACTATTTGATTCCATATCATAACATACATTAACTATTAAGTGTTGTGGAGTGCTTTTACATATTTCAAATGCATTCATTATTTCATTCGTTTCGCAATCAACGCAATTATTTCTAATAACAAAAATTTTTTATTCATTATCAAACTCACTCTTCACTTTTTTTAATTTAAAAGTGTTGTCTAAATCATCATTCTAACTTGGTTCCGTTTTTGGCGAGATTTCACCAGTTTCAGTATGCAATCACTTGTTATATCTCTTTGAGCCTTAACAAAAGTTCAACATCGGCAGAGATTCATATCGGATCTGCTACTTTATCCGGATTTAAAATGACAACTATTTGTATAAGCAAACAACTTCTCTTTCTGTCATCTGTTGAGGTTTTAAATCTATTAAAGCTTTTATAGGAATTTCCAATCCAAAATTAATTTTAATTCTTTCACCTTTATTTCTTTGACATATTTCTGTTAAATTAAAATTTTTGTTGACGATTTGTAAACAAATACTAGTCGCGGGATTTTTTAAAACAAAATATTGGGATTGTCATTCCTATTTAACGAAATTTAAAGTTAATCAATATCATTTTTACGTTGAACATTTAACTATCCTAAAAACAAATACATAATTTTAAAATAAAATTAATTATGCATTTGCGCTTTTGTTCAATTTTGATCTGATTTTAATGCCCCACAATCTCTATACATACATAATATCAAAACATTTAGAAATTAATATTTTTCTACTACGGTTAAGGCTCCAATACAACTTCCTCTTCAAAGTATCTACATAAAAATGCTAAATACGAGTAGAAGGCGCATATACGATTTTGAAATATTGTTTTTAAAATGTAAAACTGTTTGTGTATGAATTCAAACCAATTTGTGTATGGAGAACGAACATTACGAGTATACAAAACATTTAAATAATTTCCATTGAGAAAGAGGTGAGCTTATGAATATTAATTTTATATTAAACAATAAATTAAAACGAGCATTAAAACATAACAGCAGGGAAAATAGACTAAAATTATGGTATTGGAAAGTTGGAAGAAGTTTTCTTCAAGGAGATTATGTAAGAAATATAGTGTATGTGGCATGGACAATATATGTACACTAACATTGTTCCAGAAAGAAGTAAAGTGTTTTGGGCATCACGTAACAGCAGATGGTATATAAACAGATGAAGATAAAATAATTGCTGTAAAAAATTGAGCGCAACCGAAAAGTCTTTACGAATTGCACAGTTTTATTGGCTTTTGTACATACTACATACGTTCTGTTCCGAATTTCGCCAGTGTGGCAACGAGTCTACACGAGCTGACCAAGGAGTCGCGTCCAATCCAGTGGATTGAATCCAGAAGCTCATGGAACTATTATGTACGGCAACAATTTTTGCATATCCCATACTTGGAGAGAAGTTGTGATGAACAGTGATGGATACAGATATGGAATAGGCCGACAATTTCTAAACTGTTCGAAAAATTGTTAATGACTAAGTTGACTCCAATTCTGAATGACACTGAATGTATTCCTAATCATCAATTCGGCTTCAGGGCTAAACACAGCACCATCGAACAAACACACAGATTGGTAAATGTGATAAGACGGTCGTTTGAAGACAAAAAATACTGCTCCGCCCTTTTCATTGATGTGTCGCAAGCGTTCGACAAAGTTTGGCATGACGGTTTAATGCACAAAATAAAATTAACTCTGCCTGCTAACACCCATAAACTCATGGAAAGTTATTTATGCGGTCGCCAAATTTAAAATCAAAAAAGGTGATTTTTTAAGTACCGCTCAGCCAATTGAATCAGGTGTGCCACAGGGTAGCATACTGGGTCCTACTTTATATTTGATATATGCCTTCGACATGCCGTCAGACCCCAAAATCCACACTTCAACTTTTGCAGACGATACAGCCTTTATTAGCGTCCATAAGGACCACCAAGTTGCATCACAGAATTTGCAGAATTATGTTTATAAACTAGAGAATTGGCTAGAGCTTTGGAAAATCAGGGATAACGAACAGAAATGTATTCATATAACTTTCACATTGCGAAAAGATACCTGCTCGTTCATCAGAATAAATAATCAAATTATCCCGCAACATAATGAAGTCAAATACCTCGGAATCCACCTCGATCGTCGTTTAACTTGGAAGTCTCTTATCGACGCAAAACTTACCCAGATGAGATTAAAAGCAGTGCAACTTAATTGGCTAATTGGTAGAAATTCTTCACTAAAGTTGGATTGCAAACTTTTGTTGTACAATGCAATTCTAAAGCCAATCTGGTGTTATGGAATTCAATTATGGGGTACTGCCTCAGCATCAAACATTGAAAAAATTCAAAGGGGTCAAAATAAAATTCTACGTATAATTACTGCAGCTCCATGGTATGTTAAAAATTCTCGAATCCACAAAGATCTAGGCATTCCTTTGGTGAAAGTCGAATTTACAAAACACGCCTCAAAATATGTCAGCAAACTTGAACACCATCCAAACCCACTTGCACGAGACATCCTTAACTTTACTGGCCATGTTCGGTTGAGAAGGAGGGATACCCTTGCTTTAACTCAAGCGCAAAACAGATGACTGGATCAGTTGAAGTGAAATTGTTTTAGTATCATAAAAATTTTTGTCTAGCACTGGCTGGGCTTATTATTTTCTTTTTAGTATTAAGATTTGAATACTTATTGTCATTTCAATATATGAAGATTCAATAAATAAATAAAGGCTAAAAAAATAAAAATATGCAGATGTGTTGAAACCCAATTATGTATATAATTATCGGTCCATAATTAGTCAAAAGTTTCATATAAGAACCACTTTGAAAATCACCTATAAATATTTTAAAAATGTTTATATCGAAATCAAATTTAACATAAAATATATTTGCACTGAAGTCTAAATTTTTGGATGATCTCTTAATAATAGGACACGGATCCCATATAGCGCCCATTTATGAAGAACTGGTTTTGTTGGTTTTGGGTTTTTTTTTTTTTTTTTTTTTTTTATTGAAATGATCTTAATACTATATTTTAGTTAACATTTCATAAAATTACACCTAGTTTACACTAACAAGTAACTTTTTTCTTTTAAATTAGTTTTATAAAATATTAGACATTAAGTCTTGAGGTTTTTTTCTTTTTAAACGTCTTGAATATATATCATCATTGATAAGAATGGATGCTTCTTCGTTGCTGTGGAGTTGAAGTCTATTCGCATGTTTAGATGCAAATAGTTGAATTAACTCGGACACTTTGTTTAACCCGAGATCTCTATGTAAATCGTCGTTCCTAATATACCAGGGCGCATTGACCAAATTTCTAGCAATTTTGTTTTGAAAACGTTGTATAATTTCTATATGAGTTTTGGAAGCACATCCCCATAATTGGATCCCGTAGTTCCAGACAGGTTTAAGTACTTGATTATAAATCAGCAATTTGTTATCAATTGAGAGTACAGAATTCCTCCCAATTAGCCAATTTAGTTTTTTTTGTTTTATGTTCAGTTCAGTATGTTTAATTCTGATGTGGTCCTTCCATGTTAGTTTAGAATCAAGCGTCATTCCCAAATATTTTGCATTGTTAGCATAAGGTACAGCTAAGCTTGAAATTTTTATTGGTTTATGTGTTATTACTTTGTTAGTAAAGTCCACATGTGTCGACTTACTTTTGTTAAGTCTGATTCTCCAAGTATCTGTCCAGTCTACGATTTCATCAACTGCTGTCTGTAGTTTTGATGTAGATTCGGTTTAATTTCTACCAGTAGCTAAGATGCATGTGTCATCAGCAAAAGTAGCTATTTTGCTATTTGTTGGTATGGGTATATCTGAAGTATACAGTAAGTATAGAATTGGACCCAGGATACTGCCTTGAGGTACTCCAGCTTCTATTTTTTTCATATCTGAGTAATGTTGCTTATGCTTTACTCTAAAATAACGATCAGTCATATAGGATTCCAAAAGTGATGAAAATTGTATTGGTAATAGTGTTTTAATTTTATATATAAGACCTTTATGCCAAACCTTATCAAATGCCTGAGCAACGTCTAAAAAGATGGCTGAACAGACTTTTTTTTGTTCCAAAGCTTCCTCTATAGTATGAACTATTCGGTGTACTTGGTCTATTGTGGAGTGCTTTTCTCTGAAGCCAAATTGATGAGATGGTATTACATTTGAATAAGTTATTATTTCTTTTAGTCTTTTTGCAAATAATTTTTCAAATAGTTTTCCCATTACGGGAAGCAGGGAAATCGGCCTATAGGAAGTTACTTCATTAGCATTTTTTCCTGGCTTCTGAATCATAGTTACCTCTGAGACTTTCCAGTATCGAGGAAAGTATGTTAGTTTAATGCAAGCGTTCATAATGCTATTCATTTTCATTATTGCCTTATTCGGAAGATTTTTTAAGATTTCTCCTGTTATTAAATCAAAACCAGGACTTTTACCAGGTTTCATATTTTTAATTTCATCTATTATTTCTGTTGCAGTAAAAAGTTGTATTTCGTGAAAGTTCTGTACTGTATAGGGCTCCTGGAAATCTTTTACTTTTTCATACGGCTGGAAAGTTTTATATAGGTGCTTAGCAAAAGCACTAGCTTTTTCAGTATCACTTTTTGCCCAACTATTATTGTCAATTCTAATTGGGGGATTATGGATAGTTGGACGTTTTAGATGCGAGGTTGTTTTCCAAAGCGAGTAATCTGTTATTTTATCTGCTGATAAGTTTCTCATTTTCAAGTCAAACTTTTTGTTTTTAAATTCTTTAATTTTTGCAGTAAGGAGTTTAGTTAAACTATTTAGTTGTGTCTTTAAGGGTGGAAATCTTGTGTTTTGCCATTTTTTTCTAATTTTTCTTTTAGTTGTTATAAGTTCAACTATATCTAAAGGGTAAGACTGTTGTATATTTTTTGCCTTAGTTACTGGAGTACTCATCCAAGCAGCTAGTTGTATTTGTGATGTAAGTTTTTCTGTTTCTTCTTCAATATCTTCCGCCGTACTAAGACCACTTGCAGATTTTATAGCTCTTTCAAGTTTGTATTTAAAATATTCCCAATCGGTATTTCTGTTTGAAAGATACGAATTTTTGTCTTGTTCTTTGATTTCACCATTGATTTCTAAGTATATAGGTGAATGATCGGAATTTAATTCTGTGCCGTCTTCAAGGTACATTATGTTGGTTGGGATTTGTTTGGTTATAAAGAAGTCTATTAAATCAGGCATTTTATTTGGATCAGTTGGCCAATAGGTAGGATTTCCAGTAGACAAAATTTCACACCCTAATTGCTTGGCAGCTTTCCTAAGTTCACGTCCCTTAGTTGTTGTAAGGCGTGATCCCCAGTAAACATTTTTCGCGTTGGTTTTGGGTGTTAGTTATTGTATGGTCGGGCTTGACCGGCTATACATTCTTACTTGTTTGATTTAAAATTTATGTTTCTGCAAAATTTATTTGGAAAACTTAAATAAATGGAAAATTGTTTGAAATTTTTCTTTTTATTTAAGTTTGGGCCGCTAATGGATATTAATAATAATATGCTTTGCCTTATCCATAAATATTTCACTACATACATACATATAATATGTATGTGTTATATATCAATTATAATTATTTTTAACTTTCTTATATCTTCTAAAGAGGGTTAAAAGGTGTATGTGTGGGTGTGTATATGCATGTCATTGGGTTTGAAAGGAAAAATTTCTGTTTTTAATTTCTTCTAATTCGTTTTAAGTAGAAAACTAAATAAATGAAACAACAAAAACTTAAGAATAGAAAATAAAAAACGACCGATGGCATTAAAACTTTTATAAATAAACAAGAAAGTATAGCGGAGCAAGCCTTGCCATATGTACCCCTACACATTAAAATGAACGTAATGTAAAAGGAAGTTTTGAATACGACACCAATCACTATAAGCTCAATGCATTTTGAAGTGATTTCCGGAGTTGGCCTTAAACGGTTTCAGTGGTTTTTGTAAAAAATTGTTGAAACAATTAATGTGAGTTAAAGAAAAATGGTAAATCGGCCAATAGATTCCTACAAATTGTCAGTTTGATTTTTGCTTATACAAAATATATTTCTGGTCAGTTAAAAGAAAACATATTTCGGGCGAAGATTTTGTGGCCATTGCTGTAGTAGTGGACAAATTTTAACTTTCACTTTCAATAGATGTCATTTTGGTTACAAAGTGTATATGGACGAAGGAACAAATGAATCGACAGTGTCTTAAATCGTTGTTTCTCTTTAAGGTGGGCGCAATATCACTTTCCACTATAATGACGTAGGGTATAATAACAAATAGTTGGTAACTAAAAATTCTACAACAATAACAAATACAAATAAGTAAGCAAACAGAATGAAAAAGCTCAAAGCTAATAGAATCATGTGGAAGGAGTGAGAGATAGATTGTGAGAAAAACATGGAAAAACATATGAAAACAATTCAAAGGAAAATAATGTTTTTTTTTTTTTCTTCACAGAATTACTGCATTTGATGTTAGTCTTAATTAAACGACAACTACAGTGACATATCTTAAACAAAACTAAAGAGCTAAAGTAGCAATAACAACAAACTAACAAGACTCCAACTGAAATAAATGATAAAATCCACATGCATACATACATTTATATATACATACTACCCCGCAAATAATAGATTTTCTTTGCGCATATGAACACATTGTGACATTTCCCCGGAAGGAAAATTTGAAGGATCCAATAGTTTGTTTTTTATCCTTCATTATATCAGGTATGATAACAAATGTTCCGCCAAATCAAGGGAGGTAAAAAAATTATCCATTGTGATGTTGCGCCCCCTACGATGAAAAGGACCCGTTAGATCTATAACAACTCTTTCTCCTTGTCGAATCTCACGACCCGTTGCTAATTTTCCAGTATATAGTTGGCCTTCAAGCGGGTAGGAATTTTTGGCGTCACAAATCCACCAAACTTTAATCCCATATTTTGCTTTCTTTGAGGGTATATATTATGTGAACTTAGTTCTGCCGCGGTATGGGAAGAGCTGTCCGTTGATTGTGAGATATATCACGGATTGGAGCAGCCTTAAGTATTTTTTAGCTCTGGTGTTTGCATCGTCAAAGCATATAAAACGTAATAGTGACCAGAATGAATGAATGACCATATCCCATCAGATTGTACTAAAAAAAACGCCAGAAACCACTAAATCCTTAAATAAAACCGCTAAATTTTTATTTAACGTATATCAAGCAAAACTGCTTTAAAAACAAAAATAATTCAACTTTAAAGTAAAAATGTGTGCCAAAAATATTATACACAAACTTTAATTCATATTTATCCATTCGAAATTATCATTTTGAGAGTTTGAGTATATTTCTGAGGTACCAATTAAATTTAAAAACTTTCTTGGGACTTCATAATTATAGCAACACTTTTCATTGCAACGAAGGCCGTACCTGAGCTGCAATAAAATTTTGTCGATTTTTTCTGCACTACATCCAAATTGTTCCAAACATGGAATAACATCATCTTTTTTTTTGATTGAAATACATTATTGATTGAAAAACTATCTATTTTTGACAAAATGTCTCGATTTTCTGATAATCTGAAAGTTTGATAAAGATTTGTTATAAAAGCAAAAAAAAAAAAAAAAATTACCTTTGAATTAATTGCTTCAACAGCGATATAACGAAATGTACACAGCGTTGTCTTATTTCTGATTCCCTTTCAGACGTAATAAGTCCATTGTGTTTGTATTTTCGTATTTCAGTTTCAAACTGATAGCCCAAATAACTATTAGGCTTAATGTAATTTTCAAAACATTCGATTTGAAATTGTCTTTCTGTATCGCATATTTTAGTTTTTAATGAATTGATTGCCACATTTAAGTCATTTAGGCGCTTAGTAGGATCTGAACTATTGCTTTGAAAACTCATGTTGACAACATTCATGTCCGAAAGAACTGGATTCAAAAACGAAAGGTAAATCAAATTTACAGGATCTTTGTACATATTATAAAGCGTTTCAGCTGAATAACATCTTTCTGAGAGACGGGCAATACCAAAATGTGTTTCTAACTCTAACCATTGGCTAAGAATTCTTTTGACCGCTACATTTATAGATAGCCATCGAGTATCGCAAATACGAGTTATATTTAAAGGTTCCTATATAAGATAATAGTTTAAAAAATTTATAAACAAAACTTATTTAGAACATACCTTGTCATCATTAATAGCCTTGTATAAGTTTTTATACGATAACTTTCTTGCAGAGCTTTTGGAAAACCAATTGTAGGTTTCCTGAACTAAAAACTCTAGATTTCTGGGAAGTGTTGCACATGCATGGTTAATGGCGAGTTGTACAGAATGACATATACATCTAATTAGTATTAAGTTTGGATTTTCCTTTTTAAGTTCTGCATATACACTTTTATTACGACCAACCATGACGTTCGCGTTATCTGTGCCAATTCCAATTAATTTCTCCATACTTAGCTGAAACTTCTCCAATACTTTTTTTAAACTTTGAACTATTGATTTTGAATCTGAACTAGGGAGATCAACAAGCGATAAAAAAGTTGAGACTATTTTTTGTTGCTTTAAACTGTAATATATAATTACAATACCTATTTAAAAAAAGTTATTGTAAGTTAAAAAAAGAATTAAAAAAATTTAGTTTGAGTAAACTTACCAAGAAGTTTAACTACTTCAATATCAGTTGATTCATCCAGAAGGAGACTGAAACGTGAAGATCCAATATCTTTTTGAAGGTCTTCCTTAAAGTGTACCGACAAAACATTTTGAACAATTTTGGAACACTTCGTTCTATGTAGCCGGATTTGTTGGCAGGTCGTAGAATCCTCAAATTGGTTTTTTAAAAGCGATGTAAAATGATCAACAGGTGATATAGGTCCGTGTTGACAAAAATACATTGCTAATGAAGCTTCATGCATTTGAACTTTTCGGCATGATGATTGATAAGGGATTTTATTTTGCTGAATAAATCCACCTTTTGCAGTTTGATGTTTTTTTGTAGATGCAAATTTGCATTGCAAATTACAATTACAGTACCGGCAAAAAGCCTTGGATGTATTGTCAGATTCACTTATCCAATCTTTTAGTTGTGGGTTTGTCTTCCATTCTTTTCTAAATTTCTGATTATAGGTTGGTTTTCCCATTATACTGCATTAAATTACAGTAAAATAAGAAACAAACACATTAAATGTATTGTAAATATGTTTATGTACTTACAAACATATTTTCATTTTGTCTAACCTCTGAGAATATTTGTTTACAAAAAATAGTTTTGGTATTTTAGATTGTCTGCTTATTAAAACAAATTTTTTTTTCAAGATTTCTTTTTACCACCAGTTTGATTCACTTGTTTTTAAGAATAATAAAAAAAGAAGAAAAACTAAGAAATGCCGTTAGATTTTGTATTAGATATGTGCAAAGCACCATTTATCGATAAACCAATAAAACAACACAAAGAAAGATTGGCATACACTTTAAAAAATGTATGTCAAATTCTACTTTTGTAGTTTTGTTTAAGTATATACAAGACATAAAAAAACGCTAAAAACCGCTAACTGGAAATATTTTGCAGCTAAAAAAACCACTTAGCGGGTTTTTCCGAAAAATACCCGCTAACGACGACCAAATACCTCCAGATCTAGCTGAAAAACCACCGTTTTGGCAACACTGAGTGTTATTATGTTGAAATTCGACGTGAAGTATCCTAATATGCATGAAAATAACTGTTCCAAAATTTAAGAAGATCGGCCCATAATTTGTCATAGCTGCCATATAAGAACCATTTCCAAAAAACAAATAAATTCGGGTCAAAAAATATTCTTTTTGGATTTAACCCATATTCGGTCTATATTTTATAATCATGAAAAGGTATTTTTAATACCTTTTATTTAGTGTATTACAAATTATCAAGCACCCAGTAGTTCCCGAGATATGGGCCAATATATTTTCAACTTTTCGGGCCCGTCCCCTCGAAAATAGGCGTGACCGCCAACAATTTTTTTTGCTGGTATCTCCTCTAAAAGCCCTATTTCATTTTGTTTTTTTTTTTTTTTTTGAGCAAAATCACTAAAACCGAATTGTACCCCTTTTTATACTCTGTTTGTTAAAGTGTAACTTTATTATTATGAACATCAGACAAACTCTGTAAATTATGGTAAGAATTGGTAATTAAATCAATTAAAAATTGTGAAAATTAGACAAAATTTCAAAATATTTAACATAAATTATGTTGGTCGTAAAATTGTCTTTCAAACAATATATAAAATACTAATAAAATTTGCCCTAAGACTGAATAGAAAACACAGAATTAGGATACACAAGTCTAGTGTAGTTTCTGTACTTCTTATTACGTTTAGGTGGAGGGTATTTAAGATTCAGCACAGCCGAATATAGCACTCTTACTTGTTATATATATAGATTGATGGACTCGTACAAAATTTGAAGGCTATATAGAACCCTAGATATTTAATATTAATATTAATTTTGTATATGAGCTAAATATTCACTTTGTATGGGAGCTGCCACGCCCACTGGTATGATCCCGCCCATTTTCCCCCCTGATTATTCAAATCAGTAACATATGGGATACTGCAATGTTTCAAAACTCTTGCTGTTACAATATTCAAGATATATGATATTATTCAATTTATCTGGGAAGGGCCACGCCCACTTGAAATATATAACGGGTGTTTTTTTTACAGGTTTGTTTTTCGAAAAGAGATAAAACTGGCATTTTGTGGTCAAATCTGGCAACTCTAATGTCATTTATGTTCAGTTTGGTTTGCCATTTTATCATGAACAGGTTGACAAAAGAACAACGCTTGCAAATCGTGCAAATTTATTTCGAAAATAACGGTTCAGTTCGCGAAGTTTACCGCAAGATCCGTCCATTTGATGGTCGACATAATCGTCCATCAGAGCAATTAATTCGGTTAACCATGGATCGTTTTCGCACTACGTTTATTCAATGTGATAATACGCATCCGCAGAGACGTCGAACAGTGCGCACCGAAGAAACAATTGCCGCTGTAGAGCAAAGTGTTGAAGAGGACCCGAATGAATCGATTCGCCACCGTGCACAGCAATTGGAGCTTTGTCCATCAACTTTATGGAAGATTTTGCGCAAAGATCTTGGCTTGCGACCTTACAAGATCCAGCTTGTGCAAGAATTAAAGCCGCGAGACCATGCAATGCGTCGTGATTTTGGTGTATGGGCCGAAAATGAGATTGATCTCGATGCTGATTTTCATCGCAAAATTTTGTTCAGTGATGAGGCTCATTTTTGGTTGAATGGCTACGTCAACAAGCAAAATTGCCGCATTTGGAGTGAAGATAATCCACATGAGACCCTTGAGACGCCATTACATCCACAAAAACTGACTGTTTGGTGTGCTCTATGGGCTGGTGGAGTCATTGGGCCATACTTCTTCCGAAATAATGCTGGAGAGGCAGTTACCGTTAATGGAGACCGGTATAGAGCCATGATAACCGACTATTTTGTTCCCAAATTGGATGGCATGAATGTGGATGAGTTGTGGTTCCAACAAGACGGCGCTACATGCCACACAGCGCACGCCACAATCGATTTATTGAAGGAAACATTCGATGAGCGCATAATTTCGCGGAATGGACCTGTCAATTGGCCACCAAGATCGTGTTGGATTATTTTCTTTGGGATTATTTTCTTTGGGGATATGTGAAGTCGCTCGTTTACGCCAACAAACCAGAAACGTTAGGGAAATTGGAAGCCAACATTCGTGGCGTTATTGCCGACATACGGCCCCATATGCTCGAAAAAGTGGTTGAAAATTGGACCTGTAGAATTGGCTTTATTCTAGCCAGCCGCGGCGACACATGCCTGAAATCATATTTAAGCATTAATGGCATAAAATTATCCTTCCAATAAAGCCAAATTGATGGTCATTAAAACGATTTTCTTGTGTTTTATTTAAATTCGAAGTTCTATACCTCTAAAAAAAATGCGACTATAACCTTTCAAATGAAACCGATTTAAGCCAAATCGGTTGGATAGTATTAGAGTCTATAAAGGACAAATATACAAACATTGTATTTTATATATATATGTAGATATGTGTAAAGTTTTAAGTCTATACCGATATTTATAAGATGAGAGCTATGACCAATTATAGGCCGACCATCATAAAATTTAGTAGAACAATTTATATAAGGATTATTTATGCCGAACCTGGTAACAATATTAATACCAGATAAAATTTGAACGTGAAATTTATATGGGGCCACACATGGACCGAACTAAACAAAATAAACTTATTTTTGTAGAATTTTGTGTTAATATTCCAATTTTATAGTGTTTTATGTATCCTTAAGCCAAAATTCGGACAGAAGCTTGAATGGGGATTATGAGAAAGCATTCGATTCTTAATATTTTCATCACAGTGTCTCCTTTTACACGGACGGACGGATAGACGGATATAGCTCAATCGACTCAGAATTTCATAAGGATCCAGATTACTTTGTTGGGTCTCAGAAGAATATTATCCAAGTTTACACGGAATGACAAACGTATGTATATATACCATCATTCACAAGTAGTGATAGAGGATATAAAAAGGAGTTACGTTATAAGGTGAGCGTTATTCACAAGAGTTTAAAGGTGTTATAGTAGAAATGGACCAATTATGGGCTTATATTTGTAAATTCTAGTATCCACTAACATAATTTCTACGTCTTTAAGGCTTATTTAGGTAGAATTCTCAATAACGTAGTTTACAAAAGTATGATTATTTAGTAGGATTAGGACAAAGCACAGTATCTAAAATTGTTACCAACGTTAAAAATAAAATTAAAACAAAACTTTGCCACAACTTTGGGTACGTACTTTTGGATACTTTTTTTATTACATACATGTGTACATACATACTCGTATGTACTATATATGTATGTATGTAAGTTAAATAAACTTGCATATTTTATTTGCACAAAATTTGTAGATAAATGTTGATTTTTTAAATTTTGGGTGTAGTGTGCGTGCTATAATTGTACACATCATTGTATGTGCTATAATTATGCATATCATTATACACGCGCAAAGGAAATATGATAGTATTAAAATAACCAAAAAAACAAAATAAACAAAGTACACAAAATAAATGAACCAATGTTCAAATGAAATAATGCTATCATTGCAACTTTGCATAGTTAAAATAATAATAATATTGTTAAATGAATTTATATTTTATTGTATACTCAGCAAATATCACTCAGTACATTCACACTTAAGTTAAACCAAGGGTTAACTAATTAATTAATTAATTTAGTATATAAGACAGGTAAAATTGTAAATAAAATTCAGATTTAATCCAAGTTCAAAGATAACAACTTGTCTTGTTTTATTTCTCAAAAAAGGGGCGTTTTGCCGCTCGGTTATATCGGCTGGTGAGCTTTGAAGAAAACACAACCACTACACTATACTAATACAAGACATTTTAGACATTACATGGGTCTTGAAATTTTATATTTTACTCTATACAATTGCCACTAACGTATCGAATAAAAGATCGAGTGCTGTAACTTAGTTAGTTACTCGTCTTTTAAAATTTTTAGTGGCTCGCCATAATAAGTTATCTGATTGTGGAGTTGCGTCCAGACTTTATAAGTATATATTTAGTGATTCAGTTTTCCGACATTCCAAGGACAATTATAAACATTACAGACACTCTGTCTGAAAATCTGTCTGTAATATACAAGGACCACTGACAGACATAGCTCAATCGACTTGGAATAACATAAGGATCAAGAATAGTCATACATATGTATATACTTTGTTGGGTCTCAGATTCCTTCATAAATAAAAATAAATATTTTTTTAGTTTTTGTAATCTTATGATAATGAACCAATAATCGTGCTAACTTAATGTTATTTAATTTGGTCATTTTGTAATTGGGTGTAAACAGTAATTAACATAATTAACAGCTAAAAAAATAAATTCAAAAATGTTTGGTGTGTTGATAAATACACTTTATTGGCATTTGAAATATTTTAAATGCATTTGCATTAATAAACGTTATGGTGATAATTGAGAATTGAATCCCAACAGGTGAAAATATTGTGAATTTTTTGTTGCAAATAAATATTAAGAAAATTTCTTTCTTGTTCTAAATAAACAATTTATAACGTGCTTTAATGAATAGAACATAATAGAAAATATTGATACCTAACAAGTGTTTGAAAGACCAATCAATACTTGAAAATTGTGCTAAGAAATAAATATACATATATATGTATATATGTATGTATATTTAAAAGTTAAATGTCAAAAACTTTTACTACCAGAAATAAAATTTTAAATAAACATGTTTTAGCCATTTTCCACTCAAAACATTCGTTTATCACTCATTCAGTAGTCAAATGATGCTGATGTCAATGATGTAGATAGAAATTGTAAAAACCAACAAAAGAGCATATTGTAAGTTTGTAGGTAAATTGAAAATTCAGTCTATTGACTTTCGGTTCGATGCATACATATATACATATGTACGTGTATGTGTTTGTGTGTAAGGAAACACATATGTACAAGAGAACATCAGTCCATAGACAGAAACGCAGATAGGAATAGAATGCAAATGTATTCAAATGTTATGAAGGCAACAGAGTGTTAAATAACGTTGACTCAATGTTTGGCTTACTGGTTGACTTGGTGGACTCAGTAAGTGAAGCGATAAAAAGTAAAATTGTACTTGTACATTCTGTAGATACAATTCAAAGTCCTACCATGTCATGACAGGAGATTTTTTTTAAATATTTTCTCTCTAAATATTCAAACCAAAAATTATAAAATAAACTACATTGCAATGTCTATAAAGGAAATTCAATTCGATTTGGTTGTGTCTCTTTTATTTCGTTAAGGTACGGTCACATATAGCAAACATTTGACTCTAACATGTTTGCTCATATTTGCTTTAAAAGTTTACACATTTTGTTAGATGGTCACACTAGGGGCAAATATTTGATAAAATTTATTTTACCAAACAGTAGTCAAACAACGGCAAATACATATTTTGGCAAACATGTTTTCCCTCCGCTCACACTGAAACAAATATTTTCTGTAACAATTTATTTGATCAAACTGTCAAAATATTTAAATTTGTTTTTTCACAAATAAAAACTGAAATGGAAGATTGTGAAGCATTATTTGTACTAAGTGGAGCAGCGTCTTTATTATTATTGGAGGAAAACGAATCCAAAAGTCGCAAAAAAAAAGACAATGGGTGCGTAAATGGATTCAACGTCGGAAAGAGGAAGGATGCTGTGCAAAGTTACTGTTAAAGCTTCGATCTGAAGCTCCAGATCTTTACAAAAACTTTTTGAGGATGACGGCAACTGATTTTGAATAATAAAAAAGAAAACAAATAAAACAAAATAATGCTTTTATTCATTTAGTTTAAAAAAAAACTACAAAAAATTAACAAAACAATAACTTATATAATTCATTCATTTCAAGAATAAAATAAGATTTTAAATACTAGGTACTAAAACACATTAAAAAACAAATAACATTTTAAAACAAACACGTAAAAAAAGCACGTCCAACAAAACTCATGGCATTGTAAAATTTCCATTTAGGAACTTCTACAACACCCTGTCCTGATTTCGTTTTGGCTCTTCCAGCGTAACCACGGAATTGAATGCGAAGATTGGTCCATTTCGCATTGAGAACAACCACTGTATATTTTGGCTTAAAATTTTGCTCAATACTTCTCCATGCCGAATCTCTAGATGTTTTATTGTGGTATGCTTCATCCGAAGCTTAAACAAGTGATATTTTATGTTATCTTAAAAGTTATGTATAATGAATTATGTGAACCATAATGAATTGTATATATATACAGTGGTTTCCCGGTTTAACGAATTATATATTGTCAGGCTCATTCGTTATATCGAAAAAATTCGTTAAATCCGGCAGTTTTTTAAATATGTTTTATTAAATAAAAAATCATGTTTATTTATTCTAATTCATAACAAAAACAAAAAAATAATAATTAGTTCATATCACATTCAATTAAAGAATTAGTTCAAACAAGACTAAAAAATGAATTTTTAATTTACATTTTGATTTTGGTGAGCGAAAATCAAAATAGAAGACAAAATATTTTTGTAAACAAAACTAAAAAATTACTTTGTAACGTATAAATTTTGATTTCGGTGAGAGAAAAATTCTCTTAACATATAAATAAATTTTTCTCTTAATCCATTTTTTCCGTAAGCCGTTTCTTATAACATTGTACAAATGTAATTGCAAAAACATAAAAAAAAATAAATCACCTTGCCGAAATTTATTGGAATCGGTCCATATTTGACAATCACTTCCATAAAAATTTTTACTATTTAAATACCTGGCCTTTAATTTCTGCATTGAAAATGGAGTTTTGCAAATATTAGTAGACTTCTGTTTTGGTGATTTTTATGAAAATGTTCCTAATTTATTTTTAAAAATGACGACACTGTTTTCACCAGCTGTTATTTGCCTCTATTTTCTTCTTACAATAGCTTTGCAAGAAAAAATAATTATTTGCCCAAAAAAGCGGAAAATATTTGACATAGGGTGGTCACACTCTGTTCACATTAGACACATTTTTGTTTGCTACAAAACAAATTTTGTTTTCTCAAAATCATGTTTGCACCCCAAAATGTTTTATGGTCACATTATGGAAGAGAAATATTTGGTGTTTTTTGTCAAATGTTTTACAAGTGTGACCGTACCTTTAGAATGACAACAAAGCTGATCTATTTTTACGTACATTCATGCTTTCATTATAACGACTGCTGCAGCTGTTGTATAAAAAGACCAAATACAAGTGACGTGGAAAATACGTATGAATAGATAAATGAATGTTGGGCGACAGCATTCCCCAGGCAAATTTACATCTTTAGGTGCTCTTAGCTTGTAACAAATGCAAATCATACTCCCTTCAAAATGTCAATAAGCATATTTAGCAACAAAATTATGCTGTAGTTCGAATTATAAAGCTTTTTTAAATTTAAATCAATCGCGAATTACGAGTAAATTTAAATGTTTTGCAAATGCAAAACATCTGGACAGTTTTGCTTCCCACTGTACGTGCATAAAAAATACACTAATTTTAGGGACGTTTTTAGACTTTAAATAAACAACAGATTTACTTTGCAAATTTATAATAATTCTGAATTTAATAACCGTAATGACAAAATTATCAGTGTTTCAACTCAGACAACTTTTTCTTGATAACAAATGTCATCAAAAGTTGTGATAAATATTTGTCAAGAATATTATTTTTTATTGTTTATTTAACTTTTTTTATTAAGATTTTGGTAATTATTTAAGCTTTAGGTCTTTTTTATAAAAAATTTTAATTTTATTTCAATATTTCGCTACTCTTTGAGTAGCTTCTTTAGGATAAAAATTTTAATTTTAAAAAATTATTTGTCATAGAAAAAAACGGATATGAAAACTTTAACATTACAAAATATTAAAACAATTTATAACAAGTAGAAAATATTAATAATTATACAATATTTGTAAGTTGTGTTATTTTTTATGTATTAAATGTCTGTAATTCTGTGCTACACTTTGTTAGGGTTTGGTTCATTTTGTTCAAAATTGGTTACTTGTTAAATTTCAAATTATAATTCAAATATTTTTTAGATTTTGTTAATTAAGTTACCTTTGATTTCTGGAAATTTATAATAAATTTTATTTGCTTTGGTATACTGTTTAAAAATTTCATGTTGAATTTCATTTAACATTTCAATATTTATTTTTTTTAAATTTGTATCTAGTTAACTTTGCTTTTGGAAGATAATGTAGAAAATTTGTGTGTAGGTAAATTGTTATTTTGAAAAATTTAAATTTGAAATTTATAAGTGTTACTTGTTTAGGATTTTTATTTTATCACGTAGGCAATGATATTGGAAAGTATTTTGATTAGATTGTTCTTGATGTTGATAAAAATTGTTTCATTATAGTTTTGATTGCTGGATTGATATTTAAAAAAATGGAAATTAGTGAAGATAAAATTTTGTGAACTAAAAGGATATTTAAAAAGAAAATTAGTGAATAAAGAACTTAATGAAAAAAGGAAGATGATTTTTTATATTGAAATGAAAATTTAAATAATTAACCGAAAATTTAAATAATTAACCGAAAGTTTAATAAAGGAAAACATTTTGAATATACATAATTACATAAAATCTAATTATTCGAATAAAACTTAAATCGTAAAACCAAAAGAAAAATTTATAAAAATATCAAAACTTAACAAAATGAATGTGGAAATAAAATAAAATGTATAACATTTTAACGAAAGAGAAAATGAACAGTAATGAAAATTAAACACAATAGTAATGTGAATTAACTTTTTCAAATAAAAGGAAACTGAATTTTTGAAAGTAATATTGAAAGGAAAAAAAAATAACAATGGTAATAACTAATATATAAACATTTGTGAACAATTATAATGATTTCAACATAAGCAAATATATTAAACAAAGAGATTTATATTATTATTTGAGATTTGTTTGCGGGATCGAGAATTTTTATTCAAATACTGGAAAATTGGATGGCTTTAATTAAATTATAATTAGAATTGTTAATGATTAAAATAATTAATAATAATTTGTGGTTTTTAACTTAAATGATTGTTTAAAATTAGATATTATTAATTCTTGAATTTAAATTTTTAATTTTTTTGATTTACCTAAATATAATATAAAATATAACAATTTTCTTCGAGATGCTGATATGTATGTACATATCATCGTTGGAGTCAATGTATGTAAGTTTTAATTTTGTTTGTGAATATTTATAATTTTTAACTTTCTTTGTTGTAAATAATTTATTATTTTCTTAGTTGTTATAATTATAATATGGAAACAACTTTAGATTTTTATTAAATAAATGAATTCTTTGTTAATTTGGAATATTTGAAAACAAATATGGAAGACTAAATCTTTTTATTTGAGTTGTGGAAGTATAATGGGATAAATGAGTTAAAATTACAGCAAGATAAGTATATGGTTAGGGGATTATATTTTAAATTATTAAAATATAATCATTGTGGCATATTTTACAAAAAGAAAAAGGTGGGCATTTAACAGGGGTATTAACATCTAAACCCTAGCAAAAATAAAGTTTTTATTAAGGATTTTGTGGAACGACAATATTTTCATCTTCATTGCTTACGGTTGGGCTCCACAAGGGTTTGAATGGGACCATACACCGAAAAACACAAAAGTACCGTTATCTAAAAAACGGTACTTAGAAAAAAAAAATTTCAGCGTTTTTCGTGTTCAGGAGGTCCCAATTAACTTATCTAGGCATGTGGCGTTCTTGGTATTTTTTGGCTGTAAACCAGTGTAATTGATCTCATATTTATTATTATATTAAATAGTATTATTTTAGTTTGTTTTTCATTGAACTAAGAAATAAAGTCCTGTTTTGTTTAAACTAAATGTTTTTAGCATTGCAGTCTCTGAGAACTATAAAATGTTTAATATTGTTACGATAGAATCGTCGATATATCAATAGTTGTTTCAGGTTTTGATAGTTTAGAATCGATATATCAATATAATTTTACAAACTATCAAAAATTTTCGATAGTGATTTCGATAGTGACAACATTTAAATTTAGTCAAAAAATATCTACTAGAAAAGTATTTTTTCGAAATTTCGCTTCCAAGGTACCAACCTTTTTTCAAGGTGAAGAAATGATGGGGGATAAAGAGACACATCAAAGCAGGGGCACTTTTCCTAATTATAAAAGTATTATTCTGTCGTTTAATGAGGTTGTGGAAGACTAGAAGAGATCCAAGACTAAAAGACAGGGAAATTAATGAACGTAACCCAAGAAACCAATTCTTAAGCAAAATGTAACTTTATTGTATAATTAGCTTATCATAACAGATTTTCTACTACTACAAGGTGGCGCAAAAGTAAACTTTCGATGTTTTTTGGCTGTCACCGACCGATTATTGTAGCGTAACATTGTTTATTAACGTGTATTTCGCATGTGTTTACTACACAAATGTCAAAACAGAACTGACATTAGGGGCCTCGCAACATTTATAGCATTTTCTGATAGGAGGAGTACTTTTGCGCCACCTTGTATTTGTAAGTCTACTTATAAAAAGGTACAAAAAAGTAACAGTTTTTAAATAGTGCTTTAAAAATGCTTTACATGACAATACTTTTTACAATAATACCTGCTATACAATTGTTTAAATAACAATTTAACAAGTATGATTGCCAAATGACTTATTCTCGCAATAGTTTTGTAAGTGTTTCTGAGAATGAAATACTGTTATTTGGCATGCATAAATGTTTAAATAATAAATATTTTATTAAATTAAAACCAAATAAAGTTCTTATGAAAAAATTAACTACCGTAGTACAGTGAAAATATTAATAGGTTGTATTTTTAAGTTTACAAAAATATTACCAATGTAAGATTGGTGATTAGAAAACTATTCTTCTGTAAGCTTATTTTAAAATTAGACTTTAAAATTTAGTGTATATTATATATGAACAAGTAACATTATCAAAAGGGCTCAGTTTTCATTATTAAACTATTTTTAACAAGTCTTTTATAAAAGTAATCACATCACTTTTCTAAGCTTAACGCTTGTGTTAGTAAAGGCCACTACTGACTATCGTATTAAGTCGCACGGTATGTCAAAGAAATCGTGTGTGTTCATAAAGTATGATAGTGTGGCCTAAAAATTTAACTAAATAACAGATTTTTTTTGACAAGTCTTTCCGTCTTGCAAAAGTCTTTAAAAATTTTCATAAAACGATAGTTTCTATTAGATCAGAGTTGTATTTTCTAATACAGCTGATAAGAAAACAACAATGTCGGCTTCATTTAAAGCACAAATTATAATTTAAAGGGCAGATGTTTAACATTTTTTAATTGTTTGTATAGTTTATAAAATTTATTATATTCACATATAACAACAAAATACAATGGATAAAAGTTAATTTAAAAGGCGGAAAACTGCGTTTGTTTACATTAGCAAAATCATATGTTTTTGCATCTGTTTTTGTAATAGTGTGGCACCTATGACAGACTTTGTTGCGATTTGTTTTTGAGTGTGATAGAGATCGGTCAGATTTTCCAGTGAATGAATCGTACGATTGTGTAGGATAGTGTATCACGACCTTAAGCTTGCTACAAGTTGTTTCCAAATCGTTTTGGTTTTTTGGGAATGAATTTGTTGTCTTTGTATTGTATGACATATCGTAGGTTACGTTATGATATATTCTTAGCTTTTCAACAGGCTCGGATATATTATAAGATATGTTGGTCTAAATCTTTCGGGAATAGCTCTTTTAAACATGAACTAATGCACAAATAAACATTCAATTGCAAACTGGCAATTGCATTAACACGATACACATACATACATACCTACCTATACATACATACATACTTGTTTACCTTAATATTGTACACATGTTTGAATATGTATTGTGATACATTTTTTATTGTTAAAACGAAAATAATGCAATATTGCAAACATTTTATACTCGGTTTCCTCATTGTTACATCTTACTCGAAATTAAAAGCAAAATCGGAAAAAATGGAAGTAAACGAACCAAAATCGAGGAAAAAGTGTGTGGTTTTTTCTTTATCCCTGCACTATTCTAGTACTCGTGCACTAACAATAATACGAGTATCAAATATAATTCCATCAATTATAAGTTTCTTGTTAAAAATTTTATCTATCTTCTCATGAACCTACAACACAATACAAGGAAATACAATACGAGTAAAAAATTCACAAACTTTGTGAAAACGGAAGAGAGTAATAAAAAACGGAAATAAAGAAAATTGCAACATCCATTGAGCTCTGATTTGAAATCATGTTTTTCTAAAACATCATCATTGTTGGCATCTAACTTTTTTCCCATTTACCAAGTTCTACTAACCAACGAACCAACCAGCTGAAGTTGATTTGTGGAGATGAATTCAATTGAGGTCAACATCACTGTGGATGACGATGATGATTTTGTTTTTTAAGGATACTGCTGATGATGATGATAATCATGATAACAAACGATAAAATACAAACGAAAGACATAATTAAATCAGGACAATAGATTTAAAACTAAAAAAAAAGAAAAATACTTGTATAACTATGCTGATGTTTGTGTGTGATTTTTGTTTAATTGATAAAAAAAAAAATAAAAACAAAACAATTGACTTGAGAGATGATGAGAATAATTAATGAAAACAAAAACAAGCGAACAAAAACAGAATCCTATAATAGATTAACTGAAATATTAATCAATTCATAAGTTTTTTGCAAATATTATCTGACTGATGCATTTGATATTTAAACTGAAACAATTGTTTCCTTTTTATTCGCAATTACTATTTTACTCGTACTAATGATATTATTGATTTTGTTTCATTATACTCAAAAACTATTACAAATTTAAAAGCTTGCAACCTCGCATCGCATATTTTACACAACAATGGCCGAAGAAAGCCAGCTCATTAAAGGGTGTCCCAACTAGAACGCAATTTTTAAATTTTAAATAAAACACAGATATTAAAAAAAAAACCGTGAAACTTTATTATATCGTAAAGTAGACAGAATGAGGTTATGTAAAGAATACGATATCGTGCAGACGGCCGCCGGGGCTTTGCTGGCACACACCCGATCTTTTAATGAAATTTTCAATGAACTTTTTGCATAAATGCTGCGGTATTTCATTAATGCAGCGTCCAATTTCCTCTTTTAATTTGAATGATTGAATCGTCGTCGGCCATACCCACTATTATTGAATATGTTGCGAGCTAATGGGTTTGGGTGTACTTCAAGCTTTTTTAAGTATTTTTCTGCATTTTTTTGGATCTCAGTTGTTATCAAAGGCACGTTCGTAAACTGACAGTTTATTATGTAGGAGTTGAGCTTGCTAATCGTAGATTTTTTGAAAATTAGTAAACTTTTATTATAAATTTGAATAGTCTTTATTGTTTTCACGTCTTTGTCCATAACTACTTTTGAAAATTATATGCTAATAAAAAGTTCTTTTTTAATCATTAACGGAATAGAAGCCCCGACTAACCCATTGTACCCCAGCGTTCTATTTATGCCACAGTACAAAAACAGGTGTTTTTTTTATTTCTATATAACTTTTATTGTCATAATAGTTTTTTTTATCGTTAGGTAGAATCCCATTAATGGCTAAATTCACAGTCTTTAGTTAGCTAATGGCAAATGCTTAACTAATGATTCTTTATTCGCAATGCTTAGTTTGCCATAAGAATAACAAGTAATAGTTAAACAATATTTAGTATTTTAGTTTACCAATGTTTAACAAATGACCGAGAATTCGGCCATAAGCCTTTTAAGACTTGTTAGACCACATATAGTTTGTACCATTAAAAAGATATAATGAATCCTTACGTTTAATCCAAAATCATATAAAAAAGGTTTCACGAACATTGGCTATACTAATCACTCAAAAAAGAGTTCACCAAAGCTGTTGCCACAGTTATTTAAAAAAAAATATTTAGACACTTTGCAATATAGATGGTCTATTATGGCTGTTCTATTTGTATGACATTGGCACTCGTAGTTCGCGTTATCAAATTTACAATCTTCTTTTATTTCATAGTTCGAGTTTGTCTGTTGCCTCGTACTCGAATGTTGGCGTAATAAAAAATTACAATTGCGTTATTTTAGTATTTTGATTATTTTGTAGGTATTTTATTGTTCAGCGGATATCATCAGCATCTTGGTATAAATAAAAAATAAATACATTTTACATTGATAAACGAAAACTTTAAAACAATTTCACGTATTTGGAAAAGAATTAGCCATCGACGAAATGATTGCAAATATTATGGACATCATGGCCTAAAGCAATTTATACGTGAAAATGCTATTAGATTGGCTATAAAGTGTGGGCTATATGTGGCTCTAGTGGATATTGCTATAAAAATTATCCTAAAGATTTGGCCTTAGAATCCAAGTTAGTACTTGATATGTTAGATTGTGTATCAGAACCCACAAGTCATCAGATATATTTTGACAACTTGTTTACAAGTAGATACTTACTCATTCATCTACAACAGCTGGGACTGGCACTTTAAGGGAGAATAGATTATCTTCATGCCTTTTAAAAGATTCCAAATCTACTGGAAAAGAAGAACGAGGTTCGTATGATTATAGATTTGATACAAATGCAGAAATACTTATTGCGAAATATTAAAACGTGCGTTACAATGGACACCAATTTCGATTCAGTAGAACCTCTCTATAAAGCAGGCAGCAGAGAACGGATTGATTGGTTAATTTTAGATTTTGAATACAATCACAAAAAACGGACCTCATGTTGACAACATAAATCAATTCCATAAAGCAATACATGTCATTACTCACAAAACGGAGTGTAACGAAAAATGATGCTTGCATTGCATGTCTTGTACAAATGTAAACGTATACTCCCAAAAGCAACGAATACTTAACGATTGGTACGAATGGTTAACGATTGGTATGAATGGTTTCAATGCTGATTGTATAAGTTGTACATACTAACAAAAAATATCAAACTTTACTAGTTTACTGTCAACAAATCGCACATAAAGCAACAACCAAAAAATATTTATTTTCTCATTAGGTTTTGTATTGTTTTTGCTCTTTCTTTATGTTTTCATTCACTAAAAGCAACGAATACTGGAAGAATGGTGTGAATGTTTTTAGTTTTTTCATGTGGCATTGAATTATTTCATTGCTTGATATATATAACCGCATAACAAAAAGGGAATGTCAAATACCAAAGAGTAATAAGAAATGAGTAAACAAACAGCAATGCACATTTTTATTATTGTCGAGTAAAAGCAATGCAAAAGCAATGAATTTGCGAATGGTTAGCAAATATGAATGGTCTCTTTCTGTTCTCTGGCAGGCAGGTGCATCGAAAGGCTAAAGAAAAGCGAAGCATACCACAACCGCTTTTGTTGAAGAACATGACTGGTCGGTAGGCAAGTATACAACAAATATTAGATTAATTTCAATTTTATTTGAGTCAATTTTGAATCTACCGAGGTATTTAACTTAAGATTGTTGTGTTATTGCCTGTCATATGACATAAATAATGGAAACTTGATACTGCGTTCAGATATGCAACTTTATTGCGATAATCGCAATAAACGCCATTATTGATATTACTGATATTCCATATAAGTGAACAAAATTGTATAAAATGGCAAATCTCAACAACAAAAAAATCATTAAAAAATCAATGTGAAGGTAAGTTTGTTTACATAGAAACACAACAACCATTTAGAGTATTTTTGTATTGTTTTCCAGCTGTCAAATGATTACTGAGTAAGCTGAAAATTGCGTATGCCTGAACACTTAAAATAATATTGTCAATTAACCGAATATTGACTCAATAAAGTTGCATATCTGATCACAGTATGACAGTGTAACAAGCAATCTAAAGTGACAGTTGTCTTGCATATGTAATTCGTACTTATAAATACATATTTAGTATTTGTATGCGTTTAATTTTTGCATTATTCTTGAAAATATTATTTTATTGCCCAAGATATTAGAAAACCAAATTTTATTAAGTACTAACTAATATGCATAAGTTATTGATAAAAATGTACCTACAACTCTTTGCTAAGATTTCCTAAATATTTTTCAAACGCACCCAGCAAAAACTTAAATGTGCAAGAATAGTTTTTAAAAAAATTAGAGGAGCAGATGTTGGTGGTTCCACGCAGTTTAAACAAAATATATTGCACACTCGATGAAATACCACACAGGCTCTAAATTTGAATACAGTAAGATGTCGTTTAGATTTGACAGAACAACGCATTGCTTATGTTGGACCAATCGAGTATAATCAATTACCAGTCAATATTCGTAAAGCTTTTTCTACATTCAAGAAATCCATGAAGGATATTTTACTTAGTAACGTTGAAGCACTTTTAATATAGAGAATTATTTTAGTATTACTATTTCCATTTATTTTTCTTTTTTTGTTCTTCTTTTTTATTTTTGAAATTTATTGTAAATATGTATTTTAAATTAAAAAATTAGAAAATAGAATTAAATATTTTTTATATTTTTTATTATAAATATTTTAAATTAGAAAATTCCCCGAATGGGTGCATGCAACTAACGCATGTTTAATAAATCGATAACGTATTTTATTTGCAGAAATATGGAAATTCATTATATACAGTACTGAGCATAGAAAATGCAACCCAATGTTATATGATATTCAACCGCACAAACATTTATAGAGGCTGTGGTAAATTTATACATATGTACATACTCGTATTTAAGAATGCATTATTGCTTAAGAAATTGTCAACTACTTCCAAATTTGCTTACAGGGTATGTGTTTATATGTTCATATGTATGTATGTAAGTACTAATCCGATTTACACACATGTGAACATAAATTTGTATGTATGTTTTGTATAGTATGTCAATGCATGAATATGTGGTGGTGTAGTTATCATGTTTACACATGTCTTAACCTCTATAACAATTAGCTTAGACGAATATTCCCACATACATGTGTATTTATATACATAAGTATGTAGATCAGTGATGGAAAATACTATTGTACTATTTTCAGTACTTTTTCACAACAAAAATACCCAAATACCCCCACATCATATTTAGTACTCTTTGTTTGTTTTGCTTTGTTCCCTGTTTAGAAATCCAGCGTTACTATTTTTATAATCATTGACCACATTGGCTTCAAAACACGAACATAAGGAATGGACAAATTCGTTATTCATGTTATTTATTCGATCTGGGATAAGCTAATCTACAAAAGATGCATAAAGATTCTTTATTAAAGAATTCAAATTGTTTGTGGTACTATTTTGATAAATTTTTTAAATTTCTTATGTTTCGTACATTTTTGTAATTCTCATTTCTTGTTTGAGATTTTTTGTGTATCATATGAGTTTGAAAACTTCAAACATATTGGTGAACGATCTATTAATGATATGGCATTACTAACTAACAAAATGCAGGCATGCTCATATGTTTATTATCTTAACCCACAACAAATAAAAATTTTTGAAACATATATTTTTACATAAAAATGAATTAATTTTTAATTTGTTGTTATAATAGTTTTTTTGTTTATTAAACTGAATTCATTATATTTTTGAATTATTTTTAAATGGATTTTAAATTTTATTTTTGAATAAAAATATGTTTCCTAAAAAGTACCAAAATGTTGAAAAAGTACTCTTTTTGCTGACGGTCAGTACCATTTCAATTTTTCATTTTTCCATCACTGATGTAGATACAAACGAGTATGTATGTGTGTGTAAATAGCATTTGTATTACATATGATCCCAGCATACCATTTTAGGAGCGCTCCGAAAAAGGAGTCAGAAAAGAGTCCAACAAAAGAGCATTTTCGGAACGCTCCGAAAAAAGGAGTCAGAAAAGAGCCCAACTAAAGAGCATTTTCGGAGCGAAAGAAAAATTTGCTTGTTACTGTCCTGAGTCGGCACGCAGTATGACTCAGAAATTCCACTTAATTAAGTGTGTACCAAAGCGTTGTGCTCCTGCTATTTGTGCTTTGAACAAAAAAAACTTAGCTGTACCACACAAGAATGATAAAAACAAGATTACACAGAGCCCAAGAAAAACCTCATAAAAGACTCTTTTCTGGCATTATCTAAGAGCTCTTTAAGAGCCCAAAAAAACCCTCATAAAAGACTCTTTTCTGACATTATCTAAGAGCTCTTTCTGACGAACTATTTTCGAATGTAATGACCCTCTTTTCTGAAGGTTTACGGAGCAATTATGATTGTTGGTTTGTGGGCTCATAAAGAGCGTTAACGCTCCGAAAAAGGTGTCAGAAAAGACTCTTTTCGGACTCATATGGCTTGCTGGGATTTAACTGGTAGAACTAATAAGACTACAACAACTGAAACAAGTACTAATTTGTAATCGGTAAAACTCGACTCTAATATACGTTACATAATACAAAACAACATACATACTTAAAAAATTATGTTGGTAATAGAATAGCATCCGAAATTACATTTTATGATGTCACGAATCTCCTGAGATCCCAAAATATTTCCATGTACGTTGGTGTTTTCTGATATCTACAGATTTCATGCGTTTACAAACTTTTCATTTGATCATCTTTGTTCGGTTTTTATTAAATTCGAAATTGTTTGTAAAATTTCCCTTCAAAATATCGTTTTTGTATAATTTATTATATTTTATCAAGGCTATTATTCCCATCTTTGCTAAACCTTCCCGGAACACTCTTGTCCGTTCAAATAAATAACGAGGAGTGTTTTAATAGTTCAACTAATTTATTTTTATTGACTATGAAGAGTTAATTAAGAATAACTAAAAATGGTAGTTTAATAAACGTTGTTGTGGCCAGACCGAACATCAAATCGAACTTAATTCTTTCTGTTATTTGGCAATTTATATTACCAAACATACATACTACTACATATGTACGTATGTATGTACATATGTATATCGAATTGGCATAATTTAAGATATTGATCAAAATTCCTCGATCGTTATAAATATCAGCATTTACACAAGTGATACTGGCATACATATGTATTTACCTACAGTGTGTAAGGTTGACTGAGAAATAATAGTACTTTAATACGTACTTATTAAGTAACTATGCATTTAACATTATTATAAACATTATTTAACACATAAAAATCCAGCGACAAAACATTGACATTTAAGTGTGTTTACTGATGTTTTAGATGACAGTTACACTTGTTAGTGTTGGCGAAAGTAATACAAATGCCTAAGTAGGAGCAGAGAAAGTGAGAACAAATAGGAAAGAAGAGCACAGCGGAGAGGAAGAGGGAAAAGGAAAAAAGTTTTAAATGTATGAGTATAGTCAGTCGTTTACTTAAACTGGAGAAGGTTTAACAATTTAATGACTGACAATGTGACATTAACAACATTGTTGATAACTGTTTAGATAGTATGAGGAATGTTCATATGTTTGAATAGTATGACTGTCAGTGTGTTTGTCGGTCTATTTGGATGAGTAACAGTCAGATAGACAAACATACCTACATATACATACATTCACATAAATACATACCTATGTATGTATGTATTACAGCTGGCTCACATTAATTCCAAATGTAATAATGGCTGTGTGTGGTTGTAGTGACGGAACTTCCTTATTGTTCGCTATTATGAAAAGGAAATGAGGCACTGTTGCGACGGAAGGAAATAATTTTCTCTAGATGTAAATGTTTGTAACGAAAGAATATAAAAAGGCGAAATGAAGCCCGTACAATAGACACTGAATTGTACACATACACTTTTATCCATAGATACATATACATATATATGTATGTACGTATATGTAGATATGTATGTATGTAAGTATGTTTATAATAACAATGGAAACAATGATAATCTTCTTATAATAATGGCTTTAAGTTGAAAAAGATGAAAATGATACCAGTATAAATGCACGCTGATACTGTAATAAGGGAAGTAATAATGAATAAAAGAAGTACTTATGAGGTTTTAGTAGACTACTGATAATCAAAAACAACAACAAACAAAAAAATACTAAGACAAAGAGTTGATAATAATAAAAATGAAGATTGTATTTTCTTCGCTTTTATGCTCCTTTCTTTTTGTCATCAAATATACAATAAACTCGTTATGTTAATTATGTGTGAAATTTCCATTTAATTTAACTAACATTAAGTAAAGTAAAAAATATGTAGCGCGAATATTATCGAATATTTCAATGCATTTATGAGAGTTTAGTCATATTTCCTCGATTTAGATAGAAATATTACACATATACAGTTGTTGTTATACTATAATTCCTATAATTTCTATAATTCCAAAACCAGTGCTAGACAAAAATTTTTATGATACTAAAAAAATTTCACATCAACTGATCCAGTCATCCGTTTTGCGCTTGAGTTAAAGCAAGGATATCCCTCCTTCTTAACCGACTGTGTCCACTAAAGTTAAGGATGTCTCGCGCAAGTGGGTTTGGATGGTGTTTAAGTTTGCTGACGTAATTTGACGCATATTTTGTAAATTCGACTTTTACTAATGACACGCCTAGATCTTTGTGGATTCGAGAATTTTTAACGTACCATGGTGCTGCAGTAATTATATGTAGAATTTTGTTTTGACCCCTTTGAATTTTTTCAATGTTGGATGCTGAGGCAGTACCCCATAATTGAATTCCATAGCACCAGATTGGCTTTAGTATTGCATTGTACAACAAAAGTTTGCAATCCAATTTCAATGTAGACTTTCTGCCGATTAGCCAATTAAGTTGCACTGCTTTTAATCTCATTTGTGTAAGTTTCGCTTCAATATGAGACTTCCAAGTTAAACGGCGGTCGAGGTAAATGCCGAGGTATTTGACTTCATTGTGTTGCGGGATAATTTGATTATTTATTCTGATGAACGAGCAGGTATCTTTTCGCAATGTGAAAGTTATATGAATACATTTCTGTTCGTTAACCCTGATTTTCCAAAGCTCTAGCCAATTCTCTAGTTTATAAACATAATTCTGCAAATTCTGTGATGCAACTTGGTGGTCCTGATGGACGCTGATAAAGGCTGTATCGTCTGCAAAAGTTGACGTATGGATTTTAGGGTCTGACGGCATGTCGGAGGCATATATCAAATATAAAGTAGGACCCAGTATGCTACCCTGTGGCACACCTGATTCAATTGGCTGAGCGGTACTTAAAAAATCACCTTCTTTGATTTTAAATTTGCGACCGTATAAATAACTTTCCATGAGTTTATGGGTGTTAGCAGGCAGAGTTAATTTTATTTTGTGCATTAAACCGTCATGCCAAACTTTGTCGAACGCTTGCGACACATCAATGAAAAGAGCGGAGCAGTATGTTTTGTCTTCAAACGACCCTCTTATCACATTTACCAATCTGTGTGTTTGTTCGATGGTGCTGTGTTTAGCTCTGAAGCCGAATTGATACAATACACATGACACTTTTTATTTAGAACGAGATCTATTTTCAAGTGACAAACCATCTGATATCAGCTGTTTTTATAACCAAAATTTTGTGGCGGCAAAAATTAATTGAAATTGTAATAAATATAATTTATACTTACACAAATTTATTATTGAAAATGGAGGGAAAAATTTAAAAGGAGTTAACAAAAGTAAGTACATACATATGAATTTTTTATTGCAATTTGTATAGTTATTTTTATGTTGTTCCAATTTGACTGGTGCAAAGAAGCGGTTCTACAGTTGATCGAAATGTGGCAAGAGAAGGAATGCTGGTATAACCCGCGGAACAAGTTTTACCATTAATGATATGGCTGACAAATTAAAAATGTTCAATTCATCTTTTGGCCCTAATGAAGTTAAGATAAAGCATTTAATTCAATTAAAGCAGTTAATTTAAAGCATTTGTCAATTGTTATTTGTAATAAATGTAACGCAATATATTTACAGAATAAAATAACATACTTGCGCTGTCAATATAGCCCGGAAATTGCAAAAGCAAAAGAAAAAAGAAACGGGACCGGTGGAGATGATGAGCATGTGTCATGTGTGCATGCTGCAATTATAATACTGCTGCCCGCAACTATTTTATCAACCTCACGTTAAATTTTTAAATAAAATTGTATTTAATTACAAATTTAATTTTTATACACATATAGTAATCAGCTGTTTTAAGATATTTTTTTTTTTGATAGGTTATGTCAAATGTACTTGACATACCAACATATGAACATGTAAATTATAAACCGTATGTAAAACTCAAATTTTGACATACACATGAAATGTGGGTAGAAAATTGACATTCCACATGACAAATACACATGATGTGAACACAGCTTAAATGTCCAAAATATGAACAATAAAAACTCACAAAGTAAACTCAGTTGTTAAGGTCATGATTGTAGTAAATAGTTTCAAATTAAAAACTTTTTATACAGGTGAAACAAAAAAAAAAACTTTCTCCCATTCACACATGCAATGTGTTCAAGATGCATGTCACCTCACAATTATGTAATTTACACATATTCAACCATATCCACACCCAATACACACATAGAAAGTGGTTAAATGAACAAAAATATTGTTTCATCTGGCACTTGGCTTCAAGTCAATGATGACACAGCGTTCCATTGGCTTAATAAATCTTTGTGTGAGTGTATGGAAATTGTTGTTGGTTGTTGCATAAATAAATGTCTGAATAGCTTTGACTGCTAGAAATCTCGATGGCTGACTGCTTGTCAAACTGACGTTGTTACTATCATTTCATTTATACCCTGCAAATAACGCGACTAGTCCATACATGCATGTAAAGACTAGTCCAAAAAGGACTAGTGGTCCATTTAACATTGCGATGTCCTAGGACTGGACCATATAACCCATCGGAGTAGTCCCAAAACTACTCCATGGAGTACTCACGAGGGTTAGTTTTAAACAACAACAACAACAACTCAATATGCAATCGTGTTAACACGAAACCATGTCGTTTAACTACAAACTCTTGTTTAACTATGACATGGTCCATGACTGCATTACATTGGACCATGTTGTGAGTAGTCCATATCATCTACAATGGATCACGTAGTCCAATATTATTTGCAGGGTATTTATACACACATACATGCATAAATTATATGAAGGTTTTACCTAATTTTCCTTCGAAAATGATATAAATAAATATTTTGTATTCAAGATCTGTGATTAGTAATTTAAATCGTTGTAATATCTATAGATAATATCCCGAAAAATTTAATTACATATGTATATATAAAATTTAAATAAAGATGAGTTGAAAAATGAAAAAAAAAAATGAAACATGCATAAGTATACATTTCACACATTCTTATACATTGTTATTTTTTTTTTATAGAAGAATATTATTTTTAGAGTGTGAACCAGTGTTGCCATTAGGATACGAAAGATACATTTTTCGTATCTTTTGATGACTTTAGGTAGCATGTATAATCCTGACATTTTTCGTATCTTTTGAATCTGTACGAAAAATGTACAAAAATAAAATATTTTTTTGAGTAATGACATTACAAAAATTTACTTGGAATTTATGTCATACACTTTGGAACTTTTAAACGATTTTAATCTAATATTCCAGGCGGAAAAGCCTCGTCTACACCTTTTGTAATCTGAAGTTGAAAAATTGATTAACAGAATTGCTAGCAACTATGTATTTAGAATTTAACTATGTAAAGGCAACAGATGCTTTGAAAATAGAATTTTCTAATCCAAATTATTTTTTACCAATTGAAAACATTTATTCAGGTGTTTTATCTCATACTTCGCTTGCTACCCTAACAGAAGATCAGCATAAAAAATATGATTTACTAAAAAAATTGCCAATCATTTTATATTGAAGTTTTAAAACAAATCAGTACAAACGACTTAACTCGTATATTAATTTTTACAAAAATGAATTTGTTTTAATAACAACCAAAGATAGTTACATATAATTAATTTTAAAGTTAGCTTGCTATATTTTTAAAAATTACATACCTAATATTTATGACTTAAATAAATAAAGGGTGTCCCAACTAGAACGCGTTTATTAATATAACATTTTTATTTCATATTTTATGAATATTATAAAGAAAATGATATATTAATTCATTTTTATAAATATAAAAAATGTTATGTTAATAAATGTTAAAAATTAATTTTCAAATTTTTTTTCAAAATGTATCTTTTCGGGAAAAAATGTATCTTTTTGGAAACTAAAATGTATCTTTCTCGAAATTTCACTGACAACACTGGTGTGAACACTAAACTTTGAAAATCACCCCTATCGTGAATAAAAATTCCACATGAAATTTGTTCCCTTTTATTTAATATTGAATTTAAATAGGAAAAATGTGAAAAGGGAACAAATTTCCTGCGGAATTTTTATTCACGATAGGGGTGAATAAGTTTATAAGGGAAATATTTAATTTTTTCCAGTTTTTTTTTTTTGCAAAATATTCAAACTATTTTAATCATTCAATGATTTAAATGATTTTGATATGAATTTTTGTTTAACTATGCTAGAAATTAAATTATTTTAATGCCTTCTCCAATTTTAATTTTGCTGAACAACTTTTAAATATTGTGTTTCTGCTCTTAAGAATTTTGTTAAGGGTATACATATGCACATATATACAAGGTAGCTCAAAATTACCGAAGGGGTTTGAATTGCTTATAACTTTTTTAGTATTATTATTTTTTTTTTTTCTTTTCCAGGAGACGTTCGACACAACTTGGCCTCAAACGCATAGCTGCCAGATTTGACAATTTTTTTTTTTCAAAAATAGCAAAGTGACGATTTTTTCATTGAAAGTGATGATTTTCTGAATTATTCATATTTTCTATCATTTGTTTGTTTTTGTTACCAAATTCTCTTTTTTGTTTTTTTTTTTTTTTGAGACAACAACTATTTTTCTCATTTAATGACATAAATATTACGAAGAATATGTCATATATTTCAAAAACAAAACTAAGTAATAGTAGTGCTTTCTTAATTATTGACAATTGTTAAGTTTAAATATAATAATTCCATATAATATTCAGTCAGGATAGTAGAAATTACTTGTTTATTGGTAAACATGAAAAGCATTATTAAATGCTGAACTCTATGAACTAAATTTTTGAAAAGGAAGCAATTTCTGAATTTCTACAAAACTTCTCCTATTTTAACAAAACGTCGAAAGAATATTCAGCCAAATAAGCATAAATAACAAAAATACGGAATTCTTTGAAAATAAGTACCTGTATATGATGGATGAATTGGATTCTTTACTAAAAATTTTATTTAAAAATTAAGAAACTAAATTGTTGTGACATTGTAATTTAACCTGAATTAATAAAATATGCTAAATTCAGATATTTATTTACAAAATACTGTAAGTCTTGTTTTACACTCTTTAGTTTTAGCTGATCAGTTTTTGTTCAATTCTCTTTTGAACTTACCATTCCATTTAAGAAAATTGAGTAGTTTTTCACATTTAGGTAGGTTTTCAAGAAAAAACATGAGTAGAGAAAAAAATAGCTGCCACCTGGTTAAATATGATTTGGTTTGACCTACTGACCATTTAAAAAAAATTGAGTTAAATATAAAGTAGATATTATTTTTTTAAGTTGCTAAAAAAAAGAAATCAAAATTGTATCGTCTTGGTTATTTGGGGCCTTCGGCGCCCCTGGTCTGCAGTCCAATTAGCCGTATGGTTAATGTTGCTGACAAATAACAATTTAAAATACAAATGAACAAATAAATATATGTCCATATGTATAATAATGAAGTAAATCAACTCTAAAACAAAATTATACATAAATTATAAATCACTGTTTACATGTAAAAAGTTTATAGAGGATGTTTTCAAAGGTAAAAAAAAATCGTTTTAAAAATTAATCATCTAAACAAGCAAAAAGCGTATACAAATTTAATTGATTTATTGTTAAAATATACCAATTTTTAGGCGTCAAAATAAAAGAAACCGTGGCATCATCCTAATGCAAAACCCCCGCTCATGTTTTTGTTGCTTTTTTTTGTGAAAAATTTAAAAATTATGGTATTTTGTATCGTATTTTACAAAGGGTTTTGTATTATTTAATTGAATATATTACATTTGAAGATAATTACATACATATATACTTTTAGACTACATAATTAAAAATAATATGCTTAGGATCCTATTTTGTTCGGCAACATTTATATTTTTTTATTAAAAAATTAAAAATTCTTCAAATAAATTATTATTTAGGAAGTATTATTGTTTAGGAAGTAAATTTGCAAATGATCCATTATTTTTATCCTAAATTATTTAATATATTTTTTGTCTACTCTGTTTTTATTTATTATTCGATGGCAGTAAAGTTTGACATTTGATGTTGCCAACGAACATTTCGTAATATAAATATGTACTACATATAATGGAATGCAAATATACTAAATTTTTATTAATTTAAATAAAATATGTTTAGTATAGAGGAAAGTGTAATAATTATATATATATGGTTCCAAGCTGGAACAAAGGGCCGTAACAAAATTCTTCCATTGGGATCTGTCCTGTGCGATTAGTCTGATCTCAGACCGTGTTTTTCTCGGGTTCTAGTTGCCTTCTCCAGGTGTTAGCTGGTCTACCTCTTCTTCTGCTGCCATGAGGGTTCCAGTCAATTGCCATCTTTGGTATATCATCATGGGGTCTTCTCAGAATATGACCAACCCAGCTCCATTTCCTCTTTGCAATTTCTATGCGAATCGGTATTTCACCTGTTCTTTACCAGAGGTCTCTGTTGGAAACTACGTTCGGCCAAAATATTCGCAAAATTTTTCGCAAGCAACGATTAACAAATACTTGCAGGGATTGGATATCGCTTGCAGTAGAGTTCCAGTTATCGTTGACTCATACCTAACATTAAACGTATCCTTATCGTACGACCCTTGAATAATTGTAAAACTCTGCTGTAAAATTTGAATTTGTTGCTAGGGAAAGAGAAATCAGAAGTGTAATATTTCATATTTCCCTTTTCATAAACGAATCGTTGTATGTTTGTCTGATGTCTATCAAACTGTATGTCAGTACTTGTATGTATGTTTTTTAATACCAGATTTCAACAATTTATACACTTAACTGTTTTCCATTTTTATTTCTTTTTTGTGTAACACACGTCGTAGTTCGAGTATATAAAGTAAATTCAAAATAAAAAAAGGAAACAACTGAAATCATTCAGTCAATCAGTCGCATTCTATATACCCTTCCAAAATTATAAGTTTTTATTTATCTTTAAAATGTTAATACATGTATTTTTAGACAAGAATTCATTATGATCATTTAGAATAGACCTGAATATGTATAAAATTCGGGTCTATTAGGGAATACGCGCTTCACTTCTTCGTCGTCGAACGTTCATTTTCGACATTTCGTCTTCGACATATTCTAAAATACGAGTGAAGATTATCGTTTGCAGTAATCGATTTTTTGTAATCTCTTATGAAAAACATAAACATTCAATACAGAAACATTGAATATAAACATTAGAATATACAGCAAATTTTAAAAACTAAAATATAATTTAAAAATAAAAATTGAGATGTATTCGATTGCATTTTTAATTAATGCACAACCTTAATATCTTAGAGGAGTAATTAAAAATTTAAGAAATAACACGCCGAATGAATGATGGCAGGTAGGTATGTTTATTAAAAATTTTAAATCACCTCTTCTAATACCAAAAGAAGTTTTAGGAAAAATTTTAGAATTAACAAGGAGGCATTTAAATATATTTTATCTGAATTGGAAGACAATATCAAACAGCAATCACGGCTTGGATGCTTAAGGCCTGTTGACAAGCTGGCAGCAGTCCTTCGTTTCTTCGCTGAAGGAAATTACTAACATGGAGTTGGCAAGGATTGGCATCTTAATATTTCCCAGTCAACTTTTTCAAAACTTCTGTCTGAAGTATTAGTTGCAATCGAAGAGAAATTATGCCATAAATGGATAAGTATCAAAATGGATGAACAGACAAAAAAAGAAGCCCGAATGTACTTCTTTCGAAAATCGTCGATACCAGGCGTAACCAATCGACAGATGACCATGGCTCTGAACTGTTGCGGTGATGTTTGTTTTTTAGACTTGGACTTTCATTGTATGTTTCTTATACATGTACATTGTACATATATTTACTTACATTTGAAGCATACGCTTCCCTGCAAATAATATTGGACTACGTGATCCATTTTAGATGATATGGACTACTCACAACATGGTCCAATGTAATGCAGTCATGGACCATGTCATAGTTAAACAAGAGTTTGTAGTTAGACGACATGGTTTCGTGTTAACGCGATTGCATATTGAGTTGTTATTGTTGTTTAAAACTAACCCTCGTGAGTACTCCATGGAGTAGTTTTGGAACTACTCCGATGGGTTATATGGTCCAGTCCTAGGACATCGCAATGTTAAATGGACCACCTGTTTTTCATATATTTGGAGTAGTTTTGGAGTACTCCTACTCCTCTTTGGACTAGCCTTTACATGCATGTATGGACTAGTCGCGTTATTTGCAGGGTTGTTATTTATTTTTCAGTTATGTGGGTATTTTTTTTTACGCGCTAAATCAAGCGTCGAACGAAAATTATGTAGATGTGTGGTGAACAAGTATTTTAGAATGCATACAAAGTGAACAAAAACATATGCTTTCTGTTTGCACATCTTTTGTTTTCTGGTACTCACATCGCTAACGTATTTTAGAATAACAAAAAGAGAATGAAAGTGACTTCTCGAATAGACCTGATTATCTAAACTGACATCCTTTTGATACACTAAAATAATATATTAATAGACCAGTACAAATGTCACAAACGAATTGATAAATTTATGTCAAGTTCGCGATGTTATAGCGTAGAAGTAAAAAAAATACGTGTAAAGTGCCTGGCAATTTATGTATATCACAGATTTTTCACATTCAATACATTCTGCCTTCTTTTAGTTTCTTACGAGTACATACCTCATTCCTCAGAACTTTGTGGCATCCCAAACAATACAATCAGCATTTTTCTTACTTTGCCACTTACTTTTCAGCATTTTCCACAAGTTTTATTTAATTTAATTTTCATTGTCTTTGTACGCTCATTCATTTAATCATTTACTCACTCACTCACTCGCTATTTCATTCATCGGATTTCGTTTCTTCGTTTTAATTATTAGTTACAAATTGTGGAGTACATGCCGTGTAATTTCTTAATTACCAAACCTATTATAAAAAAACAATCACGTTATTTAATAATTAAAACATAATGACTATGCAACACGTAGTTTTATCCTATTCTTTCCCTTTTTATTTTTATTTGTTTCTCTTACTTATATTTTACTATTAGTCCAACCCAAATCCAGCCACTCTACCTCATGTCAATCCAAGCATTTAGCTATTCAAACCCCCACCACCACGACCCCATTCATTTCTAGAACACATTCAACAATTTCTGTATTTTTTTCACTTGTCCTGTCCCCCACTTCTTCACCAACAGTTGCGAAGTAACGATGATACATTTTCAATTTTATTCACACGTTCGTCCATATCTACAATTTGTTGCAAAATGTTGTTCATTGAATACTTATGAAGATGACCCAGCAAAATTTGGTTATCCATTAAAGAACACTCTGGCGTCTTCGTGTTTAAAATAACGAGCCGATAAATAATAATAAATGATGGATGGCGATGTTATTTATCTTTTCTTTTACAAATGTAAAATTATGTAAATTATGTACTTATGTATGTATTCCGTTATAAATTTTGCTACCGCTACTTTGATGACGCTATTATTATATCAGCTTAAACGACATTACTGCTTAGTCTTCATTACCAGCCAGCACTTATTGTTTGTTTTTTAATTTAAATTTTATATGACGGAGAATTAATTTAACAAATTGCCAGGTCGACCTATTTTTTCATATAGGAAACTGGGCGCTTAAACCTTCAAATTAATATCAAGAGTATAATTAGTACTCCACCAGTTCATTCGTTGACTTATAAATGGTCCACCACCAGATTCCGATTTGAGTTTTAAATAGTAATCCACCAGTATTAAAGTTGAGTTTGTAATGATCTCCACCAGGGTTCATCGAAATTAAAAGACACCCGGTTGGTGTAAACGACGTAGAACAGGAACCGTTGTAAAAAGCAGAACATCGCACTCGCGCCAGAGCGAGACGCAAAATTGAAGAAGGAAAAAAACGAAAATGAGCCTGATTGCCCTTCAGAAATAATGACAATGACGCGCGAGTTGTAAATCAACCCAGACCTACTTTGCGACTGACACTCCAAATTTGTTCTTACTTGCTGATAACACGATCAAGTTTTGTCTTTCAATTTTTAATACACCCACACTTTTTCACTAATACATTTATACATACTTTTAAAACTTGCTACGAGATTGCTTTCAATTTCAATTTACAGTCAAGAAAATAGCTGATTTAAATTTTAGAAAAAAAAAAATGTTTGGTTATTCTTTATAAACATTCTGGCGTCATAATTTTTGTGTGGCGTTGTTTCTTCTTTATAAACAATCACTTTTATAGAATAATCAACGAAATTAAAAAGAACTAATTAAAGTGAAAAGTCCGTCCGTCTGGCTGGCTGTCCATGAAAAACTTTTGCGCAAAGTGGAATTTGGAAGATATTTCGATAAAATTTGGTAAGTGATATTTCTTCGACCCAAGGATGGATAGGATTGAAACTGGTGGAAATCTGGCCCTCATACAAATGTCCTACCGAAATTGGGGTTCACCAATGTTGGAATTAGGCAAGGAACCAAACAAATTTCATCACAAATTTTGTGCAGATCGCTTCATAATTGATCATAGTTCTCATATAAGGCCCACTTTTGAAAATCACTTTAAAGGGCATAAATCTCTTAAAAATGTAGATATAAAATTAAAATTGAACATGAATACGCTAATAAAGGTCAATCTATAATTATTCGAAACTCCCATATATGACCTTCTCCGTAATTTACTCTAAAATCCATAAATCTTTTAATAGTATTCATATCGAGATAAAGATATTCACAGAAGTCGTGGCACTAAATGTTTGGATGATCGGTCCATAATAAGTCATTTCTCCCATATAGCGCCCATTTCTGAAAAAAGTTTTATACATATACTGGGTGTAGGGTATTATATGGTCGCGCTTTACCAACTATACTTTCTTACTAGTTTTATTATTTTAGTAATTTCCTTCAATACTTTCATTGAAGCAATTACTTCAAGTTGTTTTCTTTTTTGACGACATTTTGAAAAAAAAAAAATTGCTTTAAATTTGTGTGCAGCCTACGTCACAGCTTTCAATTCTTGAAAAATTTGACAAGCGGCATGTGTAAAAAACTTGAAAGCAAAACTTGACCGTGTAACTGCAGGGTTAGTACAATTTAATAAAAAGATGTCAAAAATCTTAATAATTACAATAGAAACTATTTACGACGAGAATTTTGTTTTTTTTTTTTGTAAAAAAAAAACTTTTGAGAGATTTTGATTTTTGGTTACTATACTCGTACACACAAGTCAATTATTGGTGGGTTACAAAGAATATTTTAATGATAAAATTTTATGTTAAAATCTTTTTTATAATTTTTTATTTCTTCACCAGTATACTCGTAAACAAGTAAGAGTGCTATATTCGACTATGCCGAATCTTAAGTACCCTTCACCTTTGTTGTGGATGCATAATTATATTATGCATAATTCTGTCGATAAACACGCCATCCGTTGATGAATTTGTACACTTTGTTTGATCAACGCCATCTGTTGATGAAATTATTCGTAACAATATTAAAACACTTAGTTTTTTTGATGAAATTGTCAGAGGTTGTCTCGGATTTTTGCTCATATCTGCGTTATTTATGGACGGATTTTATTGACTTTAAATAGCAAATTTCTCGAAAGCATGTCTGTCAGAATTGTTGAAGATTTGGATCCCAAGATATCTGGAGACTTCAGAAAATTGATTTCAACAGTCAGACAGACAGACAGACGGACATGGCTTAATAGACTCCGCTATCTATAAGGATCCAGAATATATATACTTTAGAGGGTCGGAAAATTATATTGTGGAAATTACAAACGGAATGACAAACTTATATACATATATCCTTCTCATGAAGGTGAAGGGTATAAAATAAGGCTGATCTGATAACGACATAGTTATGAAATAGGGAAACAATATACTTTTTCTGACTTCTTCATAAATATACAAGTTATTTTTTAAATTATTCTATTAAGGAATTTAAATAGCAATTTTTAAAGAAGTTTGTTGTTTAACTAATTTAATTATTTTCAATTGGTTTCTAACATCGAAGATCATCATTCGATAAGCTTAAAATTTTGCACTGATTTGCTTTAGAGACCAAAGAATGAAATAAGATCCAGACAACAAATTTAATTTTTCTAATTTTTAAGAGTTAGCAATATACATTAAAATATTTTTTTAGTTTTTTTAACACCTACACCTACTCGTATAATTAAAAAAAGGTATAATAATCTTTTTATCCTCAGAAGTATCGGAACTAGGATGTGTATCCTAAGAATCTTTAAAATTGTGGCAACTTTGCTGTAGTATTTTCAAAGAACTTTAAATATCTAATAACGAATTTAGCATTTTAACTTTAATTCGAGTTGTTTTTCAATTTTCAATATGAAGGAATGTATTTGGTTTCACTATTTTTAGTGAATTCTCAATGGAAAAAAATTAAATTTTCCGAAGTGTATCCAAATTTGCTGGTAATCTTGGCCTAAATTGTTCTATTATTAGATTCATTAAAAAATTTCACATAATGATCCTTTTTTTATTTTATCTCCCATATATTTTTGTCATTTATATGAAAACTTTGCCGATGGCATTAAAAACAATTCAAGTTGACAGTTTAGTATCAGTGGTTCTGTTGGTTGTTGTAGAAGTGGTTTACTATTTTAACAATCGAATGACGCTTAAAACTTAAAATAAAAGTTAGCCTTTAAAAGGCTAAAAAAACAAAAATTTCGTTTCTAAAAGTAAACGAAAAAGCTAAATCTATTCTCAAAAAGGCTAAACTGGCAACACAGATCTTCCATTTCTTAATGAACTAAATACAAGTATTTCATATCGTAAATCTAAACTATATGAAATGTTGGGTCCAGCCATTGCCGGACGCTAAATTTGAATTCATCTGTGAAATTATCTGAATAGGTCTGTCGTGCCTAATAAATATTTTTCTACATGCTTCAAATTTCTGTTCTTTGTGTACTAAGTGACAGCTGTGTGTTCTAGGAAACTTATTTTGGCTCTTTGAGTTTTTTTCAATAGGTTGTGAAGAGCTCAGAACGTTTCCTTTTTTAAGATTATATTTTCGAATAACTTACATATGTATGTGTGGTGTTGTAGTAAATTTTGCTTCAGTTTATATTTAAATAGCCTGATTGAATTTATTAACTGTTTAACTCATACATAACTTAGATATTTAAAATTTCGTAAGGTCAGAAATGTTTTACGCTTATAGTCTTCTAAACAAGTTGAACAGAAATCTATTGATCACCTTTCATCCAACACATGTTTGTTATGTTTACTGGGTTGTAAAACCAAATAAGTCTGGTCGTATTGTATGTATGTATATGGAAAAACAAACACTATCATACAATTCATTTTAATAACAGTAAGAATAGCAAATGGAACAAGAAAATTAAGGAGAGCAAAAAAACAATTCAATTCGAAATCCTTAGTCGCTTAATGAACGCACGAGCAGGTAATTCATGGATTTGGTATTGTACTCGTAAAAATAATTATGATAAAAACGACTTTTGAATACAAATGGATCATGATTGCAAAGTTAAATTGTTTGATAATTAAAAGAAGTGCTTTCAATGAATCAATTTTTACGTTTATGATTTTGTATACCGTTCGCCATTAGCGTTATGTACAATGACACATGCAATAATATTCTCTTGCATTATCTATAATATTTATTTGCAAAATTTATGTGAAATTTTCCTATTAAAAATCATATAAATCAATTCATAAATAGCAAGTATGAGCATTAGAACTGTACTAATAAAGAAAGAGAGGCAGTACATCTGCGTAATCAGGACTGAATTATCTTGTAGATAGTCCACTTTAGACAGTCATAGGCCCATGATTACAAATTGCCAATAGTTAAAGGTACATATAATGTTATCGGACAGATAAAAAGTATTTCGTTATTAGAAGTTTACTTTAATCTAAAACCAACCGATAATCTAAAGGTAAGCTCATCTTGCCTTTAAATTTTATAGTGAGGATTATGTATTAAGTTGCCATATGTTCTGGAAAAAATTTCAACTTTATGAAAAATAAATTAATTTAAATTTTGTTTTGCCAACAAATAATTTGACAAACAAAAATGGAAAGCAGACGTTTGATTTATATTTTTTCACAAACAAATATTTTCACAAACATAATCAGTTTACTGTTTCTTGTCAGTAATTTGTCAAAAGTAATCGGGTTTTCACTGGTATTGCCATATTTTAGAAAAAAAAATATTTTATTTTACAAGGAAGTTGTAATGACGAAAAATTTTAAAGGTCACTTTATTCCTCACTTTAATTAAAGTTACCATTTACTATTAAGAACATTAGAGACAAGCTGTAATAATGGCCCATAGAGTGATGGGAGAAGATTTTAACGGATAATCTCAAAAAATTATTTCACAGAAAAATCTCCTAAACCTACTTTATGCGTTTCATATCATGTTCTTGAACCTATTCAAAAGGGTTTTATAGGGGGTTCAAATTCTCGTAATTCTTGGCCCGCTTAAAATTTTGCAACTCTCATGCTTTGTGTACAAAAACATGTCCATAAAAAATAGATTTGCTTTGCAAATTATATAAACATATTGTGAAATGCCTGTACAATACTTATGGTCAAATGACCCAATTTCAACAATCGATGTCTTCCGATTTGTATGAAATTTTTAAAAAAAAAATTTTGAAATGATTGAAGAAATAGCTATCTAAAGTCCTTTGGACAATTTTTGCTAGGACTAATAGGTAAAAAGTTACACTCATTTAAAAAAACCCGTGTATGACTAAAATTTACCAAAATGTCCAACTTTGACCCCCTCTAACTCCTGCACTTCTGGACTTTCATCCATCGGAAGATCGGAAGACATCGATTGTTAAAATTGGGTCACTTGACGTGAAATTCAACGTATGTGTAAACGTTTGCTTTTGTTTTTTAAAAGATTTTTTTCATTAGACATTTATATTTTATACACCAATAAAAGGATAATTTTCTCTAGAAGATTTACAAATGTTAAAAAAAATTGTTATTTATATGGCAAAATTTTTTAATGATCCAAAAAAGGACATTGTATAACAAATTTTACAATTTAGGTTTCCGTCACAGGTTCTTATTACCGCTTAGCCACAAATTTTGCATTAGTTTGTCTTAGAAAATAAGAATAAGTCCCACCCATAGAAAATCTATTTGTTAAGAGCAGGTCTAATATACAGGTAGAGATTACCTTAAGAAGGAATAGTTATCGCCCAACACAAATAAATAATATCAGAAGATATCCATTGGTATCCATCTAACCACAGTCCACAATGGGGCAGTATCGAAATTTTTTCAAAATAAATCTGGCAATTTGAAACCGATGGTCCGCTCGAAATAAAATTTTACATGAAAAGAGAAGCAAGGGCGTATTTTTGTTTAAATATTGATGATAAACCCCACTAACCGACCAGTGTCGGAGCTTTGGGGTCTTAAAATAGGACACCGTTGACATTTTTTATGTCATATGTACATTAAAGGTGTTCTTATTTTTAAATTTTGGATTTGTATAAGCCGCCGGGCAGATTCTTGTTCTTTTGTATTAGGAAAGTATAAAACCCAAATTTAGAGTGAATCCGTTAATTCTTAATGGACCCGGAAACGTCTTAAATATACCTCTTTAGAGTAATTTTTAAAAAAAATATTCGACAAAAAATTAAGAAATTATATTTTTGCTATCTCCAATTGTTATGAAATTCGACGTATTTATACTACTCTTACGTGCGCATTACATGGTGTAAGAATTAGTCCAATACTTCTTATGGTTCTTATTATATTGCCGTCTAATCTTGGGCATCTCTGTCGCTTTTGCGAAAAGTCATCCACATTCCTATGGCTATATATTTGTGAGCGAAACTATATTCTGCTCTAAAATATAATATAAACTTGGTTCTTTTGCAAATACTCACTACTGGCATACCTTTTGTAACATTATATGCTATTCTCGGTGTACATTTTTTTGTCACTTGCGCAATGTATGTATTCCGTAGTATGAATGACAATTTTGTATATGTACATTATCGCTAAAACATTGTTGTTAAAACCGTGATTTAGTTGCATTTTGCCATTTGTTAAGTAAGTATTGATTAGAGTGAAGAGAGTAGCACATTTTAATGAAAAGTTCATGAATGATTTGATCGGATCCGAAAAAGTTGAACGCATTGCAGTTTTGGTAAGCTACAACGGCACATCAAAGTTTCTTGGGGCCCCGAAAGTAGAATCTTCAACTGGCGCAAATATTGCAGATGCAGTTTTTGAAAGATTAGTTAAGTGTAATATTATTGACCAAGTAAACGGATTGTCATAGGATACAACGTCTACAAATACTGGTATCAATACAGGTGCAATCTACCTTGCCGCCACCATGTGTATGAAATAATATTACGTAGTGTTTTTGAAACAAAGTTATATTCAACCTATGCACCAGAAGTTTCAATATTTCAAAGATTTGCTAAATCATGGCCAAATTTAAACAAGCAATTATTTAGAAGTGGTAATTTGTTTACAAATAAGTCCAGCTGAGCAAGAAAATTGCAAAATGATTTGTTATAAGCAACTGGCTAAATCTCAAAACCGAGAAGACTATAAAGAATTCCTTTAATTAGCCTTAATCTTTCTTGGTGTAGAGCAGTATAACTTTCGAACGCCTAGTCCAACTAACCATGCACGCTGGATGTCAAAAGCCATATACTCCTTAAAAATATTTGTTTTCCGTGACCAATTCTCACTTACGAAAAATGAATCAAATGGATTGCGCGAGAAAACCTGACCAAATCCTACTCAGACGTATGTCCTCCACTTGTGCGACCAGCACCCATTAGATTCTCCAGCCCACAGCTCGAGACATCCCCTAATTCACCCAAGAATCTATTACCCAGCCACCTCAGCCTACTGCCCTTCTTCAAGACATAAATTTTGTTGAAGATGCTATAAAGTATTCAGAAACTAGTTCAGTAATCTCAGCAGTAATTCTGAAAAAATGAGCAATCATTTATGGTATTTGTCTGAGGAAACAGTAGCTCTAGCCTTTTTCGATTTAAATATAAGCGATGAAGAAAAACGTAAAATGGTAAAAAAGCTTAAAGTTAAGGATCCAACTGTAAAACTTATAAATGGACGACACTATTCGAATTTAATAGACTTTAAAAAATACTCCTCATCTGATTTTGTGTCAGAGAAAACTAAAAATTTCTTCTGTCGGTTTAGTTTATCCCTGGAATTTCTAGAGTTAGGTTCTTTAACTTGGGAAACATCATTTGGCATTTTGGACATTTTGTAAGGACTTATTTGTTGTAAATAATACTTCTGAAATTTATTTAAGACTTTAACAGAATATTAAACAACGATGAAGAGGAAAAACAATTGTTGCTTCAGGTTTTTGAGGCATACCGACAGAAATATAAATCCTATAAAAATCTGATCTAATATAATATTCATAATTTTAAGAAATAAAGATATAGAAAGGAATTCTCTATTTCGATATTACTTTTGTTATGTTTATTCAAATTAATAAAAAATATTTTTCAAAAAAGTTTAATAACTATCATTTTGTTTTATTTACATTTTGTACATAATAAACAAGGACTTTACAAATGAAAAAGGGAAGATATGTCCTTTTATAAACATTTTTGTTAAACTTCGAGGCAAAGCATTTAAATGGCACCAATTTTTGTAATATTTATCGACGAACTCTAAATTTATTAAATCTTTAATATGACCTACTTTTTGCAAAAATAGCCGAGATGCCTAAGTTTAGACGACTATACAATAGGAACCTTAAGAGGTATCAACAAAATTCTTGCATAGTGCGATGGACATACAAGAGTAGTATATGTATATGTGGCGAATTTCGTTAAATTCGGTTATTGTAAAAATATAAATTCTTGATTTTCTGTCGAAAATTTTTCAAAAATCCCCCTTAAGAGGTATATTCAAGTCGTTTCCGGGTCCATTAAGAGTTATCGTATTCGCTTAAAATTTTACCTATTTAAGTTTTTAACATAAAGGCACCAAAATTTGGCCGGCAAACTGGAATTAAACCATTTTGAAATTTGCCCATACAAATAAGAACACCTTTAATGTACATGTGTAATTTTTTGGGTTTTTATTCAATTCCAAAGAATTTTTTATTTTCTAAAAATTCTCGTCTAGGTCTTTCAAAATCAGGCTTGCGTATAATATATATAATTTTAAAATTGGAATTGCGCAATTCAAGTTAAATTTTTTAGAATTTTGGTGAGAATTTTTGACGGATTTTCCTCAAACCTAATTTGTAAGTTAGAAAATAAAATTGTTCAGAAGTCACAAAATATTCTTAACTTTGTATTGTAATATACACGGCGATTCTAAGCCTAAAGTAGAGTGGTGTAGGTATAATTACATAAAATTTGTTCTTTACTTGATTTTAAAGAGTCACATTAAGGCATAAGTTACATATGATATGTATAATGCTATTCCATAAAGTGTTATAGGACTACAATTAAAGAAGTGACACAATTTGTTTTCATGCTGAATTCTAGCTGCCGTATTCATAAAAAATAAAGTAGGTTTGAAGTGTGCTTTTAGACAAAGGTTTGGTTAGGTAGGAAGGCTGGTGTAAGTCACCTTACGCCCTCACCCAGAGACCAATATGGTCCATTGCGACGCCTAAATATCTGACTAGTTTACATGTGTCTGACTGGTCTACAAATGTGTGACTTATCTCCATATGCCTGACTCGTCTAACCAGAGTCTTTGGCGGGAATCGAACCCGCAACCCTTTGACTGATAGTCCGGCACTCTATCGCCTAGTCGTGCTTTTAAACAAAACTTTCATACAAAATGTTCTTAAAGTACATTTGAAGTCTACTTTAATTTACGTGTTCTATTACAATAGCCTTTTAAAATTTAATAAGAATTTTTTTGTTTTATTTTTTCTTTTTGTTTGAAATTCATATTAAAAAATAAGTAAAATGCCTCCATCAACAACAATGATGACAGTTTTTATTGGAAAAGCCCTTGACACAAAAACAATATTGCATGCAATTGTTATTGAAACTTAAAGTACGACTACCAGCATCCCAATAAATGTGACAACCAACGATGGTAAGCCAACTAAAGTGGACTAAATGTGATGATTTATCGATAAGATGATAATAAAGGAATCTGCCATTTATATATCCGGCAATAATAGTCGTTCATTGACCACATAATATTGCAGCCATTGTCATAGTCGACAATTGTTAATATTTAACTAGAAAAAACAAGAAACCATCTACAGCTATGGAAGTTAATCTACTCTCTTGCAAGTATGCCTCCGTTCTGTCCATTTCATTCGATTTATTTTTTTGTGTCAATGTGAATTGTCTAGAAATATGAAAGTACTAAGAATTAATAAAGAATGAGTTGATAAATTTATATTTAGACAAGATTGACTTTTATTCTTAAACAATCTTATAGAAAACCATTATCTCTTGGTCTTATCGTCATCGACATTAGCTATTGACAACATCTATGATTATGCAATGATACGGATAGAAATGTTGCGTGAGTATGTGTGTTTGTTTGGCTGGTGCCATTCGTTTTTTTTTTTTTTTTTTTGCCAGCATGTATTTTATTGTTTGTCAATGTCATAAATTTCAAATTGAAATCTATAAAAGAAAAATAATAATAATAATAATAATCATAAAAAGTTGAAGAAAATGAGAATAGAAATCGTTTTTTATTATTCTTATTATTCGTACAATTGCTACTATTTGTTGTTATTGTTGTTGGAAATATTGTGATGAAAACATAATAAAAAAATTTAATATTTGAAAATCATTTTTATAATCATACGTGATAAATTTAAAGATTCTTATTTGGACGTTTATCATCATGAAAATTTAATAAATTTCATTTGCAAAATCCAAATGCACCAACAGACACATACTACTACAATTACCATTTATACACATACTGTATACTTGTGTACCCATACACATACCCACACAAGCAAACACTCATACAAAAGATTTAAATATTTTATTAAAAATTCTCTTATTGTTTACAGTGATGATTTATAAACTGTCATCTTATATTAGATAGAATATCTGTAAACATTGTTAACAAACATGGAACGTGATTTCTTAATAGAATTTAAACGAATGGTGAATTGCCAAGCATACTCACTCACACTAATACATACACTAATACATACACTAATACGAACACTAAATATCAGAAATGTGTGTGTACATATGTATGTATATAAGAACGTAAGATAGATACGAGTATTAAAGAAAAAGCTGCCAACAAATAATTTTATACTAGTACACAAACAATACGAGGACAATTTGACAAGTCTTTTCAAAATCTGAATCATATTGAATGAATCTAAAACATATTTCAGATAATACATATTCTGAATTTTCTTTATTCATTCATGGGTTTTCATAAAATTCGTGTTTCATATATTGAATTTGTATCTAAGTATATCTACATAGGACATACTAAATATTATAATTGAAAACTTGTCAGTGTTATAAAAGTCTCTAAAATATAATAGAACAACCTAATTCCATCTCTACAATATGTTTAAATGTAATCCCATGGTATTTTCAGTTTTGAATGGGGTTTGCCGTCATTTTGTTCTTGGTCGGTCAATACGTCTACTGCCTTGCAGATTACCCTTCTGCGCATAACTACATTGACTTTGAACAGGAGTGCGGAGAGTAATCCATGTCCATTTGTTTTCTCCTAACCTGGATATTTATTGGGGTCTCTTTAATTTGCAAATAACATTCGGCCAAGATAAGCAGACTATTTGTAGAATATTTTGTTTGTTTGCGAATGGATCTTCTCTAGGATTGTGTTTGTTATAAGCCAAGTTTCATTTCCGTTTACTGCAAATATTTTGTACCCACCTCAATATTTGGAGGTCGGTATAATAACTCAATATCTTGGATCGCAGATATATAAAGATTCGTTAAAACTGACGTTTGCAAAAAATATATCAGTTGCACTTCAATTTACCTCATCGAAAGATAAGGATAGCAGTACATACTACTAGAAAATGTTATATCTCTGACTTAGGATGGGGTTAAATGTGTGATGACACTTTGACACATTTTAGTAACACCAGCAGCCCGTGTCGTATCTGGTCTTATTTTTTGGACTTACATGAAGCAATTTAGTTAAGTTTTACATACAATTTTTATATGAAGTAAATTTATTATACCAGCTGAAAAGTTCATTGCTGTATATTTTCATTGTATAATAACATAAATCGAATAATATTTTGTAAAAGTAATTTAATACATGACTTATTTCACAAAGTGCTTTAGTGTGCCTATACATAGTTAAATTTAAGGAGACGTTTCTCCAATATATAACATCCAAAGACTATAAAAATATCAAGAGAAAAACTTGGATTTAGCCAACACATGGTCGTGTGGTACGGATTTTATACCAGTTGTTTTTATTCACCCCTGTCGTGAATTACAAGTGAAATTTTTGTTCCCCTCGAAGTGAAAGATGCTATCGTGAATCTCCCGTGAAATGTTTGTTCCCTTCATTACATATCTGTTTAAAATACAGGAAACTATCAACGCACAGTTAATATAAATAAGAAGAGAAGTTTAAAATAAATCAATCGCGTAAACAAATATTTAGAATTGGAGCAATAATTTCATTAAAGGAGCTTGGAGCTACCCAATGCCCTGTGAATAATTTAATAAAAAAATATTTTAAATTAATATTTGTATTATATTTATACAACATTACAGGGTAAACAAAGCAGCTTTTTTATATACATATACTGGATGTAAAGTATTTTTTTAAAACTTTTTAGTGTATGTGACTAATTAAAACAAATAAATACCAACATGATGAATTCAACTCCCCAGCAAAAATAAAGTGAACAAAATAAAAAGAATAAAAAATTATTTCGAGGGAGAAATATTTTCACGATAAGGGAAACTTTGTTTGAATGTGAAATTCATCAAAAGCATCATTCCCCAGTGAATTGTTAAAAAAAGGGGAAAACATTTAATGGGAAATGTTATTCACGATTGCAATTTGGGGAAAAGGGAAAACATTTCGAGGGAAAAAATATTGCCGAAAATGTGTCATGTGGAGCCAAAATATGTTGTATTTAAGTTAAATAAAAATTAATATCTATACATACGTTTTTTAAATACATATTTTAATAGAAATTTATTGTTTTTTTTAATATAAATTTGCTGAAACACAAAATTTCACAAGCACAAGCTTTAAGACACACATGTGTATTTAGACAAACTCCCTCAATTGCCAATTGTTCAGTACAATTATTCTATCTAAGATATTTGTTTATACCATGATGGGATAAACAATATTTTTGTATAGTTTAAAAGGACTTTTCAGTTTAGTTTCGCACCTAAAACATAAACATTATTCCTTATAGAGAATGTATAAGTTTGACTTTGATGACAATATCAGAGTATAATCACAGCATCATCTCGTGTACAATGATTTTTACAATGAAACAAAACAAACGAAGAAATGAATGAATAAACAAACAAACAAACGAACAAACATTCACACACATTTAAATACTGTGTGAGTGACACACTCACACAAATACTGGTAAAACACAACATTCAATTTTAAAATTCATCCTGTTTTGCATACTAAATGAAGTTGTAAATAATACATTACCTTAACAGCAAAAATAACTTCAAACAAACAAAAAAATGACGAAAAGATGACTACACAAACAAATCCACCCAGTATCTACCAATGTACGACCATCAACAATACATCGCCTATAGGAGGATACGATTTATATAAATACAAATATCGGAATACACAGATGTGCGAGTCAGGGATGGCAAATTTGGTTGTTACAATTCTTGTTTAGATAAAAAATTTAAATTATTAATTATTGTTTAATAGTATTTGCTACAGAGTATAAGTTAAGGATCAATAAATAGGAACAGTTGTGTTCCTTTTGTCATTGGTATAGTTGTTAAAAACTAAAAGTGTTAATGCTGTTTGGTATAATGTTTAATTTTATTTGCCATTCCTGGTACAAAAAGATCAAAAAATTCAAACATTTTTATTCATATACATACATACATACATACATAGTAGATATAAAAAAATTGTGTTTAAGTTTATATTTAAATATTTGGGTGAAGCGTTAGTTAAATTTGTTTTCGTGAAGCAGATCTAAATCACTTGAATTATTAAGGTGTGTACAATACAGTGATGCCAGGAGATTTTTTTAGAAATTTAAATTTAATTTGCAGATTTCCAATTCAGGTTCATTTAAAAATATATAAAAATAACATAAAAACGTGTAAAAATAACATAAAAATTAACATAAGAATATCACAAGAATAACATAAAAACTTATATAACATACATACATATCGTTGGTCTCATGTAGAAAGGCCCTAACTCGCTATTTTTTCGAAATTAGTTTTTTTTGCGATTCCAATGCATTTAACGCAAATACACCTCCTCACAAAAATTTATTGCAATAGTGTAAAAAATAACGCTTTTATAAGCATTTGTACAAAAAAAGTTACATGTTGAATATTAGAGTTTCTATTATGTTTAGGTTAGGGCCTTTCTACATGAGACCATCGATATGTAACTTATTTAACATAAAAACTTATAACGAATATTATAAAGAAAATTAAGGAAACAAATTATTTATACAATTCTGTATAATCCGTTTTTTTGAAATGACTAGTTGTGCATTTAAAATTTACACAATTAATAAAATTTGCTTAAACGAGATCTAATACCCTGCAAAAAACGCGAATAGTCCATACACGGATGTATGGTCCAGGAGTACTCCAAACATAATCCATTTGTATGCAAAAAATAGTCCTTTGAAGATTACGATGTCCTAGGACTGGACCATATAATCCAGCATTGAATAACACGGGTCTAGTCCCAAACTACTGCTTGGAGCACTCCTAACATCTACTTTTGAAACTACTCTATATCAGTTAAACCGGTTCACGTAGTAGAAGAAGAAGTTATTGATATAAAAACTGAAGATGACGATTTGGATATTACATCATTTAAACAACAGGCATCTAGTACGCCAATATCAATAAAGCCTGAAACATCGATTATTAAAATTACGTCTATAGAAAATATTAACACAACAGTCGAACCAAGAGAATCTAAAAGATATGAACTAAGAAAAGACATAATACCACCTCAAAGATTTGGCTAATATCATATGAGCTGCCTAGCAACAATTTTAGAGCGAGACAAAGATACAAGTGAATAGGGAAGATGATTTTCGAAAATTGTCCAACAAGCTGGAAAGGGAGACTAGGGATTTCTATACCTACCAGCTCAAAAGCGCAAAAGGACTCCAAGTCGTTCTAAAGGGTATAGACCCATGTGTTAATCCTGCGGAGATAAAGACCGGTTTAATGGGCAAAGGGTTCAAAATCAAGAGCGTAGTGAATATTAGAAACCGTGAAAAGATCCCTCAGCCCATGTTCAGGGTAGAATTGGAACCTGGAGATGTTATCTTAAAGAAAAACGAGTCCAATCCCATCTACAATCTGATGTACCTTCTGCATCGCAGAATCACCGTGGAAGAACCACATAAGCGTCAGGGACCCTTCCAGTGTCTCAACTGTCAAGAATTTGGTCACACCAAGGCGTATTGTAAATTGCCGACAGTCTGTGTTGCGTGTGGGGAGCTACATGCAACTGTTCAATGCGATAAGTCGAGAACTGACTCAAAAATCAAAAAATGCAGTAACTGCGATGGTAATCATACCGCAAATTATAGAGGTTGTCCAATTTACACTCATTTGAAAGGCATAAGCCTAATCATCCTCAACAGCCAAATTTAGCATCGAGTGACAATTTCCCTCAATTATTACGGTCCACTAGTCATGTAAACGCGCCTAGTTCTAGACAAGTTTCTTACGCAAACGTCGCTAAATCAAATATGCCAGGTCTGGAGCAGGAACCTAAACCCCAATATTCTGAGCCGCATATCAACAATCTAGAGACAACACTGCAGACACTTGTCCAAACTATGAACACTTTTACGACCACCATGACATCCATGATGCAGGAAATGCTGAAAATGCAATCCACTATCTTGCAAGCCATTTTAAAGAAATGATTTATTTAAAAATTTGTTTCTGGAACGCGAACGGCCTCCGCCAACATAAAAATGAACTGGAATACTTCCTGATGGATAAGCAGATTGATGTCATGATGATTGCTTAAACTCACTTGACGGCGCCAGCGTACTTCAAAATTAATGGCTACGTGTTGTATGATACTAGAGATCCCCGCGGAAGAGCACGTGGAGGATCGGCAATTCTTATAAAGAACAGAATAAAACATTATTTAATGAACAACATATGTGAGGATTACCTACAAGCAACAAACATTTGTATTGAATTCTGTCAATACAATTTTGTTTTATCATCAATTTATTCGCCGCCTCGATTTTCAATAAAAGAACACCAATACTACAGCTTCTTCAATTCCCTTGGAGCTAGATTTTTAGTTGCTGGTGACTTTAACGCCAAACACACTTTTTGGGGTTCACGTCTGGTGACCCCGAAGGGTCGCGTACTCTTCAACACCATTGCTAAAATGGGCTTAGATGTACTCTCAAGTGGACTTCCCACCTATTGGCCGACGGATCGACGGAAGATTCCCGATGTTATTGACTTTGGGGTAGTGAAAAATATCCCTGTAGAATGGATGCAAGTGGATCTTTCACTGGACTTGTCCTCAGATCACTCTCCTACTATCATTTCAATGCATTTCCCTCAAGTGTGTGGTTCTCCATTTATGAACATGACTAAGACCCGAATAAGTTGGATAAAATACAAAAAGTATTTAAGTTCTCATTGCACGGAAAATTTTGTGTTGAGAACTACCGACGATATTGGTGACTTTACCGAGGACCTTCGACGAGCTGTGCATCACGCTTCCACTTATCACGTTGAATGTAGAAATAGGACAAACAGAACTTATTTCTCTGAACTCGAACATCTCCTATCAGAAAAAAGAAGAATGAGAAGAGAGTGGTAAATTCACAGGTCTCCTGAACTGAAAGCTAGGCTACGGGAATGCAGAGATATACTAAGACATTTCTTAGAAACCCAAAGAACGGCCTCACTTAGATCTTACTTGGAAGGTCTTGATAGTACCCCACAATCTGACTACTCGTTATGGAGGGCGGCAAGAGGTTTAAAAAGACCAGTTAGAGGACAGCCTCCTCTGCGAAATCCGACTGGTGACTGGGCTAGAAATGATTCCGAGAAAGGGACATTATTTGTTAACCATTTGAGAAATGTGTTTACTATAAACAACTCAAATAATAACGAATCTGATTTGCCACCACTTGTTATAAGGCCTCCTATACCTCTAAGACTAAACTTTCGTGATGTCCAAAACGCTATTGGTACTCTGAACCTTAGAAAGGCTCCAGGTATGGATAAAATCAGCAATAAAATGCTTGTGGAGTTACCTCGTGTAGCAAGAAGAATTATCCTCTTTATCTTCAACGCTATTTTACGCCTAGAATACTATCCTGCAGATTGGAAGGTGTCTATGATCACTATGATTCCTAAGTCAGGGAAGACCACACCAAAGTGGAGTCATATAGGCCAATTAGTCTACTGCCGACAATTTCAAAACTGTTTGAAAAAATGTTAATGACTAAGTTGACTCCAATTCTGAATGACACTGAATGTATTCCTAATCATCAATTCGGATTCAGAGCTAAACACAGTACCATCGAACAAACACACAGATTGGTAAATGTGATAAGAGGGTCGTTTGAAGACAAAAAATACTGCTCCGCTTTTTTCATTGATGTGTCGCAAGCATTCGACAAAGTTTGGCATAACGGTTTAATGCACAAAATAAAATTAACTCTGGCTGCTAACACCCATAAACTCATGGAAAGTTATTTATACGGTCGCAAATTTAAAATCAAAGAAGGTGATTTTTTAAGTACCGCTCAGCCAATTGAATCAGGTGTGCCACAGGGTAGCATACTGGGTCCTACTTTATATTTGATTTATGCCTCCGACATGACGTCAGACCCCAAAATCCACACGTCAACTTTTGCAGACGATACAGCCTTTATCAGCGTCCATAAGGACCACCAAGTTGCATCACAGAATTTGCATAATAATGTTTAGGGTTAACGAACAAAAATGTATTCATATAACTTTCACATTGCGAAAAGATACCTGCTCGTTCATCAGAATAAATAATCAAATTATCCCGCAACACAATGAAGTCAAATACCTCGGCATTCACCTCGACCGCCGTTTAACTTGGAAGTCTCATATTGAAGCGAAACTTACCCAGATGAGATTAGAAGCAGTGCAACTTAATTGGCTAATCGGCAGAAACTTTACATTGAAATTGGATTGCAAACTTTTGTTGTACAATGCAATACTTAAGCCAATCTGGTGCTATGGAATTCAATTATGGGGTACGGCCTCAGCATCAAACATTGAAAAAATTCAAAGGGGTCAAAATAAAATTCTACGGATAATTACTGCAGCTCCATTGTATGTTAAAAATTCTCGAATCCACAAAGATCTAAACGTGCCATTAGTAAAAGTCGAACTTACAAAATACGCCTCAAAATATGTCAGCAAACTTGAACACCATCCAAACCCACTTGCACGAGACATCCTTAACTTTAGTGGCCACAGTCGGTTGAGAAGGAGGGATACCCTTGCTTTAACTCAAGCGCAAAACAGATGACTGGATCAGTTGATGTGAAATTTTTTAGTATCATAAAAATTTTTGTCTAGCACTGGCTGGGCTTATTATTTTCTTTTTAGTATTAAGATTTGAATACTTATTGTCATTTCAATATATGAAGATTCAATAAATAACCCCCTGGCCCACGATGTCGTAAGTCTTATCTAATCGAACGTTATCGTTCAACATCGTGGGCCAGGGGGTAAATAAAGGCTAATAAAAAAAAATATGGGCGGTGCCATCCCCGTTTGTACAATCAAAACTTCATATAGCCTATTATTCCTTCCAGAGTCACAGTAACATGCTGTGAAAATTTCATCAGAATTCGCTCAGCCGTTTTGGAGTCCATACGTTACATACATACCTTCATTTTTATATATATAGACAAATGATTAGTAAATACCAAGCGAAGCCGCCCCGGCCGCCCCGGTCAGCTAGTCTTTATATATATTTTATAAATACTTTATATATTTTTTATAAGTACTATTATTATTATTGAAATTCAACGTGGGATATCCTGATATGTATAAAATTCTCTGTTCCGAAATTTAGGAAGAGATGCCCATGTTTTGTAATTGCTCAAATATACGTACCACAATCCAGAAATTATGTTAATATCTCTTATACGGCAATTAGGCTACTGAATTTTGTAGCTGTCAATCCATATTTGGCAATAGCTCCCAGATTAAGTCCACTTCATCACTGAGATCAAATTCAACCAACAGAAGCCTCACCTTATAATCTTACCCTTTTTTATATCCTGTTTTTTTTTTTTATTTTATAAATTGGTCAAAATTAGATAGATGTTGTTCGTAAAATTGTATTTCAAACAATATATACATAAAATTCTAAGCTATAACTATTAAAAAACACTGGATAAGGATATTCTGGTCCTATAACCAGCGTAGTTTTGTATTTCTCATTATAGTTAGGTGGAAGGTGTGGAAGATTTGGCACAGCCGCACACTAACTTGTTTTTCTTCTGTTTGCTAAAAAAAAACATTATTTCGAATGCATCTTTGCTTTCGAGTGAAATCTCAAAAGGTTGCGTTCGAAAGATCATTCGTTATCGAAATAAAAATTTCGATACATTTTATTCGCTATCGAATAAGGGAATCCTAAATATTTAAAACGTTCGAATTGATTTGAAGCAATTACAAATTTTGTTACAAGCCTTGCGTCTTTTTTAAAGTCGTTATCTTTGACCGGCTCCAGTCATCCCATCAGCTTCTCGTCTCTCAACTAACTTGAGCAAAATCGTTGTTTCCTATATTTCCTTGATTTGTTTTCATCATCATCGGAACAGTTTCTTTATCCGATTTAAATTTAAAACATTTATACTACATTTACACCTACGCAAAATCTAGTAAATTTTAATTAAAATCTTAAAGAAAATTTTTGGCGTTTACACTAATACTTTTTGACATATTCAACAAATATTTTAATTTTACAAAAGTACGAGTATGTCGAAGAAATAAAGGTAAAAGAATTAAAATTAATTTTGGATTGCCAAACTCGAATGCACTATTTGATGTGTCTACAGCTTTTGGAATTTGGAAATTCCCATATAAAAAGCTTTAATTTATTTAACCCTTCTTTGCATGATTTTTCTTTATTCCAAATTAACGAAAAATTTATTAAAAAATCTTAATAAATATATAATTATAGTATAAATTTAGCAAAACAAAATATGGAAATTTTCATCATCATCCAATGTTAGATTATTAGCTGAATACTAAATAGAAATAAAAAAATGCATTCAATGTTAAAGTAACAGACAAAGCTCTTTGTCGTAGTGATATGAATCTCTGTTGATGTTGGTAAAATCCTAATTCGGGAGCTATTGACTAACAGCTACCAAATCCAGTAGCATAATTGCCGTATAACCGATACTAATATGATTTCTGGATTAAAATTACTGATCTATATAAAAGTTGGTAAAATATCGATATCTATTAGATATTTTTGTGGGTTAAATTGTTTTTCGGAAATGGTTCTTATATGGCAGCTATGAGAAATTATGGGCCGATCTTCTTAAATTATGGAATAGTTATTTTTATGCATTGAGAATATCTAACGTCGAATATGAACCGATATTCATATAGTAATATTTATAAGATACTAATATTTATAAGATATATGTATATACTTTTTCGGTTGTGGTTCTTATATGGGAGCTATGACCAACTATTGACCTAACATCATAAAAATTAGCACAACAATTTATATATCTGCAAGAATTATTTGTGTCGAATTTTAAGCACGTAACGGTATTTGTCCAGTTCCGAAAATCACTTAAATGCGCATAAATCCTCTAGAAAAACCACTGTCAAGAATTCAAGATATCAATATGATGATGATCGGTCCATATTTGACCGTACCCCCATATAAAGTCTACTTCCCAAAATCACTGAAATTCCCATAAATCTCTTTAAAAAACCACTAAGAAATTCAAGACAATACGAGTTCCCGAATTCCAGGATTTGCAAGTCCAGTCTCGTTTGGCATCCCTAATATAGGGTGTTTTTTTGAGAGGTATAGAACTTCGAATTGAAATAAAATACAAGAAAATCGTTTTAATGACCATCAATTTGGCTTTACTGGAAGGATAATTTTATGCCATTAATGTTTAAATATCATTTCAGGCATGTGGCCGCCGCGGCTGGCTCGAATAAAGCCAATTCTACAGGTCCAATTTTCAACCACTTTTTCGAGCATATGGGGCCGTATGTCGGCAATAACGCCACGAATGTTGGCTTCCAATTCCCCTAACGTTTCTGGTTATTGCCGTATGTCGGCAATAACGCCACGAATGTTGGCTTCCAATTCCCCTAACGTTTCTGGTTTGTTGGCGTAGACGAGCGACTTCACATATCCCCAAAGAAAATAATCCAATGGTGTCAAATCACACGATCTTGGTGGCCAATTGACAGGTCCATTCCGCGAAATTATGCGCTCATCGAATGTTTCCTTCAATAAATCGATTGTGGCGTGCGCTGTGTGGCATGTAGCGCCGTCTTGTTGGAACCACAACTCATCCACATTCATGCCATCCAATTCGGGAACAAAATAGTCGGTTATCAAGGCTCTATACCGGTCACAGTGGCGAATCGATTCATTCGGGTCCTCTTCAACACTTTGCTCTACAGCGGCAATTGTTTCTTCGGTGCGCACTGTTCGACGTCTCTGCGGATGCGTATTATCACATAGAGTAAACGTAGTGCGAAAACGATCCATGGTTAACCGAATTAATTGCTCTGATGGACGATTATGTCGACCATAAAATGGACGGAGCTTGCGGTAAACTTCGCGAACTGAACCGTTATTTTCGAAATAAATTTGCACGATTTGCAAGCGTTGTTCTTTTGTCAACCTGTTCATGATAAAATGGCAAACCAAACTGAACATAAATGACATTAGAGTTGCCAGATTTGACCACAAAATGCCAGTTTTATCTCTTTTCGAAAAACAAACCTGTAAAAAAAACACCCTCTACATGGGCAATCACAAACAACGTAACTCACATACATACATATAGTATACGATTTTTCAAAATCTTCTGATAACAAATTTCTTTAAATATTATTAATTACTGCCTGGAGTGTTGCAGCGGGAATTGTTGGGTTTCTTTTGTAAACAGCTTGTTTGCAATAACCCCACAAAAAAAATCAGGTACAGTGTGGTCAGGAGACCTGGGAGGCCAACGGAATGTGGAGTTTCTTGAAACCAGTTTATTGTGGAATTTGTGCTGCAATTCTGTCATAACAAGCGTGGCTATGTGACAAGTTGCCCCATCTAGTTGAAACCAAACAGAGTTGAAAGGGATTCTATTTCGGCGTAATTGTGGAAAGAAAAATTCTTTCAACATCTTTAAGTAACGGTCTCCATTGTATCAATAAAAACCTTGAAGAAACTGCACACCACACTATGACGCAAAGTGGATGTAATTGTATCTGATAGAGTATCTGTGGGTTAGATCCTCTCACAAAATTCCAATTCACTCAAAATATTTCATGCATAAAAATACGAAATGGTTTTTCGTAAAATTATTTTCGTACATTTTACTAAAGTTTTGTACATAATACGATATTTTAGTAATTTTTTTATTTCGTAAATTTACAAAATTCATTAATTTACAAAATTTTTTTCGTAGAATAATTTTTGTATATTGTACAAAAATTTCGTTTATAATACAAAACTTTCGTGTTTAGATCTTGTAGAAAATTTTGTAAATTTAGAATTTTTTTGAATTTTACAAATTAAATTTCGTTAATGTTTTTTTTGTTTATTTTACAAAAATTTTCTCGAAAAATACGAAACTTTCGTATTAAATGCAGAGAAAAATTTCGTAAATTTAGAAATTTCGTTCATTTCACAAATATAATTTCGTAAAATGAAATGTACCGTTTTAAATGCAACTTAAAAATAACAAAACAAGTCATGCTTTTACTGACAATTAAAGAGATAGAAGCGTTAGTCGTGCCTTGTTAAAAATAGTTAAAAATAGTTTGATTTATTAAAATAAATTTAAATAAGTGTATGAAAATTAATAGTTATTTGTGTAAAATATATTTACCTAATGAAACATTCATATCTAAGCATTTTAAACTAATGCGCAATAAAAAAGAAACTAGCACATGACTCAAAAGATATTTACAGAAAACGAATCGAAATTTAAAGGTGAAGATGACCAAAAGCTTTGGGATTTTGTACAAAAAAATAATTGCATTGACTATAGTAAGTAGAAAGGTTTTATAAACAAATATAATCAAATTTTTAAATTTTATTTACTGATGGATAATGGTTATGCATTTTTTTTAACTTTTTAGATACCAAATTTATCATAGTCTTAACACTCTTACATTCCTTACTTCCACCATCAAGAATTAAATCAAAAAGTTCTAATAAAGGAAACAAGTTTTATAGTACATATTATGGAATCAATATGGTCTTTTATAACATTTTCACCAACTGAAGAGTCATATAAAGAGAAGTTGGATATAAAAATTGTGGCAGAGGGTTCAGTTGCCCCTTACATTACTGTTATAGAGGACATATATAAGTCCCTATCATTTTTCTGTGACTTTGACAACATTAAATACAAAGTTTTCAGTATCACTAAAGCTATAGACATATGCTTTAAAGCGTATCACGTATTTTCAATTAAATATTCTGAAGTCTCCAGCCATATGTGGGATTTTTTAAATATTCAGTTCTATAAAATAGATGGACATTATGTTAATCCAATTACGCATATGTTGTACAAAAAAATACAAGGTTAGTGTGTTTTATATAAACTAAGTTTAAAAGTTACTAATATATAAATTTTCTTTGTAGAAATCCAAAGCAATCGACAAAATCAAACTTAATTTAATGCAGAAATGCTATTATTTTTTCCTTTACTATTATTTATAAAATAAACAAAACTTTTCGTTTAATAAAAAAATATTTCTTGAGAAATTAACGAAACTTTTTGTAAAATAAACAAAATTTTTTTTTATTTTTACACAATTTTTAGTAACTTTACGAAATATTTTTAGAAAATTTTGTAAATTTACCAATTTTTAGCAGAAATTTACGAAACTTTTCTTGTATTAACGAAACTTTTCGTGTATTTAGGAAATATTTTCGTTATTTTACAAAATATATTTCGTTTTTTTACAAAATTTTGTAAAATAAATGAAAAAAATATGAAATTTTTCTTATACCTACAAAATATTTTTCGTAAGTTTAGAAAATTTCGTATAACAGGAGGCAATATTTCTAAAATTAACAAAATAATTTTGTATTTTTACGAAATTTATCATTATTTTTACGAAATATATTTCTTATTTTTATTTAATTTTGTAAACCAGACCAAATTTAAAAGCTTTGTTTACGAAACATTTTCGTTAGATAACCATTTATTTTGTAATTTAACAAAATAATCTTGGTAAATACACAAATATTTCGTGAAATGCGGAAAATAAAAAGTCCCAACAAGAACGAAAAACATTTGTATATTATACGAAATATTTCGTTTTGTCAAAATAACGAAAAATTTAGTAAAATGAACCACGATTTTCGTTTATTTTACCTATAAAATATTTTGAGTGAAGAGAATCGGCAGTCTCTTGGGTTTAGTTTGTTTGTTAATTGAATCTTATATGGAAATAAGTTTAAATCTTGGTGCAAAATTGTATGCAGTGACTGTCACCCATTTGAGCAGATAAGCTCCTTGTCGAAACTCGAGGATTGGAGAGTTTCCTGCGTCCGAACTGAGCGATCTCGATGATAAGGCAAAATTCTTCACGAACCTCATTATAGCCCATCTTATAGGAGGGGTGCCGAAACGTGCGCCTATATTCTCTTTGGACGGAAACTACGGACTCTAAAGTGTTTCATTGTCCCAATTCTCCATATTAGTTAAATTTAAAGATCAATCTTTAAAATAAAATAAAAATTAAACAGGTTGGTTACTTTAATCAGCCACCCTGTATTGTAAATCCTATTGGAGATACTAAAATTAATTTAAAAGATCGCAAAACTTACGTTAAAAATAGAAGATCCGGTCGACCCCTTTCTTTGATTGAAATTCGATGCGCAGCGCTAATATGATCACAATGGATATAGCTTTCAATGCGTCAAACAGTGCAGTGCAGTGCAGTGCAGTGCAAGAGATAAAATGGTTGCAATTTGTGAAAAACATTATTTTCAAACGAAAGAAAATTAATTCTTAAAAGTCGAGCTGGTTTCAGATACTGCTGATACGAGAATTGAATCGGTCGGTAGAGAAAACAATATGACAATTTTGAAAGATGATATTTTTTCGAAAAATATACTTGGGTAATCGATTTTAAAAAAACAATCAATAAAAATAACCAATGTGTTTATTGAAAAAATCTGGAAACCTTATTTTGTGGAAATAATATGCAGTGACCTTGTCCTTATGTCGCACTTTAAAATACAATAATAGCAATCAAATGAGACCAAATGATTATTTTCCAAACAAAATGTAAGCCACAATAATTTTAGCCAATAATTCCAATCAATACATTTTGTATTTTTGGATTAACGAAATATAAACATTAATTTCCCCTTTATATTCTCTATGCATTTTAAATACGACTATTAATCAAATATGTTTCATTCAATATAATTTTTTAAATGTAGAATATGTATAAAAAGATTTAAATATGTATTTCTCTTTTCGTCTTTTTATCAACAGATACATTTATGTATGTATGCACATATGTACTCGTATGTTGCAAACATACTGGTATGTATTAACTACCATACATACTTGTAAATAGGTTCATATGTATATAGTGTTTGGTTTTAACAGTATGTTATAGTGCACTCTTTCTAATATTACTTTAAAGCACAGAGTATAACAGAGGTGACAGAAGAGCAAAGATAGTGTAGGTTTTTTCTTGTCTCTTTCTTTGAGAACTGCCTTGTCGGTTTCTTTATGTTACTATTTTTCTTTATTTCTGACTCAAATAAAATTCAATTTTGGTGGAAAAGGTAAGTGCATGTATTTCTATTATTATTATTTTTGCAGATTATACAAAACACAACGTACTTAACCGTAAAATATACAAAGCACAGATTATAATTAATTATATTTAAAGGAATCACTAAAAATTAAATAATTTAACACAACACAAATTAATTGTTTGATTTATTTTGCCACAGATTTTGCTTTGACACAAAATTGTTTTGTTTATTTTGCTTTGTTCACAAATTTCGTCTTTTATATAGTGCTTTGCTTTTTCACATTACAAATTTACTAACAGAAAATATTTTCTTTCTCTTTTTAATATACCTACTGTGTCAGCTGATTGTAGCGATTTTGAACTGTCAAAGTTGTCCCCTCTGTTATACTCTGTGCTTTAAAGTGTTAAACAGATAAACGAAACCAATGGCGTGGCGTGGGTTCATTCAGCAAAATAATATTAAAATAAGATTAAATGTATCTGCTATTAAACTACCGAGATGAATAATCTAGAAACCGGGTTGTATTTTATCAGAAGTAATTAAAAGCAGAAATAATTTGAGAACCCAAAATAAATAAATAAATATTAAAAAGTTCTTACAATAAGTGTAACTTACAGTTTACGCCACTGAAACCAATTATGTATGTACATATGTATGTAAGTCGTACATTCAAATGCACACAGTTTTTCACATTAAGCATATCGTTAGCTTAAAGCATAAAGGAGACATATTCATTTTATAATTTTTTAAAGAAAACCCAAATAAACTTAATTTTTGTGGACATTTTTTTTTTTTTTTTTGAAAATTGCGTTACTTCCTTTGGAAAAGGGATAGATTGAAGGAGTAAAGGTGGTGAAAGTGGTGAAAGTAGAAGAAGAAAGCTCTATATCACAACTCTGCAATTGCGCATTATGTTTGTTTTAGTGGAGCATTACAGCGCCTCTGGTGGTGAGTAGGGAAGACAAACGGGACTGGATTTTCAACTCCCGGTATTCGGGATTTTAAAAATGTAAAAAAAAATCCGCAATTCCGGGATTTTTTTGGTATTTCGGGATTTTTGTCTCTTCATAAAACAAATTGGTCTATTAATAATAAAATCTATTTATTTCAAAAAAGTAACTTATTTTAACTATAAATATATTTGAAAAGAAACATTTTCTGTCCTCAAAGCTATAATTTTTAAATTTACGAAAAGTTTATAAAGCTAGTTTTGTGTTTTATAAACAAAATTTTATAAACCATTAATAATTTAAAAAAGTAATAACATTAATTTCTATATTAATTTAAAATCAAAAGAATATTATTGGTTGACTTTAAAAAAGCTTCTTCAAAATATTAAGGCATCTAAAGTAAAGAGAACAAAATTGTTAGCAAATTATTGTATGCTGATTGCATTTCTCACCCTCCGAAACAAATAATTATACATTTTTGTTATTCAATATTTGATTCCATATCATTGCAGACATTATACGGTGTTGTGGGGGGCTTTTGCGTGTTTCAGTTACATTTATTACTTCATTCGTTTCGCAATCAACCTTTTTAATTAATTTCTAATAACAAATATTTATATTTCTTTGACTTTGTAAATAATTTTGAAACGTTTCTGACCTTTGCAATTTGTGACTTAATTTGGAATATATTTATTTTATCTTATTAAAAATGCTAAAAAAAACATTGATTTACGTCAAGTGAAGATGTTTTGTATTTGTGTATGCCAAAAGGCAGATAAAAACAATTATACTTCGCTAATACTAATTTTCGGGATTTAGTAATCTCGAAAAATCCCGGTATTTTCGGGATCGGGATTGGCATCCCTAGTAAGCACGCAGTGATTTGAAAAACTTGACTTGGCATTTCTACATACAGTAGTTTTGACTTAATTGCCACTCCTTTAGCTGCCAATTTGAGATACCTGCCAAAAACCACAAAATTTCACTCATTTCTTCAATTTCGTATGAAATGTACTTGTTTAAGTGCCAATTTCATACGTGCCAATTTAAGTTAGCTGCCACAAATATTTGGAATTATTATCCCATATTCGTTGATAATTTTTCATTTAATTACCACAAAATTTTTTTCCAACTGTTGCTAACGGAAAAATATTGAAGTTCAGTATCTACCTCCAAATACTACTGCCATACTACAGCCCTTGGATCAAGGTATTATGCATACCTTTAAATCTTACTATAGACAAATTATTGTTAAAAAGCAAATATCTGCTTTGGAGAGAGTAGTTTCTAAAACGGTCATGGTGGCTGGTAATTCCAGGGACTATTTCATCAAAGAATTAAAAAATGTATTTTTTAAGGCTGGATTTAATAAAGCTCCTGAAAGAGACCTTATCATTCAAAATACAGACTTTCTGGAACTGATACCAAATTATTCAGACTATATTAACTGTGACGGCGATATTGATTGTTACGGAGAGTTATCGGATAATGAAATTCTCGAATCTATTAAAGAAACTAGGCACTCCTACTGAGGATGAAGACATTGAAGATGAAGGAGACACTGAAGAAAATAACGTCTCATTCAAAATTCAATCGACTAAGGAGGCATTAGAAGCTTTGAATGTCCTCCAAAAATATTGTATGCACCACTAGATTGATATAATTCCAAAAACTATTGCGGATCATATCCTAAAAGGGTCTATAAAAGCTTTTAATCAAACTTTAATTACTGAATATTTTTTTTAATGTTACTTTTTAATTACCTGTTCCTTGTTTACTTGTTCCTTTTAATTTATATTATTTTTCCTGAAGTACCTTTATGTTGTTTTATTAATAAATAATAAATTAAAAGAATATTTATATTTTTTTTTTCAAGTTTTGGTTGTAAAAATAGGATATTGTGCGAATCGCACTTATGGGCCACTTCTATGGCTGGTAAACGAATCAGATAACTGGCAATTTTTGGCAGTTAAAAAAATTTAACTTAAGTGCCATTTTGACTTACCTGCCACAAAATCCGTGCAAAACACGGTGTGGCAGTTAAGTCAAAATTACTGTACCACAATTTGTATTTAATTTTATCATATTTGGACTTAAACTCTTTGCCTTTTAAGCCAACGATACACATTCATGCAAATGTACATACATGTATATGTATGTATCTATGTATGGATGTATGTATGCATGTATGTATGATTCTTTATGTTAGGTATTTATATTTTTTATATTTTTAAATGTTCCAATGTAAGCTGTATGTATTTATGCATAGGAATGTGTATATGCAGAAGTACAAGTTCATTCAAGAAAGTGAGTTATTCAACCAACCAACGAATAAACTCCTTTGCTTAGAAGGGCTTTGGAAGCATCGCAAACAGCACCTAAACTAACGTCTGGATAAACACTGTTTGGATAAGTTAATTCTATAAAATCCCATAAGAGATAATTTAATCCCACCTAGCAAAGTTAGTCAAGTGAAAAAATGTCACAAAGGAATGAACACTACCATGACAGAATACTAAAACAAAAACGAAACTTGAAACAAAAAACACAACGTGAACTTCTAAAAACAAAATGTTTCTCTCATTCAACTTCTTAAAAACAAAACAGAAAAAATGTAAAATGAAAAAAAGGAACCAGCACATGTGTTTCACTTGAATTGATAAAATAAAAAACAATTTTTGCTTACCATTTGGTGTTTACCAAAGATAAATTGTATTACAACCAGTGTTGCCACGACCAAAAAAAATTTGTAACCAAAATGTAAAAAAAAGTAACCAAAAGCAAAAAAAAGTAACCAAAATTTTTATAGTATATTTAAAATTTTATTTTATTTATACTTCAGCTAAAAAATATATATGTAAAATATAAATTAACCATTGCATTTCAGTTTGTAATTAATTTCATTACATTTGTTACAAAACACTAGTAGATAAAGTTTAAGTAGATGAGGCTAAAAATCTGTCTTGAATGTTCTTAGATGATTTATCCATATAGCGAACGACTAGAACTAGTAATTTTTTTGTGGATACGTCTGTTGTTTCGTCTACTATTAACGAAAACTTTGTCGTTTTTAGTTTGGAAATTAAATTTGCTTTAGATTTACTTCCTAACATTTCTGTTAATTGAGTTGCTTTGCCTGCCACATTTAATGTGTTTCGCAGTTTGAGAGTCGGGACAGCGCTCCTCTAATAAACCTTGTAGATAGTCAGTTCATTAATAAAAAAGGCAAATTGTGAGAAATAAGAAACATTACCAATGTTATTTCTGTTTGTTCTTTTTGAGAACTTGCAAATGTTATTTTTATTTTCCACATTTTGCTTATGAACACTTTTTTAGTGTGATTTCGTAAATAACTTACGTGATTTGGAATTTTTTTCACAGGCAGCGCAGAAACAACATCCATCTTTGTTTCTTAGCCACGGAAAATCATCCAACCACAATACACGGAATATTCTTTTCGGGCTGTTTTTAATATCATTAAACAACAAAATATTATTTAAAAAAAGTTATTGAAATTGAATGAAAATATACCTATTCTCATCATCACTTCCAGAAGATAACTCGGCATTATTAGTTTTACTTTGAGTAGCCTTTTTAAATAAAAATTTAATAAAAATAAAAATTGTGCTTAAAACCAATATTATTATTTTTTAATTCGAAGTACATAATTATCCATTTTTTACGAAAGACACCCAATCTTAACTATTTAAAAAACACTTTATTATTAAAAAATTAAATAGCACGCTAATTTGTAAAAAGCTTTTTTTGGTTTTCTGGTAAAAAACTTAATTTATGAATGTTTATTAAGGTCCGTTCATGTCTAAAACAAAAGAAAAATTAACTTGTTTCGATGTCAAACATCAATATGAAAATGCATTTAGTAGCATGTTTTTAGATGGTTTTTGTGAAGAACCTTTTACTCGTTCAACAATACAATGATTGTGTTTGTTATGTTTGGAGACAGGCATGTATTTTTTTGTAATCCTGTGTTTAGTGTTTTATTTTTAAAAAACTTTTAAATTGTGGTAGTTTAGTTTATCACCAAAATTAGTGGTGTAAATTAAGTCAAAGTAAAAACAATGTAAAAAATGGTTACTTTTGAATTAAAAAAAGTAACCAAAACGGGGAAAAAGTACACAAGTACACATTGGAAATAAAAGTAACCAATTTTGGTTAAAAGTAACCAAAACGGCAACGCTGATTACAACTCAATCTATGATGTCGGTATATTTTTGTGTCTCTGTCACTAAAAAAGATAGAAGACTGAACCTCGACATAATAATTTTTTTTTAGAAAAAAAAAACTGAAGTAGACATGAAAACAAATCAGAGTGATAAGAAAATACTTGTTTGTCTGTTTGTTAAAAAAGTTTACAGACAGACTGTGATATTTTACAAAAAGTGTCTTTAATCATCCGATGGTATTTCAAATGACATTTCATCATTTGATTGTATCTACATACTTACATAAAATGATAAAAAGATTTTGTCTATTCATTTGTTTTAAATGTTAAATAGAATTGTTTATGGATCAATTTCATGTCTTTGTTTTGTCTGTAGTGTGACCCACTGTTATAACAAAAGGCACACAGTGAGAAAATTAATTACATTCATAGGAAAATTGGTAACAGTATTTATGTATTTACTCACCTTTTGTACTCGGCGTTTTAAAATGTAATAATAATTTGTTCACATTTTAAAATCGATATTAACGTAATCATACATTTTGAAATGCGAAAATTATTAGGCTTCGCTAATTATTTCTAATTGGTTGAACATCTATAAAAGTGATTGTGTGTCTGTATGTATGTATGTTTATTATTATTAGTTTGGGATCTATAGACGGCTAAACGGCTGAACCGATTTGCTAGAAATTTTCACAGTATATTCCTGTATGTCTCGAAGGAGCTATAGGCTACTTTTTTCTGAAATTTTAAGAGGGCGCAGTACCTCCCATACAAAGTTAATTTTAAAAATAAAATATTTAGGAAACTATAATAGCTATAGTACTCAAATATTGCATGAGCAATTCCATTGTTTGTTTAAATATTTGAGAAAAAAATGGGAGTAGTAGCGACAGGGGGCGTGGCAGCTCCCATATGATGATAATTAATTATATGGTACGGTTATTCTACCATCAATATTAATCTTTAGGACAAGAATGGGCTGACTATCAATAGTGGGCGTGGCACCTCCCATAGATATGATGACAAATTATATATAGGGAAAGGTATATCAGCTATCAATATTAATATTTAGGACACCAATGCGTTGACTAGCAACAATATTAAGTAAATGTTAAAATTTGTATACATTTGAAACCCTTATCTATATATAAAAGTGAATGTGTGTTTGTTTGTTTGTATATTGTAAATCATAATAAGATTATGTAATAAGATTTAATTTAAAAGGAAAACTGTAGGTTTTAATAACTTAATAAATACCGTATTTGCCGGACGTTAAGACGCACCTTTGTACTCTGAAAATTTGACCTAAAATCAGGGTGCGTCTTATCGTCCGGCAAATACGGTATATTTGTTTAACTTTAAACTGTTCATTTCATTACGATACGGGTAGCGAAGCACACCGGGTTTTAGCTAGTATTTAATAAAACTTTGGAATATAGAATTTGCGTACACAGGTACATATATTAAAAGTCTGGAACCAGACTGGGAAACACGTGTAAGAGTGGTACCTATTGTTTTTTTAACTTTCTCTAGTAACAAAAATATATACTGGATAAAAATTACAGTCTTAAAAGACACATAATTAATGATTCATAAAAGGTGAATAGTTTTAATTTTTAGTGCTAAAATTATGAATTTCATTTAAATTGTGTTGAAGCTTCGTGTAGTCTCCCAAAAATGCATTCTAAATTACATTTCAAATGCGGTTAAAAAAGAATTGTTTTTCTTTTAAATTACTCTACTACTGACTAACAGTTTTAAATATCATTCATTCCATGGTACCTCATCCACGAATTTATCATGAGTCATTTATATTTATAAAAGCGTGTTATGCATGATTTTCGATTCGACAAAGTGCATCCAATCTGATGTCAGATAAACTTGGTTGGCAGAGAATTAATCCCTCAAATTGCCAGGTTATCCTACGATCAATTTAAGTAAGTCCCAAGTCGAACTATACCTTCTCATAGGAAGCTGAAACGCAAGAGTGAGACGCAAATCTCCTGAAGGTATTGAAAACGTACGGCCGATTGCCCTTAAGGGATAATGAAAATGACGCGCGTGTTCTTCCTCCAACCAGAGCAGAATTACGACTGGTTATGTAGCTTTAGTGAAAACTTCGAAAAGATGTGAAACAAAATATTCCATCGTTTCTTCGAAAAGTAAGAAAAAAAATGTCTCTGTAACTCATGTCGAAAACTATTAAAAGGGATAACATCGTTAGGTTAGAAATTTCATGATATACAACTTAAAGCCAATGTGAGATTTCAGTGTTTAAAACCGCTAACAAAACTTACTAAATTTTAAAAATTTATATATGTATATGTATATTAGGCCGGGCCAATTTGTATGGAGCCAAAAAAATCGATTAGAGCCGCCCCCTAGGATGATTCTATGGACAATTCTAAGCAACTTTGGTGAAGGAACCATGGGTCTATCTCGATTTTCGAGTCTCCCACTTTTTTTCCCCCTATAACATCAGTTTGATTCGAAATTCGATTTTTAATTCATTATATTATCTTTTTTATGTGTATATGGGGGGTTTTTTGGGGTCGAGAAATTTATTTTTGATCTTTATTTTTACCTATGAACACCACCAGAGGGCGTTTCATGCATATTTGTAATATTTTTCGTCTATTTTCCGAGAAAAAGTGGGAGACTCGAAAATCGAGATAGACCCATGGTTCCTTCACCAAAGTTGCTTAGAATTGTCCATAGAATCATCCTAGGGGGCGGCTCTAATCGACAAAAAATTTGGCCCGCCCTAATGTATATGTATGTAATAATAGTTCATAACTCCCTTATTAGGACTACTCCCGAAAACTCATTAACCTACATAAACATCCATATCGAACCGAAATTTTACACGGATCAGTTATAAGTCTGTAAAAGTTATACTATTGAATTTTGTAAAAGCTCTACTTCCGAGAATAAACACAGAGTATACGATAATAAAAAAAATTTCGGATTTTTACATTCAAGCAATAGAAAATATACTTAATATATATAATATATTCGAAGTGTATATAGAATTATTATCTAACTAATATGTACATATGTACTATATACACACATACTCGTATGTATAGGTACATACATACGTATGTGTGCTTATATTTATGCCTGGAAGTAAGATGAAATGATGGCCTTTATTCTCCATCATGTTTGCTTAACCATTTGTAGAGTTATTTTAAATTGATGGCAACAGATTTATCGCTCCAAGATTCACACCAGTAAGCATTAACAATGTTGAGGTGAATGCCCCAGAGCCAACCTATTAAAAGGACAATGAGGGATGTTTGTTATGCCTTTACATTAGCGTGGTCCAAATATTTTCAGATACATGCTATACAATTTTGCGAGTCTACATTATTTATAGTATCTTATCTATAATATGTATTCTAAAGCACAGTGTTACATGGCATAATTTTTGATTATGTCAAAACAAATCTTAAGATTTTTCGAAATCCGAATTTGGGGATATGTCATACGAGTAACTATTTATACATATACAGGGTGACCCAAAAAAAGACTGAAGGATTAAAAATAACTGCGTGCCTGATGATCTTGGGGAAGCAGTTGTTGTACCATTTGAATTTTATACGGAAACATTTTAAGATCCCGCTTCAAAATTCCTTGCAGGGATGTTTTGGACATTCCCAATTGAGCAGAACGACGACGAGTAGAGACAGATGGATCTTCGTTTACACTCTGCCGTACAGCCTCCACAACTGCTTCATTGCGCACAGATCGACCTCTTCCTGGAAGATCTGACACTCTTCCATGTTCCTCAAAACGGGAGACTAAGTTCCTAATCATGTTGTCACTGGGTGCTGTTCGGACATTAAAATGACGACGTTGATGTAATAATTGACCTTCCAGAAGAATAAACAAATTCAATGATTTTGACGCGTTTCTGCACATCATATGTAGCCATGATTTATCTCAAAAAACCAGTAAATAACCTGCAAAAGAAAAAAAAAAATATTAAACACAAAAAAGATATAACTATTTTTAATCCTTCAGTCTTTTTTGGGCCACTCTGTAATTAAAGATTAACAAAAACAAACAATATTTTTATTTAATTTTATACCGCTTATATTATTTATTTTTGGAAAAAAAAAGAAAAAATATGTCAAGATATTATAAATGAATATGAGTTGACTTTTTTACTCTATTTAACAAATTTCGATTATTCGAATAGTTATTCGCACTCTTCGTTTAATTCGAAAAAAGTAATATCAAAAATTTGGATACCCTAGTATGAACATATACGAAGTATGTAATAAGAGTTTGTATGCATTTGGATGTTATGTAATGGTATTTGCACAATGATTTCCTTTTTTTTTATTTGTCATGTATCAGTTGTGGAATATTGCAAAAGACATGTTAAGTCCTTTTATTTTTTATCTTTTTCTTTCATTTATTTGGTGGTTTTTTATTTGTTCAAAATATTTATCTCCATTCTATTTTCAGTGACCTTGCTCTGATGAATAAATAAAAGATTAAAATGGGTGTTTCTAATGCTAGACATACGAGTATCAATGAAATATGTGATATATGAATATAAGTAGTTTTTTTCGAATGTTCAATTTAATAAGAATTGAGTATATTGTATATAATTTATAAAATAAGATGCAACGACTTGCAGGAAGGTTTTTGATGTCGTGTTGTCCACATTTGTTAAACTAGCATTTAACTCGCTACTTCGTTAGTGTAATACATACATATTAGTGCTGGCAAATTCTACTACTTTCCATTACTCAATAATATTCAATACTTTTCATTTGGGTCTCAATACTACTCGATACTTTTAACGGATTTTTTGAAATTGTAATGCATAGTTTTTGTCTGCAAATTGAAATAGTTTCTTCAAAAAATAAAAATAGATCTTCAACTATTATTGGTTTTGTATGTCTTTTATTATTAAATCAAAAATAAATGTAAAGCTAACTTTTAATTCAACGGTAACAACAACTTGAGAAATAATAGACAGCTTTATTTCGGCGGTTGGTTTACTTTTGTAGCTTACAGATTGTTGTCTTTTTATACAGTGATGTATTTTTATGCACCATTTTACACACTCAACTTGATTAAAAATGCAACTCAGAAAGTATCGAGTAACTACTTTTGAGTATTGAGTATCCAAAAAAAGGGAAATACTCGATACTCGGTACCCATTACTAAATACTTTGCCAGCACTAATACATATGTATGTTAAAATGTAAATTCAAAGCATGTATGAATATCAAAGTCCTCTTTTCAAAGAAGCACTTTGTAAATTTTCTAGAAATTTAAAAAAATTTAAATTCATATGTTGTAAATCTATCCAAGGCTATTAAGAGCGCTATCAAAATAACTTCAATTCTATATCCACTTTTCACATATGAAAACGAATAAAACACGACTCGTATATTTTATGTATACATACCAGTATAAGTTGGCATAGCTATTTCGTTCGTTTCATTCGTTAGTCAACGACTTATCATCAGTCGGGTTGAATTCATGTATCGTTTTAGCTATCTCTCTAACAGAATAAGCCATGGTGCAACTATACAAGGTGAGTGCAAATCGACAACAAATACAACACAAAACAGAAACAACAGGCATTTTGTTTGTGTAAAATAATGTACTACTGTCAAAAATACTTGAAAATGTATTACTTTTGACATAAGTAAATTGTAAACAAAGTCAGTCAGCTGGGCTACTGCATTCACCTTGTATAGTTACACCATGGAATAAGCGTTACGGCCAGCTGACTCAGGCACAACGACTCGGGCAATACAAACACTATGGTATAGCTTCCACAATGTTTCAGTTCATCGTTGTCACCAGCTGTTGTACCATATCTCGTAATTCATTTATTTGCCCTTGCATATTTGATTCATAAAGTTTCATTTCAACTTTGTCAGATCCAGTATTCAGTATTAACTCGTGCTCGTTACCCGCATTCGGCAAATTCCGATCGCATAGTAATTTCTTTAACTGATTCATATGATGAAACTTTAACCATTTTATGAAATCTTGTGCACACTGTCCAATCTTCCACAATTACGGACCATTTCTTTTTTCTTTACTTTATCCGACACTTTCCTTTCTTATACCGTTTCCGATTGTTTTATTCCGCCATATTTCTTTTGACACTGTTCCAAACATCGTTTAGTTTTCCTATTTTCCGTCACTTATTTTCCTTTTACACATAACCTTAACGGTAATTTACATCCAACCGTTTATAAACTTTCCGTTTTAATTATAACTGTAACGACTATTCCACATTCAACCGTTTTTTCTTTCATTTTCGGTTTCCTGAACTCAATCTTTCATGTGTATGCACGTGTTTAATTGTACTCCGCAATTATTAAATATTTTTGTTTTTTTAATTTCCTTTTATTATTACACCTGTCAACAAGATGGCAATAAGTAATTTCATTTACAGAGGTGGGATGATAATTATCTTAAATCAGTACCTAAGATAACTTAAATCGAATTTTCGAATGATAAGTAATATAAGATTGAACTCGTTAAAAAATGTTTAAGTTTGTTGTGCCAGCTGTACCCCATATTTCTACGCCGTACTTCCAAATTGGCGCTTTAATTGTGTTGTATATAAGTAGTTTGCTTTGAGTTGTTAGTTTAGATTCTCTCCCTAACAGCCAAAATAATTGTCTAAACCTGTTGTTTATTTCTTTTTTCTTTTGAATGACGTGATCTTTCCAGTTAAGTTTTGAGTCAATTATAATGCCAAGATACTTTGCCTTTGTATCGAAAAGAATTGATAGAGTATTTATTTGAATATGTTGAACGTTTGTTATCTTTCTATTAGTGTAGATTACTTGAATTGTTTTATCACTGTTTACTTGAATTCCCCAACTACGGAACCAATTCATTGTATTATTGAGCAGTTGTTGTAGGTTTTGATGTTTGCGTGTGATGATAGTAGAACAGTGTCGTCAGCAAATGTTGCTATCATATTATTATTTGTTGTAGGAGTTGGAGGACACTACCTTGAGGTACTCCAGCTTTTATAGAAAGTATTTTTGAATACTCGTCTTTATATTTAACATAGAATCTCTGGTTTTGTAGATAGTTTTGTAGTATTAAGAAGAATTCTTTTTGCAATTCATTTTTTAGTTTATGAAGAAGACCTTTGTGTCATACGCTATCAAACGCCTTTGCAACGTCGAGGTATGTTGCAACGCAAAAGTTTTTTTTTTTTTGTCAATATCAGACGATATTTTATTTGATACTCTATGAATTTGTTGTATAGTAGAGAACTTTCGCCTAAATCCAAATTGGTATTTGGGGATGAGTTGTCTTTCTAGAAGAATTGGTTCTATACGTTCATAGAAGAGTTTTTCGAAGATCTTTGACAGCAGTGGAATTTCCATAATTTTGGGAAATATTTAATATCTATAATTGAATTAAATAAACTTCTTAAATAGACTCATTTGTCAATTCTTTTAGGAGTTTTCCGGTGATCGGATCATAACCAGGAGATTTATTATCTTTTGTTGTTTTTATAATTTTTTTAATTTCATTAATTGAAATTCTTCTGATATGAGAGTAAGAAGAGCTGTATGAAAAACTTTAAAGAGTTGTATCCTTTTCGTCCATTGGGTTTGTAAAGGTTTTAAAAAAATTATCTGCAAGAACATTAGTTTTTTCTTTATTTGTGCGGGCCCTTGTAAGATCAGGTTTTTGGATCGGCGGCTGATGTAAAATTCCATTATTTATTTGTTTGGTTGTAAGATATCTTTGGAGTTTATCTTCTTTGTCCTTCTTTAGCAAGTTTTTGAGACCTTGTAGTTTGTCGCCTTTTTCTTAATCTTCGTTTAGCTTTTATTTTCTCTTGGGTGTGAGGTGGGATACTGAATTTATCTACTGTGTGTGTTCTGGATGGAGTAGAATCACTAACCGCGTTTATAAGCGTATCATTGAAAAAAGTTATAGAATTATCCAATTCTTCTTCGGTTTTTAGCGATATATTTGTGTCGAGTTTTGTCTCTAAGATTTCCCTAAAACCATCCCAGTCGGTTTTCTTGTTATATATAAATTTATTTTGATTGGATAGAAGTACATCGGTTTGGTATATAAGTACCACTGGAGAGTGGTCAGAAGATAATTCAAAGCATGATTTTATATTTAGATAATCATGTTTTATATTCTTGGTAATAAAAAAGTCTAAAAGTTTGTAGGCCGTAAGTAGGCTCTCCAGTACTTATATATAATTTAATTTGAATTCATTTATTATTAAATATAATTAGAAAAAATTTCTTATTATTTTTGGGTTGAATTCATTTTTAATTAATAATTCGAAAAACACCATTGTAAAGTTATATTTTTCTAGACAATTGGCAAACTGGAATGCATTTTCTACCCTGCCAAGGGCGTCATCAGCAATTTTCATTGTCCACGATCCATCTTTGAACATCATCTATTTAACTTACCGTTTTTTTTTGGAAAAAAAATATAATATATTAAATAGTTAATTATTGCATCCCTATAATAAATAAGCGAATGGCCGCGAATAAATTGTGAAAAACAAACAAAATAAATAAATAAAAAACAGAAAAAAAAGCAGTGGAAAAATTAATAAATAAGAAATTGCTTAAACAAAACAGATCTTGTTTTCATGAGTGTCTCAAGACTAGAGCGTAGTGAGCGTAGCTAAAAGTTGCATTTTTAACAGTTAATGATGAAACAGAATACGACCGCAACTTCAAGTAAAAACGACTCTCAGAGAAAACAGACCCATAATTGAAACGTCGGCTGCAACTTCACGAACTGTCATTTATGGCGTTTTCTTTTCTGACAAAAATGTCACACGTTTTTCCCATTTCGCACCTTTTTTAATTTTTTTGTGTTCTTTCCTGAAAAAATGTCAACACTGCTAAAGTGTAGTGTGTTCTTTTCTATAAATGTCACACTATAAATTTAAAAAATGGTGCACCTTTCACACTTTGTATTTTTAGAGGGGGAGAATCCCACGATAAAACAGCTGACATTTGTTTTGTTTATGAATGTGTATTTGTGTTAAGAAACAAACAAAAAATATACAAAATGGAAAATATTAATACTTTTTTATGTGCTGAAAAAATTTTGGATGACTTGTTGGATTCATCTTTATCATCTGATGATGATAAAATATTTTATATGATTATGGAAAGAAATCCACAACCGTGAGTGAAAGGCTTTGTAAAGAACGTAATTTATGAATACGTCGAGTTTGATACATCGAACTGTTCGGACGTGTTACTTTTAGTGCGGCTGAATTTTCGGTGAAAAAATCGTAATAGGTGCAAAAGTATAAAAAGTTAAATTAAATAAAAAAGTGGAAAAAAACTCGTAATAGGTGAAAAACTTTACAAAGTCAAATAATTGCACTAGGTGCAATAAAAAATTAATAAATTGTAATAATTTATTTTTAATTATTTGAAAACTAGAAAATTAAATACAGTGAGACAGTGAATGAGTAACAATTCTAACAGTGCGAGTGGGCCTCAGAGCCGAAATGCTTATTTCGTGTTGAGCTCGGCAAGTGTTAGTAATGAGAACATTAAAAATCCCGAATTTAATAAAAACTACTTAACTGTGAAACCAAAAATAAGCACAAATCTGAATTTAAGTGCAAGTGCACCAAACTTGAATAAATGTGTTGAACAGGGCACAAACTTAGCCCAAAGCATATTTAATTTAAATAGAAAAATCACTGAAGGACCGTCTTCTTCACGGTCCTCGTTATCAAATATTGGAGAGACGTCAACAGCTGCAAAAGGCACATTAAGTCCTACAAATAAGGCCGCTCCTATAGTTGCTGCTGAAGAAAAACAAAAAACACAGGTAGGAATGGACCGTTATATAACAGTATCGAAGAGAGGCAGAAGCCCAAAATCTGCCGAAATTACACCAGCCGCAAAATTATCAAAGAATGCTGAAGAGCCACGCTCGCAAAATCGTTTTGCCATCCTCCAAGAGAAAAATGATGTCCCTAACGCTGTGATTAAGCCAGTAAAACCACCTCCAATATATTTAAGAGAAAAAAATTCAAACGAACTTATAAAAATATTAGTTTCATTAATTGGTGAAAATTCTTTTTATGTGACTCCAATTAAGCGTGGCAATATTAATGAAACAAAGATTCAGGTTAATAATGAAAACGACTATCGGAGAATAGTTTCGGAATTTGAAAAACGCAAAAAGAATTTTTACACGTATCAACTTAAAAGCGCAAAAGGTCTACAAGTCGTAATTAAGGGAATTGATTCTTTTGTTGATCCTGAGGAGATCAAGAGCAGTTTGGCCGACAAAGGCTTTAAAATCAAGGCAGTATCAAATATAAGAAACAGAGATAGGATCCCTCAACCATTATTTAGAGTGGAGTTAGAACCTGGTGATGTTAAGCTGAAGAAAAATGAAACACATCCTATATATGACTTGAAATTCATAATGCACCGAAGAGTTACAGTGGAAGAACCTCATAAGCGATCTGGCCCAGTACAGTGTTCGAACTGCCAAGAATATAGTCACACAAAATCTTATTATAAGTTGCCTACTGTTTGTGTTGTTTGTGGGGATCTTCATGACACCTCAAAGTGCGATAAACCTAAGGATGATTCCAGGGTAAAAAGATGCAGCAATTGCGGTGGAAACCACACTGCCAACTACAGGGGTTGCCCTGTTTTCGAGGTCGTTAAACGTTCCTTGATCAACAAACCAGCTTCTACCCCTACCCAGACGACAAAAGTACCTATTACAATTATTCCCCCCGTAGTACAAGCATCCACTAGCCAATTTTCATATGCCAACGTGCTAAGATCTAACCAACCAACACTGCAAAATGAGTCACCAATAAATGATACAAACAGCCACAATTTTAGCCGTCTTGAAGGTATAATGGAGAATCTGGCGCAATCCATGAACCATTTCATGACAAGCATGACAAGTATGATGCAGGAGATGCAAAAAATGCAGTCCACGCTACTGCAGGCCATACTTAATAGACCATGAACTGTCTCAAAATATGTTTCTGGAACGCAAACGGCATACGCCAACACAAAAATGAACTTGAATATTTTCTTTTTAATAAGAAAATTGATGTAATGCTGATTTCCGAGACTCATATGACGTCGAGAAGCATTTTTAAAATAAGTGGTTATACATTCTACGACACCAAGGACCCCAGAGATAGATCATGTGGTGGCTCGGCAATATTGGTCAAATCGCGAATCAAACACCATTCATTGGGTGGTCTTTCAGAGTGCTATCTTCAAGCAACAAACATCTGTATTGAAAACTTTTGTCAAAACCTCGTGATTTCGTCAGTTTACTGTCCGCCCAGATTTTCAATAACAAAAGATCAGTATAGAGATTTTTACAAATCACTAGGTAGCCGTTTCATAGCGGCTGGCGACTACAATGCTAAGCATACGTTCTGGGGCTCACGACTCGTTAGCCCTAAAGGTCGTATCTTGTACGACTCCCTGTCTGAAATGGGACTGAATGTGATTTCAACTGGTCAACCAACTTATTGGCCAACTGACCAGCAAAAAATTCCTGACGTTATCGATTTCGGCGTGGCGAAAGGGGTATCCCCGGAACTCATTGAAGTCGAGGCTTCACTGGATCTTTCTTCAGATCACTCACCCACTGTAATCACCATCAGAAGTCCTCAGCAAATCGTAACTGATGCCTTACTTCTTGTCAAACGTCTGAATTGGTTAAAATACAAAAAATACATCAGCACTCACTGCACAGAGAAACTCCCGTTAAAAACTGCTGAAGACATCGATGCCTGTATAAAAAGTCTTAATGAACATGTCGAGAAAGCCGCAGAACATTGCTCTTCCACTTACCGCCCGAATAGGTACAACAGAGTTTTTTCTGCAGATGTTGAGCAACTATTGTCTGAAAAAAGGAGAGTCCGAAGAGAGTGGCAACAACACAGATCGCCCCAACTTAAAACTAGGTTGAGAGAATGTACCAAAAATCTTAGGATCTTGCTAGAAGCGCAAAAAGCAGAGTCTCTCAAACAACATCTGGAAGGTCTAGACGCAACTTCCCAGTCAAATTATTCATTATGGCGTGCAGTCCGAAATCTAAGAAAACCCGTAATCGCAAAACCTCCACTGCGTACTTTGAACGGATCTTGGGCACGAAATAACGAAGAAAAAGGCAACCTTTTCGTAAGTCATTTAAAAAATGTATTCACTCCCAATATGGATACTGACATTAGCCAACTACCGCCTGTTGTTGCCAGACCACCTGTACAAATAAGATTTCAATATCTGGAGGTTGTTGAGGCTATTGATAATTTAAATGTTAAAAAAGCACCTGGGTTTGATAAAATCAGCAATAAAATGATTTTTGAGCTGCCTCGCATTGCAAAAAGATTAATCCTCTTTCTTTTTAATGCCATCTTACGGCTTGAGTACTACCCTCCGGTTTGGAAAATTGCACTAGTAAAGATGATTCCTAAGCCGGGAAAAGATCCTTGCAAAGTTGAGTCGTATAGGCCAATAAGTCTATTACCAACTATGTCCAAATTATTCGAGAAATTGCTTATAACCAAGCTGACTCCGATTTTGAATGAAAACAACTGCATTCCCAATCACCAGTTTGGCTTCAGACGTCAACACAGTACAATAGAACAAACACATAGATTGGTACAAGTCATAAGAAAAACCTTTGAGGAAAAGAGATACTGTTCGGCACTCTTTATTGACGTCTCTCAAGCTTTCGACAAAGTATGGCATGAAGGCCTGATATCTAAATTAAAGCAGAACTTGCCGGTGAATCTTCAACACCTACTATGGAAATACTTAATCGACCGTCAGTTTATGATTAAAGAAGGTGATTATTTAGGCCGTCCTCAACCTATAGGTGCTGGCGTCCCTCAAGGTAGTATCTTAGGACCAATTCTATACTTGCTGTACACAGCAGACATGCCAACAAACAATGAAATTCACACGTCATCATTTGCTGATGATACGGCATTTTTCAGTACTCACAAAGATCCAAAAGATGCCTCGATTAAATTACAGCACCACGTAACGCAAGTGGAGAAATGGGCAAGACAATGGGGAATAAAAATAAATGAACAGAAATGCACCCACGTAACATTTACTCTACGTAGGGAATCATGTCCCCCTATTCGTATTAATGACCATATAGTGCCTCAAAACTCACACGTGAAATATCTTGGTATTCATCTGGACCGTCGCCTCACATGGAAACCACATATAGATGCTAAGCTGACTCAAATGAAACTGAAAGCAGCCCAAATTCATTGGCTCATCGGCAGAAACTCCGTCCTTCGGCTCGATTGTAAGCTTCTACTCTACAACTCAATCTTAAAGCCAATTTGGTGCTATGGTATCCAGTTATGGGGCACTGCCTCCAACTCCAATATTGAGAAAATTCAACGCCGTCAAAACAAAATTCTACGAATGATAACTACCGCTCCTTGGTATATTAAAAACAACAACATACACAACGATCTTGATGTTCCACTTGTCAAATGGGAAATAACTAAACACGTGGCCCTTTATTTGGGTAAGCTGGAAACTCATCCAAATCCCCTCGCTCGAGACATCTTACAACATCCCGGTCATAGCCGTTTGAGAAGGAGGGACACCACCGCTCTCAGATGAATAAATACAAGTTGCTCATTATATCCTATCGAATTTGAAAACTAGATTTTGCCTAGCATTGGCTGGACTTATCTTAATTAACTTTAGTTTTAAGATTTGAATACCTATTGTTAGTTCATTTAAAATGAAGATACAATAAAAAAGAATATGCAAAAAAAAAAAAAAAAAAAAAAAAAATGAATACTCTGAAGTTGATGTATGTCAATATCTCCTACTTCTTATATATGTAATGTATGTTTATATATATAATTTTTATAGTTTGAGAAGAATTTGCGTATTAGTCGGGAAGGTGCCATGGGTCTTTTTGATAAATATTCATTGTCTTATTTCAAGCGATCTTACCAGGGAGCTATCTGCTTCTTCTTTTTTACCAAAAAAATAACAAAAACAGCTGTACATGAAAATAAAGTGTTACACTGTTGTAAAATTATGTTCTATTCTGACCATTAAAAATGCGACATATTTAAAATGTGGGGTAAACATTATAAAAATGTACATAATAAAGGTGTAACATTTTATTTCAGAAAAGAAAACACCATTAATGTTTTTATATTTCTTCTGTAAAAAAGCTATTAAAAAATTAATTTCTTTTTAAAGTAATTTGTATTTTGTATTGTTTGCGAAAAAATCAAAATGAATGCAACGAACGCATTATCTGTGATAAAAAATATTGTTAATATTGTCGAGAGTGTATTTTCTATATACAAGGAGTATGAATAATCTGAAGCGGTAATCTGCCGGAGATGGTGGGTAAGACCAGTTAACTTGTCCAGAGATTCCCTCGGATTTTTTAAAAGCTGCGTAGAACAAATTAAAGTCAAGGACGAAGAACACTCTTTTAAGGCCACACGAAATCTCCAAATATAATATGTTGTTGACCTTACTGAAACCAAAATTAGAAAAGTTTTCTAGAAGAAAACCAATTGATCCGGAACGACGTCTAGCCATCACATTATTGTAAGTACATCCGCCTTTATGTATACTTATATTGTTTAATATACATACATACATATGTACATACATTTGTTAACATTGTAGATACCTGACTCATGGTTGCAGCTTCCAAGTATTAGCCTGGGCATACCAAATAGAGTTTTCCACAGCAAGGGAAATTATTTACGAACCATGCCACAACATCTGGGACAATCTACGGGAAGTATATTTGGCAAATCCTAACATGGTAGACTGGGTAACAATTTCTTCATCGTTTTTTCAGCAATCTGGGCTTCCTCACTGCCTAGGCGCCATAGACGGGAAGCATATTCGCATAAAATGCCCAAAACAAAGTGGATCATTATTTTATAACTATAAAAAATATTTTAGTATTGTTTTGTTGGCTGCATGTGGTGCTGATTATGCCTTTACCTATGTGGATGTCGGAGCTTTGGGGAGTCAGAGCGATGGTGGTGTGTTCCGTGAAAGTGCTTTTGGGCGAAAAATTCTTACAAATGAACTTAATTCTCCACCTTCTAGTTCATTGCCAAATTCTAGTATTGTATTACCATACTATTTTGTAGCAGATAATGCCTTCCCGCTTTTAAAAAATTTGATGAGACCTTACCCTGGGAAACACCTTGCAGAAGATAAACGAAATTTTAGCAAAATGTTGTCAGAAGCAGGATTGAAATTTCTTTTGGAATACTTGCAAACTGTTTTAAATAAAAATGTTTGTACAATGGCGACTGCAAATTATATATGCAATCATGCTTATGTACTTCTCCAATTAATTGTTCAATAATATCACTCATTGTTTTTAAATTACAAAATCTAATTTTTAAATTCACTTAATTTCACTTTTAAACGTTTCTTTTGATTTTCTTTTGTTTTTATTTTTCTTGCGCCAAAGCTGCAAAAACATATGGTTTTGTTTACAAAATGTATAAAATTTAATGAAAGTATGGCAATATTGTTGAGAGCATTTGTCTCTTAAAGTGAGAGCATAAGAAAAAACGCTGTCAAAATAAAATAGATTATATTTTCACGACCGCATTCTCTAGCATAATTTTATGTCAAAATGTATGGGAAAAAACGTTAAGCCCCAGTTATGTTTCATTATTTAAACCTATTAACCACGCACGTTCTTGTTGGCCCGCTTTATGTCTAAATAATTACATTACAACAAAAAACAATCTGTCACCAACAGCTGTGATATTTAATACATAATAAAAAACCCTGAAAATATCAATATGCCTAAAAGTATGCCCAATGTATCAAACCAAGTGGGTACAAATACTAACACTAACGCTCTTATTCATAAACCTGTTGTAAGTTTTTGTGAATCTAGGTAAATTTACGCCTAAAATTAACAAAATCGGCGAGCCAAATAAATGTTTTAATATAAAATTCACAAAAATCGATTCCCGTATTCGACACAGTCGAATACATATGTACATATATCACTATTACATGTTTTTAAATGTGTTTTCTTTTCCTTGTCTTAAATCATCTATACAAAAGTTATTTTCCATATCTGCTATGGGCGAAACAACAACAATTACGTGATTTCCTGCGATTACCGAATAGATGGAATATCTGTGAATGATGTTTAAAGCGTCCGCAAACAAGCTGCGATAAAATACGTCCTCATACATACGAAGATCCCTGCTAAAATGCTTCGAGGGAGACTTCTGTGACAACACCCCAGAAGGACCTGTTTTGTTAACACAACATATTTATTCATGGCTGCTACAATTTTCGTTTAATTGCGGATATGGTGTTCCGAAGTATTTTGCATTCAGCCTGTGATAGTTCTAAGACAGTGTTTTGGTAGCACTTAGGTATCACTCGAAGTGATTACAGTGGTAACGGCTGATGAGTTAAAGATTCGCTTACATTCGGTATTATGGCCAACAGCTTGGTTCTGGAGTTTCTTTTAAAGCTCTGGTGTGACCGATACTAGAACTTTGCGAACAACACTTAGTTTCGCTTTCTTCCTCTAGGGGTTATCATATATGGTGGCATCCTTAAACTAAATCGTTAACCTTCATCTGTTTCAGTCGGGTTGCAGAGATTTAGACAACCAAACGGAAAGGGAAACATCGCACAGTGTGGTGTCAGCGGCCAAAAATAAAAAAACGACTTTTGGAATTTTAAAAATCTGCTAAAACAGTTTGATAAACTAGATTTCAAATTACAATAATGAAAAAGAATTTTTGAAAAAAAAAAATATTTTTGACAAAGTTATAGCCAATCAAAGTTGAAAGTTTTTGGGAAGTATGCAATATGCACACAAAAAACGTGAAAAATAGCATACATACAAATGGGTTAATTTAACGTAAATTGTCGATAATGCAGTTAAATTGTTTATAAATATTAAAGTATGACATTACTAAAATATGGTAACATATTTTTTTTACATTTAATTCATCATGTGTTTTGTACCGTTATTCTGAATGTAAACAGAGAGAAAATTTTTTACAACTTACAAGTTTATAGAAGGTCTAACAAAAAGTTTATTCGAGTTTATTTTTGATACTTTAATATAATATTGATACAAGTATGTACATTAAAAAAAATGGGTCTCTTTTGCAGAGCTTGGCAGAATAGTCAATTTTTTTCACTTTTTCAGTGTCAAGGCAAGTGCAAATTAAGCAAATTTTCAATATTTGGCACAAACATACAACACACTCCTTAGCCCTTACGGAAATTAAAAATCATTTAGAAGATAAATTTAAGACACAATTGCAACAAAAAAGTATTGTAAGACTTAAATAAATTCTAGCTAGAATAAAAAAAAGTTGGGAAAAATGCTACAGAAAGAAATCTTTGTTTGAAAACAAAAACTTTTTCTGGCTAAATTCATTTTTTGATGTGGAAGAAGTAGAATATCATTATAGCATTATATGAATATTTATTTTTTATAATATAATAAAAAACATGTTTTTTTTATTTATTAAGGGGCCAAGTACAAGTCGTAAAGGAAGACCAAGAGTAGGCTTTAATGAAAGTTCTGAACGAACCAAAAGAAGAAAGGTAGATGATCTTGTGAGGTCTATATGCCCTGAGCAATTACGAAGAGCTGTTCAAAGAGTATCTAGCCCAACTCCAGAAACTTCTATTTCCGCAGAAATGGCTTTAGCATTATTAATAGATAATGATCTATCGTATAGACAATATGAAAATATGCGAACGGTTGTAAATGATGTGCACAAGAACTGTTTTCCATCATATTATAGTCTACAAAAAGCAAAGAAACAATATATTCCGGAAAATATATCAATATCAGAAACGTCAGTAAAAATACAATTACAAAATTTTCTAAATATGACAGCCAAAAGTTTATTAGATTTAAATAAACCATACTCGAAAAAATAGTCGTACAAATACTAATAAAGACCTAATAGAAAGAATGGGTTTGCAGTCTGAACCAAAGTTATCTGTACATAGAAAAGAAGATAAAATAAGTAAAAGGAGTTGTGAAGAAATAAATGATTTCATTATTGAGGAAAATAATATTTATGCGGATAATCAAGAAAATTTAATAAACCAGCTTGAAGAAAGTGATTCGGATGAATAGAGTAAACAAATTCTAACATTTTCTTTTTTATTGTATTTAATAAATAAAAATTGTTCAAAACATTATTTTTTATAATTTATTTAAATAATAAAACAAGTGTAAATATTAAAAAGTAACATTTACTTTTCTTACCATTTGAATTTTTTTCATTGAATTTTTTTCGTTTTTAAAAAAAATTTAATACAAGATTTAGGGGGTGGCCGGGAGTGCATGTCCTTGCTGCAAATTGGAAAAAATTTGACACACACATTTTTCTTGTAACAAGTGCTTCGTGTATGAAATTAATTTAAAAATTTTACTTTTTGTTCCCTTTTTTTTACATTTTTGAGATGGGCGTGTCCTTGCCCCGATTTGGATAAAATTTGGTCAAATCATTAAGGGTATCAAACTAAACGACTATTTCATAAAGTTCGCACTTTTTTTCTATCTTTTATGACGGTTTTTAATTTCAGGATATATGGGAAGGACACGAATCCTTCCTCCAAAGTTTTTGAAATTTTAATATTTTTTTTCTTTTATCAAATCAAATACGTGTGCCAAATTTCAACTCTTTACAACCACTCCTTCTATTTATGGCCACTCGTTATATGAAATCACGACACTATGCATCGTTACGTCAACTCAATTTTAAGTGTACTTTAGGATAAATGTGGCACCAATATTCTTGATATTTACAAACATGATGGTGCAAGGTATTTTTACTGGTATTTTTCTGTGTGTCTCAGATGTATTTTCAATGTGGTAACAACAATTTGTAATTTGGGAAAATATAAAAACAGACATTAAATTCACCGATTTTTTTTAATTGTGTTACACTTATGGCCAGTTTTTAAGTTTATATTTAAATAAGAAATTAGTTAAATTTTCCTTAAACTTAAGTTGTATTTAAATACAGTTTCATTTTTTCAGTCTCAAATTAAGTTTGGTATTTAATTATGATAAAAGTATGGTAGCACTAGTAAATGTCAAAAAAATATAAACAACTTCTTCATTTAACAGCTGATTTACTATTTAGTTTACAAATTGTTGTTGTACAAATTGTTGTAAACTAAATGGACAAAAGCTGCATCATTCATATCCTCTTCATCGGAATTCATTGTTTTAGTTGATATTAATGACACAATAGCACAATATTTTTATTCGCCGCGAGTTTATTTATTGAATATTTTTTATCAAATACATACAGCCCAATAATGAATAAAATTTCCGCGGGAGTTTTCTCCCTTTGCCCATTTTTCCTATTCAAATTCAATGTTAAAAAAATAAAAAGGGAAAACACTCCCGCGGAATTTTTATTCATGATTGTGCCGATAATAAAAAAAACTTCAATGCGCAATTTTCATAATTTGCAGAACTGTCAAAATCATATGGTAGTATGAAAAACTCAAGTTGTATTTAAATGGACGTAGTCAGTGATTCAAGTTATATTTAAATATGATCTATAAAAATGAATTTGGTATTTACACAGAACTTAAGAAATAAAGAACTTCTAATACATACTCGTACTTTGGCTTATTTAACATGAATTGTAGTAAATTTATTTTCTGGCGCAAACATCATTTGAGTGCCATTAAATTTAATTTATGTATGCATATGCACTAAAATGTGTGGCTTGTCCCTCAACTAGCAAATTTTTTAATCAATTCAGACAACACAGCATAAACACGTATTTAGTTGCCAAAATATAAACACGATTACTCATTCTAACAAGTATGCATGTATGTATCTATAATGTATAAGTAAATATAAATAAATATATTTATATCTATGTATGTACAATACATAGTTACACACACATGTATTTGTATGGCTGTGTATAAAATAAATAACGATAAACTTAGTTTGAATTTCATCACTTCTTAATTTAAGATGGCTGGCATATGAAAGGCAACTTGGTTGTTTATTTAATTTTATTCTATTTTAACATTTTCCATCTACTGGTACGTTCGTTTTTTCAGCAAAAAGAAAAATACGTAGAAAATAATAATAATAATAATAAATTTATAGTATCAGAGACCATACGTTGTTGATTTTATTACCATATAAATTTGACCCAAAACAATTTTTGTCCATAAAAATACAATTTTCAGCTACTTACTTAAATGAAGCACGTAAAGGACCTACTCACACATATAAATTGTCTGGTCGGCACACTAATACACTCAACGAAATTGTTACATGCCCCCAACAACTGGAACAAACACAACACCAATACCAAACACCCACATGAAACAACTTGTTATGTTTGTTTGGTGCCTGAGGTCTAAGAAATGATTATTAAAAGACCTTTTTTCTCATTTTATTTTGGTTTGCAACACTTTATCGTACACTTTATCATAAAATAAAGGGTATACAAAACTTGTCGCTTTAAATGTAACGCTGTAATTACGGAATCGTCCCGCTTTTTATTATTTTCTAAACCTAAACCTAATTGACATTAAAGAACTCTTAATTTTGAACTACTTCTTTTACTCTGCAGTTACATTTACGTTTAAGTTTTGCTTTCAAATTTGTTACACATATCTACTGCTTGTCAAACTTCTCAAAAATTTAAAGCTGTAATGAAGGCTGCACGCAAATTTAAAGCAATTTATTTTCAAAATGTTGTCAAGAAAACATGTACATATAACTACTTTAGTTGGTTACCGAAAAATTTGTTTATTAAAATTGCAATCAGCTGTTTTCTTGACTGTAATTTGAAACACACAATTGGAACAATAATTTGACAGCAAATTCGTATGAAATTGTAAAAGTATAAATTTATTAAAGTACGGTCACATTTGGCGAATATTTACTTTACTCAAAAAAGCGTAACCACTTGTTTTAGCATAGATTTGTTGGACGTTGTTTACTCTTACAAGAGTTTTGCAAGAAACAACAGCATCAAATAAATTAAAACTAAATATTTGTATGACTTGGCCTAAATAAATAAGAAAAGTGTGACCTGTTATAAACCTATAGTGTATTAAAATTTAAAAGACAAAAGTTGATCGTGTAACCCCCAAGTTATTTAAATTAAACATTAACTCCCTTATTCATAAAAACTTACAACAGGTTTATAACAGGTTTATAAAACAAATTTCCATACAAAACAGGTTTATAACCGGTTTATAAAACAAATTTCCATACAAAATTTGCTTTATAAACCTTTTATAAACCTGTTGTAAGTTTTATGTATAAGGGGGTTAATAAGTTTATGTTGAACATGTATTAACAGCCTGCTGCAAAGAAAAAAATTAAGTTTTAAAAATATTTAACAAATATACATGTGAAATTTGTAAAAATTATTTTTTAATTCGTTTGTCTATAAATATAAAAAAATTTAATAACGACATTTTCACTGCATGGATCGTCCAATCCCTTACGCGCATACACTGGGAACAACATGGAACAATCAAATACAGAACAACAAAAACAACAAGCGCCAAAATGTCAGCAGGGGAAACACATGCTGAGGGAGTGCAAAATCACAGCCATCAAACCTTCTAGTAGTTGAGCCCAGCACCTCAAAAGCTGCACAACTTTCTGAAAAAAGTCAGACAAAAAAAATTATGTTGGAACTGGCCGGATAGCCGACCTTGACGTCGAATCCTAGCAATCTTTTTTTTTTATTTTTTATTTTTTTTATTAATTATTTTATTTGCCTTATTTCCTTAGGCCTAACATTAATTTTTTATTTGCCGATAAGCTCTACGAAGCCTCGACACCATCTGGCTCTGAGCTAGAATTGTAGCAAGCGGATTCGGGTGGGTTTGTAGCTTTTTGATGTAGTTCTCGCGGACCCTTCTGAATGCATCCTTTACCAATGCTACTTCTAGATCTCTGTGGATGTTTTCATTTCTTATGTACGATGGTGCGCCCGTCATGGTCCTAAGAATTTTTGATTGGGCCCTCTGTATAAGTTCAATACTGGTTTTACTAGCAGTTCCCCACAATTGGATTCCATATGTCCAAATTGGTTTTAAAATGGTTTTATACAGGATGACTTTATAGTTCAGGCTTAGCTTAGATTGGTCACTGATTAATCAGTGAAGGCTAGATGCTTTTAACTTCTTGTGAAATCTCTTGGTTTCTATATGACGACGCCAAGTAAGTCTTCTATCTAAGTGAATACCAAGGTATGTAACACAATCGGACTAAGGTATATTTACATTGTTAAGTGTTACAAGTGGACAGCATTTACTCGTATTCTCCATTTGTTTAACCATGGTTCCACACATCTTAGACAGATATCATCATAGGTATCATCAGCAAATGTAGAAATAGTTAGTATATCGTTCGTAGGCAAATCAGAGGTGTAAATCAAATAGAGGGTAGGTTCAAGAACACTTCCTTGTGGTACTCCTGCTCCAATCCTATATTCTCTTCTCACGTAATCGTTGTACTTAACTATAAATAAGCGGTCCAATAGATAATATTCCAATAGTTTATGGGTACATGGTGGTAGCAAGCATTTTATTTTATATACCAGTCCTTTGTGCCATACTTTATCGACGGCTTGAGCGACATTCAAAAATATTGCTGAACAATATTTCTTTAATTGAAAGGATTTTCTTATTTCTCTCGTTATACGTTTAACTTGTTCAATTGTTCCATGGCGTTCCCGGAAACCAAATTGATGAACTGAACTCATTTAAAAATGGTTTTCTTTTGGAACACCTTTTTGAATAGCTTAGATAAGCAAGCATATAAGCCGATTGGTCTATAGGAGGATGGTACGGTCAAGTCTTTACCTGTCAGCTTTGAATGTAATTTCTATTTCTGTGATCCTCTTCCAATAGAAGGGCTTTTTTCAGATTTTTACTAGCAGCAGACAGCCTATGTTTTGCAGCAGGTGATCTATTTTGTTGCCATTCTCTTCTGAGTTTTCTCTTTTCGAAAAGAAGTCGTTCAATATCTGAGTTCGAAATGTGCATATTAGTTTTAGGAAATATTTGACTTTTAGAATGATTAAGAGCCGATATAATTAATGACGTGAAGTCATTGACACATTTATCTACATCTTCCTCACACTGAATACAAAGATCTGTGTGTATGTGACTGCTGATATATTTTTTATATTTAAGCTAATATGTTTTAAAGTAATATGTTTCAGTATGAAGTTTTGAAATGTTCGTAGTCCCATAATAAGATACTATAATTGGGGAATGATCAGAAGATAAATCATATGATATTTCTGTAGATATTGAATTTTCTTTCCAGATGAATGGATATTGCCTGCATATAGTCTTTTGAGAATTCATCGATTCTAATTAAAATACCAGTAACTCCATGTGCCTTACCATCTGGATGATTTGTACCGTAGAATGTATAACCTGAAAAAAAAAGTTATACCTGTTGGTAAAATGAGTTTCCGAAATCAATAGCACATCGATGTTTTTATGCTGCATTAAATGGGACAACCTGATTTGTGTTGGCTTAAACCGTTTGCATTCCAGAAACATATTCTCAAATAACTCATTTTTTTAAGAGCATTTGTATCATTTGGTTCTGCGCTCTTAAAAGCTCTTGTATTGTGTTTTGCATGGATGTCATATTTTGATTAAGAGAGGTAATATTCTGGATAAGCGACTGCATAAGTGCTTCCAACCCTCTCATATTTTGGGGAACACTAGGTTGCTGGTAACCCATGCCCAAAACATTGGCATAAGAACCTGCTCCATTTTTAGGCTGAATAATTTGAGTGGATTGTGAATTTAATTGAATTGACTGCTGTATAGGTGTTTGGAAATTTGTAGGCTGGTACTTCAGCCTACATTAAAAAACTCTCCAAACCGCAAAGACCAATTAATGAGGACACAAAAATGTGCAGCCATGCTCATTGTTGACCCACATGGATCCAAGTCGGTCGAACTGCTAACCAGCGAAAAAGGCAGCTTTGGATTGAGCCAAGGCAATAATCGCCGAGCCAGATAGCTTCAACTCATCCAGCACTGCGGATGCGGCGGGCCAATCACTTGTGGCATCTAATCGGCAAATTTGGAAGAGGAGCAAAAACAGCAGCTAAATACAACACGTCCTAAGGAGCACGAAGCTCGCATAATCAATAGGCCATACACTGTGGCCGACAGAAACCTACTGGTTAGTGCCATAATTGACAGGAGTATGAGGGACGGGGCATTCTCGCATGAGAAATGGATGAAGATCCGCCAAGAAATGGTAGGGGTATATTGACAGATTTTGAAAGAAACTCCTTTTCCTTTCCAAAATAATGATGCAGGCTGGTTTCAAGACCATATAAAGTTGCTGGCGTGCAAGTACATTCAAAGTGGAAACCCTGGTCTACCTACCCATAACTGGAAAGTGCTTAGGTCTCTAATTCTGAAGGTGCCAACAGGAAGGCGGTCAAAGTCCTTAATTAGGAATCCTTGGCGACACTTTGAGAGAGGCAAAGCAGGATATACTACAAATTGCATTAAAATCGACGAGCTTGCTAACTGTGAGGACAGAATGGATCGATCGATCGTCTATGATCCTGACAATGGTAAAGGTGATCCAAGGGAACCTTAACCACTCTAAAGCAGCATCCTTTGCACTACTCCTCCACATCGCAAAACACCGGGAAGAGATAGCGTAAGTCCAGGAGCTATGAATCCGTAATGGCGACGTTTGCGACGTGGGCCGTAGATAAAAGGGGCATGGGACACACACTTCACGGGAAACTTACCGTTAAATTCGGCATTCAGATCCCAACTGAATTATCGGAACTCATCACCGAATTTTATTAACAATTACAAACTAAACTGGCCATAACGCAACTTCAAATCGCACAAGTCGCTAGGCCCTGAAACTATAATCCCTGCCGATCTACAAAACAATGTAGACCTTGTCATCCCTTGGCTAATTAACATTTATCAAGCCTGTCTTTCGTGGTCATACATACATACCTGCTAGTTGAAATGAATGTACAGTAAAGGAATTAAGACCAATTAGTGTGGCATTCTTCCTATTGAAAAGCTTAGAAAGTATTATTGACACCAGGGACTTTTGTCGACCTCTATGAAGGGAAAATCGATTGCGTCAGCATTACATTGACTAGTGAATTATATCGAGAAATCACTCCGTTTTGGCAACTTTACATTGGTGGCCTTTCTGGACCTAGAAGATGCCATTAATAATGTAAAATCTAGCTAGTATAAGGTGAGCCCTATTAGAAATAGATATAGACCAGGCGACTGCTTGAATATAAGATCATTTGTTTCAAAATGGGAATATCAGTGATGTCAAAATTGGAAAACAGAGGTATTCCACCGGGAGGGATTCTTTCTAGCCTTCTGTGAAACCTAGACATTATCTCTCTGCTTAGAAAACTGGACCTCATGTATTCAAGATTTTCGCCTATACGGATGACGTTGTGGAAGCAGTCTCGGAGATCCATCTTGGCACGGTATCACATCGATTGGAAAACGGACTCACGACGCTCAGTGATTGGAGCACTGATAGTGGACTGAGTGTAAATCCAGGTAAAACTGAACTTATTTTATTCACAAAAAAAATAAAACATTCCTAGTTTTCAATTACAGACAGTGCGAAATATCTAGGTGTTATTCTTGACAATAAACTATCGTGAAAACCTAACAGCAGGAAAGCCATAGGCATGAAATGGGGTATTAGACCCCGTTGTATAAACTGGCTATTTGAAGCGGCTACCAAGCCAATACTCTTCTATGAGTTCTCTGTCTGATGGAAAGCACTGGATAAGACTTCTATTTGTACACTCTTCGAGAAGTTTTTGGCAAGAACGACAATCCTGATAACGGGAGCTCTATGTACGACTTCAGCAGAATCACTATCTGGATTCTAAATTGGATCCCAGTGGATCTTATGGCCAGGAAAATGGTTTTAAACCAGGTACCGTAATTTTTATGACTTTTATCGAAAAAGTCAAGAAAAAAAAGTTATTTTTTAACTTATATTTTTCAAGGCAAAAATAAAAGTTATTTCTTAACCCTTATTTTTTAACTTTTATTTTTTAAGTTTTTCTTAACTTTTATTTTTTAAGGCAAAAATTAAAAGTTATTTTTGACTTTTATTATTTTACTCAAAATATAAAAGTTATTTTTTAACAACAATTATTATTTTTATTTTGAACTGTTAATTTTAAATCATTGATATTTCTTTTATTTCGGCTCGAGTTCATTAAATTTAATTTTTCATTACATTATTTTTACTGAAGGTAGGAATTGTTACATGAAAATTATTATTAAAATTTATTGATAATTTTTCGAAAAAAAAACTGAAGAAAAAGGAGGCAACATGTAAAATAAATGAAAAAAATGATAATTACAGCAAATTTGGAACCACCAGTGATACTGGTTAAAGACTGATGTTTAACTGTAGGCTAACGGGCGCCGCAGTGGTGCAGAGGGTGAGAACGTAGAGAATTCTGATGAGAGAAAGTGGTGTTTCTCGAAACATATGTAAATTCAACCAACAACCCAGGTTCGAATCCCAAGCCAAGAAAAATTATCAATAAATTTTAATAATAAGGTCGTAGGGTCAATAAGGAATAATACCTTGAAGTTAAGCGCCATTTGCGCGAAGCAATTCGTCAGAAACGCACAGAATTGTGGAAAACCCAATCTTGAATTTTGCATCATGATAACACATCAGCTCACACATCGATGCTTGTGCTTGAGTTTTTGGCCAAAAACAAAACCGTTATCATGCCTCAACTACCGTATTTACCGGACTTGGCCCCGCTGATTTTTTCCTCTTCCCAAAACTGAAGACACTAATAAAAGGAAAGCCTTTTGCTACGATTAAAGAAAAATCGAAACAGACGCTATTGGCGATACCAAAAAGAGCGTTTCAGAAGTGTTTCGAGGATTGGATAAAAACGCTGGCATAAGTGTATTATATCTGAGGGGGATTACTTTGAAGGAAGGGTACAAGATAGTTGTTGATGAATAAATAAATACTTTTTTTAAAAAATTGAAAATAACGGTTATTTTTTGATCAGACCTCGTATAAGGTATTGACATAGAATTTGTTCATCAGTATTACCTACATGATGATTAAAATTGTAATTCAAACCTTGAGTTTAGTGTCATGCATCTGAAGTATAGTTGTACATATTATCAATGTCATGTATTTTTATCAGTAGCATTCTCCAGTAAAAGAGATATACATATAAATTCTTTGAAAAATTTCAGTTAAATTACAACAATACTTTCAAGTGCTTGTTAGTGCTTATTGACCGATACGGGACTAAAAATTTCGTCAATTCCTCTACTCCTCAAATATTGTTTGAAACGATATAATATTGAGTAAAATTAAAATGTAAAAAGTAAAGTATCAATTATAAAACACTTACGCAGATACATGTATGTAGGTCCAAAAATTATAATTACAAGCAAATTAACAAACAAAAACCGTTATTAGTTGCTAAGGTTTAACAATAGGGATACATTTTAACCCAGTTTTGATTTTAGTAAAATTTAGCTTGACCAATTATATTTGAACTTGTCATTTGACACGATTTAAACACACTTGATAATCAAGTTCATTCATAGACGTAAAGCAACCATGGCTGTCAATTTCTAATATAACTTTTCTTAAAATTAACCAGTCAACTATTTTAACATTCTGCTTTTCTCATAAAGCAGAATTAAATCTGCAGAAATATAATTGCGATGGTTTAAAGTCCTTAAATGTGTTAAAAATCTAAATTAAATCCAATATTTTGAAAGAAAATATTGTTTTTTAATTTAGAACCACTTTAGAATCGTAATTAACACATTTTAAACCAGTGATGTTAAGCAATAATAATAATGCTACAGACAGTTGTCTATGGATAAAGAACTAGTCCAGAATCGTTCCGTCAAAAATGTATTAAATCGTTTCTATATAACTTCCTATTCAGTTCAGTTTTAAAAATACTACAATTGTTTACCTTTTTTGAAAAATACTCTGCGTTATGTAAAAATTGTCAATCTTAGACATTTCGTTATTTGTTTTAATTTTTGAAAAGTACAACGGTTTCATAGGCTTTCAATACCAAACACTCTTCACCTGAATAAAAACGCAATGATATCGAATATCGATGTAATGATCAATTAAACTTAATTTCTATGTTTTTCCTGATGGATAACTATGCGATTTATTTTAATAAATTTATTTTTAAATTACTACTGAAACAGATGAAACTGTATTTTTCTTAAAATATGATATCCTGATTTTGAACAGAGTATCGCCATTGGATTGTACACATCTGCACCAGTTGTGGGGTGTAACTTTCTATAGGCGAACGACCAGAGTTAGAATCGTAACCAAGATTTTTGCAAAAAAAAGCCAAGTAGAAAATTGCTTTAGAAGCCCAAGTAGAAGTAGAAGGTTTTATTTGTTCTTATCTCTTACGAAGCTAAGACTAACTTAAACTAAACAATTTTAGCGATTCATGTTGGAAAGTTTAAATACATTAATTAATATTTTAGTACAAAGTAATGGTAATTACGCCCTCTGGTTAAGAAATTCAAATTATAGCAACTAGAGTTTCTCGACATGAACAGGATAATACTACAACCCAACAACAAATTTAAGAGTTTCGTTGTTTAGCTGTGTCATTTTTAAAGTTTATTTTTTACTTACTTACTGACTAATGATGTTGTGAAAACTTCAAATACAACAATTACTAGGGGGTTTTGAACTACAGATCCATATGCACATACATATGAATGTATGTATATTTCAGGTGCCTTTTTTTAAGAATTTAAACCAAAAACTAATCCAGTTTCCAGCATATTTTCTTGTCGGTTTTAAAACCAATTCTGACAATATTGGTTTCTATGACACCCCTGCTTGCAATAAAATATTCTCTTCTTCCGCCATTGTTTACTTTAATTTGATTAGTAATACAATGTTTGTATATACATAAATGTTCCTAAACGTTTATAGGGTTGCAAAGTATTAGTATGCAACGTATTTAAAAAGTAACTACACAATGTATCAATTTGATAATAATACTGGGGCCAAATTACCGCATTCGTGATCGAATTAGCTATTGTATCGAAAAATGATTTCCATATCGAAATTATGATAAAATGTACTAAATTTCTTGCTCGATATCGAATCCCATAATCTCAAATAAGAAAATTACGATCAATACATTGTAAATATACGTTTAGGAAGTCAGCCATAGTTTCAGTGCTTTTGGAATTAAATGTAAAACTTTTATTTGCTGCTGTAATTTAAAGTATTTCTACAAAATTGTTCGTTTTACTTTTTCTATAGAAGCAAAATACGGAATTAATTACACTTTCGAACGGAATGAAATTCTGTGTTTATATAGTTTTTACACATGCGTTAGATTAAAAATAAAAATATTTTTTTTCTCTTGCTGTACGCAATGTTTTTTTAAATATAAAAAATGGTCCAAATTTATTTACATTTCAAAAATTAGAAAACATAGCATCCGAAGATATGGGTCAAATTTCCACACACTATAATAATTGGAACATGATGACATTCCATCTTTAGCTTAAGAAAGGAAAAATTATTAATAAACAACAAGTCTATGAAAGATGTCACATTTTGCACAAAAATATAGCAAATTAATTCAAATGTTTAAAGAAGAGTTCAATAAATGATCACAATTTAGAGTTTTTATATTTTCTTCAAATTAAATTTACTGAAAAAGAAATTCCTCAAAAAAATATATTAAACAAGTTCGAGTGCTATATTCGGCTGTGCCGAATCTTTAATACCCTCCACCTAAACACTAATGTCATTTTATTTTAAATATTTTGATATTTTATCTAATTTCGACCATTTATAATTGATGTAATTACCGATTTTTACTGTAATTTACAGAGTTTGTTTGATTTTCATAATAATCTTGATTGCAATTTAACAATTTTTCCATATTCACAACAAGTTGAATTTCATCTCAATAGCGTTATTTACAAGAGTTGTATGGTTGGTTGTTATGCTCGGAAGTGGATTTAATTCAGGAGCTATTATTGACTGACACCTTCCAAATCCAATAGCTCAATTGCCGTATAACCGATACTAATATGATTTCTGGATTAAAATATCTGATCCATATAAAAGTTGGTTCGATATCGATATTTATTAGACATTTTTGTGGGTTTATTTGTTTTTTGGAAATGGTTCTTATATGGCAGCTATGGCAAATTATGGGCCGATCTTCTTAAAATTTGGAACAGTTATTTTCATGCATATTTCACGTCGAATTTCAACATAATAACGGTATATTTAAGATATATATTAGTATTAACGTGGATTTCGGTAGTGGACCTTATATGGGGGCCGACCACCATAAAATTTAGTACAACAATTTATTTGCCTATAAAGAGTATTTATGTCAAATTTTAGCCGTTTAACATTATTTGTATCTGTTTTATACGTATTTAAGTGAATTTTGAATGTGGTCTTTATATGGGGTCTATGGTCAAATATGGACCGAACTAAAAAAAATTTCGGTTTGTGATTTCTTTTTGTATAAGACTTATTTTTGCTGAATTTTGTCTAGATATTCCAATTTTATAGGCATTTATTTATCATTAAGCCATATTTCGGGAATATATATATTTGTATAGGGGCTATAAGAAATCATGTACCGATTCTTACCATTTTCCGCAAGCTTTCCTCTTTTATCATAAAAACAATGTATAAAAAATTTCATGGTATTATCTGCAATATATTAAAAAAAAAAAATTGCGATAAAATGGACAAAAAATATCAAATTTTTATGGAGGTTGTCTCACATATTGGTCGATAACTCTGGTTGGACTAAACCGATTTTGCTAATTTTTAATGTTAAAATTGCCTGCAAAATAGGAAATATTTTTCTAGAAATTTCGTTTAGTTGAGTTGTATAGTTTAGACGTGAGAGTGTTTTAGAGAGACGGACATGGCTCAATCGACTTAGAATTTCATAAGGACCAAGAAAATATTTACTTTGTTGGGTCTCAGATGAATATTAAAAAAGTTTGACACGGAATGACACATGTAATATAGAGCAATTCCATATGAAAGCGATCACCTTTTGGACGAAAATTAGGAAAATTTTATTTTTCAATTAAAGCCTGATTCAATACCTTTCCAACGAGCTATCACTCGTTGCGATCGCTTTAGTAGTTTTTTTTTTAAAACCACTTTCAATGAGGTCCCTTATGAAGAATTCTTCAATTTTGTCACAGACAGTGGTGTACACCACCACTAAACCAGTCACTATAAAAAAAAAAAATATGTAGGTACATTATTTTTTGCTGGGCAATCGATTGAGACTATTTATTTTAAAATCGGAGAGGGGTCGTCCAAAAATTTGCCAATTTTGATCGTTTTCATATGGAATTGCTCTATAACCTCATTCAATGCTCGTGGTGGTTGAGGGTATAAAAAGTGTTACAATAGGAGTCTCTTCTATTGTAAAGATCGAAATCCGTTATAGTATATATTTGAATTGCCATGAATGTGAGCAGATATGTACGAGTATAGTCTTCAGGTTGTGGCTTAATCATCATTTACGATGAAAGATTTAGTTAAATTAGATGCCAGTTTTGTATTCAATGTAAGAAGATACATTTTAGCTACTTATCAATTAAGCTACGCAGAAATGATACTTCTTATGGATACTTATTTAAGTTTTTATATACATGCATACATTTATGTATGCATATACGTGTACATATGAATGTATTCCTTCCTTCTTATAATAAATAGTAACAAATTTGTATTCTTTATTCATAGTTTATTTTCATTTGCAAAAAAAAAAAAAAAAACAAACGAACAGAAGCAAAGAAGAAAATTACCAAAAATGTTTACAAATAAATATTTATGCGTTTATGACCCTAATAAGTGTATCATAAATGTCCAAACAACATTGTGAGAAACGTCTGTCCAATAGTTTGGACAATACCCAGACGTACACAAAAAAACAGTCACGCTCACACATTCAGTCGTATTTATTCTACATATTGCCACTATTATGCCACAGATGTTTCAAACGTTCAACTAAAATGAAGAAGGGACTTGAATATTAACGTGTCATATGAATTCTGGAAATATACTCTTTGTCCCACACACACCCACACTCACACCAATGTCTATGAAAGTTTATGTGTGTGAGAATGTAAATAGTTCATGGTCTACGAGTTGAGAAGCTTTTGAGTATTTAATAAATACTTTGGGGTATTTTCAAAAGGAAAATATGAAAATTAAATAAAATCTTGAATATTCATGGCTTGTGATAAAATATTTATTTATAAAAAATTGGAATATTTGCAAATTAACTTAAATATAAAACAGGCCAACCCCCATTTGAAAGTTTCTTTTATGAGAGTTTCAAGCGGTTTAAAGACAGAGATATAACATTATTTTGAAAATCGAAAATATTAAAATTAAAACCAAGTTTTTTATAGCGAACTAAAAACAGATCTACATCCATATGTAAGTATATACGATTAATATTATAATTATACTAGCATCCTTAATTGAATATATTCATTCGTTTGCAAAAGAATGAAAGCGGCAAGGGAGCGAAAGGCTCCAGCTAGTTTCGTTTTGAATTTATCATTATATGTATGTATTTCATTTAACATTACGCCATTACAAGTAACAGAACTATACTGGTATGGTAAGATACTTATGCCCAATAAAACAGTGCGTATTTAAGTGTGGCTTTAGTTAATTAATTTTCATAAAATCTTAAGTTGCATTTAAATACAGATTCATTTTTTCAGTCATACTTAATTGTAATAACTGCCACAGATTTGGCAACTCTACTAAAATCTGGAAGCATTTATCAACTGACTTATACTATTTTTCCACGGTACATGCTTCGCTCTCTATTCATGCTTCACACCCCAATCATGAGCGAAACAACATGCTTCACCATACAAAATTTTAAGAGCGAATCAAGTAGATTCATATTGAATCTACTTGCGAAGCACGAAAAATTGTACTCTTCTCTAATTTTTATCGTTTATCTGCACTAGCTGTAAAAAGCTGTAAACAAAGCAAATTATTTTCATTTTGCTGGAAGTAAAGAAAGTAAATACGTACGAATGTATGTTTTTTTCAAATAAGCTAACTAATTTCCACTCACTTTTTTGTCCATTAAGAAATATTATTTTCCACAAATTGTAAATTCTGTTTTTTTTTTATTCTGTTTGTTTATTAAAAACAACTGTCAAATCGAATCAAGTTTTTTGGTCATGTAAACAGCATGATTCATAAACATGATTCAGAAGGCGAAGCAGGGGATTCAAGTCGTCGTGGAAACATAGTATTATACTATGTTTCCACGGTACATGCTTCGCTCTCTATTCATGCTTCACACCCCAATCTTGTGCGAAACAACTTGCTTCAACATACAAAATTTTAAGAGCGAATCAAGTAGATTCATATTGAATCAACTTGCGAAACAAAAAAATTGCACTCTTCTCTAATTTTTGTGGTGTGCACCCTGTGCAATGATGATGCCGGACTACAGTTGGCAACGCCAAAAACAAAAAAATGCAACTCAACCGATGACAAGATACGGCAACGCCAAATAAGTAAAATGCAACAGCGCCAAGCGTGCTTGATAAAAAGAAGATGGAAGTTAAAGTTCATTCTGGATGTGAATTGAGCAGCGTGCAAAACGAGAAAAATTTTTGGTGAAATAATATAATCTAAAAAAGGAAATACATCAAAAAAATTAAATAATACAAACGAAATTACGAAAATCAATAAAATCTATTTATTTTGTTAAAATAGTAGCTTTCTCGAATGAACAAAACAAAATTCTCCTAGATAATCCGATATAATAGTTATATTTTTTTATTTTTTGAAAAAAAAAATATATTGAAACAAAAAAAGGAGAATCAAGAAAAAGTTATGGTTTTAGTCAGCAACGAATGGCAAAATAAAAGTGAAAATGTACCAAAAACGACTGCTAATACAATAACCACAGCCGGTACAAACACAGAAGCAACGACGTCAAGCACAGCAGCCAATATTGCTGAGCAGCCCTCAGAATCGATATCAGCAACAGGAGCAGTTGTTAATGCACACAGTAATGCAACAGATAGCAACGATCAGAAACTGTAGCAGGAGATTCTATAAATTCCGTAATTGCAAAAACAATAAGAGCAACATTAATATCATCAACAGAAACAGGAACATCAATACAACAACAACTGGCGCTACAACAACAACGGGCGCAACAACAATAAAACGCCTACAACAACAACGGGTGTAACAACAACAAAACGCCTACAACAACAACGGGCACAACAACAATAAAACACCTACAACAACAACTGGTGCTACAACAACAACGGGCACAACAACAATAAAACACCTACAACAACAACTGGTGCTACAACAACAACCATTTTGAAGCCAACAACAAAACAGCTACAACAACCATTTTGAAGCCAACAACAACAACCACAAACAGATAAGTACTGGTAGATCATTAGACAAAAAAAAAACTTGTTTTTATAACGGTGCTGGTTCAGCATCCGAAAAGCCGTTACAAAATGGCACCCATGTAGCAACATAACCCGTAGGCCGTTAAAACGTTATTTTTCTAGAATTTAGGTATATACATAAATATGTTTTTGATAGGTTAGGTAGAATACGTATAAAGCTTAGGTATGATGTTTTATGTAAATATATAAATAGAAATATCCTTTGTCCGGCGGAAGAGGTACAATTGTACCTTTTTCGTTTTTAAATTGCAATAACTTTTTTTTTGTTAATACTAGATATTTAAAATTTTCTGACATCTCTAAACTTTTATTGCGGATTACATATTTGAAATTAAAAAAAAAAGATTTTGATTATATCATACCGAAATAAGTCTTTTTTGACTTGATATCCCTAAAAGGCTGAAGGGGTACAATTGTACCTTCATACAAGTCGTAAGGAAAAAACAAGAAAATAAAGCAGAGTTATTTTTATTTAGGAAATAACAATATATTTTTATGGTGTTTCCTTGCATAAAAAACATGTGGTACTTTGAATAGAGTGTTCATCGCACATATGTTTCAAGCAGATTGCACACGCCTTTCTAGTCTACGTTGTTTGCGTGTCTCACATTGACAAACATAACATCTTCCAACCACCGTTGATGCTCCCCGTCTACCAAAGGGTACTTTGGAACCAATTTCTGGACTTTGTGCTGCCACTATAGGTCGTCCAAGTACCATTTCTATAGCACTTCGAATAAAATATTTACCTGTTATAAGTTTGTTGCCACTACGGTCTTTGACTGATAGGTGTTTTGAAAGATCTTTCAAGAACTTTCGTCGTTGATCTTTTGATAAACTGTTTGGGTGGTGGCTTCTATATAATATATAGGAGGCAAAAGCCGCAACGTCAACCATGTTATAAAATAATGTTCGTCGTTTTACGGTGTATTCGCCCAACATTTTGTCCATGACATCTACTCCACCTTTTGTTTTATTATAATATTTTATAATTTCTGGCTTAGCAGCATCCGTATTTTCTACTTTTCCTGTCATGTGCATAGTTGATAGTAGTATCACCGATTTCTTCTTTTTTGGCATGTATGAACAGATCCTGGCATCACTGTTATAAGCAAAAGTTGATAGGCCTTTCCTTTGTTGGCTGCATATTAAACTCATGTTTTAAGAATTTAAGACCTTGCCCAATTGTAAGGATGTGAAAAAATTATCTGCAACCACATTCCTACCGGAGCCCCTATACAGTTGAGCTAAGTCCACCACAATTCGTTCACCAATATTTGTTTGTAATGGATGAATCACAACCCCAGAATATTTTTATGCCATTCTTAGCCGGCTTAGAAGGTATATACTGAGTAAATTTGGTATGGCCTCTAAAAGGAAATAATTGTTCGTCTACTGTGTTACACTCATATGGTTTGTACGCATTTTCTAAATTTTTGTTCATCATTGTCCAGATATCCCGAATTGGTGCAGCTTTATCTTCTTGTATTCGCGCTGCACGTGTATTTTCGTTGTCGAATCGGGAAAATCTTAGCATCATCTTGAAGCGGTCTCGAGTTCGATTTTTTGGTATTCAATTTTTCTACTACTTGTTTTTACTTTACGGGGATTCCCCTGTATGTATGTTATCACAACAAAGTACTATTCAAGTGTATTTATATGTATACGGGGATAGCATTGGTGCAACAACAACAATGCAAACAAAATAAGAGTTTTGTTTACATAGTATGTACTGACCAAACGTCAAACATATCTGATTGGAATTGCAAAAAATGTATACATGTGTACGTAAAATAAGTTTTTTTTTAGCCACGGGCCTGTTCTATCATTTGTTTATTAAATGAAAACAGAATAATTTAATTATATTAATAGGAAAAGCCATACATATCGTGTTAAGTATATATGGGTACAATTGTACCCATACCGCCTTTTAACGTTGTAAAATTCTTCCGCTGGACAAAGGATATATATGTATATCTGCATACATATGTATATAATTTACCCTTTCAAATAAGTAAAATTTAAATAAATATTTTAAGTAAAATTTAAATAAAAATTTTTAAGAAAAATTTAAATAAACAATTTAAGAAAAATTTAAATAAATATTTTAAGTAAAATTTAAATAAAAATTTTTAAGAAAAATTTAAATAAACAATTTAAGAAAAATTTAAATAAATATTTTAAGTAAAATTTAAATAGATATTTTTATGAAAAATTTAAATTTAAGTAAAAGTTAAATAAATATTTTAAGAAAAATTTAAATAAATAGTTAGGTGAAATTTAAATAAATAATCTAGGTAAAGATTTGTTTAAATAGTTAAACAAAGATATAAATAAATAGTTAGAGGAATGATGTAAATGTATGTTTAAATGCACATTTGAACAAATATTTAAGGAAACATTTAAGTAAAATTTTAAAATAACTATTTAAATGATTGTTTAAATGAACATTTAAACAAATCATTAAATAAGATTAATGACTATTTAAGCAAAACTTAGACAAATAAAATTTCAAATACCAGTTTAAATGGATATTCAAGTGAATATTTAAATAAGCATTTGAATAAATGTTTAAATGGCCATTTGGATAAATACTTAAATGAGCACTTGAATAAATATTTAAACGAACATTTGAATAAAGATTTAAATTGGAATTTAAACAACAAATTACAATAAATTTTAACTCGAGATTTAACCAATTATTTAGTTAAAACTTAAACAAAGAAATACCTAAATAATGCATATAATAAATAAACTAATAGATAATAACTAAATAATATGATAAATAAAATAAATAAATAATAGAGTTATAATAAACCAATAATAGAAATATAATGAATAAATAATAGAAATATAATAAACCAATAATAGAAATATAATGAATAAATAATAGAAATATAATAAACCAATAATAGAAATATAATAAATAAATACTAGAAATGAAATAAATAACTAAATGATATGATAAATAAATAAAATAATACATAATAGAAATATAATAAATAAATACTAGAAATGAAATAAATAACTAAATAATATGATAAATAAATAAAATAAATAAATAATAGAAATAAAATAAACCTATAATAGGAACATAATAAATAAATAATAGAAACATAATAAACCTATAATATTAACATAATAAATAGATAATAGAAATATAATAAATAAATAACAGGATGTACTAAATAGCATTAATAAGGATTAAAACAAAACATAACAAATATATTAGATAGCTAGTAAATAAAAAATTTAAATTTTGATTTAAGGTACATAGGAATCTCTAGTTGTAAGTTCAAAAAAAAAAAAAAGGAGACATGTACATATATTTAAGATAAATCGAAGATAATTTTTCAAATAATTATGCATTTGTTAATTAGTTATACGTAATATTAATTCTTTATAAAAAATGTATTGTAAATAAAAGCTTATGAATTTGAATTAAAGTTTTTTTGTTGAAGATGTTTAGCTACCGATAAAGGCTAAAAGTGCCATAGGAGGTGACTGCGACTGAAAAGTAGGTAAGGCAATTGGGAGCGCTGTAGGTATCCGGCAGCAGCGTTCATGGAGGAATCAATAGGGATTCCATTAGGGAGGGCAGCCAGGACTGGAACAACATCATCCAGTCCCCGGAAAGGATCCGTATTTGAGAAGAGATAGGAGCGAAGAGTTTGGTCAATAAGATTTTAGTGTCAGTTGCGAAATGATTCACGGAGGGCTCCTGTAAATTTTCGATTTAATATTGAGTTTCTCTTCCCAATAGGCTGGCATGAAATTTTTGTGTGCTGGTCAACGTGACAGATTGGTTGGCAAGAACCACCCCAAAACGGCGAGCCCTAGCCGGACTTACGCCAGCATGCCAGCACAGCCAACAATCTGGCCGCACTTAGTGAGTTTTCTTTTTTTCATAATAACAGCTTTGTTCCCCGACAATAGCCCCACAAAAATGGCGCCCAATATGGGACCATAGTTGTTTGGTCCTTAAGGGGATTTTCTTCACTTCCCCGACAGCAGCACCACATTTTTATCGCAAGTTTATTTGCACTAGCTGTAAAAATTTAATATTATTGTAAACAAAGCAAATTTTTTTCTTGTTGCTGGAAGTAAAGAAAGTAAATACGTACGAATGTATGTTTTTTCCACTCACTTTTGTTTGTCCATTAAAAAAATTATTTTCCACAAATTGTAAATTCTGTTTTTTTATTCTGTTTGTTTATTAAAGACAACTGGCAAATCGAATCAAGTTTTTTGGTCATGTAAACAGCATGATTCATAAACATGATTCAGAAGGCGAAGCAGGGGATTCAAGTCGTCGTGGAAACATAGTTTTAGTGGCAGATCTTTTGACTTTACCTCCAAATACTTTACCACTAGGTGCTGCTGCTGACGACAACAACAGCGTGCTCCAGCACAGTTAAATTGTTGCACTTATAGAGACCTACATTACATTTTAAATCTGCCCATGTCTGTAAAAAAATAAATTTTAAATATAATATTCAATATAAAACAATTATAGTCTTCTTCCTTTTTTCCTGCTCTAAATTGTATTATTATTTACCTTTTTCCACTCTGAATATTTTGAAATTTTATATAATTTTATTTACAGTTTTTATTTACAAATATTTACATTTTTCGAGATTTTATCTATTGATATTACAACGAATTAGTTTTTTAATCAGAGATATTGAAAATTATTATAGTATTATAACATTATTTAAAGGCAAAATAGGAAAACCTTTATATGACAAAGAAAAAAATTCAAATATAACTAGAAAATATAAATGTATATAATTGTATTATTTGAGGGTAATAATACGTTATATACATATGTAGCATTGTCTATTTGATGATTTTCGATTAATAGCTAGTCTAGTGTCGACTCTTATCAACTGATAAGAAGAATTTTCAATATTTTCATGATATTTATTGTAATTTACAGAGTTTGTCTGATTTTCATAATAGTCTTGAGTGTAATTTAACAATTTATAAAATTAACCGATTTTGTACCACCGTTCGCAACACCATATTTGTATGCATTTAAAACTGTTTTAAGCTTTTCGATTTAATTGATTTTTCCTTTTATCGTTAGAACAAAGGTTTTACTATTTGCCTCTGATTTTAAAACCTTTACCAGCTTTTTATTTTATTAAAAATCACAAGCTTTAAAAACACTCCAAGAAAATGTTTTTTTCAAAAACGACATATTATATTTTTAAATAAAAAAAAATAAGTAATCAAGAAATCAACGTCGCAAAGTGGCTCAGAATCGTTTTTCATAGGCCAAAAATCTATAACTATTGAACCGATTGAGAGAATTTTAGTAATTATTTTCTTGTGAAGAGAAAACATCTTGAATTTGTCTCAAGCTTTAGTTTTTTTTTAAATCGGCTACGCCATTTAAAGTCAAATTTGAACTTTTGATTTTTTGTAGCATTTAGTATGAAAATGCTCGATTTTTGTTTTTTAGAATCTGATTTTATTATAAAAAAGGAACATGCAAATAAAAAAAAAACATTTTAATAATTTTGTAAACAGCTATCCACTTTATCAGTTCTGCAATGGGTTCCATTAGAATCGGTTCCAATATTGTTAACATATTTTCTTTTTATATTTAAATAACAATAAGCACAAAAAATTTTTATTTTTTTCCTTAAATAGCCATAAAGGAAAATTATAATTGTTATTCATTCGGTTGGAAAATTGCTTGTAAATATTCCATATTTAGTTTTGAATTTTTTCTGTCCTCTAGCTATCCTTTTGCTTCTTCATCTAAGTCCCGATGTTCTACAGGGTGGGCCAAGTTTGACTGAATGATTTCTCGCAGAAGTGCCATTGTGGCTCTTGCGGTATGAGCTGTAGCTCCATCTTGCTGGAACCATATGTTACGATTATTGAGAACTATCGGACGTAAAAAATTTTCCAACATGGTCCGGTATACCACCCCAGAGACGGTTTGTGGTTCATTAAGCTCATTTTCGAAGAAATATGGACCAATAACTTTATCAGCCATGATTCCACACCAAACAGTGCATCTGACAGGGTGTAATTGTCGCTGATGCAATGCTCTTGGATTCTCTGTACCCCAAATTCGGCAGTTCTGTTTATTCAGTATTAAAATGCTGCAGTATTAAAATGCTGACGGTATTTTCTTTGTGTTGTAACAATTGATCGTCCGGAAGCATAATAAAATTCAACAATTTTTACACGTTCTTCCACTGAGTATGATGACATTATGAAATTTTATAAAATTCTGTATTATCTGCAAAAAAAAAAAAATTAAAAAAAATTAAAAATGCAAAAGTTATAAGCATTTCAAATCAGTCAGTCCAAGTTGGCCCACCCTGTATTTCCATTGACTTTGAATACTAGAGATGGATCTGATGTTGCCAATAATATATTAAAGATATGTTCATTTGTTAAATTGCGTGCTCTCTAGAAAATCTGTAATAATCATTATTCCTTTTTGACTGTGTTTCCTCTGATAGATCTCCAAGTGGTACTAAATGATGCTTTATTACATCCTCTCTATGATAAAGAGTTTTGTGAACATCTTGCTGACAATTTTCGCCAATGATATTTGGTATTATACAGTCGTCCAGTTTTCTTGGAATAATCACCAAATTTTTAGCATCAATTTGTTCATTGCAAGCAAGCAAGTACTTCGATAATTGTTCTAAATATTGAAATAAGATTTATATCAACACATGTCAGCCTGATGCTTGTTTTGGTTGGTCTACATGTTTAAGAAATTTATCCTGAATATGTTTCTTTTTTTACTTCTTAACTTCTTGTTCGTGTCATTGTTTCTTATTGATTCTGTAGAGCTAAAGTCTAAATCATAATGACACCGAAGTAATTAAGTAAATTATTACTTACATTTATTTCATTCACTATTTACTGTTAGAATAATATAGATCAAGACTATTTTAATTAAGACTATTAAATAAATAAATACATATGTACATATTTTCACATACATACATATGTATGTATGTATGTATGCACAAGTGTATTTTTTAGTAACAAATATACTTTTATAAATGTTTCGACAATGTCCATATTTTACAAATAATAAATTTCAATAAAATAAAACCGAATAGAAATCACTTTGCCAAACAAAATAAAAAATTACAACAAAAATACATAAAAATAAAAAACTGAGAAGTGTCTTTAAAAAAAAATCAAGAATAAAAGGCCAATATGTCTGAATACAATTGTGTATAACTGTGTCTGCAAGTGTATGTGTGAATGCACGTGTATTCGACTACGTAAAGTGGAGCAAGTACTTCCTTTTTAGCATATATTATTGGCACTTGAGTTAAGTGCTGTTCGCTATACAATACGACAAGTAATCGTTTAAAGTTTGTCCATATTTCAAATTGAAATTCAAGCAACAACCAACTAAAAACTGTTTTTGCTCTCTTTGTTATCGTCCTTTCTTTCTTTTCTTTTATTTTTTGTATATTTTTCGCCAAATTGTATGTAAAATTGTGTCAACACACGTATGTACAAATAAACGTTGCACAGTGGTTTAGAAACGATTTATTTTGTCAATAACTCGGTGTCGCGGGAGCTATAACAGATATTGAAAAAAATTTCATATGGTTGGTGCTGACGTATTTTCAAGTTGATTTACAGTTGCTCATCAAACACAAAATATTTCATAGCAATATCTTTTCTATTTTCAAAAATAAACTATTTTGAATGGAAAAGTTGATTGATGCATTTTTTAGAAAAATATTGCTTTGAAGTATTTTGTGTTTGATGAGCAATTTTATTATATATAACAAAATTAATTTGATGAAAGTCGGTCAAAAATTCTGAACGATATCTAAAAAAAATTGGACCTGGGTTGGCCAAAATTTTTAAATTTCAATTTTCAAATGCTTATTACTCGAAAACTTCAAAAGATAAATAGCACACGCAAGCATGTTTTTGAAAGACCTATCTGAAAACATTTAGGAAATGTAAAAAGTTTAGGATTTGGAAGAAAAGCGAAACAATTTACACGTTTAACCCTAGAACAGTAACGTTAGTCGATTCGACTAACATGACTTACGTTTTCGCTCACATTTTTATATTTTTTTTACCGATCACTCTCAACTCTCTTGTATACTCAATATACTCGGTATTTACTCGTTACGAACGGTCGCATTGCTGAGGTATGTGTTGCAATTTTTGAGTTATATACCTCGTGTTTGCATTTAATTTTTATATAATTTAAGTTTTACTGTGTGTAATGCTTGGTTTTCACTATGTCAGTTTTGTTGTCAAATTGTCTAAATTGTTATGAAATTACCAACAATTTGGAAAATTTGACAACAAAACTGACATAGTGAAAACCAAGCATAATGAATTCTGTGATTTTATTTTTTGTTTTTGATATTTTTTTATTATTTTTAACAATTGATCTCAAAAGATTGATCTCAAAAGTATTTTTATTAAATATATTATTTTAAATGAATTGTTTTATAAAACTAAAATTTGTTATTTTATTTACATTTATAACACTGGTTTACAGCCAAAAAATACCAAGAACGCCACTTATCTAGATAAGTTAAATGGGACCTCCTGAACACGAAAAACGCTGTAATTTTTTTTTCTAAGTACCGTTTTTTAGATAACGGTACTTTTGTGTTTTTCGGTGTATGGTCCCATTCAAACCCTTGTGGAGCCCAACCGAAGAGCCCGATCGAGATGAATGGCATATCGTTGGAAAGGTAATCGAATGGCTTTTCCGCCGATATGCTGCAAATTTCTATCTGATAAGAAATAGCTGAGTTATGGCACCTCAAAGTTCGAAATTTGCCTACTTTTTACGTTTTTTTCAAAATTTTTCTTTTTTATTTAATTTTTTTTCTACGTTACAGTTAATATCTGGAATGTTTTATTTTTTATCCAAATAGTTTATTTAATTACCAACATTTTAAGCGTAATTTGAAAAAAAATCGGATGAAAAATATAGTTTTTATTAAGGATTTTGTGGAACGACAATATTTTCATCTTCATTGCTTACACACTATATTCGGCGTAAATTTTTTTTTTTTTTTTTGTAATACATTTTATTTATTTATTGAATCTTCAGAAATGAAATGACAATAAGTTTTCGAATCTTAATACTAAAAGAAAATAATAAGTCCAGCCAGTGCTAGACAAAATATTATGATACTACAACAAATTTACATCCACTGATACAATCATCTGTTTTGCGCTTGAGTTAAAGCAAGGGTATCCCTCCTTCTCAACCGATTGTGGCCACTAAAGTTAAGGATGTCTCGTGCAAGTGGGTTTGGATGGTGTTCAAGTTTGCTGACATATTTTGAGGCGTATTTTGTAAGTTCGACTTTCACCAAAGGAATGCCTAGATCTTTGTGAATTCTAGAATTTTTAACGTACCATGGAGCTGCAGTAATTGTACGTAGAATCTTATTTTGACCCCTTTGAATTTTTTCAATGTTGGATGTTGAGGCAGAACCCCATAATTGAATTCCATAACACCAGATTGGCTTTAGAATTGCATTGTACAACAAAAGTTTGCAATCCAACTTTAATGTAGAATTTCTGCCGATTAGCCAATTAATTTGCACTGCTTTTAATCTCATCTGGGTAAGCTTTGCGTCGATATGAGACTTCCAAGTTAAACGACGATCGAGGTGGATTCCGAGGTATTTGACTTCATTGTGTTGCGGGATAATTTGATTATTTATTCTGATGAACGAGCAGGTATCTTTTCGCAATGTGAAAGTTATATGAATACATTTCTGTTCGTTAACCCTGATTTTCCAAAGCTCAAGCCAATTCTCTAGCTTATAAACATATTTCTGCAAGTTCTGTGATGCTATTTGATGGTCCTTATGAACGCTAATAAAGGCTGTATCGTCTGCAAAAGTTGAAGTATGTATTATGGGGTCTAACGGCATATCGGATGCATAAATCAAATATAAAGTTGGACCCAGTATGCTACCCTGGGGTACTCCTGCTTTAATTGGCTGAGCGGGACTTAAAAAATCGCCTTCTTTGATTGTAAATTTGCGACCGTATAAATAACTTTCCATGAGTTTATGGGTGTTAGCAGGCAGAGTTAATTTTATTTTGTGCATTAAACCGTCATGCCAAACTTTGTCGAACGCTTGCGACACATCAATGAAAAGGGCGGAGCAGTATTTTTTCTCTTCAAACGACCGTCTTATCACATTTACCAATCTGTGTGTTTGTTCGATGGTACTGTGTTTAGCTCTGAACCCGAATTGGTGATTTGGGATACATTGAGTGTCGTTCAGAATTGGAATCAACTTAGCCAATAACAATTTTTCAAACAGTTTTGAAATTGTCGGCAGTAGACTAATTGGCCTATATGACTCTACTTTAGTGGGATCCTTCCCTGGCTTAGGAATCATGGTAATCATAGATACCTTCCAATCTGCAGGATAGTATTCTAGGCGTAAAATAGCATTGAAAATAAATAGGATAATTTTTCTAGCTACACGAGGTAACTCCACAAGCATTTTGTTGCTGATTTTATCCATACCTGGAGCTTTTTTAAGATTCAGAGTACCAATAGCGCTTTGAACATCATTAAAGCTAAGTCTTAGAGGCACAGGAGGTCTAATAACGAGTGGAGGCAAATCAGATGCATTATTTGAGTTGTTTATAGTAAACACATTTCTCAAATGGTTAACAAATAAAGTCCCCTTCTCAGAATCATTTCTAGCCCAGTCACCAGTCGGATTTCGCAGAGGGGGCTTTCCTCTAACCGGTCTTTTTAAACCTCGTGCCGCCTTCCATAACGAATAGTCAGACTGTGGGGTACTATCAAGACCCTCCAAGTAAGATTTAAGTGAAGCCATTCTTTGGGTTTCTAAGAAATTTCTTAGTATATCTCTGCATACCCGTAGCCTAGCTTTCAGTTCAGGAGACCTGTGGATTTGCCACTCTCTTCTAACTCTTCTTTTTTCTGACAGGAGATGCTCGAGTTCAGCGAAATAAGTTCTATTTGTCCCACTTCTGCACTCAACGTCGTATGTGGAGGCGTGATGTACAGCTCTTCGTATGTCCTCAGTAAACTTGCCAATCGACCCATCAATATCCTCGGTAGTTCTCAACACTACATTTTCCGTGCAGTGGGAACTTAAATACTTTTTATACTTTATCCAACTTACTCTGGTTTTAGATATGTCCCGAAATGGAGAGCCATTCCCTTGAAGGAAACGCATTGAAATAATAGAAGGAGAGTGATCTGAAGACAAGTCTAATGAAGGCTCCACTTGTATCGATTCTACAGGGATATTTTTTACTACTCCGAAGTCAATAACATCGGGAATCTTCCGTCGGTCCGTCGGCCAGTAGGTGGGATGCCCGCTTGAGAGTACATCTAATCCCATTTTGGCAATGGTGTTGAAGAGTTCACGACCCTTCGGGGTCACCAGACGTGAACCCCAAAAAGTGTGTTTGGCGTTAAAGTCACCAGCAACTAAAAATCTAGCTCCAAGGGAATTGAAGAAGCTGTAGTATTGGTGTTCTTTTATTGAAAATCGAGGCGGCGAATAAATTGATGATAAAACAAAATTGTATTGACAGAATTCAATACAAATGTTTGTTGCTTGTAGGTAATCCTCACATATGTTGTTCATTAAATAATGTTTTATTCTGTTCTTTATAAGAATTGCCGATCCTCCACATGCTCTTCCGCGGGGATCTTTAGTATCATACAACATGTAGCCATTAATTTTGAAGTACGCTGTCGCCGTCAAGTGAGTTTCAGCAATCATCATGACATCAATCTGCTTATCCATCAGGAAGTGTTCTAGTTCGTTTTTATGTTGGCGGAGGCCGTTCGCATTCCAAAAACAAATTTTTAAACAAATCATTTCTTTAAAATGGCTTGTAAGATAGTGGATTGCATTTTCAGCATTTCCTGCATCATGGATGTCATAGTGGTCGTAAAAGTGTTCATGGTTTGGACAAGTGTCTGCAATGTAGTCTCTAGAGTGTTAATATTAGGCTCGTAATATTGTGATTTAGGTGCCTGCTCCAAACCTGGCATATTAGATTTAACCACGTTAGCGTAAGAAACTTGTCTAGAACTAGGCGCGTTTACATGACTAGTGGACCGTAACAATTGCGGGAAATTGTCACTCGATGCCAAAATAGGCTGTTGACGATGATCAGGTAATACTGACGTCTTGTTGGTACTTATGGCTTTCAAATGATTGTAAATTGGACAACCTCTATAATTTGCGGTATGATTACCTCCGCAGTTACTGCATTTTTTGATTTTTGAATCAGTTTTCGGCTTATCACATTGAGCAGTTGCATGTAGCTCCCCACACGCAACACAAACTGTCGGCAATTTACAATACGCCTTGGTGTGACCAAATTCTTGACAGTTGAGACACTGGACGGGTCCCTGACGCTTATGTGGTTCTTCCACGGTGATTCTACGATGCAGAAGGTACATCAGATTGTAGATGGGATGGGACTCGTTTTTCTTTAAGACAACATCTCCAGGTTCCAATTCTACCCTGAACATGGGCTGAGGGATCTTTTCACGGTTTCTAATATTCACTACGCTCTTGATTTTGAACCCTTTGTCCATTAAACCGGTTTTTATCTCCGCGGGATCAACACATGGGTCTATACCCTTTAGAACGACTTGAAGTCCTTTTGCGCTTTTGAGCTGGTAGGTATAGAAATCCCTAGTCTCCCTTTCCAGCTGGTTGGACAATTTTCGAAAATCATCTTCCCTATACACTTGTATCTTTGTCTCGCATATATTTCCATGTTTCATTGAGGTTACGCTAAACATGTTTTCACCTATTACAGCAACAATTCCTTGTACCAATTTACTGGAAGTCGGCTCTCTCAGATAAATTGGTGGGGGCTTAAACGTCTTCTTCGGAAGTTCTGGCTCATCCGTCTGGAGGAGAGCAAACCTATTTTGATCATTACTCACGGTCTTAGGAGCTTTTGCATTTGATGACACTTGAGCAGACTTCGGACTCCTCTGTCGCTTGAGAACGGTTATGTACTTATCCATACCTACTTGTTTTTTGGGTTTCACTGCACTATTTGATGAAGATGATGTTTTCTCATCTGTTGAAATCACTATATTGGGCGAACAGGAGCGACGCCGTTCTACGGCTCTTGTAGTGAGAAAATTCTCCAGAGATTTTTTTATGGATTCTTCCTCAGAGACCCATTTAGTTTTTCTAGTTGAGCGAAGCTCTTTCTCAGAATTACATCTGAGAGGAACACTCATACAGTTTTTATACGATTTTTAATGTTTTTTTTTTTTTTTATATATTTTAACCTATTACGATTTTTTTTTCACTTTTTTGTTTAATTTCAACTTTTTTACACTTTTTTCACCTATTACGATTTTTTTCACCGAAAATTCAGCCGCACTAAAAAAAACACGTCCGAACAGTTCGATGAGATGAGACTAAGTCTCGGCGTATTCCAAATTCGGGCTCTGTACGGTGACCAAGCATTTAATGAGTGGTAAGGTCCAGCTCATTGGGAGGCATGGGAAGCATTCCAGGACATCGTTCACAACTTTTTGGGAAACTACAGAAGTCCTGATTACGCAGAGAAGATCGATACGTTACTGCAAAAATTCAATGCCATTGGTAAGCGTTGAGTGAAAACATGTATATCAAAAAGGCCGTTATGATTCAAAATTTATTCTTTTTAACCTTTAGGTTCAAATATGACACCTAAATTACACTTCTTCTTCAGTCATTTGGATATTTTCCCCACCAACTTGGGCTCCGAAAGTGATGAACAAGGTGAAAGATTTCACCAAGAAATGGAAGAAATCGAGAGACGTTACAAAGGCTGGTGGGACGAACAAATGATGGCGGACTATTGTTGGTTCCTCATTCGCGAAGATCCATCCGAAAAAAACGTAAGAGTTCAAGTCGCTCGCTATTTTAATTTAAATTTTTTGAATTTACGCCGAATATAGTGTGTAAGCAATGAAGATGAAAATATTGTCGTTCCACAAAATCCTTAATAAAAACTATATTTTTCATCCGATTTTTTTCAAATTACGCTTAAAATGTTGGTAATTAAATAAACTATTTGGATAAAAAATAAAACATTCCAGATAGTAACTGTAACGTAGAAAAAAAATTAAATAAAAAAGAAAAATTTTGAAAAAAACGTAAAAAATAGGCAAATTTCGAACTTTGAGGTGCCATAACTCAGCTATTTCTTATCAGATAGAAATTTGCAGCATATCGGCGGAAAAGCCATTCGATTACCTTTCCAACGATATGCCATTCATCTCGATCGGGCTCTTCGGTTGGGCTCCACAAGGGTTTGAATGGGACCATACACCGAAAAACACAAAAGTACCGTTATCTAAAAAACGGTACTTAGAAAAAAAAAATTACAGCGTTTTTCGTGTTCAGGAGGTCCCAATTAACTTATCTAGGCAAGTGGCGTTCTTGGTATTTTTCCAAATTAAAAATTTGTAAACCAGTGTAATAAATCAAATATCAACCTTTATTAGATGTGTCAATTTTACATATATAGATATCGAAAAAATCGGTTATATATATATGTTAGTCGATTGGACTAATAATTAGTGTTAACGTATAAAAAATAAGGCGAGGGTTCTAGGGTTAAATAAATTCCATGGCAAAGAAATGTCCTATTGTGAGTTCCTCTGGTCTGACCCTAAAGGGTTTTAAAGGTCCATCATAAATAGAAATCATATTTAGAAATGACAGATATATTTCCAAAAATTTTAAATCTGGAATATATACTAAAACCTTAAAATTTGTGAAAGGGGCAAGATTTGTGAGTTTCAGAAGAAATTTTATTTTACACGCTTACGCATTAAGTTCTTTTTCAGGGTCAAATAAAAATTATACATAGTCCCGAAGAAATTTTTTTCTTTAAAAAATAAAATATAGTCACTTTTTCGAAATTTTTTCCATGTTCAAACTTTGGATGAGTGTACACGATGCAATTTTTCATGCAATTAATTTAATTCAATTGATGTTTGTTGGCGAGCGGGGTACAGAAGCAAGAGGGATAGAAAAAGTTGCACGACTTTCGTTTTTCATGTAATCTTTTGACATTTCCTTTTACAATCGTTTGTGTTTTACTTATTCTGTTTTATTCTTATTCTGACTTTGAAGTGTGCGTTATAAAAATTAATGCGTAAGAACATTTTCAATTACTTCTTCTGTATTAAAATCTACCATTTTTTATATTTTTTTAAATTTTTGTATATTGTATTTATATTATAATATTTATTTATTTATATTTTAAAATTTTGTTTTCTTTGTTGCGAATGAAAAACTAAAGAGGAATGTGTAATTAAACTTCAAAAAATTTCATGATTTGTTGCACGTAAAATTTCATCGTATAAATGCACAACATTTTACGTAACAATTTTAAAAGGGAATGGAAAAAATTGCATGCAATTAATTTCATCGTGTAAATGGCCTCTACCTTTTTATAGGGAAAAGAAAACTGCTTGCAAGTTTTTATACCCTCCACCAATAAGAGTGGAGAACGAGGGTATATTACGTTTGTCATTCCGTGCGAAACTTTTTTATTATTCATCTGAGACCCTACAAAGTATATATTTTCTTGATCCTTATGAAATTCTAAGTCGATTTAGCCATGTCCGTCTGTCTGTCTGTCAGTCTCTGTAAAACACCTTCACGTCCAAGCTATACAACTTAACTAAACGAAATTTCCAGAAAAGTATTTTCTATTTTGCAGGTAACTTTGGTATTGAAAATCAGCATAATCATTTAGGCCAACCAGAGTTATGGACCAATATGTGAGACAACCTCCATAAATTTGATATTTTTTGTCCATTTTATTGCGATATTTTAAAATATATTGCAGATAATTAAGTCCACTTCCGAGCATAACAACCAACCAGACAACTCTTTTAAATAACGCTACTGAGATGAAATTCAACCAATATAATCCTAAAATACATAGAAATCACATTACTGGCTACTGGATTTAGAAGCTATCAGTCCATAATTGGTCCATTTCTTCTATGCCGCCCACAAATCCCTTGTAAATAATATTATTAAGATCAAATTCAAACACAAAAGCCTCACCTTACATCTTATTCTTTTTTATAATCTGTTTTATACTCTGTTTCTTAACTAACTTGTGAATATGGAAAAATGTTTTTTTAATTTTATAAATTGTTAAATTACAATGAAGATTATTATGAAAATCAAACAAACTCTGTAAATTACAGTAAGAATCGGTAATTACATCAAATATAAATTTCAAAATATTTAAAATAAAATGACATTAGTGAATTACGAATAACAGGTAATATTGTCTTTCAAACAATATATAAAATTCTAATAAATTTTGCACTAATAGCGTGTTCACATATGCATCTTAATTGCGATAATCGCAATTAACGCCATTATTGAGCTCAACATTCCATATAAAATCTCAATTAATTATTGCGCAATAAGTACGAAATTGTTATAATATTGAGTAAGATTTTGAATGCAACACTGTTCACAACTGTGTTCACTGAACAAAATTGTATAAAATGGCAAATGTCAACAAAAGAAAAGAAATCATTGAAAAGTCAATGTGAGGGTAAGTTTGTTTACATCAGTGATGTTCAGCCCATACAACAATTGTTTGAAAAATTTACACACATTTGTTATGCTCTTTTAAAAACATTCATTCAGTCGTCGTTGAGCAAGCGATGAGAACACATGCGACGGATTATCGTCATTTTTTTCAGAAATTTGTTAAGCATTGTTGTTGCTTCTTGTTGATCGAAGCATAGCAAACACACGCGATTCAATTACAATTGAAGACGAAAAATAAAAAACTGTTTTAGATAGACTTATTTTTGTTTTTTATCAAAATAACTGTTCTAAAATTGGTTTTCGATATTGATAATTGTTATTTACGGTCCCTGATATTGTTTCATAAGATGTTTATATTTGGAAAAAATTCTGTACTTTTTTTCTGATTTTAAGCGTTTGACAATATGTTTGCTGTGCAAAATCTCTCACAAATACATCTACATTTTATTTTTGAACATCACTGGTTTACATAGAAACACAACAACCATTCAGAGTATTTTTTGTATTGTTTTCCAGCTGTCAAATGATTATTGAGTATGCCTGAACCAGCGTTGCCGTTTTTGGTTATTTCTAACCAAAATTGGTTATTTTTTTTCTCAATGTGTACATGTGTAGATTTTTTCTGTTTTGGTTATTTTTTTTTACTGAAAATATTTACTATGTGAATTTAAATTTTGGGATAAAATTTCAACATACAAAAATGGCCTAAACGAAAATTGTTTTAAAGAACTTGTAAATTTCGTACAAAATTTATTGACATTACCCCACAGTTCCGCTGCAGCTGAAAGAACATTTTCTCAGCTTAGTTTGATAAAAACAAAATTTAGGAATAATTTAGATTTTAAGACAATTAGTAATATATTGCAAGCAAAAGAATTGTGCAAAAATCAACAAAATGCCCATTTAGTTTGGTCTGCCAAAGACAAATTTTAAAACTCAAGCTGTGACATTTTAAGTAAAAGTGATCTCCATATTTATTGTAATATAATTACTGTTTTTTTAGTATTTAAGAGAGTAACTTTCTAGTTCCCTATTTTATTGCCAATGAAAAATTTTTTGTTTTTATTATATACTTTTTATTTTTGTTTAAGACATTAAAAATTAATAATTAAACTTGCAAAACTTAATGTAAAGTATTGGAATTTTAAATTTTACAAATTGTAGCATTAGCTTATGTTTCTTTGCATTACTTTTTGTAAAATATGACGCTTAGTTTTTTAAAAAAATTATTTTTTAGTATTAGGAGTTGTGTTGTAAAATACGTTGTTTTATGTTTTTTTTTGTTACCTTAAAGTACAAATTATAGTTAAAATTACAAAAAATAAATAAATAGTACATGCATTTAAATTTGGTTATTTTTTTTTAATTTGGTTATTTTTTTCATAAATGTTGGTTACAAAAAATTTTTTTTCGTGGCAACACTGGCCTGAACACTTAAAATAATATTGTCAATTAACGGAATATTGACTCAATTATGTTTCATATCAGAACACGCTATAAGACTTAACAGAAAACACAGAATAAGGTCCTAGTCCTATAACCAGTATAGTTTCTGTATTTCTTATTACGTTTAGGTGGAGGGTATTACCCCCTTATTCAAAAACGATTATTAAATTTAACAAACGTTTATTATGACATATTTGCATACAAAATTTGCCTTAATAAACGTTTGTTAAATTTAATAATCGTTTCTGAATAAGGAGGTTAAAGATTAAAAAATATACCTATATAAAACTAATATCTCTTGAACTAAAAAAGATAACATATGAAAGCATATTTTTTGTAGATCTTCTCAACGACTGTTTATGTTTTAAACTTCAGCTCAATAGGATCATAAATATAAAAATAGATTTTCAGCGATTGTTTAAAAAATGCGAGACCCGAGGTAAAAATTTTGAGGGCCACCTACTGGCCCTTCCGCCTACGAACACGAAAACCTGTAAATCGAAAACACCTCAGCTCCAACCATGTGAAATTTCGTTACGATATCTAAAATAGCCCCCGAGATATCGAATTATTTCCAAAATAAAATGACTCCAAGCCACTGTGCGTTGGTACAGCAACTTAAACATTGTACTCGTACAACTACGAGTATTAGTTTCATTGCGAAGTAAAAGTTTGCCATAACATTGTCATGCCCATACAAATGCACACACTCACGAACATTCGTAAAAAAGTGTGTCTGATTGTCTGGCCCTCTGTCTGTCTGCGTGATCGTCTGTTTGGTACGGTTTGTATGATAGTTTTGAACTCCCCTTTCTTAGTAGTAGTTTTGTGTCATTTTGTCATGTTTCATTTTTTCCTGGTCGTGTTGTTATTTTTCTTATTTAGTTGCTGTTTTATTATTTCAAATTTTTTTCTTTAACACAAGAGTTATGGCAATTTTATTAGTGCTTCCATTTTGATTTCTGTCCAACTTTATAAAAGAACAAGAAAAAATTGCAACTCCTTCCAACGGCTGATGATTTTGAGCATTTGTACTCTAATAGTAGTTTGAAATTGAAAACCCTCTCAACTCCCAATTTTATTTGCTTGTTAGAAACTGCTGCTACTATTAATGGTAAATGATGCCATACTTGCAAAGCTGCTAAAACAAGTTGTTTTAAACAACAATGTTAGAAAAGCTTAAAATTTGTTATTTAAAAAATAGAGTACTAAGTTACATTCTAATCATAATATGGTCTCACATGTACATTTACATATATTAGAGAGGCTTTGTCGTAGATACTATTAAATAATATTTTAGTCTCTGGTAAGTTTAATAAAACAAAATGTGATTTTCCATCCCAAAGCTGACCGAAACATTGCCCTTTTATCCCCATCTATGACACTCATTTAATTATGTTATGGTCTAAAGCTAGTTTTTCAAAAATATTCATAAACAAAATCTCACAAAAATATGTTTAAAACAAACGAACAATAATTTGTATCTTTTAAACCTCAGATCCGACTGAAATGAAGTGTGACTTAAAATGATTAGAAAATTCACTTTGTAAAAGTCCTTTCCGTGACTGAAATTAATTTTTAAAATGAAATATTAAAGATTTTTCTTTTGGGAAATAATAAAGATTCTGACATCCAGTTTTATTTTAAGTGTTTTATGTAAAATTAAAAAAGGTTTTAAAAAGGTTGTTTTCTCATCTGCGGATAATGCAAATTTTCTTTTTACTCGAATTATTTAATTACTAAAATAAATTATCCGTCGAAATCAGTAATTTTATTTTATTTATAACTAGCTAAACCCGGTGTGCTTTGCTACCCCCCCCCCTCGTCATAAAATAAAGTAAAACGTATTTATATATTTACAAATATTTACTTATTTAATTTTAATGTATTTATTGCAATGCTTTAGGCGAGACCATGCCCCTTTGTCCACTTACATAGTCAAGAATTTATTATTTCGTAAGAATATCCTGTTGTGAAAATTTAATGACGATCGGTCCAGTAGTTAAGACTATATTACGATGTTTAATTTTCCTAAAAAGGGGCGTGGTCCCACTCACTTTTCTCCTGGTACGTATTCCTAATTATGCCAATACCATATGTACCAAATATCACCGACGAACGTCAAAAAATGCCCAAAATATGGCGGGTTAAATTTGTGGGTTATATGGGCGGTGCCACCCCCGTTTGTACAATCAAAACTTCATATAGCCTATTATTCCTTCCAGAGTCACAGTAACATGCTGTAAAAATTTCAGGCAGATTGGTCCAAGGGTTTGGCCTCCTATTAAGCACAAACATACAGACACACATTCATTTATATATATATATAGATTAAAAGCAATATAATTTAAGGTGAAATGGGGCGAAAAATGGGGATTTGGTAATAAAAAAATGTATGTAGTTAAAAAGTATATAAAACTTTAGGTAAATACATATTACAAAAAAAGTATTTTGTATAGCAAACATTGTTAGTGGTATAAGTAAGTATCTGAATTAAAAAAAGGGGGCGATGAAGTAGGCGTAGTTCATAGTTATATGGCGACGTTAACAGTATTAAGAGCAATATACTACCAAATAAAAAAATACGTTGGAATGAACAAATTTGTATAGAGAATAAAACTTTCAAAAATTTGGCGTGAAAAGGGGCGTGAAAGGGGCGTGGCTTAAGAAATCTTTATTTTTACCTCGCCTGGAGCATATAATGTGTATACAATTTGAAGTAAATCTGTTAAAAACTATATGGGAGCAATTACATAATTTTTAAAAAGTGGGCGTAAAAATGGGCGTAGTCAAAAAAGTACCCTATTAATCATACCAAAGTCCCAAAAATATCGGTCCAGAGGTTTGGTCTCCAATTACAATATTTTAAAAAAGTGGGCGTAAAAGTGGGCGTGGTAAAAAAAAGTACCCTATTATTCCTTCCAGAGTCACAGTAACATGCTGTGAAAATTTCATCAAAATCGGCTCAGCCGTTTTGGAGTCTATACGTTACATACATACATACATACATTGAATTTTATATATATAGATATTTTATTTATAACTAGCTAAACCCGGTGTGCTTTGCTACCCCCCCCCCTCGTCATAAAATAAAATAAAACGTATTTATATATTTACAAACATTATTGTAAAATTTTTTAAAAAAAAAAAATTTATTTATTCGAAGGTTTACTTCTAGTTAAATATAAAAAATTTATTTGAAATTTATTCTTTGTATACCTCTGTTATATGTTATACATAGCTTTCCGTTGGAAAACGTAAATGCAAAAACATACAGAAATATACAAAGAGACACTAGCAAAATGTAATGCATTTTCTGGCCTGCTAAAGCCTTCGTCAGCATTCTTTGTGTCTATTGGTGTTCATTTTCAAACTTTCTTATATTTAACTTTCAAATTGACTGTATGAGAATTTTTCCTCTTGCGAGTATTATTGTAAAATTTTTTAAAAAAAATTTATTTATTCGAAGGTTTACTTCTAGTTAAATATATAGAGGTATACAAAGAATAAATTTCAAATAAATTTTTTATATTTAACTAGAAGTAAACCTTCGAATAAATAAATTTTTTTAAAAAATTTTACAATAATACTCGCAAGAGGAAAAATTCTCATACAGTATATTTACAAACATTTATTTATTTAATTTTAATGTATTTATTGCAATGCTTTAGGCGAGGCCATGCCCCTTTGTCCATGAACAAATTTGTATAGAGAACAAAAAGTAAAAAACTTTTAAAAATTTGCCGTGAAAAGGGGCGTGAATGGGGCGTGGCTTAAGAAATCTTTATTTTTACCTCGCCTGGACTATATAATGTGTATACAATTTGAAGTAAATCTGTTAAAGCCTATATGGGAGCAATTACATAATTTTTAAAAAGTGGGCGTAAAAATGGGCGTGGTCAAAAAAAAGTACCTTATTAATCATACCAGAGTCCCAGTTAAATGCTGTGAAAATTTCAAAAATATCGGTCCAGAGGTTTGGTCTCCAATTACAATATTTTAAAAAAGTGGACGTAAAAGTGGGCGTGGTAAAAAAAGTACCCTATTATTCCTTCCAGAGTCACAGTAACATGCTGTGAAAATTTCATCAAAATCGGCTCAGCCGTTTTGGAGTCTATACGTTACATACATACATACATACATACATACATACATTCAATTTTATATATATAGAAGATTATTTGCATACACTGTGTTTACAATATTATTTTCTCATTACTCTAAATGAGCCTCATTTCTGTATATTAAGCAGTTGTAATGCAGTCCAGGTTCTTCAGAGGTCTGATTCCTCTGAAATCTATCTTACCACAGAGCTAGCTTGAATATTTGGTAAACAATCGTGTTGTTAGTGAGATTAAGCTTTGAATAAATTACTTCGTTTTTTACTAAGGACTGTAAACAATCCGATAAGATAAATGCTTCAGATCTCGGTCGGCTAATGACTACTACAGTGAAAAACTAGAACGTGAAATAAGAATAGAAAGAATACAAATCCGACTATAGTATTATAGGACGTAAGACTTTATTCCTCGTCGGGTTATGCCTTCTGGCGTGGGAGCAGATTTTGTATTCTTTCATCTCCTATAATTACGGTGACCATTTTTGGGAAAGGAAAATACAGGACATATACAAAATAATGTTAAAAGTGAAAAGAAAAACAGAAAAAATAATCATATAATATATTTATTAATATTGTTATAAAATTAAGTAACAACAAAAACAATTCTTCTTGATTAGAATAAAAAGTTAAATACATAAAAAGTTTTTATAATATTATAATTTAAAAAAATAAATTTGGTTTTATAAACAGTCTTCTTGACTAAGGCTAACAAAAAAAAAAATAGAAAAAAACTACATAGATGATAAATTTAGTTATGAAGTTTGATATTTTTCCACAGAATGTATTTTTTTTTAAAACATCTGGATTGTTAATTAAAAATCCTTTAAATTTTGAGCAATTCATTTTAAAATTACATTTTGTAATTAATAATGATCTTAAAGTATTTACTTTCAATTGCGATTTTTCGGTGGTCCAAATATTATTCATTATTGAAAACACTCTCTCGGTAGCAGCATTTAAAGCTGGTAGACATAGACAAAATTCAACAAGTATCAATATATTTTTATATGCAATCACATTTGTCTTAAAGTGATTAAAAATTTCAATCCATCTTTCATCTACTGATATATTTTTTACCCTCCAGTCTTCTATTTTTTCATTATTTGCAAAATTTTTCACGCAGCTCACTTCATCAAATAAATCATCATTATTTATTTTTAAATCATTTCTAAATTCATTTAGATAGGATAAAGTTTTTTCAATCTTGTCCCAAGATAACATATTTCGTAACAATATCCAGTCTAAAATTTCTACATCTCTAAAAGCTTTATCCCACTGATTTAGGTAATCAATGCATGTTTGGTAAAAACTTGTTATATGTTCTTTAGTTATTGTTTCATCAAAATCATTACTTTTCTGTAATTGGAGAATAATATTTTTGACGGTAAGGGGTAAAAACAGTTCCTTTTTCCGTACGACCAATTTAAATTTTAAATCTTTTAAAATAATTGAAGCCTCAGGCATTGAAATATTTTGTGATTCTACTTTAATAATAGCTTTATGAAATGTTGAAGCTTGGCTATATGCAAAAGATAACCATAATTCAGCACAAGGATTCATAAAAAAATTTCGTAATATTGTCGGATATTTTGGTTGAGACATAAAATATAATTTTAAAGCTTCAAATAGTTTTATGATTCTTTGCAAAGCTGCCATTAAAGTTAACCATCGAGTTTTGCTATGTCCTAGTAACTTTTTATATTCTATTTCAATATCTTCACATATTTCTTTGAAATTTTCAATTTTAACTGTATAAATATAAAAAAAGAATAAATTTTGACAATAATAACTTCAATATCAATAGGTAAGCATTCTGCTGCAGTTTGTATGCAGTTGTTCAAAATATGTGCAGCGCAATTTACACCTATCAGTTTTTGGCCAATGAAGTTTTGCATTTTGTGAAAGATATTATTCTGACCTTTTCTGGCTGCACCACCAAAATTACAATTTGTGCTGTCTCCACAAAACGCTATCATTGAAATTACATTTTATTTTTGTTGGAGCCATATCTGTAATAAAATGAATGCTATTTTAACTTTTGGAAATGTAGGGAAAGTATACAGTTGGATTTTTATGATAATTTTGTATTAATGTTCGTGCAATGTATATGCTAAAAACAGGACATTTCCATATCAAATTAGGAAATAAGGGAAATTGTACTGTCCTGTATTTTCAAAAAAATCTCAAGGGACAGCATGTTAAAAAACAGGACTGTCCTGTAAAATACAGGACGGATGGTCACCGTACCTATAATTAGTATCAATATATATATATCCATACATACATATACTCGTATTATAAATGTCTTTGAAAGTTTGTTTGTATGATTATTTGTTTGTTCCACAATCACGGTTGAACCGATTTTAATGATATTCGTACGTAGATACTTTAATGCTTGGAAGCGTCAATAGTCTATATTATTTCAAGACTTAATCTAGGAAGTGATAAAATGAGTAAAATCCGGTAAAAGTGGAACCTTTGTTTCTTCAACACCCAATCCCAAATCTCTAAACCAATTTTATTCAAATTTAGTATGTAGATAAATCCATACTTGCAAGTGCTCTTATACTTTTTCAGGACTTGGACCAAAGAGGGATAAAAAGTGGAAACAAACTTTTTAATATTTTTCCTAAATAGTTATGAAGCAATTGCATTTTTATTTTAGCTTTCTAAAGCCACAAATGTCAAGACTCACGCTTGAAAGCGTTAACAGGCTATATATTTTTTTTTAAACTTGGACCAGGTCGGGATAAAAAGGAAAAAAAACCGGTAAGACAAAAGGGCTAAACCAATTTAATTGAAATGTGGAATGCAGATGGATCTATTTCCAACACTTGATAAATTGGGTAAAACAGGTAAAATTTAATAGACTATAACAGTGGTATAGGAAAGGGGCAAAATGTGAAAAACTTTTAAAATTTTCTCTGAAATAATTATTGTGTTTGTTATTAAGCAAAACAATTTTATGTCATCTTTCTGTAGTCACAAAGTTGTGTATTAGAAAAGTACTTCTTTGTAAGTCTATCGTCAAGTGGATAAAAACGGGTAAGAAGTGGAATTTTTATGTTTAATCATAATAAGTGCTGACAGACTCGAAACTTTAAATATCTAAATATTAAAAGACAAGAAAACTTATCAACAAACAAAAAATACATTTGGGAAATTCAAACTGAAGGAGTAAAATAGGGTAAATATTTGCGTGTGTGCACTTTTTGCTACATTTTTATCTGCTGTTTTAAGACAACGAAATTTGTGTTGTAGCTTTATGCAATCACAAAAATATGTATATGAGAAGTTACTTCTTTATAATTCGACACGGTAATAACGAATAATAATAATGAGAATTTTGCAAAAGAGAAAAATTGTATAGTTGGTACTTTTTGCAAACTTTGTTCTAAACTAATAGAAATCCTTTTTTGTCTTTTTAGATTCACTCGAATATTTATTTGCGAAGCATCTTTTCCATTAATCGACAGTTAAGCGCTAATCAAGGATAGGTAATAACAGAAATTTGTTTGTCCTTTTACTTTAATTAACTACTAACATACAATTGTGAATAGTTTTATATTTATTATACTTTTTTGTATTTTGTGCTAAAGTCACAAAATTTGTGTCGCTCTCTGCAATCTGAAAAATATTTTTTAGGAAAGTTCTTTTTCGATAGTCAACCTTCAAGGATTGTTAAGTGCATAAGATTTGAAGTATAGATTTACTTAAGGGATCAAATGATTTATAGTCTATTACGTAGGTTTGGAAACTCAAGTAAAATAGAGTAAATAATTTATGTTTTTGGGACTTTTTAGTACTTTTTATGTTAAATTGGCACGATAGAGCTTCAAAAAAAGACGTAGAACAATGAAATTTTTACCAAACTTTGATGCACTGAAATGTTTGGTATTGCAAATGGCCAAATCATTGTAGTAGGATCCCAGTTATAGACCAAGGTTTCAGATATTTTTTGCTGGTTTCTTTAAATATAATGCAGATAATATCATCATGGTATCATGGTAGAAATCAGTCCACGACTTCACATAGCCAACATACGAATGTCTTCCAGGAATATGGTACTTAAATGTCTATAGAAAAGCCGTATCTAAACAAAATTCTGCAATAATAAGTTTGATGCAAAGTGAAATCTCAAACCAATATTTTGTTTGCATCGGTCCATAATTTTGACAAAGCCCCATACAAAGACCACTTCCGAAATTCACTTAAATGAACATAAAACTTTTGTCAAAATAACTATCAAGTTGAAATTCGACAAGCATAATCGAAATATACATTTAAATCGTCGTACCAAATTTCATGATAATCGGTTCATATTTGATAATAGCCCCCATATTAAGTCGAGTTCCGCAAATCACTTAAATATGCATAAATCCCTTATAAAACCATTATCAGACTTAAATTAAAGAATATTATTACAAGTGCGCGAAAACACATTACTAATCTTCATTTTTGTAATTGAAGTGAATAATTCGTACATGTTGATGCAGTGTGAGTCTTTCCATCATGAAACACTGAATACAAATACGTACGTTACTATGTGATCTGCTAATAAAACGTATAGAAAAAAAATCTACATTAATCACCCACGATATAAATGTCACTTGAAGACGATTATTAGTGAACTGAACACTAAAAAATTCTGGGGAAAATGTTCAAATAAAGTTGCCAGAGTTGATATTTTTATTTGTTTTTTTTTTAACAAAGATTAATTTGTACCTACTAGAATTCCTATCTTTAACCGCTGGTAAGCATTGATGACCTTAATGTTTTTAGTCTTACATACAAAATTACTTAATCGGGGCTTCTGTTCCTTTAATGATTTTTTCTCCTACAGAATGAACTGCCACTTGTGTGCTATTCCTAAAACAAATAATAAAATATTAATGATATCTCGGACAACGTCTAGTACATTACATAGTGTTAAATAAATAGTATTAAATGTTGGAACTTATAAATAAATAAATAAAAATAAAATGAAGAAAATTCATATGAAAATTAAAAGCATAAGTAAGTACATAATAAAATAAAATTAGAATTCTTATGAAAATTGTGACCATAAATATGTTATTGAAAATAATAAGTCAGTGAAATAAGTAACGATGAAGAACCAGGGACTCCTTTAAACAGACTTCCAATATGATCTAAAATGACAACAACAGCAAGAACAAAATCAAGAATGAATTATTGGTCCCAACGATATCTGTTTCCATTTTGTAAATTTTTTTAAAAGTTAGTTGAAATTTTACGTTTACGAAGGGCACATTTTTTGTCAAATCAGCAATTTCAATTTATTTTTTCAATTTTAACTAAAGTTTTCGTAATATTACTTTGTAAACTTTTTTCAAATAGTTTTTTCTCAAATGAAATTTTGTAAATTATAAATTATTTTCAAAGTGATATTTAGAACTGCTTTACTAAATAAGGGGTTGAATTTCTGCAATATTTATTAGAATTACTTGGTTTTGCTAAGAAAATTTGGGAGTTTTTCAATTTGAACTTGAGAAAAATTAAAATGAATTAAAAAAGAAATACTTAATCATTTTCGGTAGATTTGGTAGATGTATATTGAAAAAAATATGAGAAACTTCAGAGAACACAGAATAATTAACTTCTTTTTATTTTGAAAATCAAATTTTACTGATGGATAAAAAATCTGGCAGCATAATTCTGAAACTTTTTCTCCATCATCTACTAATGCAGTAGAAAACTTTTTTCATTCTGTATTTTATTTAAGTTCACTCTGCTCAGTATTTGTTGTTTTTTTTATTTGATTTTATTTTACTGGTGTTTAAGCCCACTAACAAAATGAAACAAAATTATTTTATCTTCCATTATTTAGATTTTTTGTTTGGAAAAGTACAAGTAAACAATTGAAAAATTGTGTTGCTGCCTTTTATACACATTTTTTTTTAATAAAAAATTTGCAACTTTAATATTCATGGTTTTTGCGAGAGTATTTTTTGTTTATCTAAATCGAAAAAATTAAAAAAAAAACAACTACGAACAAATGAAAAATATCCATTGAATGCAACAACTAAGTATTAAATTTTCTAAATCAAATTTTTCATTATACTCGAACTCACATTGTACTTTTGGCAGCAATTTTACTCATGAATAAATAAATTTAGTAAAACTAGTAAATTTTAATTTTTATATTCGTATTTTGTCAATTATAGTAAAATTGACCATCTCTTTCATGCAAAAAAAAAACAAAATTATTTCTGAATTGTAAAAGAACAATTTTCTAAAATTAGTTTGAATAATAATATCTGAATAAAAAGAGATAAATAATGTACAAGACAAACTTTATGTAGGAAAACTTATTAAAATAACAATATCTTCATAATTTTTTTAAGGAGTATTTGGCCCAAAAAGTTGCAACCATCTACACACTTGTACATACAAACTCAAACACATTTGCAATATGTATAAAGTTGGTTGGTTGCTTGTCTGTCCGTCCGCCTGTTAGTCGGTATTTTTGCAATTTTGTCAAGCCTTCTTATTTGAATATCTTGTGCATCAGAGTCGTCATCATTATAATTTTCATCTTATACTTTTTTCTATTTTTGTTTGGTACATAGTTACAAGTACAATAAAAGTAAAAGATTCAGATGGTGATGGTGATGGTGATGAGGAGGATTGTAAATACTCGTAAATGTAGAAGAATGTATTATTTTTATATTCAAGCATACATATTGAAGGGAAATATACATACAATACATACATACATATATACGAGTACATAGTATGAATGTATGTGCTCGTAATGTTAGTATGCAAAAGTTATTTCAACGTAATTTCTTTATTGTTATTTTAAGTTTTTTCTGACTTTCTAGTTTTTTGTTGCAATCATTGCTAAGATTGTTATAAAATGTAATTTTTGTTCAAAAATCGTGCTAAAATGTAAATTTCGAGTCTTTCATTTGAGTGTTACAATTAAATTTAATTGCAAACACATTTTAATTCAATTTATTTAATTAAATAAACAACAAAACAAACAAGCAAACACTCATCGAGACATCAACTAAACACAAGTTAGAAAAATAAACAGCAAAAACAAAATCAGAACATTGTCTTAATTTCCAACTGAAAGAATGTGTAAGTGACTTTTGCCCGGAATTCATAATGACTTTAAAAACTTCCATTTGTTGAATTGTATTGTACGAGCACTTTATTAAAAAGTTTGCATTTCTCTGTTGTTAAATATGACATTTAACGAAATTAGTCCAAAATGAAATATGTCACTCAATCGCATACATTCAGTATTCTCTGTTCTTTATCCCATAAAGGAGCTAATAAATGATTAATCATAAATATTCAGGTACCTCAGTACTTATTTATGTTGCTCTAAAGTTAAACATTTCCTAAACATTGGTAGGCGATTAAAATAATTAAATTATTGTACAACATTTATTGTATAAGCTGATAGAGATTTCTCCATATGTTTTTTACAGATCACATATGAACGGTGTCATACAATCATTTTATTTTTATTCGGTGTTGTGTGCTAATTCATCATAAAAGCCTCACAGAGAAACAACGTTGAACTTCGAGCAACCTATAGTTTGCTTAATCAACCTTCGTAATTTTCGTGTTCAGGGCCCAAATTACCGCATTCGATATCGAGTAAAATTTATCGCAATTTTCTTATTTGAGATTATGGCAATCGATATCGAGCAAGAAATTTACTACATTTTTTAATAATAATTTCGATATCGAAATCATTTTTCGATACGATAGCTCATTCGATTACGAATGCGGTAATTTGGCCCCAGGTCATGGCCAGTATCCGCTTATGTTTTGAATATGTTCTTCAAGGGTTGTGTAAAGTCAAAAGTATTCATCGATAAGCCATCAACGATCTATTGAGGTAGTCATTGGAGACCCACAATATATAGATATTCTCAGTAAATTGAATAAGTTTAAATGATCACTTTCAAGACAGATGCTAATCATAATCAACGACTTCTTCATTTTAAACATTTTAACGTTTTGAAAACGACTGATGATCTTATTGTGAATCTATATAGATAAGCTTTCTATAAATCGCTCAAATGGTCATAGGTTAATTGTCAAAATTTTGTATTTAAGTTATCAAGCATAAGCGAACACAGAAAATAATGTTAACTGTTGATTCTATTAGTTTTGAGTTGAAATCAAATTCAATGATAGTTTAAAATATCGATTTATTTTTCAGAGCAAATTAACATTTTTCATATGACTATTAAGGAGATGCACAGAAAGCTTATATTCGCCATAAAAACTAAGAAAGTTATTAGTTTTCAAGTTTTTCTCATAATTGAAAATAAAGAAGCAATACGAAATGAATATAGATGCTGAGTGAAATTCTCGTAATCATTCGTAATTTAATATTGATTTGTATATTATTTGCATATAAAACTTATTTGTATACATAACATTTTTGAATTCAATTTTGGATATTCTCAGTATTAAACATTTCTCATCAACAAAGAATTTTTAATAAAATTTTGAGTTTTCAACTTTTTGGGTATCGAAAAAAGCAGTCGTAATCAAGGTGAATTTATACTAGGTGACAGCATAGCGCCAGCTGATTATTCATGGTGAAATTGAAAATGTCAAAAAGTTGTTCACAAATAGTCAAAGTTTATTGTTTGTATTGTTGTATTGTTTGTTTTCTTTATTTTATGCCAGATGTTTTTGACAGTAACGAAAGTTTTTACACAAACAAAAATGCCTGTTGTTCTTGCCTTGTTGTAATTGTTGTAGCAATGCTGTCACCTAGTATTTAATTTCACCATGGTCGTAATTATTGGCTAATCAAAATTGATATTGACAAACCATTCAATTCAGGAATGTTTTGTTGAAAATATATTCACCCCTATTCTGACTTTCGATTCGAATTAAAATTTTCTCCGTTTGGCAAATTTGGTAGTCAGAGTTTCGATTCCGCTACGTTTCTTTCGATTGTAGGTATTCTGAATTACGATCGTAGTTACGTTTCTCTACGCTTATATTTTAGCAACGGAATTTTTTCGATTGCTCTTTTTATAAACTTAAAAAGTGTTTAATTTAATTAAAATTTCAGATAGTAAGAACAATTATTATTTTTATTTGAACTGTTGATTTTAAATCTTTGATATTCTTTTATTTCGGCTCGAGTTCATTTAATTTAATTTTCATTAAATTATTTCTTCTGAAGGTCGGAATTGTTACACGAAAATTATTATTAAAATTTATTGATAATTTTTCTTGGCTTTGGATTTAAAATTAACAGTTCAAATAAAAATAATAATTGTTCTTAACATAGTTGTACTTTAAGTAGTACACATAAAAATGTCGACGAAAGTGGACAACAAACATAATAAAAATGTATTCAGGTTTTCGAGACGAAGTCTTGACATGAATACGAAAAAACTGCAGAATAAGGAGGCAACATGTAAATAAAATGGAAAAATGATAATTACAGGATTGATGTTTGACTGTTGGCTAGCGGGCGCCGCAGTGATGCAGAGGGTTAGAACGCAAAGAATTGTGATGGGAGAAAGTGGTGTTTCTCGAAACATATGTAAATTCAACCAACAACCCAGGTTCGAATCCCAAGCCAAGAAAAATTATCAATAAATTTTAATATTAATTTTCATGTAACAATTCCTACCTTCAGTAGAAATAATTTAATGAAAATTAAATTTAATGAACTCGAGCCGAAATAAAAGAAATATCAAAAATTTCAGCTAGTTTTTTATTACTATGTAATATATTTTTATTTTGGCCGAGAAGGTTTAATATTACAAATAAATGAATAAATAAATAAAAATGTAAGTATAAAATGTTTAAAATGTGATTTATATAAATTTTTGTTGTACGGCTAATCAAGAGGTGATATGCAGCAACAAAGAACATGGTTAAACAAATGTGTAATGGTGGAACGAAGGAGTTTTGAATTAATGTCACTACAAACAGGAAAGCAGCCTATTTATTCATTTTTCCAGGTCAAAAACAACGGCATCAGAGCAATACGAAAAGCTGGCAAGTTGAATGTCAACAAAACAGGATATTGCTTGCGGCTACCATAAACAATCCAAGAAGGAAGTTCAGGTATTTACTTTTCAAGCCTTACCTCTGTGTTCTGAGTCACGTTGTTCTCCTCTTCCACTAATAAAACCACTGCTATAGATTCCATTTCTCCTTCAAATATAAAAATTAAAAATACCAGCTCCGGCTTGACAGGATTCTTAACACTTAAATATTTTGCAAACAAAATTGATTATATTTTTATTATTATTAATTCACAAGTCTTTTGTATTATTTTATTTTTATTATTTCTCCTTATTAATCGCACACATTTTTTTATTTTCCTATTTTTATTGTTTGTTGTGACTTTTGTTTATTAAAATAGTAACCAACTTGCTCATTTCTTTGTTTCTATTCCACATTTCATAGCAACAAATTGCTTTTGTAAACATTGTTGTCTTCTTCTTGTTCTTTCGATTTAGTTTTTGCTTGGAATACCAATTTTCGATCGTAGCGTAACTGAATGCGGAGACGTAATCGAAACTCAGAATAAGAGTGATTACGCCATTAATATTATCAACTAGAATGGAAGGTTTCACCGGTTACCGTGATACCAAGACCTTGAAAATATCATACAAAAGTAGAATCATATAGACCCACCAGCCTATTGTCAAATATGTCGAAGCTATTCGACAAAATACTCATGAACAAGTTATACCCGATTTTAATTGAAAACAATTGTATCCCGAATGTCTATCGATATTTCTCAAACGTTTGATAAAATGTTTTTTTCCTTTTTCCATTTATTTATTTGCTGTATCTTCATTAAAAATGAACTAACAATAAGTTTTTAAAATCTTATATGTATCTAAAAAATGTTTCAATTATTATTCCAGCCAGTGCCGGACGAAAATTGTTTGACCATTATATATTATAAAATGTGACATGATGTTCTAATATACAAATTGAAACTAATCTTACCCGTAAACACACATAAGCTATTGGAAAGCTACTTAACTGGTTGAACTTGAAGAAGGAGATTTTAAAGAAGGAGATTTGTTTAGCTCAACACAACCTATTGAAGCAGGAATACCTCAAGGAAGTATCCTGGGACAATTCTTATACTTGATATATGCATCTGTTATGCCAAAAAACAATCGTATCTCCAGCTCTACATTTGTTTATGATACTGCCATTCTAAGCATTCGTGAAAACCCTCAAGAAGCATCTCGCTACCTACAAAATCATATCTCTGAATTAGAAAACAGGTTAAAGTAATGGCGGATAAAAGTTAATGAGCAGAAATGCACACGCATAACTTTTGCATTGCGTAGAGAAACATGCTCACCTATTTATATGAACAACAAGCCGAATACCTCGGTAAACACCTCGATCGTTGTCTTACATGGAAATCCCATATAAATGCACAATTGACTCAAATGAAAAGGAAATTAATCCAAATTAATTGGCTCATTGGCAGAAACTCTAAGCTAAGTTTAGATTGCAAACTCTTACTTTACAACTCAATCATAAAACCTATATAGTGTTATGGAATCCAGCTATGGGGAAGTGCATCAGCTTCAAATGTAGACAGAATTCAGAGACGCCAAAACAAATTGCTACGATTTTTTTAACTTTTTATTATTTATTTATTGACTATGCCTTTACTTCATAGGCCTTAAAATATGTATTTAAATCTTGTACCTAAACCTTAAAAACTATTTGCTCTCAGTTGAGAGAGCCATAATAGCCATTTGTCTAAATTTGTAGGGTAGGAGATCAGCTCTACGAACCCTTGTTTCGGTTTGAGTTCTAGTAAACACTCTCGCAACCGGTTTCGGATAGTTTTGAAACTTCAAGATATATCTCTCTCGAACCTTTATGAATTTATCTTTAGCCAATGGTACTTATAAATCTCTGTGGATGTTTTCATTTCTTATGTACCATGGTGCTCCCGACATGGTTCTAAAGATTTTCGATTAAGGCCTCTGTATACGATCAATACTGTTATTACTTGCAGTAAGTACTACGAATGATCACAATTGCCCCCTGATATATAAAAAAATTCGAATATCCATAAAGACCTAAACGTGCCTTTGGTAAAAACTGAGATCCAAAAAAATGCAGAAAAACATTTAAAAAGCTTGAAGTACCCAAACCCATTAGCCCGCAACATATTTAATAATAGTGGGTATATTCGACTAAGAAGAATTCCAATTTAATAAATAATATGGGTAAATTTCAAAAACAACGTACACAACGAGTTTTGTTTTGCTTATTTTTAAAGTTTTTTCAATTCGCCGGTAAGAGTGGCCACTTTATGTAGAAATTTTTTTTTTTTTTTTTTTTGCATTTAATTATTTATTGAATCTTCATATTTTGAAATGACAATAAGTATTCAAATCTTAATACTAAAAAGAAAATAATAAGCCCAGCCAGTGCTAGACAAAAATTTTTATGATACTAAAAAAATTTCACATCAACTGATCCAGTCATCTATTTAGCGCTTGAGTTAAAGCAAGGGTATCCCTCCTTCTCAACCGATTGTGGCCACTAAAGTTAAGGATGTCTCGTGCAAGTGGGTTTGGATGGTGCTCAAGTTTGCTGACATACTTTGACGCATATTTTGTAAATTCGACGTTTACTAATGGTACGCCTAGATCTTTGTGAATTCTGCAGTAATTGTGCGTAGAATTTTATTTTGACCCCTTAGAATTTTTTCAATGTTCGATGCTGAGGCAGTACCCCATAATTGAATTCCATAACACCAGATTGGCTTTAGAATTGCATTGTACAACAAAAGTTTGCAATCCAATTTCAATGTAGAGTTTCTGCCGATTAACCAATTAAGTTGCACTGCTTTTAATCTCATTTGTGCAAGTTTCGCTTCAATATGAGACTTCCAAGTTAAACGGCGGTCGAGGTGAATGCCGAGGTATTTGACTTCATTATGTTGAGGAACAATTTGATTATTTATTCTGATGGACGAGCAGGTATCTTTTCGCAATGTGAAAGTGATATGAATACATTTTTGTTCATTTACCCTGATTTTCCAAAGCTCTAGCCAATTCTCTAGTTTATAAACATAATTCTGCAAATTCTGTGATGCAACTTGGTGGTCCTTATGGACGCTGACAAAGGCTGTATCGTCTGCAAAAGTTGACGTGTGGATTTTGGGGTCTGACGGCATGTCGGAGGCATAAATCAAATATAAAGTAGGGCCCAGTATGCTACCCTGTGGCACACCTGATTCAATTGGCTGAGCGGTACTTAAAAAATTGCCTTCTTTGATTTTAAATTTGCGACCGTATAAATAACTTTCCATGAGTTTATGGGTGTTAGCAGGCAGAGTTAATTTAATTTTGTGCATTAAACCGTCATAATAAACATAATAAAAATGTATTCAGGTTTTCGAGACGAAGTCTTGACATGAATACGAAAAAACTGCAGAATAAGGAGGCAACATGTAAATAAAATGGAAAAATGATAATTACAGGATTGATGTTTGACTGTTGGCTAGCGGGCGCCGCAGTGATGCAGAGGGTTAGAACGCAAAGAATTGTGATGGGAGAAAGTGGTGTTTCTCGAAACATATGTAAATTCAACCAACAATTTGTCGAACGCTTGGGACACATCAATGAAAAGGGCGGAGGTGTATTTTTTATCTTCAAACGACCCTCTTATCACATTTACCAATCTGTGAGTTTGTTCGATGGTACTGTGTTTAGCTCTGAATCCGAATTGATGATTTGGAATACATTCAGTGTCATTCAGAATTGGAGTCAACTTAGTCATTAACAATTTTTCGAACAGTTTAGAAATTGTCGGCAGTAGGCTAATTGGCCTATATGACTCCACTTTGGTGTGGTCCTTCCCTGACTTAGGAATCATAGTGATCATAGACACCTTCCAATCTGCAGGATAGTATTCTAGGCGTAAAATAGCGTTGAAGATAAAGAGGATAATTCTTCTTGCTACACGAGGTAACTCCACAAGCATTTTATTGCTGATTTTATCCATACCTGGAGCCTTTCTAAGGTTCAGAGTACCAATAGCGTTTTGGACATCACGAAAGTTTAGTCTTAGGGGTACAGGAGGCCTTATAACAAGTGGTGGCAAATCAGATTCGTTATTATTTGAGTTGTTTATAGTAAACACATTTCTCAAATGGTTTCTCGGAATCATTTCTAGCCCAGTCACCAGTCGGATTTCGCAAAGGAGGTTTTCCTCTCACTGGTCTTTTTAAACCTCTTGCCGCCCTCCATAACGAGTAGTCAGATTGTGGGGTACTATCAAGACCTTCCAAGTAAGATCTAAGTGAGGCCGTTCTTTGGGTTTGTAAGAATTGTCTTAGTATATCTCTGCATACCCGTAGCCTAGCTTTCAGTTCAGGAGACCTGTGAATTTGCCACTCTCTTCTAACTCTTCTTTTTTCTGACAGGAGATAATCGAGTTCAGCGAAATAAGTTCTATTTGTCCCACTTCTGCACTCAACGTCGTATGTGGAGGCGTGATGTACAGCTCTTCGTATGTCCTCAGTAAACTTGCCAATCGACCCATCAATATCCTCGGTAGTTCTCAACACTACATTTTCCGTGCAGTGGGAACTTAAATACTTTTTATACTTTATCCAACTTACTCTGGTTTTAGATATGTCCCGAAATGGAGAGCCATTCCCTTGAAGGAAACGCATTGAAATAATAGAAGGAGAGTGATCTGAAGACAAGTCTAATGAAGGCTCCACTTGTATCGATTCTACAGGGATATTTTTCACTACTCCGAAGTCAATAACATCGGGAATCTTCCGTCGGTCCGTCGGCCAGTAGGTGGGATGCCCGCTTGAGAGTACATCTAATCCCATTTTGGCAATGGTGTTGAAGAGTTCACGACCCTTCGGGGTCACCAGACGTGAACCCCAAAAAGTGTGTTTGGCGTTAAAGTCACCAGCAACTAAAAATCTAGCTCCAAGGGAATTGAAGAAGCTGTAGTATTGGTGTTCTTTTATTGAAAATCGAGGTGGCGAATAAATTGATGATAAAACAAAATTGTATTGACAGAATTCAATGCAAATGTTTGTTGCTTGTAGGTAATCCTCACATATGTTGTTCATTAAATAATGTTTTATTCTGTTCTTTATAAGAATTGCCGATCCTCCACATGCTCTTCCGCGGGGATCTTTAGTGTCATACAACACGTAGCCATTAATTTTGAAGTACGCTGTCGCCGTCAAGTGAGTTTCAGCAATCATCATGACATCAATCTGCTTATCCATCAGGAAGTGCTCCAGTTCGTTTTTATGTTGGCGGAGGCCGTTCGCATTCCAAAAACAAATTTTTAAACAAATCATTTCTTTAAAATGGCTTGTAAGATAGTGGATTGCATTTTCAGCATTTCCTGCATCATGGATGTCATAGTGGTCGTAAAAGTGTTCATGGTTTGGACAAGTGTCTGCAATGTAGTCTCTAGAGTGTTAATATTAGGCTCGTAATATTGTGATTTAGGTGCCTGCTCCAAACCTGGCATGTTAGATTTAACCACGTTAGCGTAAGAAACTTGTCTAGAACTAGGCGCGTTTACATGACTAGTGGACCGTAACAATTGCGGGAAATTGTCACTCGATGCCAAAATAGGCTGTTGACGATGATCAGGTAATACTGACATCTTGTTGGTAGTTATGGCTTTCAAATGAGTGTAAACTGGACAACCTCTATAATTTGCGGTATGATTACCTCCGCAGTTACTGCATTTTTTTATTTTTACGTCAGTTTTGGACTTATTACATTGAGCAGTTGGATGTAGTTCCCCACACGCAACACAAACAGACGGTAATTTACAGTACGCTTTGGTGTGGCCAAATTCTTGACAATTAACACACTGGACGGGTCCAATGCGCTTCTGCGGTTCCTCCACGGTAATTCTACGATGCAGAAGATAAATGAGATTGTAGATTGGGTGGGACTCGTTTTTCTTTAAGACAACATCTCCAGGTTCCAATTCTACCCTGAACATGGGCTGAGGGATCTTTTCACGGTTTCTGATATTCACTACGCTCTTGATTTTGAACCCTTTGTCCATTAAACCGGTCTTTATCTCCGCAGGATCAACACATGGGTCTATACCCTTTAGAACGACTTGGAGTCCTTTTGCGCTTTTGAGCTGGTAGGTATAGAAGTCCCTAGTCTCCCTCTCCAACTGGTTGGACAATTTTCGAAAGTCATCTTCCCTATTCACTTGGATCTTTGTCTCACAGATATTTCCATGTTTTCACCTATTACCGAAACAATTCCTTGTACCAATTTACTGGAAGTCGGCTCTCTCAGATAAATTGGTGGGGGCTTAAACGTCTTCTTAGGAAGTTCTGGCTCATCCGTCTGGAGGAGAGCAAACCTATTTTGATTATTACTCACGGTCTTAGGAGCTTTTGAATTTGATGACACTTGAGCAGACGTCGGGCTCCTCTGTCGCTTGAGAACGGTGATGTACTTATCCATACCTACTTGTTTTTTTGGTTTGACTGCACTATTTGATGAAGATGATGTTTTTTCATCTGTTGAAATCACAATATTGGGCGAACAGGAACGACGCCGTTCCACAGCTCTTGCAGTGAGAAGATTCTCCACAGATTTTTTTATGGATTCTTCCTCAGAGACCCATTTAGTTTTTCTGCTCGAGCTAAGCTCTTTCTCAGAATTACATCTGAGAGGAACACTCATACAATTTTTATGCGATTTATAGTGTTTTTTTTTTAATTACCGATATTACCGTAGATTTTTTTAACCTATTACGATTTTTTCACTTTTTTGTTTTATTTCAACCTATTACACTTTTTCACCTATTACGATTTTTTCACCGAAAATTCAGCCGCACTAAAAATAACACGTCCGAACAGTTCGATGAGACGAGACTGAATGTAGAAATTGATAAAAAAAATCCGGTGGTACATTTAGGCTCTCAAAAAAAATCAATATTTTTGGATTTTTTTAGGTTTTCTATGATTTCTATCTTGAGCGTCACACACCAAATATGTATAAAAAATCGCTACAAATGCAAAAATATTTGAAATTCAAGTTTACTACGATGTTCTTTTGTTTCTAAAGATTTTCTCAATCACCTATGTAACGAACCTTTCTTGCTGGGGTATAACTCGCGGTTGTCCAACGTTCTGTCACAATAAAATTTTTTTATTTATTAGTGACCTCTTAAAATAAAACACGGCTTGCTCTTCGAATTTTTATAATTATACTTTATTTACACGAATTTTTATTTTTGGCCACTCGCTTATTCCACTGAATAAAATACGTACACTAAAACATCTCTGTTGTAAACGCAGTTTATCTATTCCAATCGTTGGGTATCATTACGTGAACCCGTAGTAAAACTCCGGGAACACCACCACGTTCAGCCTTCGAGTTGGTCGACAGTGCAGTCGTAAATACGGCCCAGTGAAGCTAGTACTGGAGGGTGAATCTGTAGTAAAACTCCGGAAACACTACTCCAGTGTAGCGCACAGCGGTGAACCGTAGTAAAACTCCGAGAACACCACTATGCTCAAATCATGCCCAGTAAAACTAGCACTTGGGGGTGAATCTGTAGTAAAACTCCGGAAACACTCCCCTAGTGTAGCCCGCAGTGGTGGAACCGTAGTAAAACTCCGTGAACACCACTACGCTCGGCTTGGATTTGTTCACAAATGTGGTCGTAGATAAGGCCCAGTGAAGCTAGTACTGGAGAGTGAATCTGTAGTAAAACTCCGGAAACACTACTCCAGTGTAGCGCACAGCGGTGAACCGTAGTAAAACTCCGAGGACACCACTATGCTCAAATCATGCCCAGTAAACTAGCACTTGAGGGTGAATCTGTAGTAAAACTCCGGAAACACTCCCCTAGTGTAGCCCGCAGTGGTGGAACCGTAGTAAAACTTCGTGAACACCACTACGCTTGGCTTTGATTTGTTCACAAGTGTGGTCGTAGATAAGGCCCAGTGACTGCTAGCTCTTGAGGGTGAATCTGTAGTAAAACTCCGGAAACACTTCTCTAGCGCTGTTTGCAGTGTAGAATCTACAATACAACCACAATTTGCCTACAATACCACTAACTACCAATTTACTACCACTTACCTATTACGAAGCGCACACCACAACTGATGAAAACAAACTCCCCTTCTTACAGATTTTTGTTCTGCTTTTATACTTTTTCAGTCGTCTGAATTTCTATTAGATGGTAACAAGTTACCAACCACACAGCTGATTATGACAACTGCACTAAACGTCGTCATTCCTACCCGCCGCAAGGGGCGCTAGTGTGTATGGGCTGTTGTTCTTGCTGACAATAGGTGGCGCCATAAATACTTTATAGTGATAGAACACAACCCTGAAATTACTAATAATACATATTGGTATAAAACAAATGCAAATTATACAATTAATTCATAAAACAAATCTTTGATAATTATTATATATTGGTGTACTGGTGGAAACGAGGGTTCCCGACTTCCATCGTCACACCTATTCGATTATAAACTAAAAATCACGATTCAACTTGATTTGTATTTTTTTTTTAAAGACTCTAGTTATTTTAAAATTTTAAGATGAAAATATGTAAATTTTTGTTAAAAAAAAGACTTGAACTTAGAGGTTATTTGCAAAGTAATAGGCTTGTAACAATGTATTTAAAAAACTCCAATTATAAGCGTTTTAAGGGAAAAAAAACTAAGTGTGACGCTCAATAGATTTTGTTGCACGTAAACAATAAATAATGTCGAATCTAAAGTGTAACGAAAAAAAGTTTATTCTTTTACAAAAAGTAAATAAAAAAACAAAAAATTCTTCAAAAAACAAAAATTTTCATACAAAACTAAACATGTACATATTCTTTGATGTCTTTAACAAAAATGGAAAAAAGGAAGTAATTCTTGTACAAACTTATACACATATGTAAACATTTGACACAAAACAAAAACTTAACTTAATTTAATTTATAAATTTTTATTCGAATTCTTATTCTGAATCTGTATAAACTTCATGAAATGACAAGCGACTTTGTTTTTTTTTTCATTCTCATTAATTTTTACCACTTTCGAATTAAGTTTGTGGCACAAACAGACTCAGTCAGTAACAATAAAATTAAACTCAAATATACCACGATTATACCTTTCTTTTTTCTTTCTTTTATATTCGACATTACGCGCTTTATGGTGCTTTATTTTCTCTCGATATAACCGTGCTCTTTCAGCCGCCGTTAATTTTGTTGTTTTACTCTTGAAAATTAAAAAATAAAATAAAGATTAAGCATTTTAAGCTATGAAGCAATATATATCGAAAGTGATGCTCATGAAATGTTTGCCTATGTTTGGGTTTTTTCGTAGGCAATTTATTTTTCAAATTCACAAAATATAAAAACCATGAGTTAAAACCATGTAAACAATGATTGTCAACTTAAATTTTTTACATTTAATATATTCACTTTAAAAAAAATAGCTCTAACCATGGTGTTCACAAAAACTATGCAAATGCACACTTTTTTTAATAGATTTTTTTTCGCTTTTTCACTTTTGTAATAATTAAAGTTTGTACTTTCCTTACGTTATTTACTTTATTTGAACTTGAAATTGGAAACTAGTAATATTACTTGATTTATAAAAAAAGTGACGCTAAATGCAAATTGTGGGTACAACCTTTCTTTGCAACGCCAAATTCGCACGAATTAAGTTTTGACGACTATAACAAATCAAAACACAAGAAAGAAACGCAATAATTCGAAAACTATTATTAAATGTTGCATATTTACTATTTCCTTTTTTATTTTATTTTGTTAACTAAAAATTCTAACGAAGACACATGCTTTTGTATGGAAGCAGTCAGAGGGAGAAACAAAACACCATTCTGAATAAACAAAAAAACAAACATACAAATTTGAGAATTACGTTTTTTTCTTACATATTCCTCGCTGATCACTCTCACATTTTTTTTTTTTTGTTTTTGTTTTTTTTACCTAAAATAGTAGTGTAAAGTGCGGGAACACAAAAATTGCGTTTTTTTTTTTTTTTGTTTTTTTTTTTTGTTTAATTGACCCATATATATAATGGTCAAACAATTTTAGAGCGACACTGGCTGGACTAATAATTGAAATTTTTTAGATATAAGATTTGAAAAACTTATTGTTAGTTCATTTTTAATGAAGATACAATAACTAAATAAATGTAAAAAAAGGAATGTTTTCTGATGAAATTATTTATGGCAGCAGAAAATAGTGAAAGTCAAACTCAAAGTGTAATTGCGGATGGGTTGCGCATCAATAATATTTCAATGTATCAATATCATTCATACGCCTTATAAAGTGAATATACGAGTACATAGTTACATAATATGTATGTGAGAATCCTACTCAAAAACACACAGTTAAGCTAGATTTACACGATTGAAATTTTCTTTAAAATTGCTCTTCAAAATGCTTCAAACTCGTGTAAACAGCAAAAATTCTTTAAAATTATTAATTACTTATTAATTATTGACTTCAGATATTTTAAGTATTTATTAAAGGAAATTCAGTTGTTTATTTTGTAATTGTTTGATTCGGAATAAAAAATTTTTAAACAAAATTTTACATACATAAACATATTTATAAACGATTGCTATATTCATTTAAAAACAAGTTATAATTAAACGCCCTCTCTCAATCGTTGACTGCTAGTTTAGCTCGAAGGTCACTGAAACGTTTGATGTCTAAGGCCTTTGTAAACATTCTTGATCTTTGGACCGGATACACTCAATTTTCACATAACCGTTAGCAACACTATCACGAATGAAATGGTGTTTTACATCTATATGTTTAGCTCGTTTGATTTTAGAAGTATTAGCCATACCAATGCATCCTTTATTGTCTTCATATATTGTGACAGTTTCATTTTTAATTTCTTGTAAATCTTGCATCAAACCACGTAACCATAAGGCTTCTGAAACCGCTGAACTTAATGATATATACTCCGCTTCGCTTGACGAAGTTGCTACTGTTTGTTGTTTCTTTGAGGACCATGAAACACAACACCCATAAATTTTGAAGAGGTATCCACTAACTGATTTTCGGTCTTTAATATCATTAGCCCAATCAGCATCGGCAAACCCCTGAATGGGAATACCACTGTTCGGGGAATAAACCAGCTTCATATTCTTTGTACTTTTAATATAACGTACGATTCTTTTAAGATGTTGCCAATGTGTTTCTGTTGGATTTTGTTGAAAACGTCCCATATAAGCCACACAAAAACAAATATCAGGCCTACAACTGAGCATTGTGTACATCAAGATGCCAAGTAACTCACGATAGGGTTCATTAACTTTTTCATTTATTTTATCTTCAGGTAAGAGTGGAAGTCCTTTTTCCATTGGCGTTTTTACTGAATTGCAATCCGCCAATCCAAATTTTGTTAAGACCTTTTCAATACTTGATTCTTGTGATAATTTTATTTTTCCTTCATCATATTCAATCTTAATTCCAAGAAAATAGTTTAAAGTACCACAGTCGCTCATTTCAAATTTTGCCGATAAATCACTTTTAAGTTTCTGAATTGATTTTTCTTGATTTCCTGCAATCAATAAGTCATCCACATATAAAACGACGATCAGAACAATATCTTTGTCCAATTTTGTGTATAGACAGTAATCCCTATTTGATCTTCGAAATCCAAGCGTCAGTAAAAAATCATTAAACTTGCTGTTCCAACTTACGACAACACATTCGTTTTGTTCTTTTATATTATTTTTAAACGGAAAACATGATTCATCAAATTTAATATCGCGTGAGGTAAAAACTTTTCTATTTTTCACATCCCAAAGTCGGTATCCATTACACTGCTTTACAAATTTTTAATTTGGAAAAATACCAAGAACGCCACTTGCCTAGATAAGTTAATTGGGACCTCCTGAACACGAAAAACGCTGTAATTTTTTTTCTCTAAGTACCGTTTTTTAGATAACGGTACTTTTGTGTTTTTCCGTGTATGGTCCCATTCAAACCCTTATGGAGCCAAACCGATCGAGATAAATGGCATATCGTTGGAAAGGTAATCGAATGCCTTTTCCGCCGATATGCTGAAAATTACTTTCTGATAAGAAATAGCTGAGTTATTAAACCTCAAAATTCGAAATTTGCCTATTTTTTACGTTTTTTTCAAAAATTTTCTTTTTTATTTAATTTTTTTTTCTACGTAACAGTTAATATCTGGAATGTTTTTTTTTTATCCAAATAGTCTATTTAATTACCAACATTTTAAGCGTAATTTGAAAAAAATCGGATGAAAAATATAGTTTTTATTAAGGATTTTGTGGAACGACAATATTTTCATCTTCATTGCTTATGAATACGAACAATTTATCTGAAGCGTATAAGAATTATTTCGGGTTTCGACCTGCGTCTCTCGACAAACCGTGGATACCGAATAGTGCATATAACAACTGCCGAACAAGGCTATCGGACGTAGAATTGAACCAGTTTATCCAGTTGTTAGCTTAGTGACGCTACCAGTGCCGCACTCAGTATTGTGCCCCAAACCGCAGCTGATTGTAGCGGGCCCCACGAAAAATAACAATACAAAATGATTCATCAGATGAGGGCAGTGAATTAGAAATGCAATCAAATAAGAAACTACATTTACTTACTCAGGCCGAGCTCAATGATTTGTGCCGAGATTTGTATTTGACGAAATCGAAATCTGAATTACTTGCATCACAATTACAAGAGTATGGATATTGTGCTCCTGAGACACGTGTTACATATTACCGTGCACTTTTCTTCGCAAAAACGGCAAACTTTTGTTTTTGTGCCAACATATGCGGTCTTTTCAATGCTCTCCAACAAAATTATGACCCAGAGGAATGGCGTCTTTTTATGGATGGAGGAAAGGACAGTTTGAAGGCAGTCTTGCTTCATAAAGGGAATACGAAACCATCAATTCCAATCGGATATGGAAAATACATAAAGGAAAGCTATGAAACAATGAAAGAACTTCTCGATCTCATACATTATGACCAACATCAATGGAAAGTTTGCTCTGATTTTAAATTAGTTGCCATACTATCTGGATTGCAAGGGGGCAATACGAAGTTTCCCTGTTTTCTATGTCTATGGGACATCCGTGACCGTCAGAATCACTACACCCGAAAAGTTTGGCCCGAGCGAAGTGAACGTACACAAGGAGTGTACAATATCAAAAATGACCCACTCATTCCTCTGGAGAAGATAATACTTCCTCCATTACATATTAAGCTTGGGTTATTTACAAATATTGTGAAAACGTTGCCAAAAGACAGTCTTGCCATGAATTACCTTAAACAAAAATTTCCGAGAGCCGCAGCGAGCAAAATTGAAGCTGGTATATTTGATGGACCTCAAATTCGGGCTCTGTACGGTGACCAAGCATTTAATGAGTGTTTAGGTCCAGCTCATTTGGAGGCATGGGATGCATTCCAGGACATCGTTCACAACTTTTTGGGAAACTACAGAAGTCCTGATTACGCAGAGAAGATCGATACGTTACTGCAAAAATTCAATGCCATTGGTAAGCGTTGAGTGAAAACATGTATATAAAAAAGGCCGTTATGATTTAAAATTTATTCTTTTTAACCTTTAGGTTCAAATATGACACCTAAATTACACTTCTTATTCAGTCATTTGGATATTTTCCCCACCCACTTGGGCTCCGAAAGTGATGAACAAGGTGAAATATTTCACCAAGAAATGGAAGAAATCGAGAGACGTTACAAAGGCTGGTGGGACGAACAAATGATGGCGGACTATTGTTGGTTCCTCATTCGCGAAGATCCATCCGAAAAAAAAAACGCAAGAGTTCAAGTCGCTCGTCATTTTAATTTAAATTTTTTGAATTTACGCCGAATATAGTGTGTAAGCAATGAAGATGCAAATATTGTCGTTCCACAAAATCCTTAATAAAAACTTTATTTTTCATCCGATTTTTTTCAAATTACGCTTAGAATGTTGGTAATTAAATAGACTATTTGGATAAAAAATAACACATTCCAGACATTAACTGTTACGTAGAAAAAATTGAAATAAAAAAGAAAGTTTTTGAAAAAAACGTAAAAAATAGGCAAATTTCGAATTTGAGGTGTCATAACTCAGCTATTTCTTATCAGATAGTAATTTCCAGCATATCGGCGGAAAAGGCATTCGATTACCTTTCCAACGATATGCCATTCATCTCGATCGCTCTTCGGTTTGGCTCCACAAGGGTTTGAATGGGACCATACACGGAAAAACACAAAAGTACCGTTATCTAAAAAACGGTACTTAGAGAAAAAAAAATTACAGCGTTTTTCGTGTTCAGGAGGTCCAAATTAACTTATCTAGGTATGTGGCGTTCTTGGTATTTTTTGGCTGTAAACCAGTGTTATGAGTGTAACCAATCATCACTGCCTTATGACTTCTACGATCAAGTTTCTTTCTACATTGACTAGGAATCCATGCATACGCCTTACATCCGAAGACACGTAATTTCGACAAATCAGGCTTCTTTCCAAACCATATTTCAGTAGGTGTTTGAAAGTTTTGTAGCGAACTTGTTGGGCATCTATTTATTGTGTATGTTGCATCTAGTGCGCCTTCATTCCACATATTTTTCGGTACATACGATTCAAAAAGCATTGCTCTTACCTTTTCCATCAATGTACGGTTGAATCGCTCAGCTACACCATTTTGCTGAGGACTATAAGAAATTGTGGTTTCAATTTGTATACCTTTTCCCTTATACCACTCTTGCTGTTCTTTTGAAAGATATTCACGACCCTGATCTGAAGTGATTTTTGAAATTTTTGAACCAAACATTGCTGTTGCCATGGCCTCATATTCTTTGAATGATTTAAAAACTAGAGATTTCTTTTCTAGAAGATAAATGACAGCAAAGAGACTGAAGTCATCAATGAATAACACAATATAACGAGACTCATCCACATACATCTGTATGAATACGTTCCAATATTCTTGTTGCTTTATTACCATTACCATCAAAAGGATCACGAGGATGTTTTGCTTTAACGCAAACGTCACAAAAATCATTCGATTTTAATTTCTTATTTAGTTTTCGAATCATGTTACTTTTGACTAATGAATCTAATCCTTGTTTACCTATATGACCAAGTCGACGATGCCATAAAACTTCATAGTCCTCATTACACATATTAGCTACAGGCTTTTCAATTATGATTTTAATTTCATATAAATTTCCATTCAAATATGCTGTACCAATCAGTTCCATATCTTTCATAATTAATGCTCGATTGTCAACGAACTTTACCTCAGCACCAGCTTTTGTTAATTTTCGTACTGACATAAGATTATCTCTTAGATCTGGTGCATATAGTACATCTTTAATTTCAATATCATATTCAGAATCCGTTTTACAATGTATTTGACCGCTTGCTGTAGCTGATACTGATATATTGTCCTTTGCAATGTTGATTTTAATAGGAACATCAAGTTTCTTAAGTTCAGAAATGTACCAACTTTCGTTAACAAGATGATCACTAGCACCAGAATCTAATATACATCTAACTTTTGAGCCTCCATAACTTTTATTGGAACTATTACCAGCCATAAAAGAGAATTTTTTATCGGCAGCTCGAGCTTCACGAGTGTTGCAATCTTTCGCTTGGTGACCGAACTTATTACATTTGTAACACTTTCCATTAAACTTTTTCTTAAAATGTTTTTTACTTGAGAATGCTGTCTTTTCACCTTTTTCATCATCAACGCGATCATTTAGTTTAATTTCTTCACCTATTAATCGCTCCTTTATAAAGCCAAATGTAAGTTTGTTATTATCTATGTTTTGTAACGCCGTCACTAGGGGATCAAATTTTTCAGGCAATGACAAAAAAATTTGTGTAATTAAATCAGCATCTTCTAATTGTGCTCCAGCCATCTTAAGTTGTCTTGTTATATTTTCAAATTGTTCCAAATGCAATTTTATAGAATCCCCAGACTTCATACGAAGTGTGGCTAATTGTCTTCGCAATAGCAATTTATTTATCACAGATTTTTGATCAAAAACCAATTCCAAATTCGTCCACATTTCTTTAGCGGTTTCCTTGTCTCGAACATAACTTAAACAGTCAGCATGAATATAACTTACTAAACGATCTTTAGCCTTCTTATCCCGTTTAAAAAATTCGGCTCTTGCAGCTGGTTCTAATGGTGGATCATCGGTTAGAACGTCCAAAATATTCCTAGAATCCAAATGAATCTTGACCCTGAATTGCCAGTTACCATACCCACAACCATTAAATTGCGGAATACCGTTTGCCAATTCCTTACTTTCGCCCATAACCTATTGACTTCAGATATTTTAAGTATTTATAAAAGGAAATTCAGTTGTTTCAGTTTGATTCGGAATAAAAAATTTTTAAACAAAATTTTACATATATAAACATATTTATAAACGATTGCTATATTCATTTAAAAACAAGTTATAATTCAACATTAATAGTTATTAATAGTTATTAAATAAATAAATTTTGAAGAAATTTTGCTGTTTACACGAGTTTGAAGCATTTTGAAGAGCAATTTTGAAGAAAATTTCAATCGTGTAAATCTAGCTTTATAATAGAATTTACATTTAAGTATTTTCCTGCAACAATTTAAATCTTAAATAGTAATTTTAAATTTCTATATGATTGTGTCTAATATAAACATATAAACGAGTATTAGACCAGTCCTTTGTAAAATAGTAAAATATTGTAAAAATTTTGTTCTGATTTCTTTAAAAATGTTGCTACTTAAAAAATATTTTTAAACATTTTAAATTAATCGTCTATTTTGTCTTCTAGAAAGAGTAATTTTTTTAATAAAGTATTAAGCATTAATGTGGAATGAAACATAACTGAACTTCTTTGCAGAATATATTTGTGTTCACGAGTTTAACATGCCATAAATTGGGTTGACAAAGTCCGGTTTTGGTAAATACATGAAATTGTATCCCCGATTTTGTGGATTCTATTTTTTAAGGGCAGATCTAATGTACACACACACATCGGCACATACTCTCACGCAAATATATTTTCATTTATTGTATCTACAATAAATTCGTTTATGTAACATGTAAAGTATATATTTTATGTAGATATGTATGTGTGTATATGTATATGTAAATGTAAATAAGTATTTATTGTAAGTCTAAAATACATCTATTTACCTGAAAACATGTGAACTATACATTTAAGTATTTATGTACGCAAAATGTGTAATTTTATGTAAGCAAAACTGTAACGCGTATCACCACCCTGCATCAAATACGAGTGTATTAGAGGACTGCACAAATACATTTGCATACACAATCACAACCATAAAGAATTTCTCAAAGCCTATACTGAAGTGTAGTCTCGAAATACAAATACAGTAAGTACTGTTATGAAACATTGTAGGTAAGTGCGGGCAAGAATGATAAAATAAAGATTACGCCAACGGGCGTAAAATTTTAAAATGTTCTGCGCATTTAGGCCCTGTGACGTAACACATTCTGTGTTTCTATTGGCTAATTTTTTCTCACTTGTTTTTTTACTCATGTTTTGCTTGCATTTGCTCACTGCACTCTTCATGTTCATATTTTTTGTTTGTTTTTCTTTTTTAAACAGATTTTATTTTAGAAATCTCAGAGATTTCAATTGCAAGGTTGCCAACTATCACATAAAACACACATTTTTCGCAAGAAATTTTAATTCTAACACATGAAACATTATTGGTAACCCTTAGAATGGCCCTTCTACGTCACATAACCGGAAATCATGCGCATGGCGTAATCTTTATTTTATCATTCTTGAGTGCGGGTATATAAAGATGCCAACACTGTTGCTAGATCATTTTTGTGTAAAATCGTCAAAACTAGATGTAAAAATCGGCCAAATATTTTTAAAATCATCAAAAAATTGGAAAACGAAAATACTGGAATGCTTAAACATCTATATTGGCAGGGTATATTCTTTTGTCTTGTATATTGAACTGACAAAAGAAGAATTCAGGGATTCTTTATATCGATAGCCGGCGCTAATAAAGGGCACTGTCCAAAGGTTAAAGGCAGTTATGTATGCCTGTAGGCAGTTTGATATAGTCAACGAATAACCTGTATTGATCTGATATTGATATTTAACAATGAAAATCTTATAAAACCTAGGCATGGGGAAATTTTTTACTTTCACTCAATCTATGATTTAATATTATATTATTATATACTGATTAACTCAATCTATGGATAATATAGGGGAGAGGGGGAATGTAGTTGGGTGAACAAGTTTTCGCAGTGCCATTGTAAATTTTTTTATTTTTTTTTTTTGTAAGAGTGTAAGAAGTATTCAGTGATCGTTTTCTTTCGTGAAAGAAATTTATTGCAGTCCAAAATTCATTTCAAACAAAATTAAGTTAAGTTATTTGATATTTATGTAAAAAAAATATTTATTATAAATTTCCGTGAAATGGCATGCCAGTTCAGGATTAAACAAAGAAAAAGGGGGCACCTTTGAACATGTTAATTTATCAACCGAAGTACCAAACATTGTTGATTCTCTCTTATTTTCTGAAAATGACAAATCCAATACTGATCATGATGCTTTAAAGGAAAATGTAATATCACCTGAAATCGCAAAGCCTTTTCTGTCTTAATAATATAAAACTTATTTTTGATCTGAATTTTTTTATTTTTTTATTGCTAATGTTTATGTTTTTCCTAATAAATAAATCGAATTCATTATATATATAAAAAATATATGTTATTTTTGGACACAAGCGCTACAAGAAAAAAATGCCGTTCAAAGCTGTCCCAGCCTAGTTCAAAGCTGCCCCGTATGGGGGGCACATTTGAACAAAATGACTTCATCCATTAAAAAATAAAAAAAATATAAATCGAACTAAAAATAAGTTACTTGTAGACTTAAGCTAAAGTTTATTTCCATATACATACATATATTAGTTAAATTATGTAAAAAGTCAATAATTCAAAAATAAAAATTTGTATGTGGCTTGAAAGCAAAAAGTGGTCTAAGGTGCCTCCTCTCCCCTACATAATATACTGTCATACTTATTATTTTACAGTTAACGTTACTCAACTTACTAACTAATTCAATACATTAACATAATTCTCATTTTACAATTGGCATCACAACATAAATTTCGCTAAGCTCAAAACTTCTAATCTATATATATAAAAGTGATTGTGTGTTTGTATATATGTATGTTTATTATTATTAGTTTGGGATCTATAGACGGCTTAACGGCTGAACCGATTTGCTTGAAATTTTCACAGTATATTTCTGTATGTCTGGCTACTTTTTTTTTAATTTTAAGTGGGCGTGGTACCTCCCATACAAAATTAATTTTAAAAATCAAATACTTAATAAACTATAATAGCTATAGTACTCAAATTATCATGAGCAATTCCATTGTTTTTTTAAATATTTGCGGAAAAAATGGGTGTAAAAGCGACAGGGGGCGTGACACCTCCCATATGATGATAATTAAAAAAAATCAAATATATGGTATACAATGGTACGGTTATTCCACCATCAATATTAATATTTAGGACAAGAATGGGCAGACTATCAATAGTGGGCGTGGCACCTCCCATAGATATGATGACAAATTACATATAGGGAAAGCTATATAAGCTATCAATATTAATATTTAGGACACCAATGCGCTGACTAGCAACAATATTAAGTAAATGTTAAAATTTGTATAAATTTGAAACCTTTATCTATATATAAAAGTGAATGTGTGTTTGTTTGTTTGTATATTGTAAATCGTAATAAGATAATGTAATAAGATTTAATTTAAAAGGAAAACTGTAGGTTTTAATAACTTAATAAATACCGTATTTGCCGGACGATAAGACGCACCTTTTTACTCTGATAATGTTACCTAAAATTAGGGTGCGTCTTATCGTCCGGCAAATACGTATTTGTTTAACTTTAAACTTTTTATTTCATTACGATACGGGTAGCGAAGCACACCGGGTTTTAGCTAGTTAAATATAAAATTTAATGATTTTAATCATTCCTTGGGTGTCGTGTATTTTAAAGAAATCATGCTCAATACATATTTAAAAATCTACAATTGCACATATTAATTAAAGTTTGTTGAACTACAAAATGTGGAGCATAACTGACCTGTCGCAACAAAACAATATTCAAGTGAATATATTGTATTTAAGCTTACTTACAACTCCTACAACACTACAACACCAGTTGTGAATAATAATATAAATAGGAAAGTGTGAAATAATTAAAATCATATAATAATTTTGCACAAACGTTAAATTTATATTTACATATAATATATTTTTACACTTTGATGTAATAAATATAATCTAAAAGATTTTGTACCCGGCGTTGCACGAGATATTATTGATATTTTATTCCTGGCCATTTAACATTTTGGGAATCTCTTTTAGGAATAGTACACAAAAGAAGCATATTTAGTGTGTAAAATGGGAGTTCATTTCGTAGGAGCAAAAAATCATTCATTCAAACGTTTATTTAAGCTTGCTAAACGTAGATTTTTTGAAAAATAATAAACTTAAATTGTATGCTAATAAAGAATTCTTTTTCAATCATTAAAGGAACAGAAGCCCCGATTAAGTAATTCTGTACGTAAGACTAAAAACATTAAGGTCATCAATGCTTACCAGCGGTTAAAGATAGGAATTCTAGTAGGTACAAATTAATCTTTGTTAAAAAAAAACAAATAAAAATATCAACTCTGGCAACTTTATTTGAACATTTTCCCCAGAATTTTTTAGTGTTCAGTTCACTAATAATCGTCTTCAAGTGACATTTATATCGTGGGTGATTAATGTAGATTTTTTTTCTATACGTTTTATTAGCAGATCACATAGTAACGTACGTATTTGTATTCAGTGTTTCATGATGGAAAGACTCACACTGCATCAACATGTACGAATTATTCACTTCAATTACAAAAATGAAGATTAGTAATGTGTTTTCGCGCACTTGTAATAATATTCTTTAATTTAAGTCTGATAATGGTTTTATAAGGGATTTATGCATATTTAAGTGATTTGCGGAACTCGACTTAATATGGGGGCTATTATCAAATATGAACCGATTATCATGAAATTTGGTACGACGATTTAAATGTATATTTCGATTATGCTTGTCGAATTTCAACTTGATAGTTATTTTGACAAAAGTTTTATGTTCATTTAAGTGAATTTCGGAAGTGGTCTTTGTATGGGGCTTTGTCAAAATTATGGACCGATGCAAACAAAATATTGGTTTGAGATTTCACTTTGCATGAAACTTATTATTGCAGAATTTTGTTTAGATACGGCTTTTCTATAGACATTTAAGTACCATATTCCTGGAAGACATTCGTATGTTGGCTATGTGAAATCGTGGACTGATTTCTACCATGATACCATGATGATATTATCTGCATTATATTTAAAGAAACCAGCAAAAAATATCTGAAACTTTGGTCTATAACTGGGATCCTACTACAATGATTTGGCCATTTGCAATACCAAACATTTCAGTGCATCAAAGTTTGGTAAAAATTTCATTGTTCTACGTCTTTTTTTGAAGCTCTATCGTGCCAATTTAACATAAAAAGTACTAAAAAGTCCCAAAAACATAAATTATTTACTCTATTTTACTTGAGTTTCCAAACCTACGTAATAGACTATAAAGCATTTGATCCCTTAAGTAAATCCATACTTCAAATCTTATGCACTTAATAAGCCTTGAAGGTTGACTATCGAAAAAGAACTTTCCTAAAAAATATTTTTCAGATATTTTTCAGAATGCAGAGATATACTAAGACATTTCTTAGAAACCCAAAGAACGGCCTCACTTAGATCTTACTTGGAAGGTCTTGATAGTACCCCACAATCTGACTACTCGTTATGGAGGGCGGCAAAAGGTTTAAAAAGACCAGTAAGAGGAAAACCTCCTTTGCGAAATCCGACTGGTGACTGGGCTAGAAATGATTCCGAGAAAGGGACATTATTTGTTAACCATTTGAGAAATGTGTTTACTATAAACAACTCAAATAATAACGAATCTGATTTGCCACCACTTGTTATAAGACCTCCTGTACCTCTAAGACTAAACTTTCGTGATGTCCAAAACGCTATTGGTACTCTGAACCTTAGAAAGGCTCCAGGTATGGATAAAATCAGCAATAAAATGCTTGTGGAGTTACCTCGTGTAGCAAGAAGAATTATCCTCTTTATCTTCAACGCTATTTTACGCCTAGAATACTATCCTGCAGATTGGAAGGTGTCTATGATCACTATGATTCCTAAGCCAGGGAAGGACCACACCAAAGTGGAGTCATATAGGCCAATTAGTCTACTGCCGACAATTTCAAAACTGTTTGAAAAATTGTTATTGGCTAAGTTGATTCCAATTCTGAACGACACTCAATGTATCCCAAATCATCAATTCGGGTTCAGAGCTAAACATAGTACCATCGAACAAACACACAGATTGGTAAATGTGATAAGACGGTCGTTTGAAGAGAAAAAATACTGTTCCGCGCTTTTCATTGATGTGTCCCAAGCGTTCGACAAATTGTTGGTTGAATTTACATATGTTTCGAGAAACACCACTTTCTCCCATCACAATTCTTTGCGTTCTAACCCTCTGCATCACTGCGGCGCCCGCTAGCCAACAGTCAAACATCAATCCTGTAATTATCATTTTTCCATTTTATTTACATGTTGCCTCCTTATTCTGCAGTTTTTTCGTATTCATGTCAAGACTTCGTCTCGAAAACCTGAATACATTTTTATTATGTTTATTATGACGGTTTAATGCACAAAATTAAATTAACTCTGCCTGCTAACACCCATAAACTCATGGAAAGTTATTTATACGGTCGCAAATTTAAAATCAAAGAAGGCAATTTTTTAAGTACCGCTCAGCCAATTGAATCAGGTGTGCCACAGGGTAGCATACTGGGCCCTACTTTATATTTGATTTATGCCTCCGACATGCCGTCAGACCCCAAAATCCACACGTCAACTTTTGCAGACGATACAGCCTTTGTCAGCGTCCATAAGGACCACCAAGTTGCATCACAGAATTTGCAGAATTATGTTTATAAACTAGAGAATTGGCTAGAGCTTTGGAAAATCAGGGTAAATGAACAAAAATGTATTCATATAACTTTCACATTGCGAAAAGATACCTACTCGTTCATCAGAATAAATAAACAAATTATCCCGCAACATAATGAAGTCAAATACCTCGGCATTCACCTCGACCGCCGTTTAACTTGGAAGTCTCATATTGAAGCGAAACTTACACAAATGAGATTAAAAGCAGTGCAACTTAATTGGCTAATCGGCAGAAACTCTACATTGAAATTGGATTGCAAACTTTTGTTGTACAATGCAATACTAAAGCCAGTCTGGTGCTGTGGAATTCAATTATGGGGTACTGCCTCAGCATCCAACATTGAAAAAATTCAAAGGGGTCAGAATAAAATTCTACGTATAATTACTGCAGCTCCATGGTATGTTAAAAATTCTCGAATCCACAAAGATCTAGGCGTGCCATTAGTAAAAGTCGAATTTACAAAATATGCGTCAAAGTACGTCAGCAAACTTGAATACCATCCAAAATCACTTGCACGAGACATCCTTAACTTTAGTGGCCACAATCGGTTGAGAAGGAGGGATACCCTTGCTTTAACTCAAGCGCAAAATAGATGACTGGATCAGTTGATGTGATATTTTTTTTAGTATCATAAAAATTTTTGTCTAGCACTGGCTGGGCTTATTATTTTCTTTTTAGTATTAAGATTTGAAAACTTATTGTTATTTCATATATGAAGATTCAATAAATAATTAAAAGCAAAAAAAAAAAAAAAAAGATTGCAGAGAGCGACACAAATTTTGTGACTTCAGCACAAAATACAAAAAATTATAATAAATATAAAACTATTCACAATTGTATGTTAGTAGTTAATTAAAGTAAAAGGACAAACAAATTTCTGTTATTACCTATCCTTGATTAGCGCTTAACTGTCGATTAATGGAAAAGATGCTTCGCAAATAAATATTCGAGTGAATCTAAAAAGACAAAAAAGGATTTCTATTAGTTCAACTATACAATTTTTCTCTTTTGCAAAATTTTCATTATTATTATTCGTTATTACCGTGTCGAATTATGAAGAAATAACTTTTAAAAACTATGATGGTGTAGGGTACACAAATACAAATAAATGTTAATGTTTAAAACATTTCAGCGATTTGCATATGCATGTAAATTAGAACTGTCCTTGAAAAAAAATTTGATTTGGAGGGATCTTTTTTGTAATTTAGTAGCTAAAAATTGATAATAAGGTGTATCAGAAAACTAGAAGCTAGAAAACTATTGAAATATATTTAAATATTAAGCAAAAACTACTAATTTACGCAGACGTAAAAAACATATTTTTACACAAAACAGTGGGTAACCAATAGACAAATGCAGTTTTTGTATTGTTTGCTTATAACTTGTTTATTTTTCACTCGGTATTCATGTTTTATTCATTGGTAGAAAGATAATTCTCTAGAAGATAAGATGCCAGCAACTATTTTTGGCTACTAAAGAACAAAAAGATTCATCCAAAACATCTCTATTTTTGTATACAGGTCTAATGTAAGTATATGTTTGGCTTATGCAGGTGCATATACATACATACGAGTACGTATGTACTAAGTACATATGTTCATACTTATGAAGGTAGTAAAGGCATAGATAAATGTTCATTCCCTGATTGTATTTAATTTGTATTATTTTTTTTAGTTCGTTAGTGTTTTCTTTACTTTTTAATTAATTTTATTATATTCTATTTCTCCTGTCTCTTCTCTTTACTCTCCCTGTCTTATAATTAAAACATACTCGTACATGCATGCATATGTATGTAGATGAATGAGTATGCGTCTGTCCACATACATATGCCGTTTTAGTATTTATCATCATATAACCGTGTATATTTGCATACCGTTCTTTACTTTTTGTTTCATGAGCCTTTTTCAGTCGAGCAGCATGTGGCACATATGAATGTGTACATCTATATAGTTCATTCGATTATTCGTGTTTTTATTTTAGTCGGTTAACTCCTCAAGTATTTTGGGGTTGCAATGGAATCGATTAAGTAATCGAAATTTTAATAGCAGAATCATAGAATTATTTTCAGAAATTGTTTATATTTTACTAAAATATATGGTATGGAGTAAAATTATATAGACATTTAGCATAACACAATTTCTTCTGGAAACTGAAGATTGGTTGCCATGGCTCTGAGTGGGGTGATCCAAAAATTTGTACGAGATAAACCAGGATATATTCACTGATATCAAGGCCACATCAAGTTTAATGCATTGGCGCGAAACTTGCGGCAATAAAAATCTTCACCACTCTAAAGCAGTTTCGCCAGCTCATCCGATTGTCTCCAGGCACGGAGGAACTCGTATGTGGTCATTAAGATCTTGAGGGTACATTAATATTTACATATGACAACAACTCAGGACATTTTATGTTCAAATTTATTACATCAAATAAGAATAAAACAGATTGGAATGATTTTCTACTCTCAATTGTTTGAATTTCCAACTTATTACAACGGGTAATGTAAGAAGACATACTCGTATGATTGTAGTCTACTATATTCGAAACAAGAAAGAAGGAATAGTCGGTCAAGCCCGACCATATAATACCCTACCCCCATTATATGTATAAAGCAGTTTCTCAGAAATGGTCATTCAGTCTCGTCTCATCGAACTGTTCGGACGTGTTTTTTTTAGTGCGGCTGAATTTTCGGTGAAAAAATCGTAATAGGTGAAAAATTGTAAAAAGTTGAAATTAAACAAAAAGTAAAAAAAAAAATCGTAACAGGTAAAAATATAAAAAAAAAAATAAACATTAAACATCACATAAAAAACTGTATGAGTGTTCCTCTCAGATGTAATTCTGAGAAAGAGCTTAGCTCGACTAGAAAAACTAGATGGATCTCTGAGGAAGAATCCATAAAAAAGTCTTTGGAGAATTTTCTCACTACAAGAGCCGTAGAACGGCGTCGCTCCTGTTCGCCCAATATAGTGATTTCAACAGATGAGAAAACATCATCTTCATCAAATAGTGTAGTGAAACCCAAAAAACAAGTAGGTATGGATAAGTACATCACCGTTCTCAAGCGACAGAAGAGCCCGACGTCTGCTCAAGTCTCATCAAATTCAAAAGCTCTTAAGACCGTGAGTAATGATCAAAATAGGTTTGCTCTCCTCCAAACGGATGAGCCAGAACTTCCTAAGAAGACGTTTAAGCCCCCACCAATTTATCTGAGAGAGCCCACTTCCAGTAAAATGGTACAAAGAATTGTTTCGGTAATAGGTGAAAATATGTTTAGCGTAACATCAATTAAACATGGAAATATCAGCGAAACCAAAATTCAAGTGAATAGGGAAGATGATTTTCGAAAATTGTCCAACCAGTTGGAGAAGGAGACTAGGGATTTCTATACCTACCAGCTGAAAAGCGCAAAAGGACTCCAAGTCGTTCTAAAGGGTATAGACCCATGTGTTGATCCTACGGAGATAAAGACCGGTTTAATGGACAAAGGGTTCAAAATCAAGAGCGTAGTGAATATTAGAAACCGTGAAAAGATCCCTCAGCCCATGTTCAGGGTAGAATTGGAACCTGGAGATGTTGTCTTAAAGAAAAACGAGTCCCATCCCATCTACAATCTGATGTACCTTCTTCATCGTAGAATCACCGTGGAAGAACCACATAAGCGTCAGGGACCCGTCCAGTGTCTCAACTGTCAAGAATTTGGTCACACCAAGGCGTATTGTAAATTGCCGTCAGTTTGTGTTGCATGTGGGGAGCTACATGCAACTGCTCAATGTGATAAGTCGAAAACTGATTCAAAAATCAAAAAATGCAGTAACTGCGGAGGTAATCATACCGCAAATTATAGAGGTTGTCCAATTTACTCTCATTTGAAAGGCATAACAACCAACAAGACGACAGTATTACCTGATCATCGTCAACAGCCTATTTTTGCATCGAGTGACAATTTCCCTCAATTGTTACGGTCCACTAGTCATGTAAACGCGCCTAGTTCTAGACAAGTTTGTTTCTCAAACGTGGTTAAATCTAATATGCCAGGTTTGGAGCAGGAACCTAAATCACAATATTTCCAACCTAATATTAACACTCTAGAGACTACATTGCAGACACTTTTCCAAACTATGAACACTTTTACGACCACTATGACATCCATGATGCAGGAAATGCTGAAAATGCAATCCACTATCTTACAAGCCATTTTAAAGAAATGATTTGTTTAAAAATTTGTTTTTGGAATGCGAACGGCCTCCGCCAACATAAAAACGAACTGGAACACTTCCTGATGGATAAGCAGATTGATGTCATGATGATTTCTGAAACTCACTTGACGGCGACAGCGTACTTCAAAATTAATGGCTACGTGTTATATGATACTAAAGATCCACGCGGAAGAGCATGTGGAGGTTCGGCAATTCTTATAAAGGACAGAATAAAACATTATTTAATGAACAACATATGTGAGGATTACCTACAAGCAACAAACATTTGTATTGAATTCTGTCAATACAATTTTGTTTTATCATCAATTTATTCGCCGCCTCGATTTTCAAAAAAAGAACACCAATACTACATCTTCTTCAATTCCCTTGGAGCTAGATTTTTAGTTGCTGGTGACTTTAACGCCAAACACACTTTTTGGGGTTCACGTCTGGTGACCCCGAAGGGTCGTGAACTCTTCAACATCATTGCCAAAATGGGATTAGATGTACTCTCAAGCGGGCATCCCACCTACTGGCCGACGGACCGACGGAAGATTCCCGATGTTATTGACTTCGGAGTAGTGAAAAATATCCCTGTAAAATCGATACAAGTGGAGCCTTCATTAGACATGTCTTCAGATCACTCTCCTTCTATTATTTCAATGCGTTTCCTTCAAGGGAATGGCTCTCCATTTCGGGACATATCTAAAACCAGAGTAAGTTGGATAAAGTATAAAAAGTATTTAAGTTCCCACTGCACGGAAAATGTAGTGTTGAGAACTACCGAGGATATTGATGGGTCGATTGGCAAGTTTACTGAGGACATACGAAGAGCTGTACATCACGCCTCCACATACGACGTTGAGTGCAGAAGTGGGACAAATAGAACTTATTTCGCTGAACTCGATCATCTCCTGTCAGAAAAAAGAAGAGTTAGAAGAGAGTGGCAAATTCACAGGTCTCCTGAACTGAAAGCTAGGCTACGGGTATGCAGAGATATACTAAGAAATTTCTTAGAAACCCAAAGAATGGCTTCACTTAAATCTTACTTGGAGGGTCTTGATAGTACCCCACAATCTGACTTCGCGTTATGGAGGGCGGCAAGAGGTTTAAAAAGACCAGTTAGAGGAAAGCCTCCTCTGCGAAATCCGACTGGAGACTGGACTAGAAATGATTCCGAGAAGCGGACTTTATTTGTTAACCATTTGAGAAATGTGTTTACTATAAACAACTCAAATAATGCATCTGATTTGCCTCCGCTCGTTATTAGACCTCCTGTACCTCTAACACTTAGCTTTAATGATGTTCAAAGCGCTATTGGTACTCTGAATCTCAAAAAAGCTCCAGGTATGGATAAAATCAGCAAAAAATGCTTGTGGAGTTACCTCTTGTAGCTAGAAAAATTATCCTATTTATTTTCAATGCTATTTTACGCCTAGAATACTATCCTGCAGATTGGAAGGTATCTATGACTACCATGATTCCTAAGCCAGTGCCCATGTTCTGTAACTTTAGTGAAAACTTCTCGCGTTGAAAAGATGTGAAACAAAATATTCCATCGTTTCTCGAAAAGTGATAAAAAAATGTGTCTGTAACTTATGTCGAAAACTAACAAAAGCGATTTCGTCGTTACGTTATAAGTGCCAAAAAATACAACTCTAAGCCGCTGTGAAAATACAGTGTTTGAAACCGCTTATCACAAATATAGTTGACGGCGAACAAAACTTACTAAAATATTAAAAATTTCCACGACGTCGGCAAATATACAACCGTCGGCTATACAAAATAATTTATAGTATGACTTTAATGTGTGTTGTTTACAAACAACTTGCAATTAAATAAAAATAGTTAAAGTTGCACATATAAATTTTTAATGTGGAGTTTTTCAGCATTTCCCGTTGCTCCTTAGAGTTTGCATTAGAATTATTGCCATCAAATTGCCTTCTGGCGAATTCTAAGTTTTTACACATATAATCAACCAATTTTTTTCTTTTTGTTGCTTAGAAATTCGCATATTTTTCTAAAATTATAAACAAAATAATTTATAAATAAAAAAAACAACAATTAATTAATTATTCATTGCGATTTTAATATTTTTTCTTTTTAAAATTACATCCCGCCGCGTTTTTATTTGTGAGTATATTTAACAGTTCAAATCGGGAACCTCTCTCACAAAAATTTTACAAAAACACTTTTTCGGTAAGCTGGCGAGTAATTTTCTTACGTGACAGCCATAGCTGCCAGATTTGACGATTTATCGTCATTTTGACGATTTTTGGTTTCAAAAATAGCAAAATGACGATTTGACGATTTTTTCATTGAAAGTGACGATTTTCTGAATTATTAAAAATTTCTATCATTTGTTAGTTTTATTAATGTTTTTGTTACCAAATTCTCTCTTTTTTTGAGACAACAACTATTGTTCTCATTTAATATCATAAATATTAAGAAGAACATGACATATTTCAAAAACAAAACTAAGTGAGTGTTTTCTTAATTATTGTTGTTAACTTCAAGTAAAATAATTCCAAATAATATTGAGACAGGATAGTCGAAATTACTTATTTATCTGTAAACATAAAAATCAATTTTAAATACTGAATTCCACGAACTAATATTTTAAGAGGAAACAATTTCTGAATTTCCACGAGGAAATTCTTCTACAAAAACTTCTCCTATTTTAACAAAACGTCGAAAGCATATTCAGCCAAATAAATTTAATTAACAAAAATACGGAATTCTTTGAAAATAAGTACCTGTTCTGGTATATGATGGATGAATTGAATTCTATACGCAAAATGATATTTAAAACTTAATAAAATAAATTGTCCTGACATACGTTAAATCAATTTTCGTACTTTTTAATGTAAATCAACATGCATGAAAAAAAAACAAAAGGAAAAAGAAAATTGACAGTACCGTCAACTTTGTACCCCTTTTGTTCTTATTTCCCTTCTCATCCAAAAATACTTGCATTGACGAGCCAGAAGTGAAAACGGACTAAGATATTATAAAAATATTACACAAGTTGTGTTTAACATTATATGTTTTGTGATTTGTTATGTAAAAAGTTAAAATTTATGTATTTTGATACGTATTGTACAAGAGACTATATAAAATTGAATTTTTATGTTTTCGTTTAAATAAAAATTTCAAAATACCATTAGAAATAGTGACTTTTTATTTTTCCGATTTTTTTGACGATTTTTAAAATTCGAAATGACGATTTTTTTTCTTTTTATCGGGATTTTGACGATTTTTTCCGAAATTCATCTGGCAGCCCTGGTGACAGCGATTACTCGCCAAAAAAAGTTACAGACATAGTTTTGCAAGAAAAACAGCTGTTTGTTTCAATTTATGGCATTTCTGTTTTATTCCACACATTTTAATCGAAAAGTTTCTCGACGCGGAAGTTACAGAACATGGGCACTGGAGAAAATTCTGCAGTTTTGTGGAAAGTTCTTTACAAACTAGTCAGCTTCGTAAGATTTTGTAGGCATATCTAACAATACCATCCTACAAGGCATACTTGAAATACTCATAGAACACATGCCCCAAGCTGTCAAGATCTAAATCCTATATCTATAGAAGTCCAAATATGTGCATATGACATATAAAATATGTCATATAATATATGCGGTCGTACAGAAAAATGTTGTTGACCCTAATGAAAAAGTAACTTTTGACAATTTTTGGTTTTATCCCCAAAGGAAGGAAGACATCTTACACCAAGGCTAACGACTTTTCTTTCTTCTTTTCTACTGAAAACATTGGAAAGAATCAAATATGTCTATATCAGATCAAAACTTGGTACGGTTACTCTATCAAAGGCTTAGCATGCAGATACAAAAGTTAGGTCCATATAGAATATTCTTATACTATAAGGTATACACTTTAGCCTGCCTTTTTGTAGATGGTGCATTCAACAATGTGAAACTAGAATCAGTTAAAAATGTAATGATAAAATTGGAAATTGATCCTTCGGTCAAAACATTTAAAGGAAAGCGTTTTGCTACGATTGAGGAGATAAAAGAAAAAATCGAAACAGAAGCTGTTGGCGATACCAAAAAGCGCGTTTCAGAAGTGTTTCGAGGATTGGAAAAAACGCTGCCATAAGTGTATTATATCTTAGGGGATTACTTTGAAGGGGACAATATAGTTATTGATGAATAAATAAATACTTTTTTTTAAATTTAAAAGAACGATTATTTTTTGATCAGACCTCGTACATATATATGTTTCATCTTTCCACCTTTCGTGGAATAAAACAAAATATTTAAGTAGTCATTATTTTAATTATTTTATATTAAAATTTTAAGTTAAAATAATGAAAACCTCAAAATTTTTCATGACATATTTGAGATAATTTTTATTTTTTTTCGTGTTTTTACAACAGCAACGAATGAAATTTAGCCCCAAAGTACAAAAACAATATTTGGCGGTGACAATTGCAATTCCAATTTTGGTGGTAAGCACAGATTCGGTGAAAATAATGTATTTGCAAAGCTAACAAGTGCTTTGCGTAGAAAAATAATTGGTATTGGTTGTCCAGCTCATATAAGTCCCCGTTTACACAGTCGAACATTTGGAAGAAAAATATTTAACTTGGTTGAAAATTACGGGTGGGGAAGAGAGAATCAATTTTGTGTTCGGTACTCGGTGAACATGCTTTGTTGACATTTTCTTTGCTGGAATTTACTACAAATTATTACACAGCACGAATAAGAGAAAGGTTAAAAAAACAGATAATAATGAAATGTGTCGACAACATTGTTCGACAGTGTGACAGCGAATGAAAAAACAAAAGAGAATTCCAGATGTTTTTCTTCCAAATGTTCGACTGTGTAAACGGGGAATAATAAATAACGCAGTTCACAAGGGTTGCGACACATTGTCCATTGATGTGGAATGTATCGTTTTGAAAGTTTACAATCATTTCTGTATTTATACAGTAAGAACAGAAACACTGAAAGAATTTTGCGAACAGTCAAAAATAGAATATGCAAAGCTACTTTATCATAGTAAAACAAGACAAGATGGATCACTATCAGTATAAATCTATTATGGAAGAAAATTTAAAACAATCGGTAGAATTTTTAAATCTTGGTCAGAGTTGCATTTTCAGCAAAATAACGACCCGAAGCATACGGCTAAAATAATCAAAGACTTTTTGCTATATCATGCTCCTCGACAGGTACATATATAAATGTTATTGAGCACGTTTGACAAATTATTGATCGGAAAATCATTGTACATCACATTACTAGCTTGTCAATGCTAAAAGAGAAGCTGTAAAATAGAGTTGGAAAATTTAATAGCTTCAGACGCCTTCAAGCTGTCATAGCCGCCCGTGGTGGATCAACCAAATATTAATTTTTATAAATAATTATAATTTTTTGTACATAAATGAAGTTTTTTAAGTGATATCCAGAGCGTAGACTATTGTCAACGCTTTTTTTAGTATATTGCGAATAAAATTGTAAGTTTGTTAAAAAAATAGTTTTAGGAGTTAACATATAAATGAAAGTCATTTTAAACATATCTGCATCATTATTTTTCATTATATTGCTTTCTAAATCCCTACATTCCCAAAATATCGGTCGTACGTAGACCTTTGGCGGCCACTCTATAATATACATACTCGTATAATATTGACGTATTTATCTGGCATAGCAATTTGAATTGAAATTCATTTCACAGCAAAAAAAAAACATGGTGTAACTATACAAGGTGACTGCAGTAGCACAGCTGACTGACTTTGTTTTTGACAGTAGTACATTATTTTACACAAACAAAATGCCAGTTGTTTCTGTATTGTGTTGTATTTGTTGCCGATTTGCATTCACCTTGTATAGTTACATCATGAAACAAATATTGAGAACTATGAATTTGTCATACCATTTGTCACATCACACATCGAAATGGATCCTTATAAAATTCTAAGGCGATCTAGCTACGTCTGTCTGTTGAAGACATGTTGATATCTAGATAACTAAATAAAATATCCGCTAATTAACAACGGAATATAAATTGAAAAATAATTGGATCGATAATATTTAATATTGTATTATTCTTACAATATCGTCAACAGTTTTATAAAAAGTAACCGTACAACCGACTAAAGTAACATTTCGATTATTCCAGTGCACTAAATATAAATATTTATACATACATATGGGCATATTTAGACTTGTACTGTAAAAGTGTTTGCAATGCATATCTATAGATATTTATACATATTTAAATATAATCAAACGCACATATTTACATCTTACATACACACGTACACTTTGTACGCATAAACGCACAAAGGTATAACGTAGCAATTTACAAATAAGTCTGAAGAATACACTTACTTGTCTCGTATTTCGATACAATTCTCTTGCAAAATGAATTAAATGTTAAATATGGCCGATTGTGTTTTGGGCAACGATATACATACGTAATATTTATGCACATGGTTGCTTAGCAGCGTTGTCAAAATGGAGAAAAAAAAACGCGCCATTTAAAAAAACGCACCAAGTTTAGAATTTCTTCTTCTAGCAAAAGTAATAATACTAAAAGCCTTTTGTTAATAATCGAGCTAATAAAGATAAAATAGGCATTAAACCACTCAAAATTTAACTCGCAATATGCTATTCAGAACTGCAGTACTAATTGGTTAAAAAAGGTCTAATTTCAGTATATATTTGGTACTTTTTTTTTATATATATTTTAAGTACTTCTATTTGAATTATTTCAATAAAATTTATTACGGCTCCACTGGGACTCGAACCCTAGTTGTTCGTCTACAGTTCAGTAAAATTTTTGTTTCCATGTTAAAAGTGTTAATTTTATTTTTACCTTTAGCAATAACCTTCATGTACAAATTTGATTGTATTGTAATGAATAGTAAAAAGAACGTTGTTTGCTATTCTGTGGTTCCAGTTTTATTGAACGCCTTTTACTAAAAACTCTTTTCTTATATATGTACTAACAATGAGAATTTCTAGAGGCTAAACTTAAAATAATTTACAGTTCATTAAATGCAACATTGTATCAGGCTCTCATAAATTTTGGTTGGTTGTACAAACAGTTACTATATTGGATCGGCATTAGAAAATTGCAAATTTGCAAAAATGCTTCATATTTTATTAACTAAACTTTTTAATTCGATTGCGATACGCGAGCAATTATAGTTTCTAAAATATCGGATTACTCTCTAAACATTTTTATTATTAAAAAAAATTTAATTCGAAGTTTTTACTTCAAGTTAAACACAAAACAATTAAAAAAGCACCAAAAATGCTGCGACACGCACCAAGTTGACAACGCATATATTGTACATATAAATGTATGTACATTGTACATATGTACATGTGCAGTTTATGCAAGTGTGTATAGATAGGCAGTTTTTCATAGAAATATTTTGATTGTTGTAGGTGGGTATGTAGGAACATTTGTATGAATGTATGTAAAATAGTATGTATGGATGCTAGTTCTGTTTGCACACATTACCATTGATGTTTGTCTGTGGTTGCATGGATTTTTTTATTTGTTTTTCCTCTGCTTTTTTTTTTTTTTTTTTTGATTGTTGCAACCACAATTCTTTAAATATTATGTGTACACACGTTTTATTTACAATTTAAATAATTTTATTGCTCATTTTTTTTATAAGCTAATAGTAAATAAAATAAATGAATAGAAGTGGAAAAGTTTCACCAAACTGGTTGATTTTATCTAGTATTTAAACATCAATCACAATTTAATTATTTTTAAATATTTACATATACAAAATAGTATACCTATGTACCTATGTATATGTATGTTGTAAGTAGAGTCAAAGCACTTGCAGCTTAAATGGTTTTATAATTTCATATGAATGAGGGTTCCGTAGCTTATTGGTTAACGCGTTTGATCATTAAGCATGAGTTGGTATTAGTAGGCTTGGTTCGATTCCCAGGCGCTGCCACTCAAACAACATCAGTTTTTGATAAGTATTATTCTATCTATCATAACTAATATTTATCACAGGGCCCTCCTTCGGTGGTATAGTATTGAAACGCCACCGAAGTAAAATAATTAAATAAAGGCTATAAATCAAGCTTTAACATTAATGCGCCTACTTACCGCCAGAAGCGCTGCAATTCTGCACTAAAAACAAACATAATGCGCAATTGCAGAGTTGCGATATAAAAAGCTTTCTTCTTTCACCACCTTTACTTCTTCAACTATCCCCTTTCCAAAGAAAGTAACGCAAGTATATATAGGCCTAAGTGTTACTTCTCTTTAAAAAAAAACACTTATCGACTAAAAGTTTCAAAGTCATTGTAGCCACCTGAAAGTTAACTCTGAACTGGTTATGCATTTGACAGCCTTTTCGTTAACTTTTGCAATTTGCTTAAGCTTGCTTATGCATATTATAGTTGGGCCTAAAGCGAGAACCATGGTGAAATCACTACAAGATGATAGCAGCATTACAACAATACAAAAGCAACAGAAACAACATGGTATTTTTGTTTTTGCTTTCATGTTTGTAATGTCAAAAACAACTGATTATTGTTTACAAACATTTTTGCAGGAAAAATAAATACATACATACATACAACTTTTTAATTTCAAGATGAAAAAAAAAATAATTTATAAATTTGTTAATTTATGAATCATTGAATTTATAGACAATTGTTTTCTCACTTTTTTGTATAACTTGATACGTTTGCTATTTTTTTAACACAACTTGAGCATAAATACATACATACAGTGCTGATATTCAGCCGGTTCGGACCGGTTCGCTCGAACCGGTTGTTAAAATTTTAAAAATTTTGCGAACCGGTTGTTGCATATTCACCCTTCTCGTGAATAAAAATTCCATATGAAATTTGTTAAGGTGATTATGTTTTTTGTTTTAACGGTTTTATATAATGTGTATTTATCAAGGTGATTAGTCTCGACAACAAACACAATATTGTTCAGTTGTTCATTGTCCAAACGTACAAACAAATGATTTTATTTTGGTCATACATTGAATTCTTGGATGATGATGTTTTCGATAGCGTTTTCTTCAATCTTTTGAGAAAAAAATAAAGCAATTTTTTTTGACTTTTATTTTGCAAAATCAAAACTATTTTTTTATTACACAAAAGTTTATATCATTTCCTTCAAGAGGCTTGTGGTCTGTTACTGGAATGCGACTTTAAAATTTTCGCTATTTTTATCAAAATTTGGCAAGAATATAATTTTTTTAAGCGAACCGGTTGTTAATTGTTTCGAATATCACCACATACATATATAAATATGTAGGTATTTTTATACATAAATGAAACTGACTCCTTGCAAACTACATGCATATGTACATTATTATATACGTAATTTACAGTGAGCTCCAATGGGCACAAAATATTACAATTAAGCTTTAGAAATATCAATACAAAAATGGATCTCTTTTTTAAACAAATCTGTGGTCCTAAAAAGGACCAATTAAAGCTTAATTTTCAGCATTTTTTTATTTCCCCTTATTTTTTGTTTAGCCTTTTGCATTTTCAATCGTTTGTTGAGGTGACGTACCCGAAAATGTATGCGGCCTTCACTTTTTTAGGCAGCATAACTTGATTGCTTTCCTCAAGTAACCTTTTGTGCAAGTTTGGACTGTGGGAAATTTCAAGACCGTTTCTTTTGTGAAAAACTGCCTCCAATGTTTTTATATTTTTCACAAAAGATGACGCTGGCTTTTTAAAAAACCATTTTGATACTTGGTCAACCCAAGTATACGAACTTTCGTGACTTTCATACTCTTCAAGATTGAGCTTTCGAATAACATACTCTGATATGTATTCCAAAGCATCCTCTTGAAGAGTACCCATGTCTGGAAAATTCGATATATCTAGGTCTTCCAATATATCGGGTTGGTCATTTTCGTCTTGTAACAGAAGGTCATGTACATTATTGAACTCAATTTGAGAAAATGAATCGTTGCAATGTGTTGTGTTTAAATAGATGAATAGAACATAGTTATTAAAATAAATACACTAAGAAAAGTTTTTTTTACGTACCCAAAATATATTATCGTAGTCGATACTTGAAGTCTTTTGGTGTGGGGTGGTCATTTAATCCACCTTTGCTTCGAATGTCACCGAAAAAATTCTCCAATACGTCCTGATTAAGTCGGCCAGTACATATATATGTCATTTTATAATTATCCGACACATATTTATATAGCATTACCAAGGCATTATTTAAAGTTATAATGCCTTTCTGAAAATGCTCTAAAGATTTTTGTTGGAGATAATTGGAGAAGACATGACAGCGTTCATTTGGTTTAAAGTATTATTTTGTGCTTCTAAAGCAATGCCAAATGGTTCCTTAAAAAAAGACTATTAACATTTTTAAGTTAATAAAAAATATTGTATATTATTACCTTCCCAGGGTAGGTAAATGTTCTCAACGATCATCGAACCAGTCGTTGACTAATTGCACAAAGTCTGCAGTACTTAGGGCGTTGTAGAGTTCTTTGCCGATTGAGTGGCATCTACGAATGGCATTAACTGTTGTGTTCGAAAACAATTGTGATGCTAGCTTAACCTTTTGTCTACCTAATAGTTTGAAAATAGATATTTGTTTATTAAGTTTTAGTTTTTATGATAATTTAACTTACCTGCACCCCTCACGGAAAGGTGTTCGTCGCTAAGTTTAAAAGTAATTGTTACATCCGCAGTGGATGTGTACTTTAACAACTCCGCAAAAGTCCGTGATGTCAGAAGTTTGTTGTCTACAACCAATCCAGTATCCAGAAAATGGTTTCTTATAAGCTTCAGTAAATGAGGTACGTCAGCAAATGTAAACACTTTTTCTGTTGGATTGATAGGATGAGGAAACCATGGCTTGTCTAAAGAGATAAGCAATTGATGATTAAAAATCTTAAACCTAATCATAAAATTTAAAATATTGTGTGGATGAGAAATTGTGATGGATAAACTACAATAATATAATGAAATGTTATGAAATATGTATATCTTATGCTACATATGACTTATGTAACACTTTTAACTATATTATGACTTATTAGTTTGAACGAACTTATTCACTAAATGATATTAAAAAAATATCGAATAAAGCCGAAGTATTAGTTAATTATTTTCAATTACCAAATTTATTGATAGCAGCACAAAATTAGACTGTTGTGCATTTATGTAGAAAAAGGGAACAAACCACAAAGTAAAAGTGTGTTAAAAAAATTGTCCTCGCAGGCAGTGAATACACACACTATAGCAACAACTGGGAAACCTACCTTTTTCAGTTCAGTGATAATCCCGTTCAATAGCTGCCTAGTCATTTGACAGTCAAACCCAAAAAATACCGGCTGCTTCCACGAGCTACGCAGTCCTCGGGCCATAACAACTTGTACAAAATTCGCCGGCGATCTTACGGCATCAGCAACTTCGTCGTACTCAAAGGGATCCATTATCATTATTTCATCAAAAGCTAATACGCAAATTTTATCTTCCGGCTCTAAATTTTCAATTTGACCCATAAAGTGAATCGCAGCTTTTAAAATGCCTTCGCTTAAATTAATTTTCCGACACCAATGCTGCAACGTTGAAACGTGAGGTAATGGAAAACCTTTGGCATATAAATCGTTATAACCGGAAGCATGAAGGCATATAGCATTTGAAATGCCAGGCCATTTCCAGTTTATATTTCCTGGGTTCATCAGTTTCCGAACTTGTCCTTCTGTAAAAATGGAACGCATTTGTTTTGCCGAGTTTGCACTCTTAGTTCTTGATTTTGTTTTCCAAAGCTTGCACTTTTGATAAAAAGCGCCCACGTTCTAGTGAGTAATCTAGTGCTATTGGACTAAAAAAATAAACATATGAAGGGATTTAAAAAAAGTACTATTATCTGTGAAATAAGTATATAGAAAACTCACTCAGTTTGCGTTTCTTTATCAGCAAAAACCTTCTCTACGGGAATATCGTTGTTGCAAATAAACGAAGAACTTAAATTTGATAAAAAAAAAAATTGTCACATTGAGTTTGGATTGACGATATTGACTGTTCTCTGTCAACAAACGCCGGGAACAACACAGGAGGGTTGCTATTAGGCATTCTAAGTTATAAAATTTATATACATATATATACATACATGTATATATACATACATATGTACATACAAATCTAGTAACCCAGTAAAAAATATATGGATTAATCCATAATCGAGCAATAAAGGAGTAATGACTTGTTCATTCATTTGGAGTAATAAGCGCGCTATCAAAACTTTTTTTTTGTTTTGTTGTCTATGCCTCGCTTAATACTCCAAATGGATCAATGAGGGATGTATCAGTTCTTTTTGGTTTTTTTTCTTTGACATAAATGTAAAATATTTTCGTTTTGTTTTTCTTTTTAGAGCTAGTTTCTGGGATAAAGATACAAATCAGACAATTTTTTGAACGGAAAACTTTCTATATTCAGTGGGATTCGTTGCTATTTTTCGTTGCTGTTAAAAAATCTCCTCAATTCTCTCAATTCATTTCCGGTGATGCCACTCAAATTCAAGAAAACAGGATTGCAAATTTCATTTCCGCCGTTGCTATTTTTCGAGGCTTTCTTGTTTTTGTAAAAAATAACCAAATTTGTATTCATGCTCTTTTAGGAGACAAAAACGATTACTCCCTTTATGTTCTTTTAGGAGACAAAAACGATTACTCCCTCTGTCGTCATTTTCAAGATCAAAGGGAGTACTCCATAAGGAGCTTAAAAGGAGTGCTCGTGTCTGCGGACATACTGTGTTAAAAATCCTATGAGGTTCTGAGTTTTATGGAGTAATTCATTACTCGCAAAGGAGCGCTCCAGGATTACTCTTTGGATGATCCTATTTTTTACTGGGAATTTATAATACTTACATTGGCACAGCACTAGGCAGTAACATAACTTTTTGTCCAGTATTCACAACATGTGACGAAGCAAAGTGGGCCATACAAACAACGTCCTGCCGGCGGAAGTCCATACCACAAATTTTGCTCCACTTAAGCCTGCGGTCTTCATTGGAAATGCAGAAGAAACTTCCATTTCCAGGTCTTTGAATTTTTTTGCATATCTTGCAATATTTCATTATAAATATTTATTTTTAAATAGTTTGTATTTATTTATGTTTGAATTTTTGGCAATTTTTTATTTTTTCTGTTAAATTTTTTTTTAAATTTTCTGTTTATTTTTGAAAGCACAAAAAAGTTTGACATAACGAACATGACTTAAAAAAAAACAGCTGGTGTTTCAACACCACCTTGTAGAGTGATTTCACCATGGTTCTCGCCATGGTCAATTTTTGTTTTGTTTGTATATATCCACATGGAAGATGTTATGTAATATGACTTAAAACCGAATAAACTCTTAAATTTTTAAAAATATAATGGTTTTTATATAAAATGTTAAATAAATAGAACAAACATGAAAATAAATTGAAATTCATTAATTATTAAAGCGAATGTGGAGTTTAGGGTAAATTTATGTGAAATGGCAATGTGTCCACTTTTGCACGTAAAAAAACGCTTTTGTAAAAACGCGGCACTATGTTTTGTTTAATGAGTTTAATATGAATTTGATATGAGTTTGACTTAATATAAGTTATTTATTAAATAAAAAGGAAAAACAAATTTTCCTACATTAACTGAAGCGCTTTACTGCCATCCCTATATACCGACGGAAAGCGTTTTTTAAATGTCAAAATTTCTCATACTCCTACATTTTGTATGGAGCATGCCGAAATAACACGACTATTGCTATTGGAAAATCCGATTTTGACAAGGCGTTTCACAGTGAAGTTAGTTGCAAAAGAAAACAAAGCAAAATAAAAAGAGAAATAAAACAACAATGTCCAGCAGTTACAACAAACAGGGTCGTTTTATTTATTTGTTCGATAACCCTGTTTTTATTGTTTTGACATAACGTTGCCGTTATACTATGTTTCCTCGACGACTTGAATCACCTGCTTCGCCTTCTGAATCATGTTTATGAATTATGGTGTTTGCATGACTAATAAACTTCCATAAGAAATACATTTTTTTTAATTTATTTTTTATTATTGAATCTGTCTTTTTGAAATTTACAATATGTATTTAAATCTTAATTCTACTTGTGGTTTATTAGTTGTTGCCAATGTAACCACTAACTGCTGCATTCAAATTTTATAAAAGTCTTCTAGTTAGGCTCAAAGTATCGGTTCTTTTTAGCCTCTGGTGACCTTCGAAATGAAGCAGACCCCGAGCGAGGTAGTTAGGGTGGGCCATTAGTTTATCGATAGATAATTGAATATTTTTTAATTTCGTCCTGGATAGTGGGGACGTTGAGATCTCTGTGGATAATATCATTACGTATATACCATGGAGCGCAGACAATTTGTCGTAATATTCTAGATTGTCTTCTTTGAAGCTTTTGGATGTTAGATGCGCATGCAGTACCCCATAATTGGATGCCATATGTCCATATTGGTTTTATGATGGACTTGTATAGGAAAATTTTGTTGTGTAAAGACAAGTTTGAGTTTCGACCGAGAAGCCAATGTAGTTGAGCTGCTTTAAGTTTCATAGCCGTTATTTTCGCTTCAATATGACGAGACCAGGTCAAGCGTCTATCTATATGAATTCCCAAGTACTTAACATGGTTTTCTACCGGAACAGTGATGTTATTTATTTTTACAGCTGGGCACGTTTGTCTTCTGAACGTGAAAGTTAAGTGAGCACATTTAGCCGGGTTAACCCTTATTCACCATTTTTCTAGCCAGGCCTCTAGTTCATTGATGTGGGACTGCAGATTTTGCGATGAGACTTTTGGGTCATGGTTAACGCTAATAAATGCTGTGTCGTCTGCACATGTAGAGGTATGCGTGTTCAGGTTTGTTGGCATATCCGCTGTGTATATTATATATAGAAGAATATGCTGCCTTGGGAGACACCAGCAGTAATTTTCTTGAGGGGGGAGTATTTATCTTGCGACCTTACCATGAATGTTCTGCCTGTTAGATAGCTATCCAGAAGCTTCTGAGTGTTTTGACGAAGCATTCGTGTTATTTTGATGAGTAGCCCATCATGCCAAACTTTGTCAAATGCTTGGGAAATGTCTATTAACAGGGCTGAGCAGTATTGCTTTTTCTCAAACGCAGATCTAATTAGGGTGACAATTCTATGCACTTGTTCTATTGTACCATGTTTCGCTAAGAATCCAAACTGGTGTTCCGGGATGATGTCGTGTTCATTTAAAAAGAATATTTTTTCGAAAATCTTCGATAGGATTGATAATAAGCTTATCGCTCTGTACGACGCAACCTGGCTAGCATATTTTCCTGGCTTGGGAATCATAATAATTATAGACCTCTTCCATGAGGATGGGAAGTATCCGACTCTTAATATCGCGTTAGAAATGAGCAGCAAGATTCTAGAAGCAGACGATGGTAAGTTTCTTATCATTGACCCTGTGATGCGATCAGATCCCGGATATTTTTCAATATTCACTTTTTCTATTACAGATTTTACTTGAGTTATGTTAAATTTTATAGGATGGTTTACCTTATCAGGAATGATTGGACGACAGGAACTTGTATGTGCATTTCATATGCCGGACAGCCTTCCATAAGCTGTAATTGGAGTTTTTTGTGGCATCTAGGCTGTTTAGATAGCCTTTTATTGCAGACTCGTAGTTCTGTCTCAATTTGTTGCGAAGAGTTGTCAGGCATAATTGTAGTTGGGTCTTAGTGGTTGGGGAACGACTCTTTTGCCATTGTCTTCTTTTTTTTTTTAATATCATTTATTTATTTATTGAATCTTCAAATGCTGAAATGACAATAAGTTTTCGAATCTTAATACTAAAAGAAAATAATAAGTCCAGCCAGTGCTAGACAAAATATTATGATACTACAAAAAATTTATATCCACTGTTCCAGTCATCTGTTTTGCGCTTGAGTTAAAGCAAGGGTATCCCTCCTTCTCAACCGATTGTGGCCACTAAAGTTAAGGATGTCTCGTGCAAGTGGGTTTGGATGGTGCTCAAGTTTGCTGACATACTTTGACGCATATTTTGTAAATTCGACTTTTACTAATGGCACGTATAGATCTTTGTGGATTCGAGAATTTTTAACATACAATGGAGCTGCAGTAATTATACGTAGAATTTTATTTTGACCCCTTTGAATTTTTTCAATGTTGGATGCTGAGGCAGTACCCCATAATTGAATTCCATAGCACCAGATTGGCTTTAGTATTGCATTGTATAACAATAGTTTGCAATCCAACTTTAGTGAAGAATTTCTGCCAATTAGCCAATTAAGTTGCACTGCTTTTAATCTCATCTGGGTAAGTTTTACGTCGATATGAGACTTCCAAGTTAAACGACGATCGAGGTGGATTCCGAGGTATTTGACTTCATTGTGTTGCGGGATAATTTGATTATTTATTCTGATGAACGAGCAGGTATCTTTTCGCAATGTGAAAGTTATATGAATACATTTCTGTTCGTTAACCCTGATTTTCCAAAGCTCAAGCCAATTTTCTAGTTTATAAACATTATTCTGCAAGTTCTGTGATGCTATTTGATGGTCCTTATGAACGCTAATAAAGGCTGTATCGTCTGCAAAAGTTGAAGTATGTATTATGGGGTCTAACGGCATATCGGATGCATAAATCAAATATAAAGTTGGACCCAGTATGCTACCCTGGGGTACTCCTGCTTCAATTGGCTGAGCGGGGCTTAAAAAATCGCCTTCTTTGATTGTAAATTTGCGACCATATAAATAACTTTTCATAAGTTTGTGGGTGTTAGCAGGCAGAGTTAATTTAATTTTATGCATTAAACCTTCATGCCAGACTTTGTCGAACGCTTGCGACACATCAATGAATAGGGCGGACCAGTATTTTTTCTCTTCAAACGACTGTCTTATCATATTTACCAATCTGTGTGTTTGTTCGATGGTACTGTGTTTAGCTCTGAACCCTAATTGGTGATCTGGGATACATTGAGTGTCGTTCAGAATTGGAATCAACTTAGCCAATAACAATTTTTCAAACAGTTTTGAAATTGTCGGCAGTAGACTAATTGGCCTATATGACTCTACTTTAGTGGGGTCCTTCCCTGGCTTAGGAATCATGGTAATCATAGATACCTTCCAATCTGCAGGATAGTATTCTAGGCGTAAAATAGCATTGAAAATAAATAGGATAATTCTTCTAGCTACACGAGGTAACTCCACAAGCATTTTGTTACTGATTTTATCCATACCTGGAGCTTTTTTAAGAATTAGAGTACCAATAGCGCTTTGAACATCATTAAAGCTAAGTCTTAGAGGTACAGGAGGTCTAATAACGAGTGGAGGCAAATTAGATGCATTATTTGAGTTGTTTATTGTAAACACATTTCTCAAATGGCTAACAAATAAAGTCCCATTCTCGGAATCATTTCAGTCGGATTTCGCAGAGGAGGCTTTCCTCTAACTGGTCTTTTTAAACCTCGTGTCGCCTTCCATAACGAATAGTCAGATTGTGGGGTACTATCAAGACCCTCCAAGTAAGATTTAAGTGAAGCTATTCTTGGGGTTTCTAAGAAATTTCTTAGTATATCGCTGCATACCCGTAGCCTAGCTTTCAGTTTAGGAGACCTGTGAATTTGCCAGTCTCTTCTAACTCTTCTTTTTTCTGACAGGAGATGATCGAGTTCAGCGAAATAAGTTCTATTTGTCCCACTTCTGCACTCAACGTCGTATGTGGAGGCGTGATGTACAGCTCTTTGTATGTCCTCAGTAAACTTGCCAATCGACCCATCAATATCCTCGGCAGTTCTCAACACTACATTTTCCGTGCAGTGGGAACTTAAATACTTTTTATACTTTATCCAACTTACTCTGGTTTTAGATATGTCCCGAAATGGAGAACCATTCCCTTGAAGGAAACGCATTGAAATGATAGTAGGAGAGTTATCTGAGGAGAAGTCCAGTGAAGGATCCACTTGCATCCATTCTACAGGGATATTTTTCACTACCCCAAAGTCAATAACATCGGGAATATTCCGTCGGTCTGTCGGCCAATAGGTGGGATGTCCACTTGAGAGTACATCTAAGCCCATTTTAGCAATGGTGTTGAAGAGCTCACGACCCTTCGGGGTCACCAGACGTGAACCCCAAAATCTGTGTTTGGCGTTAAAGTCACCAGCAACTAAAAATCTAGCTCCAAGGGTATTGGTGTTCTTTTATTGAAAATCGAGGCGGCGAATAAATTAATGATAAAACAAAATTGTATTGACAGAATTCAATACAAATATTTGTTGCTTGTAGGTAATCCTCACATATTCACATGTTCATTAAGTAATGTTTTATTCTGTTCTTTATAAGAATTGCCGATCCTCCACATGCTCTTCCGCGGGGATCTTTAGTATCATACAACACGTAGCCATTAATTTTGAAGTACGCTGTCGCCGTCATCATGACATCAATCTGCTTATCCATCAGGAAGTGTTCCAGTTCGTTTTTATGTTGGCGGAGGCCGTTCGCATTCCAAAAACAAATTTTTAAACAAATCATTTCTTTAAAATGGCTTGTAAGATAGTGGATTGCATTTTCAGCATTTCCTGCATCATGGATGTCATAGTGGTCGTAAAAGTGTTCATAGTTTGGAAAAGTGTCTGCAATGTAGTCTCTAGAGTGTTAATATTACGCTCGTAATATTGTGATTTAGGTTCCTGCTCCAAACCTGGCATATTAGATTTAACCACGTTTGAGTAAGAAGCTTGTCTAGAACTAGGCGCGTTTACATGACTAGTGGACCGTAACAATTGAGGAAAATTGTCACTCGATGCAAAATTTGGCTGTTGAGGATGATTAGGCAATACTGACGTCTTGTTGGTTCTTATGCCTTTCAAATGAGTGTAAATTGGACAACCTCTATAATTTGCGGTATGATTACCTCCGCAGTTACTGCATTTTTTGATTTTTGAGTCAGTTTTCGACTTATCGCATTGAGCAGTTGCATGTAGCTCCCCACACGCAACACAAACTGTCGGCAATTTACAGTACGCTTTGGTATGACCAAATTCTTGACACTTAAGACACTGAACGGGTCCCTGACGCTTATGCGGTTCTTCCACGGTGATTCTACGATGCATAAGGTAAATCATATTGTAGATGGAAAGGGACTCGTTTTTCTTTAATACGACATCTCCAGGTTCAAATTCCACCCTGAACATAGGCAATGGAGTCTTTTCACGGTTTCTAATATTCGTTATGCTCTTAATTTTGAAGCCTTTTTCCATTAAGCTAGTCTTTATCTCGGCAGGATCAACATCTGTGTCTACACCCTTTAGAACGACTTGGAGTCCTTTTGCGCTTTTCAGCTGGTAGGTATAGAAATCCCTACTTTCCCTCTCCAACTGGTTGGACAGTTTTCGAAAATCATCTACCTTTTTCACTTGAATTTTGGTTTCGGTGATATTTCCATGTTTAATTGATGTTACGCTAAACATATTTTCACCTATTACCGAAACAATTCCTTGTACCAATTTACTGGAAGTGGGCTCTCTCAGATAAATTGGTTGAAGCTTAAACGTCTTCTTAGGAGGTTCTGATTTCTGATTTGAGTGCGTAAGGGCAGCGACAAGCTCTGTCTCAATTCTTTGTAATTCTGCCGCAAGTGTATTTAATTGAATCGCCATGGACATTAGATTTTGGGTGTGTCGTAAATTTGAGTTCTCGTCTCTAACTGCTTGAGAATATTAATTGTCGAATTTATTACCAAAGTTTGGTTTTTGAGTAGCAGATGCAAATACTCCTCGTCTTGCTTTACATTAGCTATAGTTTGAGCCATTTGTTCTGCATAATCTGAATCCAGGACTCCAAATAGAGCATGAGCCATATTCCCTACAATATCTAGTGCAGCTCTTCGGTTTCTTTTTGGAGTTAAAAGGTCTGATTCTTGAATGAGATTGTCCTACGTGTGCTGAAGTTCGAGGTAGAGCATTCTACATAATTCAGTAGTTATTGATTGTTCGCATAATTTTGAAAATGTTGTTATTCCGGCTTCCAGAACGTTGTTCCTTTCCCAAATTGGTGTGAGATCGTAATATATAATAAATTTCCAGGTAGCAGTTACCAATTTTGTCGACCCTATGCCTTCGAAATATAACCCTGCGTTGGAGGAAAATTCCGTGACATTGACTGGAGAGGCTAGTATTATCGGCAGTAGAAGGAGCGAAATAAAAAGTGTACTGAAGATTCCTTGCGAAGCATATGATACTACCTTCCGTTTTGGCTGTAGAGTATCGCCTTCTGATGAGAGTTGTCTCTTTTGCGATGTTGGCTTGTTATATTCGGAGTGTTCTATGTGAAAATCGTTGAGCAGGGCCGCCAATCTATGAATTGGCCTCTTGAAGGTTCCCTTAGCTGTTTTGACGTCGCAGACCCTAATAAGTCCATCATCTCCCTTGTAAATTCGGCTAATTTTTCCCAGTGGCCATTGCAGTACAATTCTCTTCCTTGAGAATAACAAGCATGCCTTCAATGACGTTTGGTGAAGGAGACTTCCATTTTCCCCTTTGTTGTAGCTCATGTAAATATTTTTGTGTCCATTCCTTCCAGAATTTGTGTTTAATCTCTGAAGTTATTTTCCACCTTGCATCTAATAGTAATTTTGGAGATTGGGCATTTACATCTACGGCTGATGTTAATGGCTCACCTACTAGAAAATGGCCTGGTGTAAGAGCTTGAAGATCTTCGGAATTTGAAGAGAGAGGAATTAAAGGTCGCGAGTTTAGGATGGCTTCTATTTCAACCACTACTGTTTCCAATTCCTCATATGTAAGTGATGCAGCGGCCACACTTCTCAGCAGCAGATGTTTGGCTGATTTAACTGCCGCTTCCCAAAGGCCACCGAAATGAGGGGCTCTTGGTGGAATAAATTTAAAAGTAATTGATTGATTGCTGCATACTCGTGTAATTTTTTCTTGGGCTGATTGAGAATATATTGATTCTTCTAATTCTACTAATTTGTTGTTTGCTCCCACGAAGTTAGTAGCATTGTCGCAATATAGTGTCTGACAATGGCCCCTTCTGCTGATAAATCGTCGCAATGCTCCTATAAAGGCTTCTGTGGACAGATTGGACACAACTTCCATGTGAATGGCCTTAGTTGCAAAACAGCAAAATACTGCGATATAAGCCTTGTCTGGTCTTTTGCCCCTAATTTTGTGATGTATCCAAATCGGTCCAAAATAATTAACTCCTGAGGTATTGAATGGACGTCCTGGCGTCACTCTGTCAGCTGGTAGGTTTCCCATTAATTGTTTAAACAGCATTGGCTTAGCCTTGGTGCATCGTATGCATTTGTGGACGGTACTGCGCGCGACTGATTTCCCGTTGGTAATCCAGAACTGCGCCCTGGATGAAGCTAACAATGCTTGTGGGCCGCAATGACGATTTTCTTCATGTAGCATTTGCATCAATAACCCCACCATAAAATGATTCTGTGGTAAAATTGCTGGATGCTTTGCCTTGAATGGTAATGTTGATTGCTCCAGACGACCGCCTACACGCATTACCTGGTATTCATCCAAGAATGGATTTAATTAGGCCAAAGAACTGGATTTATGCACAGGTGTTTTGTGTAATAATCTTTCCAGTTTTTCCCCAAATTCCGAAGCTTGCATGATTTTGATGATAACATTCAGAGCTTCTTCCATTTCATGTGCATCGAGCGCCTTGTGGGGTGGGCGACAAATTTTCGTAGTTTTGGAATTTGTGATGAATCTCAAAACATAACCGATCGTGCGCTGAAGAGTCTTGAATGAGTTACGATGGTTTATTCGATTTATGCAGTCTTCGTATCCTTGCTGCGAAGTAGATATTGTCAAAACATGTTTTGTTATTTTTCGTTCTTCGTTGCAAGGTATATCAGAAACTTGTGGAGGTGAGTTCGTCCACTCACTTTTTTGTCCCGATAGAAATAGCGGACCATAGAACCAAATCGAATGTTGTGATAGGTTTTCTGGTGCTAGTCCTCTGGATATTGCGTCAGCTCCACCCCTAGTACTGCTGCACATAGTTCCAGCCGAGGCAGCGTCTGTTTTTTAATGGGTGCTACACGGGACTTGGAACATATTAGTCTTGTTGATACAGTTTTGTCTTTGTATGTGGAACGAATATAGATTGCCGTTCCATAAGCTCGTTCCGATGCATCAACAAACGTGTGAAGCTGCGTTGTTACTGGTCTTTCGGTTTTTAGTACGAACCGATCGATCTTAATTTTGTTTAATGCTTCTATGCTTGTTCGAAAGTTATTCCATACGTTTTGACGATCCTGGGGTAATTCATCATCCCATGAAATTGGTAATTGCCACAGCTCCTGCAAAAATATTTTGGCTTGTACGACCACTGGCCCAAAAATTCCTAGTGGGTCAAATATCTTGGCAAGTTCTGAGCTTACTATTCGTTTTGTTACACCCTTTGCATAATTTTCCGATGGAACTTGTGCTCGTCCGCATAGTTGATCAGACTTTGGCAGCCATATTAATCCAAGTGTTTTAATCGAGCAGTTTGAGTTTTCGTCCAAGTCCAAGTTGATCTCCTGGTCCTCAGGTGCAATACCATTTAGCAACTGGGAATGATTTGAACACCATTTCCGAAGTTTAAAACCAGTTCTTTTTAGAATTAAGTTAAGTTGTTGTTGTGATTCCAATGCAGTACTGATAGAGTCGGCCCCGCTTAGGCAATCGTCCACATAAAAATCATCACGTAGTATTGATGCACCTAGTGAATATTTCGTGGCATTTTGAGTCGCTAGGTGTTGAAGGCATTTGGTAGCTAGGTATGGAGCTGAGGAGGTGCCGTAGGTGACAGTTTTGAGACGATAATATTTGATATCTTGATGTTTATTATATCTCCAAATGATGAGCTGGAACATCTGGTCTGAATCATTGACTTGAATTTGTCGATACATTTTTTCGATGTCTGCAGTGAAGACGAATTTATGCATCCGAAATCTCAGCAGTACTGAAAATAGCTCACTTTGTACAGTTGGTCCGGCATGAAGGATGTCGTTGAGTGAGGAGCCACTGGATGTTTTAGCTGATGCGTCAAACACTACTCGCAATTTTGTAGTTGAACTTTCTGGTTTTAGCACGCAATGATGAGGCATGACGTAATGTACATCAGGAATGTCATCTTCCTGTATTTCTTCCATGTGCCCCAAGGATTCATATTCTTCCATAAATTTATTGTATTCTGCTCTAAGTTCTGGCTTAAAGTTCAACCGTTTTTCCAATGACAAAAATCGATTGAAAGCCATTGTTTTAGAAGTTCCGAGAATTGATGGATTCTCTGCAAATGGTAAGCGGACAACGAATCTCCCGTCCTTGTTTCTTTGTAAGTTTTGTAAGAAATGATCTTCACATCGTTTCTCAGCTAAAGATAATGCACGTTCTGAATTATTTGCCTCTTCAAGTTTCCAGAACTTTTCAATGAGCGCGTTTGTTGTTTGCTGTTCTGGGGTAAATACTGCACAAGTAACCAAGTTGTTGTCGTTGTTTTCTTGTAATTTACCCGTTACGACCCAGCCCAAAGCTGTATTTTGTAAAATTGGTAAGTTCTTGTTGATCCTTATTTGTTGTGGTCGCATCAGTTGGTGATAAAATTCTGCGCCGATCAGCATATCAATTTTGTCAATTTCATTGAAACATGGATCTGCTAGATTAATATTATCAGGAATATTCCAATCTGGTTGGGAGTACAAATGCTTCGATTCTGGTAGTATAATTGCCTGAGCATGCATGTAGCTCTAAATTGATTCGTCGAGATGCGTTGTGAATCTTACGGCCTATTCCTTCAATGCGCAAAGAAGAATCTGAAGAGTCCAATGATAACTTGTTTAACACTCGATTTGTGACCAGATTGACTTGTGATCCAGAGTCTAGAAGAGCACGGAATATGCCGGTGCGGCCATTGGTTCCAATCACCTTTACTCTTGCTGTGGCGAGTAATACATAGGTGTTGTCGCTGAGTTGCGTGTTTGTTGCAGCTACGATTGGGGAATTTTTGTCTGAAGTAGTGGCTGGATTTTGCGTATTGTCGGAGCTTCCAACAGAGGTTTTTGATGAACCTTGTTTTGGTTTTTCTAAATGCAGCAATGTGTTGTGCCTTTTTGCGCACCTTGAGCATGAGCGTGATGTGCATGATTTGGAGGTATGATCTGATTTAAAGCAGTTGACACAAAGTCTCGTCTTTTGTGTCCATTGTAGTCTCTCGGCTGGGGACATTTTCAAGAACTTTTCACAGTAATATATGGGATGTCCTGTAATTCCACATACCTTACAATTTGGATTTGCTGTAGCTGCCGTTGTAACCTTGGTTCTATCCTTCCCCCCTCCAGATTCGCACGATTTTCCTCGCGTTTCCAATGCTTGGAATCTATGCTCTATGAATTTGAGCAGTTCATCAAGACTTACGAGGCTCTTGTTGTCTTCGAGTGATTGCTCAAATATTGTTTGAGTTGAGGGATCAAGCTTCTTCAATAGTATGTGGACGATTATAGCGTCCCATTTGTCTACCGGAAGTCCCTGTGGCATTAGACCATGGGTGCATTCTTTTGTGAGGTCATGTATACTTTTTAGAGCTTGAGCTGTTTCATTTTTCACTTGTGGATGAGAGAGCAAGTTGTTGAGTAATGTTGTCACAATGAGCCTTTTGTTATCGTACCTACTGACGAGAATATTCCATGCGATTGCATAATTTGCTGTTGCAATTGGCAAATGGTTTATCAGCCTTTTTGCTTCATCTGTTAGATGTGTCGTCAAATAGAACATTTTTTCCACTTCGCTCATTGCTGAATTGTGAATTAGTTGAGTATAGAGGTCTTTGAAAGCTACCCATTGGAGATAACTGCCGTTGAATTTTGGAATCTGAATTTTTGGCAGGTGTGGTTGACACTGCTCAATTCTGTTGATGTGTTGTGGAGTACTTTCATTGGAAAGACTGCCTTGTTGTTGTAGAGTACATTTAATGTTGTGGACTTCGGCTTCCGTTTTGTAGAATTCATCCAACGTGTACCCATCTATTTGTTCTTTGGTGGTTAGTTGCCATAACATGTCATTGTTTCTCGAAAGATCACTCATATATTTATCAATGAGCGTTAATTTTGCTTGATACTGTGCTGCCTCATGCATTTCTTCAGCCATAGCTTCGTCCATTGTTCGTCTTAGCACTCTTGTTAGCGCCCGCTGATTACGAAGAATTCTACTCGTACTTTCGTCAATTTGTGGCTCTCCCTGTATGCAGCTGCTGGCACCTTCATTCTCTTTGAGTTGTTTAGTTGCTGTATTTGAGAGTCTCTTGATTTCAGACTCAAATAGCTCTTTATACTTGAGTGTGTCGCCTGAAGTACGCAAGTACTGGTCCGTAAAATATTCGTGCTGCACTGGAATATTTGATAGACACCTTATTTTGTTGTCAGTGCTCTCAAATTCTAGCCATGCAGTGTCAAGTCGATGTAAACGTTCCAGGTAGTACTCCTTCGTTTTTCTTGTTGCCGGGTCCTTTTTATAGTTTCGGATTATGGCCTATATTTGATCCGCCGTCTTTTGTTGCTCTGCTATTAGGACGTCAAATGTTGCCATGGTTGATGATTTGTTGTTTTTATGAACCAACTGTTGTGTGGTGTAATATTTTTTGTGTGACCCTGTGCCAAGTTACATGATCGTCGGATCACCAATTGTAGATTTTGGTGGATTGTTGAACGCTGCGTGTAGCGTTGTTTTTAGTATTAAAAGTCCCTTACCGCTGGTGGGGGGAAACTAATAATTCAAAAACTTTGTTTTTTGATGTAATCCTGTGCCAAGTTACAGGACCGTCGGGGTCACCAAATTTTGATTGGTGTGTTGTTGTATGATCCTGTTCCAAGTTACAGGACCGTCGGGGTCATCAAATGTAAAATCGACGATGTCGAAAATAAGTTCAACACCAAAGGTTTCCTTTGGAGTTCAGAATTTGTTAATTTAGCCTAGGTAGAAACACCTTATGCTAATATAAACTGTGTTGATTTGGGCCTGAGTAGAAACACTAAGACCATGTAGTAATAACAAAAGTTAATCTTTGTTTACCTCAATGTCTTTATTTTGGTGGTTCTTTTATACAATTTAATTGCTTACGTCTAACTTAAATTAATAATTAAAATATTCAATTTCAGTAATTTTAAAAAATGCCTTTAGTTGCATTATTGCAATATTGCATAAAATAAGGTAAATGACATTTAGTTTTTTTATTGTAACATTAAACGATTGTAGAGGCAATGACTGCAATAAACAATTTCAAGGGCAAATGACTAAATATTGTCGTATATGCAATTTTGTAGTTTTAGTAAATATGTAAAATTATTTTGCTTTCTTTTGGTTTTATTATGGTTAACATATACTTATGTGCTTTTTATATTTTTTTTCTTTTACTTAAATATGCTAGAAATATTCCAGAGTGGTAGAAGTTTTGACCAATGTTTTTGTTGATTTTCAGATAGCCGGTTTGATTCCAATATATCGTTAAAACCAATGTTCTGAAGTTAAATAGTATAGACACTTCTTCTTCAGATGAAGAAATTAAACGTCCACGACTGATTCCAATTTGATAATTTAACTCAAATTGCTGGCAAACAATACTATGGAAAGTATATAAAGAGTTGATGGTAAAGGTATTAGAATCTTTAACGTGTACAATTATAATAAAACAAAGTGCACTTATAATAAAACAAAACCAAGCAAGGCAGACTTCACAGTGTGGCTTTCAGTGTCTGATATCAGTGCTGTTTCTTCGAAAGTTACGGCACCAATTGAACAACTACCCTGTAAATATAATACATCAGGAAAATTTGTAAAGAAAATATATCTACGTAAAGATTAATATTTTGCTAGGGTTTACCTCCCACTGTCGTTTACGAAAGCGACTTTGACCACTTAAGATCTTTGAACACGTTGGATGCCACTAACTTCGTAGTAATTCTAGTTTTTGCTGAATACTTTTTATTTGACAGGATTTTGAAAATTCTTTTGTTTTACAATGCAATTCTAAAGCCAATCTGGTGTTATGGAATTCAATTATGGGGTACTGCCTCAGCATCAAACATTGAAAAAATTCAAAGGGGTCAAAATAAAATTCTACGTATAATTACTGCAGCTCCATGGTATGTTAAAAATTCTCGAATCCACAAAGATCTAGGCGTGCCATTAGTAAAAGTCGAATTTACAAAATATGCGTCAAAGTATGTCAGCAAACTTGAACACCATCCAAACCCACTTGCACGAGACATCCTTAAATTTAGTGGCCACAATCGGTTGAGAAGGAGGAATACCCTTGCTTTAACTCAAGCGCAAAATAGATGACTGGATCAGTTGATGTGATATTTTTTTTAGTATCACAAAACTTTTTGTCTAGCACTGGCTGGGCTTATTATTTTCTTTTTAGTATTAAGATTTGAATACTTATTGTCATTTCAAATATGAAGATTCAATAAATAATTAAATGCAAAAAAAAAAATATGTAATTCCGTATGTATGTCAAAATTTCCATTTTACATACGATTCATAATTTTTGCTATCACACCTGCTTATATTTTTCCGTATGACATAACCTATAAATGTAAACAAAAGCTATCTTTTTAACGTGTATACATTTCAAGAATTGCTTCTTTTGGCCAATCTAACTGCAATAAAGATAACTTAATTTATTAAAAATTAAGTTTCTTTAATTTTTTTTACAATATATTTTTTCAAACAATTTTGTTTCAAAACAAAACAAAACAGCTGTTTTGTTTATGTTTGTCACAGGAAAATAGAGCGTGTTCTAATCGAAAAAATTACATATGTATTTCCACATGTATTTTACATATGCAAAGTTTCATATGTATCACACGATGTGTACAACTTTTACAGATGGAAAATTTGACAGTACATATGTAAAATACATCCCGTCTGATGGCACCTTAAATCCTATCCAAAATAATGCTAAAAATGTGCTAAATGGATTTTTAAATGCAAAAAAAATACTAAAATTTTTTTAATAATATTATGAAGAAATTCTTCACTATTCACCGCTGTTTCTACAAATTATGTTTCATTATATAAATAAAACCACATCGAACTCAAAAACAAAACAAATTATTTATTCTCTTAAAAATCCTAAATTAAAATTATAAAACAAAAATTAAATATATATATTTTCAGTCTTTATACATATGTAAATAGATATGTCAATATACATATATTCATAAATACATAAAACAATTTTGGAAAAAAGCGACCATTGAATTCATGTAACATTTTATGTATTTTATATGTTCTAAAATGTCATAAAAAAAGAAAACGAAACTATTTGCTATTAATAGCATTTTTATATACTTCGCAAATAAATTAGTTTAAACAATTCCTACCTTCAGTAAAAATAATAATTTAATGAAAATTAAAATTAATGAACTTGAGCCTAACAAAAATTATAAAAATTGAAAAATTAACTAACAGTTCAACTAAAAATAAAAATAATAATTGTTCAAAAATAACAACTTTTGGCTACATATGAAATAGTTCATCAAAAGTGTATTCTTCACTTTCTGAAAGCTCTGTTCTAATATTATATGTATTTGTATCAAATTTTTGGATTAATTCTTCCGTTATTTGAAAACTTTGACAGCATTTATTCAATCTTTTCAATACAAATCTTATATAGAGGAGTGAATTCGTTGTATTTAATATCTATTTCTATTCTATTTCTCAAGAATGACAAAATAAAGATTACGCCATCTCGCGTAAAATTTTAAAATGTTCTGCGCATGTTGAAACTGTGACGTCGCACGTTCTGTGTTTCTATTGGCTAATTTTTTCTCACTTGTTTTTTTACTGTTGTTTTGCTTGCATTTGCTCACTGCACACTTCATGTTTATAATTTTTGTTGTTTGAGTTTATAGTACGTTTGTCATTCCAAGTGAAACTTTTTTAATATTCATCTGAGACCTAACAATTAAGTCGATTTAGCCATGTCCGCCTGTCTGTCTGTCTGTCTGTCTGTCCGTCTCTGTAAAACACTCTCACGTCCAAGCTATACAACTTAACTAAACGAAATTTCCAGAAAAGTATTTTCTATTTTGCAGGTAACTTTGGTATTGAAAATCAGCAAAATCGGTTTAGACCAACCAGAGTTATGGACCAATATGTGAGACAACCTCCATAAAAATTTGATATTTGTTGTCCATTTTATTGCGATATTTTAAAATATATTGCAGATAATACCATGTGTGCGGAAAATAGTAAGAATCAGTCCATGATTTCTCATAGCTCCCATACAAAAATCTTCCCGAAATATTGTTCAATTATACATAAATGCCTTTAAAATTGTAATATGAAGACAAAATTCACCAAAAAAAAAGTTTTATTCAAAAAGAAATCGCAAAACGAATTTTTTCATATACCCCATATAAAGTCCACTTCCAAAATTCACTTAAATCCGTATAAAACAGATATAAATAATGTTAAATAGCCACAATTTGACATAAATAATCTTTATAGGCAAATAAATTGTTGTACTAAATTTTATGGTGGTCGGCCCAGAATTGGTCATAGCTCCCATACAAGGACCACATCTGAAAAATACATTTATCCCTATATATATTGTATAAATATCGGTACCGACTCAAAACTTTGCACAGATCATTTTCATATATACAAAAATCATCCCACAAAATTTTGTCAATTTGGGTCTATTTTTAACCGTATGCCCCATATAAAGCCCTCTTCCGAAAATAACTTTAATACTCATAAATCTCTTATAAATAAGGGTACTAATCCAAAATTATACACGGATCATTTACCTGCATGCCTAAATCAAACTGCTGGATTTTGAGAATATCGGTCTATATTTACCATTATCCCCCACATAAGGTCCACTACCGAAATCCACGTTAATACTAAAATATATATTTTAAATATACCGTTATTATGTTGAAATTCGACGTGAAATATCCTCATATGCATATAATTTGTCACAACTCTTGTAAATAACGTTATTGAGATGAAATTCAACCAATATAAGCCTCAAATACGTAAAAACCATATTAGTGGGTACTGGATTTAGAAGCTATCAGTCCATAATTTCTTCTATGCCACCCAAAAATCGTTTGTAAATAATATTATTGAGACCAAATTTAATGTTCTTTTAATTTTATAAATTGTTAAATTACACTGTAGATTATTATAAAAATCAGATAGATAAACTCTGTAAATTACAGCAGGAATCGGTAAGAATCAATTAAAAATGGTCAAAATTAGATAAAATTTCAAAACATTTAAAATAAAATTAGTGAATTGCGACCAACAGGTAATATTGTCCTTCAAACAATATATAAAATACTAATAAAATTTGCACTAAGACTGAATAGAAAACACAGAATAAGATCCTAGTCCTATAACCAGTGTAGTTTCTGTATTTCTTATTACGTTTAGGTGGAGGGTATTAAAGATTCGAATATAGCAGTCTAACTTGTTTTATTTTAAATATAAATAGGTAAATGAGTAAATTTTTTTAAATGAAATATACATACATAGCTATACACAATTATTTATATTTATTTGTGAATTACGCTATCATGTTCTAAAACGAACTTAATTTCATGAATTTAAATTTAAAAATATTAATCAATATTCTTTTGAAATTTAATCAATAATTCATGTTAAATTTCACACCAAACACAAATGTCTTCTGGGTTTTTAAACTTTGTACGTGTATTTAAAAAACATTTTGTATGCATTAATATGTATGTATGTGCATTCATGTGGATTTTATTTTACTTTTCTAAACCACATGCAATAAAACAATTAACTTTTGTGAGTGATTACCAGAACAAATTTATTATAAAACCTCAAATTAAAACCCTACAAAAAGATTATTTACAGTCCATATTATTGTTGCTTTTATTGTTGCGTATTTCTCATATATTTAAATGCATATGTATGTACTCGTACATTCACGGGTTCTTATTTACATATGGGGAATTTCACGTCAAGTGACCCAATTTTTAAAATCGATGTCTTCCGATTTGGATAGCACTATTGGATAGTAGGCCAGCCACAAATTTTCAGCTCTATCAGTCCAAAAGTGCCGGAGTTAGAGGGGGTCAAAGTTGGACATTTTGGTCAATTTTGGTCATACAAGGTTTTTTAAAATGAGTGTAACTTTTCACCTAGTGGTCCTAGCTAAAATTGTTTAAAGGATTTTAGATAGCTATTTCTTCAATCATTCCAAAAATATTTTTTTTTTAATTTAAAAAAAAATTTTAATTTTTAGATATCCCACTCGCATCCCATTAAGCGATTATTAAGGCCTTAAAGTAAATTGTATAAGCTTTCTTTTGAGAAAAAAGGCCCACATTGAAAAAAAATTAAAAAAAATATTAAAAAAATTTTTAAAAATTAAAAAAAAAATATTTTTGGAATAGCTATCTAAAGTCCTTTGGGCAATTTTTGCTAGGACCAATAGGTGAAAAGTTACACTCATTTTAAAAGAACCCTGTACAGTACTCCACGGATAAATACCTCACCAAAAATGTCCAAATTTGTTGGGTATTTATTCGGGGAAGGTATTTAAACGTCCACGTTTATTTACCTCTCAGAGGCAGTTATACGAATACGCTTGATTTTATTTAAGGGATAATTATGCGAATATTACTTAATTTCTTGGCATTAAAGTAAATAAAAAAATCACAATTAAAAATTAAACAAAACATTTTATTGAATAGGAATTCATATCAGAAAAAGTAAATAAAAGTTTTTACTTCATAGATAGGGACGTTTTCTTGGGAGCCATTTCGTTAAATCCTTTTTTAAATTTTATTTAATTCACTACACTTGTTCACTTATTTTTAAATTTAATATTTTTACCACCAAAACTGAATGAAAACAATTAGGTATGTATGAAGCTAACAGGTGCGTATAAAAAGTTCTGGCAAAGTTGTCTAAAAAAGGCACTTTGAAAAAAATCCAGGAATATATCAGTGCCGGGATTTTTTATTTAATTACCCACATTGGGTATTTATAAGTAATTTAAAAAGTTATGTAAAAAAGATATATTGAAGCAAATAAACGAAGATGCATCAAGGAATATATCAGTGTTGGGAATTTTTGTTTGAGGTAATTACCCGAATTGGGTATTTAAGCGAAAGGTATTAAACCGCATTGTTTGAAAAAGTATGAAAAATTTATGGGGATTTACAGTGCGAGGTAAATAAGCGAAATAGGTAATTAAGCGTCGGGTATTTAGCCGAGCTAAAAAATTGTGTCTGGCCTACTATCCAATAGTACTAACCTTGATGAAAATTTCATCCAAATCAGAAGACATCGATTTTTAAAATTTGGTCACTTGACGTGAAATTCACCATATAATAGTTTAAAAACATAAAATTGATGAATATTTGAACATATGAACATTTGTTTATTTGCAGTATGCATTTGTTTTGTATTCCACATACTCGTACGTTCCGAATTCCTGTGGGAAAGCTCACAAAAAACCGGACGCAATTAACATAAATACTTTTGTGAGCTATTAGATAATTTAAGGTATAATTAACAATGGAATTTTATCGCTCTGAAAGGTATTACATAAGAGGGTGTGTGCGAATAGCTTTCTTAATATGACGAAGCATACTATTGTAACGATTTTTTATTGTTATGCTGTACACTACGTCGGTGGGTAGGGTTTGTTTAATTCCCAAATAAAACAAAATTTATTGTCAGTTACAATAGATTCTTAACTTTAGGTAGCCAAATAATAATAATAATATATATACATAGATACCAAGATGAACAGTTGTTGATGACATCTGTGTAGCTAATAACGACATTAGCTACATTAGTTGAACGACCATGCTGGTTTACTCGTCTATTAATTGCCAACCCATTAATAAAATCTAAAATTTTCTAAGTGTAACCTACGCCCTATCTATAACTAACTATGTACACCTTTCACAAATACATAATAAGTTAATATTTCATTTTGAAAATATAACAACAACAAAATTTATTCATTTCATTATTATGACAAAAATTTAGTATATAATTTAATTTATCAAATTTTAAATTTAGGTATTTGTTTATAATTAGTATCAATTATATTAATATTTACGTTAAATGAAGAACTTATGGTAACCTTTATTAAAATACTGAAGATTATACATACATATATGTATGTACCCAATAGACCAAAACCCTTTAGAAAAAATATTATAATAAAGCTTGCGAGCATAAGCCTTAAGCTTTAAAAAAACTTGAGAAACTATAGAAAAACACTTTAAAATTATTGTAGAATAATCAAAAAGGAACCCTCGTGATAATAGTACTGAAATAATTATTTATCAAGCTTATATTCTCAATTTTAGAAAAAGCTTCTCCAAATAATATTTTATTAAACTAAATAAAGATAAGCTTATACCTACAATTGTAGAATAAGCTTTTTCCAATAATTGTAGAATTAGCTTATGCCTACAATTGTAGAATTTGGTTAAGCTTGCAAAGAAGAAAACTCAGAGCTTTGGCTACCGACGACAAGTCTTTCTCCTTAAAAAAATAAATTAAAAAAACCTTTAATGGCATTCATAGTTAAAAAAGGAAAAAGTTACCCCTTGGACAACGATATCGAACGATAACGTTCGCTTAGATAAGACTTAAGACACAAACTTTTTATCGTATCTATTTTTTTACTCAATCAAGTTTGTTTATTCCACAATCAAGTTTGTCTCTTAAGTCTTATCTAAGCGAACGTTATCGTTCGATATCGTTGACCAGAGGGTAACTTTTTCCATAAAAAATCAAAACTTTTTGGATAAACAAAACATTTTTACAAATATAATTTTTTATTTTAAATCAAAATTAACAATGACAAAATATGAAAAGCATGTTTAATATATATTTATTGTATACTATTTATTATAAACTATGTTTAAAATCATATTGTGAAGGATAATAATTTCTCAAACATGATTTAAAAAAACTTTAGTATTTTTTTAAAAAAAAGCTTCTTCTAAAGTACTATTATACTTTACTTATTTTTTGGTCTGTTGGGTATATACATATGTATGTATGTATACGAGTATGTATAATGAAGTCTATGTAAATTTTATAATTTGAAATTTTAGTGGAATTTTAAATGTAATTATGTTTTTTAATATACATAATTCTAATTTTAATATAATTATTAACATAATTCCAAATTATTTAAAATTTAAGAGTGGTATTCAAGATATTGATGTTTATAATAAAAATGGTATACATATTTAGATTAATAATGTAAACTGAAAGTATGTAAATGTTCCGAAAAAATTTTGGTTTTGCTTCTTCTATAATTCCACTTCTGAAAGAAATTCTGTGCCATGGTTGATAGTATATAGCACTAATTTAGGCAATAAAATATGCCTTCAAAAAGGTTTAAATTATTCTCTTTGTATCATGAATTGTTTGTTCACTTTTTGTTTAAATTTTTTCGTGAGAATGTTCCCTTGAAATTTGATCTCAGAAAATATTTCTTTGCTAATTGTCTTCAATTTCCACAGGAAATATTTTTATTTTAAAAGTTTTCTCTCGCTTTGAATTTTTCCATGGACAAAATAGTGAATTATTACAAGAATTTAAACCTTTTTTATTTATGTATTCTTTTCATTGTTTTTTTGTACCACAAATTATTTTTCTTCTTCTATTTTTTTACAAAAAAATATCCAAATTTCTTTTTTCTCTTCAATCCCAAAATCTTATTAAATTTTCAATGCTTGCTCAAACAAAATCGAATAATTTATTCAAATTTCAAAGTGTGGGGGAAATTTTAAAAACATTTATACAAAGAAATAATTACTATACTTAATCCGTCATATCTAAAAGTTTTTTCAGTCAGAAATACCAATCTGATCCCAAATCACAAAGTATTATTATACATTCCGGTTGCTGGAATTTTCTATTTATCATTATACATTTTCAAAATGGTTTCAAATGGCTTTGTGGTGAAAATTATTGGGATTTCAAACAATCTGAATCTATTAATTTTTAGTTTATCTGACATTAAAATTTGTTTTCTATCTTACATATATGGTCCAGGATTCATGTGAAGTTTTAACGAGCTTTTTTCATACAGATGACACTACAATCTCAAAAAATTTAATTTTAAAAGAAAACTGGATTTTCTTTATACAACCGTATAGTGTACAATATCGTCCAGTTGTCCGACTATACTTTTATAATTATTATATACCGTGTTGGATAATATAATAAGAATGGCTTATACATATTTCATGATGCGAAGAAGAAAAACTTAAAATCCCTATGTAAAAAGATATGTAAAAAATAAAGAACATTGAGTTACAAGTACACTTTATACCAAAACAAAAAATATAAAAACTATAAAATATTAGAAATATAAAAATATGTTGAAAGAAATTTAGTGTACAATGTACATAAGCTAGCGGCATTATTGAATGTGGAGACAATAATACGTCTCTTAAAAATATAATTGTAACTCATTCCATGATAATGATTGATATCCGATGGATATCGAAATATTGGAAGAATTAATTTAATAAATAAATAATATATATATATTTTACAAATAATTGGCCTCGAGTTCGAAAATTTTTTTTTATTTTTTTCAAAAAATATGTCGAATAAATCAAAATTTAATTTGATTATTCAAAAAATTTATTCATTATTTATAAAATAATACACTTCAACTCATTTACACATTTTGGCGTTTACAAAAAATTGATAAAATAGTGGGTTCTGTTCGTAAAATATAAGAGAATCATTGCAACTCTACATGAATGAGAGTTTAAGTTCGTTCCGAACAAAATACTAGTTCGAAAAAAGTTTTTTTCATATGAAGTTTGAAAAACGTTGTCTGAACAAATATGATTTTTTTTAAATTGACATGAAAAAAACACACTCAATACGTATTTCGAACAGAACCATGATTTTCACAATTTGGAAGCGTTGTCTAACAGCTGACAAAATGGCCGCTAGTTAAAAAAGTGTTGCCAACTTAAAGTTCTATACATCTAAAAAAAAACACCGTATATAAATATACAATATAAACAACAACATACAAATAAACAGTTTTCGTCCAGCAATTAAAATTCGTTATATTTGAAACACTTATTGTTAGTTTGTTTTTAATGAAGATACAATAAGTAAATAGAAGGAAAAAAATGTATCAGTTATAGTTTCATTCCACGTCCAACGTGTGTAACGATCAACTTTCTATTGTATGGTAACCCTTACCAAAGGAAACAAATTTTAAAAGGTTTAACCCTTTTTATCTTGTGGAGTAGAGATCGGGAGGGGACCCGTCTCTGCAGCTAGCTTCAGTGGTGGGGAGGTCCTTGACCCCTTTCTCCACAATTCCTTCGTTACATGATTTTTATTACAGAGTCCCCCTAACAACTAATCAATATAACATCATAATGACCAATGATATACTTTTGCCTATTGCTTCAAAAAAAACCAAATTAACTTTAACAGAATTTAAATAAAAAAAAACAAGTGCCATTTAAGAACTTCGTGTGACATAAACATCATTCCAGGGCAAGATCTACGCCCTATGGACTCGCAACCCACCTCAACCTATGTTCCCTTTTTGGTCCAAAAAAAATATTATTAGGAACCCGGTAACTCAATCGTATCTAAACCACAAGGAAAACTCTTCTTTATATTCAGTTATTCATATTGTTTTATTTAATAATTATTTAAATTTTTTTTTTTCTTTTCATTTATCAATTTTTTTCATGCTTTTATTACAGAATTCATTAAGCGATATTAGACTACATTATATCAAAAAAAATCAAACCTTAATTGAAGCCAATATCAAAAGCAAAATTATTAACTGAAGAAATTTATAGTTTTTTTTTCTAATTTTTTTCTATTTCTATTTTTATTACAAAAAAAATTTGATCCAACTCGTTAAATTAATGTATAATTGAACAAAACCAAATCTTGCATCGAAATAAATAGTATAAGAATATGGATGTTAAATTAAGGAAAACACTATTGTTTAATTAAATTGCTTGTGTAAATTTGATAAAGGGTTTCTTCTTAATAATTCAAATTGTTTTTTTTTTTTACCGTTAATTTTCTTAAAAGTGATGAGAAATTTTTTTTTTTCAATTTAAATTTTAAACAATAATATTTTCAAAAAAAAATCAAAAAGAATATTTGTTATTTATTAAAACAATAAAAGTAAATAAAACAAAACTTACTTGCAGTCCGCTGAAAGCTTCCATGGTGCTGCAGGGGAGTTTGAGAATTGAGGTAGATGTTGTTGTAACACATTAGTTGTGCGAGTTCTTCTTCCACACTTTTACCATATTATGTTGTAAATATTTATTCACTATACTTGTTTCAAATTTGCTTATTTTCTTTTCTTTATTTTCTTTATGTTTAACACTGATATTCCTTTTATTACACTATTTATCCAGATGCATGATTTTTTGTTTATTTTTTTTTTTATTTTTTTTTTTCTTATTTTATGTTTAACTAACTTATTTATTTTTTTTTTTTTTTTCATTTGTTGTTTGCTTTATTTTAAATTAAATTAAAATTAATTAAGCCTTCATTTGTTAAATACTTGTGCTTTTTTTCTTCTTCTGTCTTTCTTTCTTAACGTTGTTGTTTTTGTTTGCTTCTTTTAATTATTGTTACTATTGTTGTTATATAATTCTTTCATTCTAAAGATGTTTTTTAATATTAATAAAAGAAACAGACAAAAATGACAATTCTTTATTTTCTCTATTTAATTTAACAATTTTTGTTGTTTTTGTGTTTCAATAATGAGTTTAGCTTTGATACTTTAGGTATGTTTGTTGGTTGTTGTAGTTGTTTAGAAATAATTTTTGGTTCTTATTATTGTTGTTGTTGCGTAATTTATTAGTTAACCAGCTACCTGAGCAAGTAGATGGACAAAGATTTGGGGAGTTCACTGGGCAGATCCAAAGCAAAATTCCAGAGAAAGGAGCATTTACATTGTGCCAGCGGTTCTGACCTTGCCGTCTCAGTCAGATTGTTGGCTGACTTTGAAGATCTTGGATACCAATAGAGTTATAGTAGTGCAGAGATTTCGCAGTAGCTAACCTTGCAAATCTTTCCGTGTCGTACCTTGATAGGTAACACCTCAGAAAATTGTTAACCCACGTTTATATTAGCCCAATAAACATAAAACGTGGTTGGGATGAGGCTCTTCTACTGGACTATTGTACCACAGTCCGGAGTAATTACTTGAATCTAATTACTTGGAGTGGATTTGGACCGATTAAAATCTTGAGATGTTGATGCCAGGCCAGTCAAAAACGGAAAGAAGGATTTTCTCGGCTTTTTGCATTACCTATTATTTGGCCAGATCTACATCATAACCTTTATTAATGGCGTACCTACATTACAAGCCGATATTGACAATGAACTTGGCTTCACTCGTAATAAGTCTAGTGATATTTCTAAATATTACACGCCCTTGCAGACATGATATTTAAGATAACTTACACGTGAAAAAAAAAATTGTTTTTACACCAAACACAAAATATTTGTCGCAATACCTATATTTTTCCTTCGTTCATGTTTGTTCTGACATATCTCGGGATTGCTCATTACACGTGTTAATTATTAATCCTTAAAAAAATATCATATGTGATGCACAAACGTATAAAATCTACTTGATTTCCATCATTTATTTTTATTTATTTATTTATTAATTAGGTATATAGATTAATATAAATCCTTTCAGACAATTGAATTAATACAAATAACTTTAAAACAGTACATTTAAAAATTTAAATACAAAATAATTTTTCTTTTCACAATATCATTATTTTCCGATATATCGATAATATGGTAACATTTGTTGAAGTTTTCACATAAACGGCGAAAAGGGTCGTTGTTAGCATAAACGGATCTGTAGTACATTATTCTCAATAATTGAAAGTTGCGTGTTGGTCTATTTGGCACATTAAAATTAATTTTACCAAGCAGAAACTCGGAATTAACATCACCACGAATTAACCCAAGCAGAAATGAAATACCCAACATTACTCGACGACTACTTAGGGTAGGTAGCTTAATTAGATTGAGTCTACTCTCATATGATGGTATCACGAGTGAGTTCCATCCAAGGCCTCGTAAATAAAATATTAAAAATTGCTTTTGAACAGATTCAATACTATTAATATAAATATTATAGCAAGGATCCCAAATAATTGCTCCATATTCAAGAATGGGACGAACCAATGTTGTGTATAGTTGTTTCCTTGGACCATCGTTTCATAAATCCAAGAATACTATATGCTTTAATAGTTTGCGCGATGTGATCATGAAAGTTTAGCTTGTGATCTAACAATATTCCAAGATCTATAATATTATGAACTTTTTCCAAAGTTGTTCCATTTATAAAATAGTTGGAGTCAAATGTTTGAATTCTGAAAAATTGCATGTGCTTACACTTTTTAATATTTAAATGCATTAAGTTTATTTTACACCATTGAGAAAATTTATCAATATCAGATTGAAGTAGGCGTTGACTATTAGTATTTACCAAAGTATTTTGAGTTTTTACATCATCAGCGTACATTAATACTTTGGAATGTAAAATAACATTAGGAAGATCGTTTATAAATAAAGTAAATAGTATTGGACCCAAATGACTCCCCTGCGGAACACCAGAGGTGACATTAATGACTTTAGAAGTAGCGTCTCTGAATTTTACTTGTTGTGTTCTATACGATAAGTAGGAGAGCAACCACTTTAAAGCTCCAAAACTAAAACCCATTTGTGATAATTTATATAGCAATATATTATGGTTTACTTTGTCAAATGCTTTACTAAAATCGGTATATATTACGTCAGTTTTATTAAACCATCATTTATCAGAGTGGTGAGTTCAAGTAAATTAGTTGTTGTGGAACGATGTTTACAGAAGCCATGTTGGCGTGTAGACAGCAATGAAGATGACTGATGTAATAGGTCGTCGGTTAAGATTTTTTCTAATATCTTGGGAATTATATTCAGCTTATCAATTCCACGATAATTTGATATTTCAAGTTTGCTACCGTTTTTGAACAAAGGAATTATAAACAATGTTTTCCATACGTTTGGTAAATAGCATAACTCAATAGATTTGTTGAAAATAACCGTAAGCGGAAGGAACAAAGTTTCAGCACAATGACAGTTAGGTATTCCATCAGGCCCTGGATAAAATGAAGGTTTAATGATCTTAAGTTTGATAACACAGTTTCAGAATGAATAAATGAGAAGTGTACATTCGATGAGAGGTTAAGATGAAAAGGGTATGAAGAATTAATATCGTATGTAGTTTTAGAATATGTTGTAGCAAAGAAATCTGCGAACATGTTACTAATCGATATATCATCATCGGCGCTACGGGAACCAAACTTTAGATAACTTGGGTAATCATATGTGATGCAGAGTACAGGAAAAGGGTTAAAAAATTCCACTTTCCTCTTTCGACTTTGATAACTTTGATTTTTTAAGTTAACATTCATTAAGCCTGCTTTACTTACCTGTTATTTAACAGAAACTTAAATTTGTGGCTAACATTTTCTCTGAGTAAATCTAAATATTAAACATTAAACAGTTTTCTACAATAAATTTAAATGAAATAGTCAGTTAATTTTTGAACTAAAGCAGTTGAAAATTGGAGAATATATTTAAGCGTGTGTAAGAATAAAAATAAGTCGAAATAACTAAAACTGAAAGAGAAACAAAAAGATGAAAAAATGAGTAAGATTACTATATTCGGCTATGCCGAATCTTATATACCCTTCACCTTTGTTGTGGATGCATAATTATATTATATACATACATACATACATACATACATATATATATATTATATTGTTACGTTTTTACCTTTAAAAAACGGCGGTTTATTTCCTTTAAATAAACCGGATTCTTTTTAATTGCAAAATAAAAGCGTCAAGTAGATTGAAGAAAATATAACGAGTCTTTATTTATTTAAATGTACACAAAATTGTGGAAATTACAAACGGAATGACAAACTTACATATATATATCGTTCTCATGAAGGTGAGGGTATAATAAGGAACAAAATCAACTTACGACCTGAAATTAAGTATTGTTGTGTATTGTATATTTTAACGATAAACCCAACAAAAAGAATATACAGAAATACATTTTCTATTCCAGTAACGTTTAAGTACTGCAATTTTTGTATTTTCGCCCTGTCTTTAAGTCATTTTTACCCGGTCGTTACAACTACCACACAACGTTCTTATTTTCGTATTTACAACAATTGCTACTTTAGAAGTATCACTGCTGCAATCAAATGTACATACATATGTATATATTTGTATATACAGTGTATCACAAAACTATATTGCCTACCCGTTTTCTAGAGAAATTTGTTTTTCATTTATACTTAAAATATAACAAGATATACATACATATATTCAGCTGTGCCAAATCTTTTATACCCACCAAACGTCATAAAACCACTAACACCGTCTACAGACGGTCATCAAATAACCAAGTTTATATTAAACTTGTGATTCCCCAACTAAAACAATGTATGGTTTTCGTTTTTATTTAAAATTATTTAACAAGCTGTATGTATCAATTTGAACGGCGTCACTGTGTTAGTGTAAGAGAAATAAACATTTTAGCGACAACAGTCTAATAAATTCAATCTAATTTTAGTGAAAATAAAAATTAAAAAACAATTTTTCTAGTAACTCGATCAGATCGGGAATTATTTGATAAGTTTAGATATATTTATTGTGACATACATATTCAAATTATTTTTTTATAAGTAATTAATTTCGTTTAAATTTGGATTTTTTTTGAACACCGTTTGTAAACGGTGTTAGTTGCTAAGGCGAAAAAAAATTTCTGTAACGTATTTTTTAAATTTTCTGTAACGTATTTTTAACGGATTTAAAAAAAATATTATACCACACAGTTTTTCTCTACAAAATTAAAAAAAACAAACTATTTACAATGTTGGAACAACATATTTAAGCTAAAGGCTATGATAGAAATAAAAAATTCAAGCTTTCTTCACTAAATGACCAAGAAATCGCAGATTTTATGGACTCTATTGAAAACGATGAAGATTTCGAAGACTCTGGCGATAGTTTCGAGGACCCAAACTATGTGTGTGACGAACTTAGACCGGAAGGCAACATATTAATTAACGATTGCTTAGAACAATTGGAACCATCAACACTTTTGAATTCTCCAAATGATACAGAAGACCAGAATGGATCAGAAGAAGTAGCATCACAAATTAATTCATCATACTGGGGGCAATCTATCAAATATCAGCAAAGTATCGGCTGAATTTAAAAGTATAATATAGGGGTATAACTTGTATGCAGTTACATGTAAATGAGGTTGGTTGCCTTTCGAGATTTCCAAATTTTGTCAATCATACATATATTGTATTTTGACAATTTTACACATCCTTGCCGCTTTTAGTATACCTTAGAGCACGTAGAATTTTTAACCTGGGTACTGTTAGAGTTAATCGTGTTCCTAACTCCAACCGACAAAAGTGAAGCAATAAAGAGGGAAGAACGTGCTTATTCAACGGAATATGTTGGATCGAGTTACGGAATCGACATTGCTACTGTATTGTGGAAGGATACAAAAAATGTAAGACTGTACTTAACTTAAGTAGGTACAAAACCTATGGGCGGATTTGACCTAATGGACTCTTATATGGGCCAGAATGACCTCAAAATTAAAACGAAAGATATGGCAATGAGGATTTTTTACCGTCTGCTCGATATGAGCGTTACAAATGCATTTATTTTAAATCGTAGACTTAGTGCCGAAAACAAGGAGAACTCACAACCCAAAAGAAAAAGAATTGACGACTATGTATGAGTATCGCTTACAAGTTGCTAAGGAACTATGTATGTGCCACAGAAACTCTGTTGAAAAGAAAGCATTCCATCCGGTAGCAAGCTTGAGATACGACAAAATAAACCATTTTCTTAAAGAAGGATAAAAAAATCATGTAAATTGTGCAAAAGTCTGAAACACATACATTGTGTACAAAATGCAAAATTCATTTATGTTTTTCAAAGGCAAAAAACTGCTTTAAAAAATACCATATAGATGTGTAACCAATTTTATATTACTTTTAAGCCTTTTTCCCTCATTCGTGTAAAAATTCACGAAACCAAATTCACACTGAAACCAAAACTATTTAAGCAAAATAATTCGTACTTGGGTTTCAGTGGTTATAGGATTAGGTTTATTTTGGTTGCATTTCATCTCAGTAACGATATTTACAAGAATTTTTTACATATTCCAGTTACAATCAAGAATTTATATTTTTCTCTTCATTTCAGACCTACGCTTTGTTTATATTTTTTCAGCGTGCAACATAAAGCGATTTACTTTAACACACAATATTCAGGTACCAAAAGGCCCTAGGAAACTGATTTTGGCTTTTTGAAACGTTAAAATTGTCACCTCTATATACTCTGTGGTTATTCTCGGAAGTGGAGCTTATATGGGAGCTATGGACAATTATGGACCAGCTTTCTCAACAGACAATAATATAGCTTTTACATACTTATGAGTATAACTATTCTGTGTAAAATTTCGGTTCGATATGGATGTTTATATAAAGGGGCGATCATCATAAAAATCAATACGACGATTTATATGTACTCGTATGTATGTATGTATGTATATATAAATCGAATTATTTGTGTTGAATTTCAACTTAATTGTGATGTTAATAAGAGATTTATATGATATGAATATTTCTTTGTATGCATGTACTATATGGACCGATCATCATATGTATTCACTGCGGTCAAATATCGCTCATCATGAAATTTGTTATGACAATTTAAATCTATATTTGGCTTATATATGTTTAATTTCAACTTGAAAGTTATTTTTATAAAATAATTTTGCGCATTTAAGTGATTTTCAGAAGTAGATTTATATGGGACTATGTCAAAATATGGACTGAAGCAATCAAAATAATATTTTGAAATTTCACTTTGCGTGATACTTATTGTTGCAGAATTTTGTACATTTATTGTGGTACATTTATGTACCATGAAGCCGTATTCCGGAAAGACATTTGCATGGGGGCCATGAGAAATCGTGGACAAATTCCTGGCATTTTCAGCAGGACTTGTAAAATTAAAGTGTGCAAAATTTCATGATATTTGAAGAAAATAGCAAAAAATATCTGAAAAATATCGAGGTTGTTTTAAACTTTGGTGTATAACTCAGATCCTACTACACCGATTTTGCCCGTTTTCAAAACCAAGCATTTCGGTGGATCAGGGAATGTTTGTTAAAAAGTTGATTGTTCTATGTCTTTTTTCGAAGATCTATCGTGCCTTCAACATTCCAAGATTCCGGAATCTTAAAAGGACGCAGAATTTATAGACTTTTGGTTTTGCGATCAGTATTGCGATGTGTTACAAACGGAATGACAAACTTAATATACCTCCCATCTTTTTGGTGATGGGTATAAAAACATGTAAGAATAAAAAATTCAAACAATGTTCTTTTCCTCACAAATGGGCATGATATGGTTTATGTATTTTCCAATTGTTATTAGCAAAAATTTCGTCCTTATTGTGCACAGGTATGAATAGCATTGCGTTAAAAATGTCGAAGGAGATATAATTTAACATTTCCGAAGAAAAAATTATTTTAAAACTTTATTTAAATTAAATACAATAAAATTTGTGATATGTTTAATAGATTTTGTCAAGCAATAAACAATTTAATAAATTGTTCTATAATCGGGAAAGCATTTAAAATTTACCACGGAATGGTCGTCCAAAATCATTGAATAAAGGGAAAGAGAAATTAATACCCATGGAAACCCGAATAAACATGCATTTTTCCATGACCAGAGATTAACAACCAACTGAGAAGATTAATATGAACCAACGTAAACAACAAAACAGTCCGTAGGCTTCGATGGGCGAGTGGAGGAAGCCTTATACATAACTAATATGAAACCAACGGTCCTTTATGCCTGATGGTACTATCTATCTACAATGGATAAATGCCATTCCGAAAGGAAATTGTGACTCCAGTGCCGAAAAGTGGGTGTACAAAGGAATATATGTATGTTTAAGATGATAATTACCCGAAAGGATGTTAAAATGATTCACAATAGTTTTGTGATACACTGTATGTATGTACTAAGTGCAATATTGTTCATGTTGCTACGATTGCCATTTGAAGTACAGCAGCAACAATTGTTGTTATGAACAACGACTTACACCTCGCTCTGGCAGTCAAAACATCTGTTGTATGACCGACCACAGAACGTTTTGTAAAACAACAAATATCACTAACACTGATACTAGCACTAGCACAAGCACAAGCATAATAACAACGGTATCACACAACACAACAGCAATAACTATAAAAATGAAAACGAAATCGTAAACAGAAAAAATAGAACAATGCAGCAACAATTTCTGAAATTCTTGCTGACTCACTTTTATTTGGTTTTGGTCCGTTGTGTATCTTCTTCTCTCCTTTTTATATTCGTTCCCAGTTTTTTTAGTTTTTTGTCCTTTTTCTAAGATTGCAATTAGGGATGCCGATCCCGAAATCACGATTTAAAACAAATCCTGGGATTTGTTTTATTTAAATTCTTTCTTATAAATTCTTTAAATTAATGTTGGATTACCAAATTCCTACGCACTACTTGATGAGTCTGCGGTTTTTGGAATTTTGCAATTCCTATATAAAAAGCTTTAATTGATTTCAAAGCTCAACACATAAAGAATTTGTTTTACTTAAACAAATTGTTGTCATTTTAAATCTGGTTAAAGGAACAGACAAACCCCTTTGTCGCAGTGATGTATTTTTATTTATGCTCAATGAGATATTAAAAAGAAACCAAAAGAGAAGGATGATTTACTCAACACTTGAAAATTTTTTGAAAACCCCAAAACTGAAGAGTGAATTTGATGATGAGATAAAAATGTCTGTTATTAGAAATTAATTAAAAACGTTGATAAAATATTGAATAAGAATTATTTGTTAGATACCTTAATATTTTTAAGAAGCTTTATCGATCGATAATATTCTGTTGCTTTTAAATTAATATAGAAGTTAAAGGGGAAATGGCATATTGTTGTTGTCAATCTAACATTTCAATATACATACTCCTAATGTTGTTATGTTTTTTTTTATTTATTAATGGTTTATAAACTTTTAATCAATTTAAAAATTATAGCTATGAGGACAGAACATTTTTGTGTTCAAACATATTTATGTTTAACATAAATACCTTTTTTAAATAAATTGTTTTTATTATTATTAAATCAATTTGTTTTAATATGAAACATAAATCCCGAACACTGGGATTTGAAAAACCAGTCCTGTTTGACACCCCTAATTGCAATGGAAACAATTTCACTTACCTTTGCTATTCTTGCCATAAACACTTTGCACTTAACTTTCATTTTTTTTTTTTTTTTTTTGTTTTTAAGCAAAACCACAACGACCGTTCGCCACCACAAACAGACGCCTGGTAGTTATTCGTGTAGCCTGCAATGCTACATGGTTGCAACTCACACATTCACACACTACGGCATGTATGGCTACAGTGTTTTACGGCAAATGCGGTAGAAGGACTCAATAAATGTATGGTAGCAATCGCAGATGCCAGATTGTTTTACAAAAAATATCACGAAATCGTACAAAAAAAATTTCATACTTCTGTGACACTCTAAAAGTCTAATTTGGTAAAAAAGTAGAACAATTTTCAATCTTCCCCACTTGAGAAATTTTTCATTATATGTAGGTATGTATATAATTTTAAACTTATAAAAAAATAGAAAATCTGATTATGTTGTTATATGTTTTGTTAAAATGTTTTTAAAATTACATATTTAATGTATATTTGATTTTGATAATTTTATTAGTTTTTTGTGTTATATAAAATTAACCAGCCACGTTTTGTATACGAAAAATTTTCAAAGGGAGCTCAACTAATTATTTTGTCTCGGGAATATTCCTCTTCAGCATTAAGAGGTGATTTGAGCTTGGGACACAGAATAATGCTGAGATCTAGCTCTCCCTTGAATCTAAGGCAGCGCAATGGACCATATTGGTTTCTAGGTGAGGGTGTGAGGTGACTCACACCAGCCTTCCTACCTAACCTAACCTAGCTCTCCCTAAAACTACATTCCATTAGGCAATGTGTCTAAATATTGTAATTAACACTTTCCGTATTCATGAATAATATATTTCATGTCAATCAAAAAATTAAAGTTGTAAACTCTGTTTATTGAGTTTATAAAAATAATAGTACAAGCATGGTGTAACTATACAAGGTGACTGCAAATCGGCAACAAATACAACACAATACAGAAACCACAGGCATTTTGTTTGTGTAAAATAATGTACTACTGTCAAAAACACTTGAAAAAGTATGACTTTGACATAAGTAAATTGTAAACAAAGTCAGTCAGCTGTGCTACTGTACTCACCTTGTATAGTTACACCATGAGTACAAGTTTATATACGAGTATAATATTATAATTATGTTTGATTGATAAATTTGATTCAAATGCAAATGTTTACATATTCAAATGACAATTAAATACTTAACAAAGCTCGTAACCTCAATGATTATAATATTAAAACGAACAGATTTTTTTAAAAATGATGAGAACTGCTGCAGTCATAGTTTCAGCTGATATTTTATGCCATTAAGAAAGTTTATCTACAAATAAAACACTGCAGAGATATTTTAATAAAGAGATATTTAAATTAAGAAATTCTCCCAATAAAGTATGTTTTTGATTTCGGATATCGATTGTGTTTGCAATCCTTTTGAAAAATGTTCAAATGTGTGGAGAAATCAACTTTAATTTTTAACTCAAGAATGAGGAATCTGAACCATGTTGCAATAATATTTACATATTTGACAATTTGAAAATAATTTTCTCAGATTTCGGAAAAAAAATTGTGTCCTGTGACAATTGAAATAAGTGTCAAGTTAATAAATACTACGAAGGAAATACAACTCCGATGTGTAAAACAATAATATGAGCTTTTTAAGAAAGAGGAGAAGTTAACGTACAATCGAAGTGACGCGCAGAGTTTGAAAAAGCGGGATCGTATTTTGTTTTTGTAAAAGACTTGAATAAAAATATTTTCTTTTGTTAAATATTATAATAATATTATAATAGTTAATAGTTATTATAATACTATTATAATAGTTAATAGTTATTATAATACTATTATAATAGTTAACTATTATTATTATTATAATAGTTATTATAATACTATTATAATAATTATTTATTATAATACGTATTTTCATTTCAAACTATCTGTTCCGATATATTCGTGATATTTGGCATAAGTTAAATTTTAACAAATATTCTCAACTAATTTGAATCTAATTTTGTGATTGTTATTACACTAAGTTCTCGAAGTCACATTCAAATCGGCATATTAGGCATCAATATTCTGTCGGTAATTTAATTAAAAGATACACGAAATGTTAATTTTTACAACATATTTCCCCATTAAGTTTTTGTAAAAACAACTCTAGGCATAGCTCTCTTCAATGTGTACATCAAATGTATGTTCTTCGGAAGTACCACACAGTACACCAACTCTAACATGTATCCTTCACACTACATTACATTGCATTGTTAAGCGTAAAGCCTCAGTTAGCCGACTGTAACGGAATGTAGTGTAATGACGTAAAAATGTAAGGGAATTCTATTTCTTAAGCCTCAGTTAGCCGACTGTAACGGAATGTAGTGTAATGACGTAAAAATGTAAGGAAATTCTCTATTTCTTATACTACGTTTCCACGGTACATGATTCGCCCTCTATTCATGCTTCACACCCCCATCATGAGTAAAACAACTTGATTCACCATACAAAATTTTAAGAGCGAATCAATTAGATTCATATTGAATCAATTTGCGAAGCCCGAAAAATTGCACTCTTCTCTAATTTTTATCGCAAGTTTATCTGCACTAGCTGTAAAAATTTAATATTATTGTAAACAAAGCAAATTATTTTCTTGTTGCTGGAAGTAAAGAAGGTAAATACTTATGCTTGGTTTTCACTATGTCAGTTTTGTTGTCAAATTGTCTAAATTGTTATGAAATTACCAACAATTTGGACAATTTGACAACAAAACTGACATAGTGAAAACCAAGCATTACGAATGTATGTTTTTTTTTCAAATAAGCTAACTAATTTCCACTCAGTTTTTTTGTCCATTAAAAAAAATATTTTCCACAAATTGTAAATTCTGTTTTTTTTTGTTCTGTTTGTTTATTAAAGACAACTGTCAAATCGAATCAAGTTTTTTGGTCATGTAAACAGCATGATTCATAAACATGATTCAAAGAGCGAAGCAGGTGATTCAAGTCGTCGTGGAAACATAGTATTACAGATTCATGCATTACGGTGTTGCGTTACTTTACATCTCCATAACCATTTGCATTACTTTACACATAACAATATCCATCAGCTGTTTCTTACTGTTGCAGTTACATTCGATTACAGTCGGCTAATAGAGGCTTAACACAATGTTTCTTAAAGACCTCGGAGTGTACTTGCCAATTGCGATCGACCCATGTAATCTTTTAACGCTTTAAGTTTGACGAACCAATAAAAAGAAAAAAACTTAGTATTATAATGTTAAAAAGGTTGTATGTGTGTTTTTAATGTGGCAACATCATATCAGCAAAAGTTGTTTGATTTATTTATTTATTTATTTATTTATTTATAACATACAAAAGAAAACATACAAATTCTAATTTGTTTCCATAATTTAAAAAAAAATATCGTAGCAAGCGACATTACACCCCTAAGCCCCACCAATTTATCTGAGAGAGCCCACTTCCAGTAAATTGGTACAAAGAATTGTTTCGGTAATAGGTGAAAATATGTTTAGCGTAACATCAATTAAACATGGAAATATCAGCGAAACCAAAATGCAAGTGAATAGGGAAGATGATTTTCGAAAATTGTCCAACCAGTTGGAGAGGGAGACTAGGGATTTCTATACCTACCAGCTCAAAAGCGCAAAAGGACTCCAAGTCGTTCTAAAGGGTATAGACCCATGTGTTGATCCTGCGGAGATAAAGACCGGTTTAATGGACAAAGGGTTCAAAATCAAGAGCGTAGTGAATATCAGAAATCGTGAAAAGATCCCTCAGCCCATGTTCAGGGTAGAATTGGAACCTGGAGATGTTGTCTTAAAGAAAAACGAGTCCCATCCCATCTGCAATCTGATGTACCTTCTGCATCGTAGAATCACCGTGGAAGAACCACATAAGCGTCAGGGACCCGTCCAGTGTCTCAACTGTCAAGAATTTGGTCACACCAAGACGTATTGTAAATTGCCGACAGTTTGTGTTGCGTGTGGGGGCTACATGCAACTGCTCAATGCGATAAGTCGAAAACTGACTCAAAAATAAAAAAAATGCAGTAACTGCGGAGGTAATCATACCGCTAGTTATAGAGGTTGTCCAATTTACACTCATTTGAAAGGCATAAGAACCAACAAGACGTCAGTATTGCCTGATCGTCCTCAACAGCCTAATTTTGCTTCGAGTAACAATTTCCTTCAATTGTTACGGTCCACTAGTCATGTAAACGCGCTAAGTTCTAGACAAGTTTCTTACGCAAACGTGGTTAAATCTAATATGCCAGGTTTGGAGCAGGAACCTAAATCTCAATATTTCCAACCTAATATTAACTCTCTAGAGACTACATTGCAGACTCTTGTCCAAACTATGAACACTTTTACGACCACTATGACATCCATGATGCAGGAAATGCTGAAAATGCAATCCACTATCTTACAAGCCATTTTAAAGAAATGATTTGTTTAAAAATTTGTTTTTGGAATGCGAACGGCCTCCGCCAACATAAAAACGAACTGGAACACTTCCTGATGGATAAGCAGATTGATGTCATGATGACGGCGACAGCGTACTTAAAAATTAATGGCTACGTGTTGTATGATACTAAAGATCCCCGCGGAAGAGCATGTGGAGGATCGGCAATTCTTATAAAGAACAGAATAAAACATTATTTAATGAACAACATATGTGAGGATTACCTACAAGCAACAAACATTTGTATTGAATTCTGTTAATACAATTTTGTTTTATCATCAATTTATTCGCCGCCTCGATTTTCAATAAAAGAACACCAATACTACAGCTTCTTCAATTCCCTTGGAGCTAGATTTTTAGTTGCTGGTGATTTTAACGCCAAACACACTTTTTGAGGTTCACGTCTGGTGACCCCGAAGGGTCGTGAACTCTTCAACACCATTGCCAAAATGGGATTAGATGTACTCTCAAGCGGGCATCCCACCTACTGGCCGACGGACCGACGCACAGTGGGGCCAAATGCATGAAAAGTGGCGATTAATTCATAGAAGTCGTAATTTAAAAAAAAAAAATATTTTTTATTAATGGATATTTATAAATACATAAAAAACCAACATGTACAAAAAAACAGAGTGAAAAAACACATTTTTTAACCCTTTATGGGCCATTTTGTGTTCTGTAAAAAAATCCTCTTTTTTCACATTTTTTGCTGTAACTTTGGAACGGTGCGCTATAAATTATTCAATTAAATTGCAAATTAAAGCATGCTAAATGTACTTTAAGAAAAATAGGTAATATTTTTAAAAATAATAAGGAATAAATATTTTATATGTATTTCTATTAGAGAATTTGTAAATTAAAATCATACCTTTTTTCTCGAAATTTTAAAATTTTGCTCAAAAATGAAACATTTGAAAATTTTTGCCACCGAATCTCATAGCTAGAGCAAAAATTATGAAACCTTGTCATAAAATCTACCATATCCGAAGAGTCGACACGTTTTATTACTTCCCATCTCAAAAGTTTAAATTTATCCTGAAGTGATTTAGGTTCTGCACTCCTCATAAAATTATGCAACTCATGACGAGGAATGAAAATTGTTTTGGGACATGTTCCTAAAATTATTAAGATTTCTATTCGTTTAAAATTTGCAAAAAGTAATTCCTTTAACCCTGTACCGAATAATTTACACTTTCACAACACTTTAAATATGTAACATCACATCACAAAACATTGACAGCTAAAACAATAAATAAACGTGTCAGTACCGAATCAATAATACCCTACGGATAGATAGAAATTCTTAAATATGTATTATCATTATATTAGTAGATTGATATCACCAGCTTTACTTTACTCGTATGATGCATGTATATGACCAACAGTTATTATGTAGGACTCAAATAAATGACAATAATAAATAGGGATGGGAGCGTGACCTCCTTCAATTTTTCAAAATAGTGCACTTGTGCATTATACTATTTTCTAATAATTTAAAATTAACAAATGTTTAAGTAAAATTCATTGAAATATCATAAACACATGTAAAATAATTTAATTAGTTTTATTCATAGTAAATAAACCCAACATACGCAATCACGTGAGCATGCGTGAATTAAAGTTACTCACGCCCCCATCTCTAATTAACAACACATTTTTTTTTAGCTACAATAACAACTACTATATAAAAAATAATGACAAAACAAAGTAAAAACAACTTGATGTTTTGTTTTTTTTTCATATTTGTGGATTTTTAGCATCTTGAGTTATTTCACAAAAATAAGCATAACTCAAAAATCGCAAAAAAATATTTTCGGGTTTATTAGTTGAGATCTGATATTATAACACTATATAGACGATTTTACGCAAGCTCACGAACAAAGTTGTTGAAACTCCATATATAAATCAAAAATAGCCCATTTTTGGGCTAATTTTATTTTATTAACATTTAATATTTTTAAAACATTTATTTAAACAAAAAAACATGTACTATATAATAAACTACCTGAAGTTGACGGTTCCATTATAAAAATTTAACTTTTAGAAGTATTAATAGAAAAAATTATCAATTGAAATATCAAAATTTTCACTTTTTTCAATATCCACAAAAAAAATAACAATTATTCAACTTTAAGTGCTCACTTCAACTAAAGCAAACAACTTAAAAGTATAATTTTTGCAATTAGTGATGCCACTTTTCATTCATTTGGCCCCAATGTGCGACGGATGATTCCCGATGTTATTGACTTCGGAGTAGTGAAAAATATCCCTGTAGAATCGATACAAGTGGAGCCTTCATTAGATTTGTCTTCAGATCACTCTCCTACTATTATTTCAATGCGTTTCCTTCAAGGGAATGGCTCTCCATTTCGGGACATATCTAAAACCAGAGTAAGTTGGATAAAGTATAAAAAGTATTTAAGTTCCCACTGCACGGAAAATGTAGTGTTGAGAACTACCGAGGATATTGATGGGTCGACTGGCAAGTTTACTGAGGACATACGAAGAGCTGTACATCACGCCTCCACATACGACGTTGAGTGCAGAAATGGGACAAATAGAACTTATTTAGCTGAACTCGATCATCTCCTGTCAGAAAAAAGAAGAGTTAGAAGAGAGTGGCAAATTCACAGGTCTCCTGAACTGAAAGCTAGGCTACGGGAATGCAGAGATATACTAAGACATTTCTTAGAAACCCAAAGAACGGCCTCACTTAGATCTTACTTGGAAGGTCTTGATAGTACCCCACAATCTGACTACTCGCTATGGAGGGCGGCAAGAGGTTTAAAAAGACCAGTGAGAGGAAAACCTCCTTTGCGAAATCCGACTGGTGACTGGGCTAGAAATGATTCCGAGAAAGGGACATTATTTGTTAACCATTTGAGAAATGTGTTTACTATAAACAACTCAAATAATAACGAATCTGATTTGCCACCACTTGTTATAAGACCTCCTGTACCTCTAAGACTAAACTTTCGTGATGTCCAAAACGCTATTGGTACTCTGAACCTTAGAAAGGCTCCAGGTATGGATAAAATCAGCAATAAAATGCTTGTGGAGTTCCTCATGTAGCAAGAAGAATTATCCTCTTTATCTTCAACGCTATTTTACGCCTAGAATACTATCCTGCAGATTGGAAGGTGTCTATGATCACTATGATTCCTAAGTCAGGGAAGGACCACACCAAAGTGGAGTCATATAGGCCAATTAGCCTACTTCTGACAATTTCTAAACTGTTCGAAAAATTGTTAATGACTAAGTTGACTCCAATTCTGAATGACACTGAATGTATTCCTAATCATCACTTCGGATTCAGAGCTAAACACAGTACCATCGAACAAACACACAGATTGGTAAATGTGATAAGAGGGTCGTTTGAAGACAAAAAATACTGCTCCGCCCTTTTCATTGATGTGTCCCAAGCGTTCGACAAAGTTTTGCATGACGGTTTAATGCACAAAATTAAATTAACTCTGCCTGCTAACACCCATAAACTGATGGAAAGTTATTTATACGGTCGCAGAATTATGTTTATAAACTAGAGAATTGGCTAGAGCTTTGGATAATCAGGGTAAATGAACAAAAATGTATTCATATCACTTTCACATTGCGAAAAGATACTTGCTCGTCCATCAGAATAAATAATCAAATTAATCCTCAACATAATGAAGTCAAATACCTCGGCATTCACCTCGACCGCCGTTTAACTTGGAAGTCTCATATTGAAGCAAAACTTACACAGATGAGATTAAAAGCAGTGCAACTTAATTGGCTAATTGGCAGAAATTGTTCACTAAAGTTGGATTGCAAACTTTTGTTGTACAATGCAATTCTAAAGCCAATCTGGTGTTATGGAATTCAATTATGAGGTACTGCCTCAGCATCAAACATTGAAAAAATTCAAAGGGGTCAAAATAAAATTCTACGTATAATTACTGCAGCTCCATGGTATGTTAAAAATTCTCGAATCCACAAAGATCTAGGCGTGCCATTAGTAAAAGTCGAATTTACAAAATATGCGTCAAAGTATGCCAGCAAACTTGAGCACCATCCAAACCCACTTGCACGAGACATCCTTAACTTTAGTGGCCACAATCGGTTGAGAACGAGGGATACCCTTGCTTTAACTCAAGCGCAAAACAGATGACTGGATCAGTTGATGTGATATTTTTTTTAGTATCACAAAACTTTTTGTCTAGCACTGGCTGGGCTTATTATTTTCTTTTTAGTATTAAGATTTGAATACTTATTGTCATTTCAAATATGAAGATTCAATAAATAATTAAATGCAAAAAAAAATATGTAATTCCGTATGTATGTCAAAATTTCCATTTTACATACGATTCATAATTTTTGCTATCACACCTGCTTATATTTTTCCGTATGACATAACCTATAAATGTAAACAAAAGCTGACTTTTTAACGTGTATACATTTCAAGAATTGCTTCTTTTGGCCAATCTAACTGCAATAAAGATAATTTAATTTATTAAAAATTAATTTTCTTTAATTTTTTTTACAATATATTTTTTCAAACAATTTTGTTTTAAAACAAAACAAAACAGCTGTTTTGTTTATGTTTGTCACAGCGTGTTCTAATCGAAAAAATTACATATGTATTTCCACATGTATTTTACATATGCAAAGTTTCATATGTATCACACGATGTGTACAACTTTTACAGATGGAAAATTTGACAGTACATATGTAAAATACATCCCGTCTGATGACACCTTAAATCCTATCCAAAATAATGCTAAAAAAAAATGCTAAATGGATTTTTAAATGCCAAAAAAATACTAAAATTTTTTTAATAATATTATGAAGAAATTCTTCACTATTCACCGCTGTTTCTACAAATTATGTTTCATTATATAAATAAAACCACATCGAACTCAAAAACAAAACAAATTCTTTATTCTCTTAAAAATCCTAAATTAAAATTATAAAACAAAAATTAAAAATATATATTTTCAGTCTTTATACATATGTACATACATATATGTAAATAGATATGTCAATATACATATATTCATAAATACATAAAACAATTTTGGAAAAAAGCGACCATTGAATTCATGTAACATTTTATGTATTTTATATGTTCTAAAATGTCATAAAAAAAAGAAAACGAAACTATTTGCTATTAATAGCATTTTTATATACTTCGCAAATAAATTAGTTTAAACAAAAATAACAACAATTCCTACCTTCAGTAAAAATAATAATTTAATGAAAATTAAAATTAATGAACTTGAGCCTAACAAAAATTATAAAAATTGAAAAATTAACTAACAGTTCAACTAAAAATAAAAATAATAATTGTTCAAAAATAACAACTTTTGGCTACATATGAAATAGTTCATCAAAAGTGTATTCTTCACTTTCTGAAAGCTCTGTTCTAATATTATATGTATTTGTATCAAATTTTTGGATTAATTCTTCCGTTATTTGAAAACTTTGACAGCATTTATTCAATCTTTTCAATACAAATCTTATATAGAGGAGTGAATTCGTTGTATTTAATATCATTCTATTTCTCAAGAATGATAAAATAAAGATTACGCCATCTCGCGTAAAATTTTAAAATGTTCTGCGCATGTTGAAACTGTGACGTCGCACGTTCTGTGTTTCTATTGGCTAATTTTTTCTCACTTGTTTTTTTACTGTTGTTTTGCTTGCATTTGCTCACTGCACACTTCATGTTTATAATTTTTGTTGTTTGAGTTTATAGTACGTTTGTCATTCCAAGTGAAACTTTTTTAATATTCATCTGAGACCTAACAATTAAGTCGATTTAGCCATGTCCGCCTGTCTGTCTGTCTGTCTGTCCGTCTCTGTAAAACACTCTCACGTCCAAGCTATACAACTTAACTAAACGAAATTTCCAGAAAAGTATCTTCTATTTTGCAGGTAACTTTGGTACTGAAAATCAGCAAAATCGGTTTAGACCAACCAGAGTTATGGACCAATATGTGAGACAACCTCCATAAAAATTTGATATTTGTTGTCCATTTTATTGCGATATTTTAAAATATAAAACAGATATAAATAATGTTAAATAGCCACAATTTGACATAAATAATCTTTATAGGCAAATAAATTGTTGTACTAAATTTTATGGTGGTCGGCCCAGAATTGGTCATAGCTCCCATACAAGGACCACATTTGAAAAAGACATTTATCCCTATATATATTGTATAAATATCGGTACCGACTCAAAACTTTGCACAGATCATTTTCATATATACAAAAATCATCCCACAAAATTTTGTCAATTTGGGTCTATTTTTAACCGTATGCCCCATATAAAGCCCTCTTCCGAAAATCACTTTAATACTCATAAATCTCTTATAAATAAGGGTACTAATCCAAAATTTTACACGGATCATTTACATACATGCCTAAATCAAATTGCTGGATTTTGAGAATATCGGTCCATATTTGCCAATATCCCCCACATAAGGTCCACTCCCGAAATCCACGTTAATACTAATATATATATTAAATATACCGTTATTATGTTGAAATTCGACGTGAAATATCCTCATATGCATGAAAAAAATTAAATAAGATCGGTTCATAATTTGTCATATCTGCCATATAAGAATCAATTTCAAAAACCAAATAAACCGACAAAAATGTCTAATAAATATCGATATCGAACCAACTTTTATATGGATCAGACATTTTAATCCAGAAATCATATTAGTATCGATTATACGGCAATTATGCTACTGGATTTTGTAGCTGTTAGTCAATAATAGCTCCTGAATTAAGTCCACTTCCGATCATAACAACCAACCATACAACTCTTGTAAATAACGCTATTGAGATAAAATTCAACCAATACAATCCTAAAATACATAGAAATCACATTAGTGGATACTGGATTTAGAAGCTATCAGTCCACTTCTTCTATGCCGCCCACAAATCCCTTGTAAATAATAATTTTAAGATCAAATTCAAACAACAAAGCCTCATCTTATATTTTATTCTTTTTTATACTCTGTTTCTTAACTTGTTGTGAATATGGAAAAATGTTCTTTAAATTTTATAAATTGTTAAATTACACTCAAGATTATTATGAAAATCAAATCAACTCTGCAAATTACAGTAGGAATCGGTAATTACATCAATTATAAATGGTCGAAATTAGACAAAATTTCAAAATATTTAACATAAATTATGTTGGTCGTAAAATTGTCTTTCAAACAATATATCAAATACTAATAAAATTTGCACTAAGACTGAATAGAAAACAGAATTAGGATATTCTAGTCTAGTGTAGTTTTTCTATTTCTTAGTACGTTTAGGTGCAGGGTATTTAAGATTTGGCACAGCCGAATATAGCACACGAACTTGTTCTTTTTTAAACAGCTTTTATTTACACTATTTTACACGACAATGAACGTTTTTAATTAATAAAATAAAAAGTTTTTTCGAGCTCGAGGCCAATTATTTGTAAAAAATTTATTTATTAAATTATTTTTTCCAATATTTCGATATCCTTCGGATATCATTATCAAGGAATGAGTTACAATTATATTTTTAACAGACGTATTATTATCCCCACATTGAATTGGGGACGAAAAAACTTTTTATTTTATCAAAAAAAAGGTCAAAGAAATCAAAATTTAATTTAGCTTTTAATTAATTAAATATAATTTATCACCAAATGCAATGCCAAATTTATTTATTTTATCAAAACCCGATGTAATATTTTTTCGAACCCTCAAAGTGATTTCAATTGCAAGGTTGCCAACTTTAACATAAAACATACCTTTTTCGCAAGAAATTTTAATTCTAACACATGAGACATTCTTGGTAAACCTTAGAATGGAACTTCTACGTCACATAACGGAAAATCATGCGCATGGCGTAATCTTTATTTTATCATTCTCGCTATATCTTATTTTATTTTTTAAAAGATTCATTCCGCTAAATACACGTTCAACTTCTGCATTACTAAATGACAAAACTAAATATTTCATAACAGAATCGGACAATTCCTTGAAGGGCTTTTCATTCACAGCATTCCTTTATTACTCAATAGTTGAGTTCTGATTTTGCCACTCCTATCAAGTTAATTTTTGCTATTGTAATTCTAAAGTTGTAATTTCATCATTTGAAAAATTTATCATTTCTTCTTTGAAATTTTCATATAATTTACTTTTATTTATTAATAATAACAGCAAAAAAGTTAATATATTGTAAACTTGACAAATTATTGGGTAATCTTTGCCTTAGTTGACATAGTAACTCTGCTATGAAATTTCTATATATTATTCTTATTTCTTTTTCAGTTTCAGAATTTATATTTGTTCTTGTTGTCAAACAATTTTCCAAATAATAATTAAAATATGGTGTAGGTATATTTTAATTTTAATTGTAACAGGGGTAAAAATGAAATAAATTGAAGCTAGAAAATGCGAAACAAATTATTAAAAAATGCTAAAAAAAAATGCCAAATGCTAAATCGAAAATTTGCAGCTAGTAAATCAAAATAAAAAATGCTAAATCTAGCTGCAAAAATCCTCCTCACCCCAATGGCTAAAAGGTAATCAGGTTAGCTTAAAGAGTTGCTTTGTATAAATTGGGACTTGGTGTATTTATATCGTTACCCTTCATTATAAAAAGATAAGAACGATAGATTTATACGATACGATTTTAGGTTGACTAATTCAGACTTGAGGAATATGTTAATTTATTTTATAATTGGATTGAACGTAAAATTAATAAGACATGATTATACTTTCATCCGATTTCATAATTGATGATTTGAATTTCTTCTAATATGAATTGATCTTCAGGTCTATAACCAAATTAAATAATTAAATATGAATGGACGTATAACAAGATTTTGTAAAATTTTACTTTTCCAGAACATTTCAATTCATGCTGATGTACATACATATGTACATAATTGCACAATAGCCTAAATATTCATATTATTATTTTCATTCTGTAATAAATACCGACCTAATAAAAAGAGCCGTCAGCCCATCAAAAGAGTAAAAGTTGCAAGAGCTCATATCCCAAACCATCATGTCAATGTTGTCCCTTTTGATAACAGGAAAGAAACCATGTAACAGTTCTTTTTATATCAATAAGAAATTAAAATTTCTTGCAAACAAAAAAAAAATAGAGAGAAAAACATTATTATTTTCCATTTCTACAAATAAAATGTTCAAGAAATTTCTTTGTTTATTGCATAAAAGTAAGTAATAAAATTGTTAGTTTTCAAGTATGAAAGTGTTTGTCGTCTCCTACAAGTACGAGAGTAATCAATAAAAAGTAATAAAATTAAAGGAAAAAATTGCTCTTATCGAGTTTTCAAATAAAACATTGTCGTGACAACGGACGACAGCGGCAGCCACGTCAAGCAGGCACAATTGAAAACGTGTCTGTTCGAATAGACCCTTTTTGTGTGCGGTCAGGCGTTGGTTTTATGATTGCAAATTTCTGTTGATTGAACCGCGTTAAATTATTTCTCTGCTTGTTTTTGTTGTTTATTTATTTTGATTTTCCACAAAGGACATAATTTTCTTACGTTATTACTCCCTAGGCACTCAATAAATAAATTAAGGAAATTGAGATGATACAATCAATCCTTTGAGTCTTATTTAACAAAATGGCTTTTTTATGGAGATAAAGAAAATAACAAACAATGCATAGCAACATCATCGGATGAAGATGATAATGATGATTTTGATAAATTGAAACTGAAAAATAATAATTTATGTACGTAATACAAAACACACACACACAAGTTCATAGACGCAAACAAAAGGCCATCATCGCACCTGTCAAGTCAAATGGTTTGTTATTGTAGTTATGTCGTTGTTGGTCTTTTTGTTGTTATGCTGTTCTTATTGTTATTGTTTTCTGTGCAAAGAAGATGTTGCTGTTTCTGTTGCTGTTATTGGTCTTGGTCTTGTTAAGTTTTGCTTATAGGCCCAAACTCAATTAACATCTAGTGCCAACTCAAAGGATACAATATATTCTTGTCATCTTTGTGTGTTTAATTTTTAAACTTTTTATACATTTTACGTATTTAAAATAATATTTTATATTATTGTTGCAGCTTTAAAGTTACTGGTACGTGTATTTGTATGGGTCTTTTGAGACGAAACACGATTTAAATAATTGCCATGAATATCAACTTTATTATCCTTGTACTTTCTATGCAAATATACTATACTATGTTTAGTTTTAGTTTTCATTAAAATTTATTTATGTATGTATGAATGCTTGGCTTAAAACAGTGACTCTAAAAATATTTCGTTCCAATAAAAAAAGATTTTAAAATAAATTCGTTGGTGATAACTCTATGTTGTCTGAGGTGGTATTTATGCGGGAGTGGTATGGTTTCTTTTAGACAGCTAGCTCCACTTGCGAGATTATGAACCACAAAGTACAAGAAGTAAATGCTGGGTTTGCTGACCGAAATGTACTGTTTCCCGTTAAAAATATAAATTCCTTGTGGTTTTACTTGGCATCTTTTAACTGTGTTGATTTAAAAAATCAATTAAAGTGAAAAAAGACTTACAGTGGCTCACAGCTTATTTTATGCAGTGCATTTTTTGTTTTTAAAGCGCCATAAAAAGAAAACTAACAGGAACCTAAAAAACAGGAAACAAAAATAATTTATTGCAAAAATTTACATTTTATATACTTATGTAATATAATATATACATAAATAATATATTAAAAGTAAAAAAAAAAATTGCTTGTTTCTTCACGTCACAGATTTTTCTATGCAGGCACGTATGGTTTTCGAAAACTTGAAATTAAAACTGCCAATTACATGATTTAGTATTAAGACAATTTATGATAGATGCAGCCAGTGATGCTAACTTTTTCATTTCGATTACCGTACGGCCCTAAAAATATTACCGTTTTATAGATAAAATTACCGTATGTTTTTGTCTTGTACAAAAATAATTATATTTTCTTATTAAAATGGGTTTATATTTATAATTCAATATATTAATTCTAAAATCAGCAAAAACATAAAGAAACAGGTAGCAATAATAAAATAAACCCCCTGTCCCACGATGTCGAATGATAACGTTCGCTTAGATAAGACTTAAGACACAAACTTGATTGTGGAATAAACAAACTTGATTGAGTAAAAAAAATAGATACGATAAAAAGTTTGTGTCTTAAGTCTTATCGAAGCGAACGTTATCGTTCGACATCGTGGGCCAGGGGGAAAGTAATTAAAATTTGTACTTTCAGTAAAATCTATTTATAGATTTTTGTAATATTTAAAGCTTAGCTAATAATATTATTCATACATTTGGATTGGTTTTATAACAAAAATAGCTCGTGGCTGTCTATATGAGTTTTTGATTATATTAATTTTTTATGATCGTAGGCATTTTGGTTAAAATATAGAAAATGTTTGTCATTGAATTTAATATTTAAATTATCACTAGAATTAACAAACATTTTTGAGTATAGAATTCCTTCAAGTATATTAGTATTTAGCCTCTTTCTTATTTTAGTTTTATTTAGATTTATTACTGACAAAATTCGTTCGTTTTTTAAAACTGGAAACATTATCTTCATATTGAAGGCGATTTTGTAAAACTTAATAATGTCATAACATTTATCAACATCTTCTATTTGCCTTATTAGCCTAAATTCCTTATCAATTTCGTTAAATCATCCATTTGAATAGATTCTGGGAAATGCAAAACTAAACGAATTATGCATTCATTGGTATCGAACAGGTGGGGATTTAGTATATCCATTTTTTTAAAGATTGCATTTGATTTGATTCAAAAGGAAATTTTTTTTAAATTTCTTGAGCACTTCGTATATAAAATTTCTTGCAATCAGTTTTAAATACAGTTAATTTGTGTGTTGAAATATCCATACTTAAAAGACTTGTGACTACTTTACCGCCGACGTATGTATGTATATTCTGTATCATTTTGTATATTGTACATCATGTGTAGACACATTATGAAAATGAAACTAACGCTTAAAAATTTAAGCTTTTTAAAATTACCTTACAAAAGTATGAATTACCTGCCTACCGTACGGAGATCTAAATTACAGAACAGTTAACATCACTGGATGAAGCCAGTTTTTGGGTAATACTCGGCGAAATATACGACCAATTAGGAATTTTGTGTTTCCTTATGCTGATTTCTAAAATTGGCCATAAATTTTCGGTAACATCAAATGTGGGCAATTATATATTAGCCACGTTTCCACAATACCCGATTTGTGCTTTGGATTGTTATCTTGGTAAAAATCTAAAATTTAATCTTATACCCAAGTTCTCTGCGCTTTCTAACAAGTTGTCCATTAGAATCTGAAGGTCCTTAAACTTGTCCATGGTTTCTTCAACAAATGTTAAATTCCCAGTACCAGCAGCTAACATACAGGCCCAAACCATGACCTTGATTCAATGTTGCCTTTAGGTTTTCTTTGTTGAGTTCTGTATTTATTTTCCGCTAAACATACGACATCGGCAAAGATGACCGAATTCCAATATTCCGATTTCTTGCAAACATGTTACTTGGCGAAATTTAGCTTGCACAGACTGTTTTTAAGGTTAATAAACGGTTTCTTCTACAAATAGTTCTACTTTGCATTATAAAACAAAACAAAAACAAAACCTACTCCTCTTTGGTCTCTCACTCTCTCTCTCTCTTATTGGCAAAAACGGAACTATTTATGCGCAAACTAATTTAAACTAACTGAGAATTATGCTCATGTAAATTTCTGTACTCATATACATACATAAGTAAGTAATTATTCAACTACTTCTAAGTAATGCTGGAAATATGTAGTACGCGTTAAATATTAAGTTATTCGGTAATAACCAGTCAATATAAAGTTTTGGAAGGTTCTAGACAGTGGAGAGCAACGTGGCCGTTATAGAGATTTTACTGGGTTCTATTCAGTGTTGCTATTTTAGAAATAAAGAAAAGCGTCAAGTGTATAGTAAAAAGGGGTAAAAAGGGTAAAAAATTACAAAAAAAGGGTAAAAAGCGCCAAAAAAATTTAACAATAATTTTAGTATCGTGTTGTTTTGCGTTGCAAATAACACATTAAAAAAGGGTAAAATTGTCACTCAAAAAAGGGTAAAAATCAAGAAACTTAAAATATTAAAAAGCATGTCAAAATTTTTAAATAAATAATTAATCCAATTTTGTTTAGTTAGGCTTAAGTTCATTTGAATTTAATTTTCATTAAATTGTTTTTACTGAAGAAGGAATTATTTAACAACTTGAAAAAATTTTATTTTTGATAATTTTTCTGACTAGGATTCGAACCTGGGTTGTTGGTTGAATTAACATATGTTTCGAGAAACACCACTTTCTCTCATCAGAATTCTTTACGTTCTGACCATTGCACCACTACGGTGCCTGCTAGTCAACAGACAACATCAATCCTTTAACCAGTGACTGGTGGTTCGAAGGTTTCTGTAAATTATCATTTTTTATTAATTTCTATTTAAGTTGTTGTTTTTCCTTTTCTTCAGTTTTTTCTTTCGTATTCATGTCGAGACTTCGTCTCGAAAACCTCCTATAGCTAAGGCACAAGCCGTAATGTTTACATGTGTACGAAAGTGCACAACAAACATAATAAAAAACAAATGTATTCAGGTTTTCGAGACGAAGTCTCGACATGAATACGAAAGAAATAACTGAAGAAAAGGAAAAACAACAACTTAATGGTCAAAACGTAAAGAATTCTGATGAGAGAAAGTGGTGTTTCTCGAAACATATGTCAATTCAACCAACAACCCAGGTTCGAATCCTAGTCAGAAAAATTATCAAAAATAAAATTTTTTCAAGTTGTTAAATAATTCCTTCTTCAGTAAAAACAATTTAATGAAAATTAAATTCAAATGAACTTAAGCCTAACTAAACAAAATTGAAATATTATTAGTTCAACAAAAATACTACTTACTAATTATAAATAATTAATTTTATTATCAATTCAGTTATCAAAAAACAAAAAATTAAAATAAAATAACAATTCATAAAAAACAAAATATAAATAGAGTTTTATAGAAAAACAATTTCATTTTCAAATACATCTGTTTCATAATCAGCATCATCGGGCCACAAAACCGATTTAATGAAATATTCAGACCTTTTAAAAGTTTGATTTGAATTAATTTTTAAGTAAACACTTGAAGGTAATTTGTAATTGCAACAACAAACTTTTGGCTGAGTTTAAAGAAAGTCGGTTTCTGATCTTCGGTTTAAAAAAATTCATTAAACTCAACGCTCCTTCGACTTCGGCCTTTGAGTAAAGAAAAGAAAGTATACGAATAACAAAGTCAGCTAGTTCATGAAAAGGATTTTCTCCCAAATAATTTTTAAAATTGTAGACTTCAATCCAAAATTCATCAGTTCTTTCAATATTTTTCCATTTTGCAACATTAGGTTCTTTAGGGAATTTCTATTTTATTTATTAGAGACGAATCATCAATGAAGTTTTGTATGAAATCAATGATATCTGCTTCGCTATTTTTACAAATATTGTCAACACAAAATAACGATATTTTTGAAGCAATATAAAATTTGAAGGAAGTCCAGGTCTTCGTTCGAGTACGTGATACTTGTAAATTCTATTAAATTGTTCAATTATTTTATAATCTCTGCAAGACTTTTCGAAATGATAGCCAAGATAACGTTTTCATCTAAATTACCTTCTAGATAATCAAAGTTTGTAATACTTTTAATCACGTAATACAAATCGCTGTAAAGCTTGACATAGGCTGACTCGAAAGCTAGATTTACTTTTTGGACTTCTTCCAAAACTGCACCAAAAAAATAGAAAAAGCGTCAAAAAATACCCTTTTTTAAAAAAGGGTATTTGAAAAAAAAATAAAAGGGTAACAAGACAAAAAAGCGTCATAAAATACCCGAAAAGCGTTAAAATGGCAACACTGGTTCTATTCAAGTGACTTTGTTTTTAAACTACTACAATTTATGCCGTCCAACAAAATAATGGTCACTTGTTGCAGGATTTAAAATGTTTCATCTTTAGTTTTTATGACGAAAAAATAAGCTGTATATTAGCGAATATTAACAATTTACACTGTATTTTGTTTGTTTTCGTTTTAATTTAGGATTTTTTTTTATTTTTCTACTAAAAATGCATATGACTTGCTGTGTGAATTATAAACAAGTAAAAGTTGCACAAGTATAGGGGCAAATGGGGGGGGGGTGGAAAGGTACTTTGTATACTTAAAAAACAATAATAACAACAACAAAAGCAATAACAAAGCATGTTAATATGGTACATTTTATTTAAACCCTTTGGCATCTTATCTTCATCAACACCAAACAATATCACATGTACGAGTACATTAACATCAACAGCAGCATCAGCATGAACAACATCACCGCCGACATCAACATGAGCAGTAACCATCATCAACATTATCAACATCATCATCCATTGTCAGTCGCCGTCGTCAAACATAAGCACTTGACGAGGAGTACATACTTGCACTTTAAACTCTACGAAAACGAATTTGAATGGGAGCAACCATCAGAACGTACATACATATGTTCATTATCCGACACTACACAGAGACTAGAGAATCCACTTCGAAAAAAAAAAAATACAAAAACGTTTTTTCCTGTTTCAGCATTTTATTTTCTCATAAAGGGAAATGAAATGAGGATGGCAGTGGTGCTCCAAGTAGAGTCTAATAGTTGGTTACTCGTAGCTACAAAGTTGCATAAATAGATTGATGGGATGGGTTGAAGAATATGGTTGGTTGAATGGTTGTTGTGTGACGTTGTTTGATGTTTAGAAAACTATTTCAATTTCATTTATATGCTAATAAGATGTGGAAACAGGTGTTGCTGTAATTATTCATTTGAGTTGTTTTAAAAAGAAGAACCAACAGCAAGAACAACAAAAAGCTGAAATTAAATGAAACCGAAACAAAAACAATTTTAAACTTCTATTGTTGCAACTTAACATGTCTGTCTGTCCGCCTTTCTGCCACCATCTTTCTCTCATGTTTCAGAAACTTCTTGTGTTTGTCCATTAAGTGAAATTTTAAAATTTATTGAATTTTTCTATGATGCATATGAACTATTTCTATTATTATACACATTTTAAAGATAATAATATTTCTATGGAGTGTGAACAACTTTGTTCAAGATTATCGTGGAGCATCTGCCTAATTAGCTTAATCTCCACGGCGCACTCAAACGCAGGACGAACTCGGTCCGTCAACCGCATTGTATGCCCCTGCAAGACATAGGAATATGTCTCACAGAGAATACTTTGTATGCCCTGCCAGGGGTCACACAATTTGCAATTTCTCGATACATGACTGCAAGATCAATGTAAAGAACACCTTGCTTAAGTGATTGGGCTATCTAATCCCTGCCGTCCGTAGCTTTGTACAGTTAGCATGACCCAGGACAACGAAAAGCATAGCACTGACGCAGCATTGTAATGATCATATGAGGCCAAGGACTATGATCTGCTGTGGTTGCCATAGGCTGCATCGAACCAAGTCCAAAGGCCGACCACCACAACTACTGCCACGAAAGCCTTGCTTTCCATACATTCCTGAGCACCGAGCTAAGCCACTACTTTCAACGGCTCTGTTGTATTCAGCAACAGCACCTAGGACAAATTGGTTGGCCGAAGTTTGCCTACTTGCGCAAGCTAACATCAGCCTTTTAACCAAATGCCATTTTCCCCGCTTTGGGTAACCACAGCCACTGCGTGAACACCGAAGTGACCTCAACCAATTATCAGTTAAGGGACAAGCACCCTAATAAATAAACTAGGGATATGTCCCTGGGCAATAACTGATCCCGCAGTACTAGATGAGACTCTAGTCAGCTGCGAGCTTCCTCTAGTAAAACCAAATCCCACTCTATCCAGTTTCGAACCCTTGCAAGTTCATGGCACTGGTACCCATTTCTGCCCCGGCATTCGGATGGTGTATAGGTGATTGAGCACCTATACTTAGCCCGCCGGGGCCGGGAGTGTACACACTATGGCAGAATCGAAATTTGTTGAAAATAATTCTGACATTTCGAAACGTCTGGATCGATCGAAATAAAATCTAACATGAGCGTAGCCAAGGAGTATTTGAAAAATTCAAGTTTATATACAGCCCTATCGTGAATAAAAATTTCACATGAAATTTGTTCCCTTTTATTTTTTTAAGATTGAATTTTAATAGGAAAAATGTGAAAAGGGAACAAATTGCATGCGGAATTTTTATTCACGATAGGGTAATAGTCTGTACAGTACATATCAAAATACATAAATTTTAATATTTTAAACACGAAATCACAAAAATATAATGGTTAACACAACTTCTGTAATATTTATACCCTACACTACCATAGTGGGGAGGGTATATTGGATTTGTGCATATGTTTGTAACGCCCAGAAATATTGGTCCAACAACCATCTTAAAGTATACCGATCGACCCAGAATCACTTTCTGAGTCGATTTAACAATGTCCGTCCGTCCGTCCATCCGTCTGGCTGGCTGGCTGTCCATGTAAAGCTTGTGCGCAGAGTACAGGTCGCAATTTTGAAGATATTCCGATAAAAGCTGGTACGTGATATTTTTCGGCCCAAGGATGGATGGAATTGAAACTGGTGAAAATCGGTCCATTATTTCACCTAGCCCCCATACAAATGTCCTCCCGAAATTGGGGTTTACCGGTCATAAATCTTTGAATTATGCAAGTATGCAAACAAATTTCACCAAAAATAAGTAATAAATGGTCCATAATTATTCGAAACTCCCATATAAGACCCTCTCCGTAATTCACCTTAACCTCCATAAATATTTTAAACGTATTTATATCGAGATAAAGTTTAACCCACTTAATATTTATATTCACGGAAGTCATGGCACTTTGGATGATAGGTAATATCTCCCATATAGCGGCCATATCTGAAGAACTGTTTTATTGATATACTGGGTGTAGGGTATTATATGGTCGGGCTTGACTGACTATACTTTCTTCCTTGTTATTATTTAGAACAGGACGAGCCCTGTTGAAAATAGTAAGAATCGGTTTATTATTTCTTTTACCCCATGCAAATGTCTTCCCGTAACATGGGTCTCTGATACATAACTACTTATAAAGCGAAATTGATTCTGAGTCGATCGGTATACTTTAAGGTGGGTGGGAGGGGTACACCCTCCCCACTATGGTTGTGTAGGATATAAAAATGGCCAAATCTTTGTATGAAAATGGCTAAAAAATAGTTTAAAAAAATGTCTAAACATTATTGAATCAAAAAGTCTGTTGAATTAAACTAAAACCAAAAATAATTCATATTTTATTGTCTTATATTATGTAATATGTCATTACACAAGAGACCATATTTTCCTTTTAGTTTTTCTCTAAATTTAATATTTCCACCGGCATCTTTATACTCTAAAACTTCCGCCCAAAAAGAATTGGTATTATTTATTATTTATATTGCTGCATTTAATATATTGAATGTTGCACTATTGTACCTGTATAATTTCCGCCTTTTCATTATAAATATTAAACAAATTTAAAATTGGTAAAATATCTTCTTTTGAAGCATTTAAAGTATTTTGCACGGAAAAGTGCTCAATGCTTTAAAGTACTTTTATGTTATCTGGCAACCTGAAATTTATACATTATGTTTACCTTTTTATATCAAAAAGTGTTTTATATACTAACCTTTGTTTTAACTGGTTAATCAAACTGACAACAAACTGAACACACTCTCTCCGTATCTGCCGTTCTATTTTCTTTTTAAGAAATCTTGTATTTTTTAGTTCTATAACAAACATTTCAAATTCGTGACCTAAGCTTTTTGAGTACACAATTGCCTCTTCAAAGTCGGAGTATAAAATATCAATATTTTCGTCATCAATAACTCTTCTTTTCAAAAATTTATAAGTAATTTTTTTTTTTTTTTTTTAGCTTTGATTTATTTATTGAATCTTCATATCTTGAAATGACAATAAGTTTTCAAATCTTAATACTAAAAAGAAAATAATAAGTCCAGCCAGTGCTAGACAAACATTTTTATGATACTAAAAAAATTTCACATCAACTGATCCAGTCATCTGTTTTGCGCTTGAGTTAAAGCAAGGGTATCCCTCCTTCTCAACCGATTGTGGCCACTAAAGTTAAGGATGTCTCGTGCAAGTGGGTTTGGATGGTGTTCAAGTTTGCTGACATACTTTGACGCATATTTTGTAAATTCGACGTTTACTAATGGTACGCCTAGATCTTTGTGAATTCTGCAGTAATTGTGCGTAGAATTTTATTTTGACCCCTTTGAATTTTTTCAATGTTCGATGCTGAGGCAGTACCCCATAATTGAATTCCATGACACCAGATTGACTTTAGAATTGCATTGTACAACAAAAGTTTGCAATCCAATTTCAATGTAGAGTTTCTGCCGATTAACCAATTAAGTTGCACTGCTTTTAATCTCATTTGCGTAAGTTTCGCTTCAATATGAGACCTCCAAGTTAAACGGCGGTCGAGGTGAATGCCGAGGTATTTGACTTCATTATGTTGAGGAATAATTTGATTATTTATTCTGATGGACGAGCAGGTATCTTTTCGCAATGTGAAAGTGATATCAATACATTTTTGTTCATTTACCCTGATTTTCCAAAGCTCTAGCCAATTCTCTAGCTTATAAACATAATTCTGCAAATTCTGTGATGCAACTTGGTGGTCCTTATGGACGCTGATAAAGGCTGTATCGTCTGCAAAAGTTGACGTGTGGATTTTGGGGTCTGACGGCATGTCGGAGGCATAAATCAAATATAAAGTAGGGCCCAGTATGCTACCCTGTGGCACACCTGATTCAATTGGCTGAGCGGTACTTAAAAAATTGCCTTCTTTGATTTTAAATTTGCGACCGTATAAATAACTTTCCATGAGTTTATGGGTGTTAGCAGGCAGAGTTAATTTAATTTTGTGCATTAAACCGTCATGCCAAACTTTGTCGAACGCTTGGGACACATCAATGAAAAGGGCGGAGCAGTATTTTTTGTCTTCAAACGACCCTCTTATCACATTTACCAATCTGTGTGTTTGTTCGATGGTACTGTGTTTAGCTCTGAATCCGAATTGATGATTAGGAATACATTCAGTGTCGTTCAGAATTGGAATCAACTTAGCCATTAACAATTCTTCAAACAGTTTTGAAATTTTCGGCGGTAGACTAATTGGCCTATATGACTCTACTTTAGTGGGGTCCTTCCTTGGCTTAGGAATCATGGTAATCATAGATACCTTCCAATCTGCAGGATAGTATTCTAGGCGTAAAATAGCATTGAAAATAAAGAGGATAATTCTTCTAGCTACACGAGGTAACTCCACAAGCATTTTGTTACTGATTTTATCTATACCTGGAGCTTTTTTAAGATTCAGAGTACCAATAGCACTTTGAACATCCTTAAAGCTAAGTCTTAGAGGTACAGGAGGTCTAATAACGAGCGGAGGCAAATCAGATGCATTATTTGAGTTGTTTATAGTAAACACATTTCTCAAATGGTTAACAAATAAAGTCCGCTTCTCGGAATCATTTCTAGTCCAGTCTCCAGTCGGATTTCGCTTTCCTCTAACTGGTCTTTTTAAACCTCTTGCCGCCCTCCATAACGCGAAGTCAGATTGTGGGGTACTATCAAGACCCTGCAAGTAAGATCTAAGTGAGGCCGTTCTTTGGGTTTCTAAGAAATGTCTTAGTATATCTCTGCATACCCGTAGCCTAGCTTTCAGTTCAGGAGACCTGTGAATTTGCCACTCTCTTCTCATTCTTATTTTTTCTGATAGGAGATGTTCGAGTTCAGAGAAATAAGCACTGTTTGTCCTATTTCTACATTCAACGTGATAAGTGGAAGCGTGATGCACAGCTCGTCGAAGGTCCTCGGTAAAGTTGCCAATCGACTCATCAATATCGTCGGTAGTTCTCAACACAACATTTTCCGTGCAATGAGAACTTAAATACTTTTTGTATTTTATCCAACTTACTCGGGTCTTAGTCATGTTCATAAATGGAGAACCACACACTTGAGGGAAATTCATTGAAATAATAGTAGGAGAGTGATCTGAAGACAATAACTCTTCTTTTCAAAAATGTATAAGTAATGAAACTTCTTTTAACAAGCGTGTCGGGTCGTTTTCATGGCCTTGGAATATTTTATTTGCGGTCTGGTCTGTACTTCTTACAAAATTGGTCTTAGAAAGATGAGATGTAAACGAATTATGTCATCTTTATACATTTCACTTGCAAGTTTTGCCTTATGACATTTTTCATTATTATAAGCAGTTTCAAAATGAATTTTGAGCTCATCCCATTGATCTAGAATTCTGTTAATTGATGATTCAATAGATAACCTTCGAGTATCCGAAGTCTTTGGAATTTTTAAAGGGTCCTAAAAAATATATATTGTATATTGTAACATTTATATTTATTTATTTTTGAAAGTTCAAAAGATCTTACCTTACCCTGTAGGACGGACATTGCTAGATCGTCTTAGAATTTGATAAGGACTCCCATATATACTTCATATACTGTTATATGATGTATAACATATACATATACTTTATCTACGACCAATTGTATTTCGATGTGTTACAAACGGATTATTAAATGAGTAGTAAAACGAGTATTCTTAGTCAGAGATGATTTTGTAGATGAAGACAAATGCTAAAATGCTTTGATGTTCGTTTGTTTTTGCACGAACTTGTTTTGGAGTAGTTTAGACATTGTTACGAGTATTATTTACTTTTTTTCTTTTGAATTTACATTGTCCATTTTCCAGCAGACAGAGGAGACATAAAAAATACTCCTCAACTACTTTATGTATATTTAACTAACTACCGTGTGTACGTGGAATAGAAATGAACACTGATTGCAAGGATATGTATGTAAGTATATTGTACATACAGTTCCATATTTGTTTCAATTGTCTGTGATTGCATCCAAATATATTTGTTGGCCAGGAGAACATTCACGTAATTGTTTGTTTAGAGTAGGGATTTTAGATTTTGAACAAAAACAAATTCCACTTGGTAAAACTTTTAAATATTCCGTCCAAGTCAAGTCTTTTTGCCAAGTTAAGTATTATATAGGTTATAAATAGTGAAATGAAGAACATGACCATTATATCATAATTAGTTATAAAATCTTCATACTTTTCTTTTTCCGGACTCAAACATAAATGATTCAGGTATGGATGTTGATAATATTGGTATTCATACAATATTGGAAGATATTTTAAGATATACATACATACATATTTTAGAAATTACTTTTCTTAACTGTACCAATAATGGTTTAGATATAGTTAAGCCCTTATGACACTACATTTTTTGTTTATTGAATTGATATAGAATTGATAGAAAGAAACAGAAAATGTTAGAAAAAGCAAACTATAAAAAATGTAAACAAAAAAGCCTTTTAGTTTTTTTTATTAAATGTTGTCAACTTTTTGTTTATGAGAAACATAAAAACAAAACGAACAAAAAAACGGTTAATCGCCAAATTTACCCATAAACCGCTGATTCAGCAACACTTTTAATATTTCAAGCTTGAAATGTCAATTTTAAGTTGAACAATTTTACTTTTTTTTGACATAACATCATTTTTTATCGATAACTTTAGTAAAATATTTGACAGTTTGCCATTTATCTTAATACTGCTGAACTCTTTGCACTTGGTAAATTTTTCTATTACATTATATTTGTACTGTTCATCAAAACTTGAACAATGCATTAAAAATGTAGTGTCATAAGGCCTTTAATAATAATATAGTTACTCATACGAAATCCGGATATTTTACCTATTATAATTTTTGAGATATACAAATTTAGTGCTTACTTTGTATGGGCAGATCCTTGTCCATTTTTCCAAACTCAACAACTTATGCCTGAAATATAGATTTTTATCATGTTGTCACTAACACGAAATTATAAGATTTTTCTTATTGTATTCTTCAAGATATACTAATTTTTATACCCTGTATATTGGATTTGTGCTGTTTGTAACGCTCAAAAATATTAGTCCAACACCCACTTTAAAGTATAGAGCCTATTTCGGAAAAGCTGTTTTTACACATATACTGGGTGTAGGGTATTACATGATCGGGCGTGACCGACTATACGTTCTTACTTGTTTAATATTTACTTTATCTATGCCCACGTACTCATATGGACATCAAAGCTGAATTGCCTGTACAAAATTTGAGAAGTCTAGCTGTTATAGTTTCCCAGATAATCAAATTCAATTTAAATGGGTTTCATGCCTACTATTTCTTGTCCGACAATTTTCGTTTTAAGTATTCTTATTAACTAAAGTCATTCGTACAAAGTTTAATAAATCTAGATGTTGTATTTTCGCAGATATGTGAATTTTTGCATTTTTGCCGCCCGTTTTTCGTCATTTGTTCGTATGGATGTCAAAATTGTCGTTACAATAATTTAAGGACTCTAACTGTAAACATTTCATGAAAATCGATTCAGCCGTTTAGCCTTATATAAAAAATCAGACCGAAATCACTGTTTTAAATTAAAATGCCCTTACCGATGTAACAACGCATGCCATTGCCGCTTAAATACCATTATGGAAAAATAATCCAAGTTTCTTTTCCCTAATAACTGTTTTGAATTTGTAATAAAGAACTAATAATTAAAAATCAGCAAATAATGTTTGTGTCTTTTGTTTGGACTTATTTTCTCTACGAGCTTAGCAGTTTCTGTGTGCGTGCTACTTTGATAGAGTGCAAAATGTAGGGGTTGATTTTGCATGGGCTTAAATAAGGTCACAACCATTTTTCAAATTGCAAGTTTTAAGAAAGTAATTGACCTATAATAAGGAATTTTATATATTATAAATGTCTTTGTAGGTATTATCTATATAAGTATTTATTCTGTTGACATTAGAGAATCCCGTATATTAACCTAATATATAAATGCCACTCGACAATGCGTATTCATGCTATTGTTAAAAAAATTCGTTTCAAACAAATAAAAACCTTTTATTGACAAATTGTACTCAAATTATGATCTCTTAAATTTTGTAATCCCTACAAATATTAATTTTTTTCTTTTGTTGGTCATATTTATGTAAGGGGCATCTTTTAATGTAATCTTGAATATCGATTACTTTATTAGCACAACATTTTCAGCGACAATTAAGATCTTACATATTATGATCAAATGACGTAAGAAGTTCAGATTGAACCATTTAAACTATTTAAATTTCAAAGATTTCAAAAGTTTACAAATTGTTAAAGAATCTAATTAACAATCTACGATTTGCTTATTTAAATATACCGTTTGGTAAATTTTTAAAAGTTTTGTTCATGCAAGAGTGTTTGATAGAACAACATTTTTTAGGAATACCAATCAATGTCAATTAGAGCGGTCAGGAATAAAAGATAAGAAATCACCGGGCAACGCCGGGTTTATAAAGCTAGTATTAAATAAAATTCTTTTTACATTTTGTTCACCCAAAACTTTTGCACGAATTGGGATGGTAAAATAGTAGATATAGGCAATTATATAATCGGTTTTACCCAACTATATATTCTTATTTATTTGTATTGCTTTTTCTAACATTTCTATTGTGTGTTATTATTTTTTTCTAAATTTATGCTATTCACGTGATTGTACGGACATACTTGTATTTGTTAGTGAAAGTTAAACACACATAACTATACTTCCATAAACGTACAAAATTTCACACATACATACATATGTATGTGTGTACGTTAGGGAGGCTCTTAAATTTGATCCTTTCGATTTTCGTTGCTCTAACACTGGGACATTCTTTGATCCAAAACTTGAAACTGAAAACAAATTATACAACCCCTAAACGATATTTATACCCTACACCACCATAGTGGGGAGGGTATATTAAATTTGTGCTGATGTTTAATATTAGTCCAACAACCATCTCAAAGAATACCGATTGACTCGGAAAATCTTCCTGAGCCGATTTAACGATGTCCATCGGGCTGGCTGTCCATGTAAACCTTATGCGCAGACTATACTTCGCAATATTGCAGATGTTTCGTTAAAATTTGGTACACGATATTTTTTTGGCCAAGGACGGTTGGGATTGAAACTGGTTGAAATCGGTCTATTTCTACTCGCCTTCATGCAAATATCCTCCATCTTTAGGGATTTATATACATGTTTGATTATTGCACGTATCCCAACAAAATTCGCCAAAAATACGCCCCTTTGCGCAGATCGGTCCATAATTGACCATAGCTCCAATAATTGACCATGCCCGCAGCCGAAAATCACGACCATAAATATCTTAATAATGTTGGTATCCAAATAAAATTTACCGGAAATAAGTTTCATATATGTATACGGAAATCATGAAAATTAATTTTACAACGGTCAATAATTATTGAATTTTATTAGATTAGATATTAGATTAATTATAATTAATCTAAGCTCCTCTTATAAAACCACTGTAACATCTATAAATCTTTTAAAAGTGTTTATTTATTTATTTTATTTTGTTTTATTTTATTTTATTTTATTTTATTTTATTTTATTTTATTTTATTTTATTTTATTTTATTTTATTTTATTTTATTTCATTTTATTTTATTTTATTTTATTTTATTTTATTTTATTTTATTTTATTTTATTTTATTTTATTTTATTTTATTTGATTTTATTTTATTTTATTTTATTTGATTTTATTTTATTTTATTTTATTTGATTTTATTTTATTTTATTTTATTTCATTTTATTTTATTTTATTTCATTTTATTTTATTTTATTTATTTTATTGAATATCACATGCAACAAGAAATTAATCTTTTAAGTTACAACATGCGATTTTATGATGTGAACAGTAAAATAATAATTAAATTAAAATTAAAATAATAATAATAAAAAAGAGAATAAAAATTAAAATTAAAAATTTGAAAATAACATTTTTTTAAATTGTAAAGCGTTGCCAATGATTTGTAATGGGTTTGGTAACGAGTTCCACAGCCGTATTGTATTTGTAAAGAACTGCCACTCAGATATTAAAGTCCGATATCTAAGTTGAATGATTTGTTTCCCTCTGTTAGATCTTGCAAATTGAATGCGATTAAATAAGTAAGCAGGTTCTTGTGTGTAAATAATTTTGTGCAAAAATATTAATGCCCTGCTTTCAGTACGTCCATAAATTCGACTCCGTATAATGATTTAGAATACAGAGAGGTACCATCATATCTTCTTATGCCGTAGACGTATCGAATAATAGCGTTTTACGCTACTCTTAGTCTGGTTTTACTGGTTGAATAACAATATGCATAAATTTCGCAGCCATACAAAATTTTAGGCATTAAAAAAGTTTTTGCGAGAAGCACACGAATATGAGAGGTGTAAGTGTTGCAGTGGATATAGTGTTCTAAGCATTGAGAATATTGTTCCGGAAACAGTTAATATGAGTGTTCCATTGAAGGATATTGTTGAAAATTATGCCAAGGTTCTTAGTTGATTCTATAACCAATATATTTTGATTTCCTAAGATTATAGGAGTATCAGCAATAATACTTTGATTCCGTTGAGCTACAATAAGGCATTATGGTTTTTTGGGGTTCAGGTATAGATCATTTGACGACGCACATAGGGGTTTTTTTTGCCAATCTAGTCGGGCATTAAGCAAAAAATTTCATTTAAGAAATGTAAAAATCTAAGTACGCAGCTCGACAGACAACAAAGTTCTGCATCGTATAGTGAATTTTCAAGTCAATTGCTTGAGATTTGTGGTTTTGGGACAATGTTAAAGTCAGGAAAGTTGATTAAATTGCATGCGTGTTCATTGACTTTTTACGGTTTTGGGAGTTTTACAATATATGCCCCTATTGCGGTTCACAACTTTTTCAATAATTTGGTCGTCTTTCATAAATCGGTATTGCCATTCACAACTTATATGTAGTAGAGTTAATGTAGAGTTAAAGTCGGGTTGACTGACAGACGACCAAACTTAGTTGAGTTGAGAACGGCAATAGGGGCAATATATTTTTTGTGAGTAAACGAATAAAGATTTTACATTAAAAAATAAAAAAATTTTATTAGAAATGTTTATGCTCACTTTTTTGTAAAAAAAAATTAAGAGGATTTTAAAAGTGAGTTTTGTTGTATCAAGTAAAATCTTTAACATCACGATGAAATTTGAAATCTCTACTTTTAAATTCCAAAAAAAAAAAACGTTGCGCATTGTTGCATAAAGATACAACTTAACTAAACGAGATTTCCAGAAAAATATTTCTTATTTTCCGGGTAACTTTGGTATTGAAAATCACCAAAATCGATTTACGCCAACCAGAGTTATGGACCAATATTTGAGACAACCTCCATAAAAATTTTATATTTTTGGTCCATTTTATTGCAATATTTTGAAATATATTGCAGATAATACCATGCAATTTTGTATACGTTGGAATCCATGATTTCTCATTGCCCCCATTTTCCCGAAATATTTCTCAATTATACATACGCCCATGTTCTGAAAAACGCAAAACACCAAAGAGGTGTTCTGACAAACGAAAACGCTAGAATTTTGGCGATTTCAAACCGCTAGTGTATACTGAAGCGATCTGGCTTATTTTATTAAAACTGTACTTTTAACACAAAATGAAATGACGCACAATTTAAATTTAATATGTTTTCTTTTTATTTAAGCTAAAGCTTGTAACATTTTTCCACGATTTTAATTAAAAATATGCAATTTAAAAATTTTCTTTGGGTTTGTCAATTGTCTGTTTCAATTGTTTATTTTTAAGCTAACGATTTGTGCAAACAGCTGATCAACTTGATCATCGAAAAGTAATGTAATGCATTTTTATTTGAAATTTATTTATTTGTTTACGTTATTTTATGACAAAACATCTGTTTTTATTGTTCAAACATAGCTTCGAAAAATGGCAAAACGCTAGCAAATCGTAGCGATTTTAGAACTGTATCCGATTTGAAAACGCTGCGTTTTTCAGAACATGGGCGTAAGATTGTAAACATTTTAACATCATTTGTTACTATTTTACATTTGTATCATTTGTTAATAATGTTACATTTTATGGAAATTAAAGATATTTTAAGTTCAGCTAACAAAATTGTTTTATTGGGCATTTAAAATAAATAATTAACTTAATAACTACACTGATTTATTTTAATGACAAAGTTTCCAGTCATTCGCATTAAAAAGAATGTAGCTTAAATTGTGTTTTTGGAAGTTTTTAAAGAGTTATCGAATGACATCAATATCGGTCTTTAATTTTACATGTTTTGGAAATGCGTAGAATATTTAAATAATACCTGTTCATAAAGAATGTTCATATGCCTACTGAAACCTTAATAGATTTTAAAACGTCAGCTAATATTTTAAAATTTGAAACAAGTTCTGCACCTGCTCTTTTTTATTGCGTTCTTTAGTTTATATACTTTTCGAGACAGACGGTTTTCAAGAATGTCTCAAATGTTTGATTGTCTTGTAAGATTAATTTACTCTATTTATTCACATTATTGGATACTGGATTTAGAAGCTATCAGTCCATAACTGCTCCACTTCTACTATGCCACCCATAAATCTTTTGTAAATAATGTTATTGAGATCAAATTCAAACAAAGAAAAATATGGAAATTTTTTTTTTAATTTTATAAATTGTTAAATTACAGTCAAGATTATCATGAAAATCAAACAAACTCTGTAAATTACAGTAAGAATCGGTAATTACATCAATTATAAATGGTCGAATTTAGTTAAAATTTCAAATTATTTAACATAAATTATGTTGTTCGTAAAATTGTCTTTCAAACAATATATTAAATACTAATAAAATTAGCACTAAGACTGAATAGAAAACACAGAATAAAACCAGTGTAGTTTTTCTATTTCTTAGTATACCCTTCACCTAGGGTATTTAAGATTTGGCACAGCCGAATATAGCACTCGAACTTGTTTTTATTTAAATTATTACATCTAAGACTTATATTACTTGTGCAAAAACAGGAATATGCGAAACAGTAAGTATGTAACGGTTTTTAACCACCTGTGCAGGAGCTAAATGACGTTATTTTATTGAGCAAACTAAATGTACCTGTTTTGAATAACTTTGAAAATTATTAACAACAAAAATAATATTTAATAAAAAATCAAATCTGGGCATAAAATTGTTATCAGAACCATTTTGAAGCTTTGAGAGTAAAATGGAAAAAGTGTATACGAAATTAGAGTTATTCCAAATTATACAAGAATGTAGTGCTATACCCGTTGAAGAGAAATTACAATTTTTAATTAGAAAATTGTGCGAAATTTCAAAATGTCAAGGAGATATCAGTAGTAAATCAGTACTTAAAGGATTATAAATATTTCTTTTAAAATTCAGCATAAAGAAAAAGGATCGATGATGCCATCCAAAAATTTGTTGTTACTATTATAAATAAGTTATAATTACGCATTAATTTATTATTTTCAGATAAATTAAATACTATGAAATACATAAAAGTAACATAATTTTTTTTTTTGGAAATTTGAAAAAAATATGCTTATAATCCCGGAGGTAATCACGGTTAATCAATGCAAAAAAGAAAATTAAACCGCTGCAAAACACAAAAAAAATCTGCTTCTTTCCCGGATAACTGATGTTTGTTTAGGTCCTGATTAAGTTTTGCAATACCATCATCTATAAAGTCCTTTTTACAATGTACATATATACAATTGCACATCATCAGCGTATATATGGATATCACTATATAAATGGTAAATCATTTATGTATAAAGTGAAAAGTAGTGGTCCGAGAAGGGAACCTTGTAGTACTCCTTTATACACGAGTAAAGGAGTAGATGCACTTTCGCCAGCAGAAACAGACTGATGACGATCAGCGAGGTACGTTTTAAGTAACGACCTGGCAGTTGACAAAAAATTAAAGTGGTTGTACATCTTACTACATAGCATTTCATGATTTACTGAATCAAATGCTTTAGATTTTAGAATGATACAAAAGAACCAATAGTGTGACCGACTATAATTTCTCACTTGTTGATTTTGCCCGAATGCTAGGGTTTTTAGATGGTAAAGAATAATTTTAGAACTTGTAGAGCTATGATAATCGTAAATTTCGAATTTTAGTACCAGCCTAATGTACATATGTATGTATGTAGATACTGGAGCACACATACTCAAGTTAACAAACGCAAATAAAAGTTTTACGTGTATAAAGTAGAGTTTTGTGTGGTTTATAAAGTAGAAAGTTCAGACTGCAGTTAGTAATAAGTATTTAGTATCTAGTGGATTTCCAAGTGCACATTACAGATGTAGTGTTGTTGTACATAGTAGTTTCATAAACTGTAGTTACAGAATAATATGTTTTGTATGCTGATATCCATTACAATTCTCCTATAAAAAATTAATGACTTTACTTTCGTTCATTTGGTTTTTTTTTATTTAGACTCAACTCGTTTTTTTTATTAATTTGTACCGAACAGGACGAAAAGTTCACCTGTGACCTAAATAAGGTGCACTTTTTACGTATATTTGCCTCTAATAAATCAACTGCGATTTTTTTGTCTCAGAATTGCAGACCATTGGTTAGAAACAAGGTAGAAATTACGAGCTTACCCAAGTATTGAGAACCATGCACAGTAAGATGTTATAATTTGTGCTTATCAGATGCAGATAAAATTGTTGCTTCAGTAAAATGTTGTATGTAGCTAATTAACATTTTCCTTGTAACTTTTCATTTTATTTGTCAATGCAAGGTTATTCGAATTTTAAGCTAGTGCTTCGTTCTTACCATTTAAAAACGGTGATTTAATTGCAAAATAAAAGCATCAAGTAGTTTAAAGAAAATATAACGGGTCGTTATTTATTCAAATGCACAAAATTATTTAAGTAAACAGTCTGTATTTTACAGGTATGTACTCGTATCGATCGGTTTTCAAATAAAATCGAAAATTAAAAACGAACATTTTGTTGTAATATGTGATCAAAATCGAACGGTTTTATTTTTTAGTTTTTCTTTTTCTTTTCAATTTTTTTCAAGTGAAAATAACAACTTTTCTTAAAAAAAAACCAAGTAAGAAAGTCCGACCATATAATACCCTACCTTTAGTCTTGTAATGCTTAGTTTTCACTATGTCAGTTTTGTTGTCAAATTGTCTAAATTGTTATGAAATTACCAACAATTTGGACAATTTGACAACAAAACTGACATAGTGAAAACCAAGCATAAGAACCTTTGGACAATAAATTCAAATTTATTTTTTTTTTTTTTAATACATTTCTTTTATTTATTGAATCTTCAGAAATGATATGACAATAAGTTTTCGAATCTTAATACTAAAAGAAAATAATAAGTCCAGCCAGTGCTAGACAAAATATTATGATACTACAAAAAATGTATATCCACTGATCCAGTCATCTGTTTTGCGCTTGAGTTAAAGCAAGGGTATCCCTCCTTCTCAACCGAACATGGCCACTAAAGTTAAGGATGTCTCGTGCAAGTGGGTTTGGATGGTGTTCAAGTTTGCTGACATATTTTGAGGCGTATTTTGTAAGTTCGACTTTCACCAAAGGAATGCCTAGATCTTTGTGAATTCTAGAATTTTTAACGTACCATGGAGCTGCAGTAATTGTACGTAGAATCTTATTTTGACCCCTTTGAATTTTTTCAATGTTGGATGCTGAGGCAGAACCCCATAATTGAATTCCATAACACCAGATTGGCTTTAGAATTGCATTGTACAACAAAAGTTTGCAATCCAATTTTAATGTAGAATTTCTGCCGATTAGCCAATTAATTTGCACTGCTTTTAATCTCATCTGGGTAAGTTTTGCGTCGATATGAGACTTCCAAGTTAAACGACGATCGAGGTGGATTCCGAGGTATTTGACTTCATTGTGTTGCGGGATAATTTGATTATTTATTCTGATGAACGAGTAGGTATCTTTTCGCAATGTGAAAGTTATATGAATACATTTCTGTTCGTTAACCCTGATTTTCCAAAGCTCAAGCCAATTCTCTAGCTTATAAACATATTTCTGCAAGTTCTGTGATGCTATTTGATGGTCCTTATGAACGCTAATAAAGGCTGTATCGTCTGCAAAAGTTGAAGTATGTATTATGGGGTCTAACGGCATATCGGATGCATAAATCAAATATAAAGTTGGACCCAGTATGCTACCCTGGGGTACTCCTGCTTCAAGTGGCTGAGCGGGGCTTAAAAAATCGCCTGCTTTGATTGTAAATTTGCGACCATATAAATAACTTTTCATAAGTTTGTGGGTGTTAGCAGGCAGAGTTAATTTAATTTTATGCATTAAACCTTCATGCCAGACTTTGTCGAACGCTTGGGAAACATCAATGAAAAGCGCGGAACAGTATTTTTTCTCTTCAAACGACCGTCTTATCACATTTACCAATCTGTGTGTTTGTTCGATGGTACTGTGTTTAGCTCTGAACCCGAATTGATGATTTGGGATACATTGAGTGTCGTTCAGAATTGGAATCAACTTAGCCAATAACAATTTTTCAAACAGTTTTGAAATTGTCGGCAGTAGACTAATTGGCCTATATGACTCTACTTTAGTGGGGTCCTTCCCTGGCTTAGGAATCATGGTAATCATAGATACCTTCCAATCTGCAGGATAGTATTCTAGGCGTAAAATAGCATTGAAAATAAATAGAATAATTTTTCTAGCTACACGAGGTAACTCCACAAGCATTTTGTTGCTGATTTTATCTATACCTGGAGCTTTTTTAAGATTCAGAGTACCAATAGCACTTTGAACATCCTTAAAGCTAAGTCTTAGAGGTACAGGAGGTCTAATAACGATTGGAGGCAAATCAGATGCATTATTTGAGTTGTTTATAGTAAACACATTTCTCAAATGGTTAACAAATAAAATCCCCTTCTCGGAATCATTTCTAGCCCAGTCACCAGTCGGATTTCGCAGAGGAGGCTTTCCTCTAACTGGTCTTTTTAAACCTCGTGCCGTCTTCCATAACGAATAGTCAGATTGTGGGGTACTATCAAGACCCTCCAAGTAAGATTTAAGTGAAGCCATTATTTGGGTTTCTAAGAAATTTCTTAGTATATCTCTGCATACCCGTAGCCTAGCTTTCAGTTCAGGAGACCTGTGAATTTGCCACTCTCTTCTAACTCTTCTTTTTTCTGACAGGAGATGATCGAGTTCAGCGAAATAAGTTCTATTTGTCCTACTTCTGCACTCAACGTCGTATGTGGAGGCGTGATGTACAGCTCTTCGTATGTCCTCAGTAAACTTGCCAATCGACCCATCAATATCCTCGGTAGTTCTCAACACTACATTTTCCGTGCAGTGGGAACTTAAATACTTTTTATACTTTATCCAACTTACTCTGGTTTTAGATATGCCCCGAAATGGAGAGCCATTCCCTTGAAGGAAACGCATTGAAATAATAGTAGGAGAGTGATCTGAAGACAAGTCTAATTAAGGCTCCACTTGTATCGATTCTACAGGGCTATTTTTCACTACTCCGAAGTCAATAACATCGGAAATCATCCGTCGCTCCGTCGGCCAGTAGGTGGGATGCCCGCTTGAGAGTACATCTAATCCCATTTTGGCAATGGTGTTGAAGAGTTCACGACCCTTCGGGGTCACCAGACGTGAACCCCAAAAAGTGTGTTTGGCGTTAAAGTCACCAGCAACTAAAAATCTAGCTCCAAGGGAATTGACGAAGCTGTAGTATTGGTGTTCTTTTATTGAAAATCGAGGCGGCGAATAAATCGATGATAAAACAAATTTGTATTGACAGAATTCAATACAAATGTTTGTTGCTTGTAGGTAATCCTCACATATGTTGTTCATTAAATAATGTTTTATTCTGTTCTTTATAAGAATTGCCGATCCTCCACATGCTCTTCCGCGGGGATCTTTAGTATCATACAACACGTAGCCATTAATTTTGAAGTACGCTTTCGCCGTCAAGTGAGTTTCAGCAATCATCATGACATCAATCTGCTTATCCATCAGGAAGTGTTCCAGTTCGTTTTTATGTTGGCGGAGGCCGTTCGCATTCCAAAAACAAATTTTTAAACAAATCATTTCTTTAAAATGGCTTGTAAGATAGTGGATTGCATTTTCAGCATTTCCTGCATTTTGATGTCATAGTGGTCGTAAAAGTGTTCATGGTTTGGACAAGTGTCTGCAATGTAGTCTCTAGAGTGTTAATATTAGGCTCGTAATATTGTGATTTAGGTGCCTGCTCCAAACCTGGCATATTAGATTTAACCACGTTAGCGTAAGAAACTTGTCTAGAACTAGGCGCGTTTACATGACTAGTGGACCGTAACAATTGCGGGAAATTGTCACTCGATGCCAAAATAGGCTGTTGACGATGATCAGGTAATACTGACGTCTTGTTGGTATTTATGCCTTTCAAATGAGTGTAAATTGGACAACCTCTATAATTTGCGGTATGATTACCTCCGCAGTTACTGCATTGTTTGATTTTTGAATCAGTTTTCGACTTATCACATTGAGCAGTTGCATGTAGCTCCCCACACGCAACACAAACTGACGGCAATTTACAGTACGCCTTGGTGTGACCAAATTCTTGACAGTTGAGACACTGGACGGGTCCCTGACGCTTATGTGGTTCTTCCACGGTGATTCTACGATGCAGAAGGTACATCAGATTGTAGATGGGATGGGACTCGTTTTTCTTTAAGACAACATCTCCAGGTTCCAATTCTACCCTGAACATGGGCTGAGGGATCTTTTCACGGTTTCTAATATTCACTACGCTCTTGATTTTGAACCCTTTGTCCATTAAACCGGTCTTTATCTCCGTAGGATCAACACATGGGTCTATACCCTTTAGAACGACTTGGAGTCCTTTTGCGCTTTTCAGCTGGTAGGTATAGAAATCCCTAGTCTCCCTCTCCAACTGGTTGGACAATTTTCGAAAATCATCTTCCCTATTCACTTGCATTTTGGTTTCGCTGATATTTCCATGTTTAATTGATGTTACGCTAAACATATTTTCACCTATTACCGAAACAATTCTTTGTACCAATTTACTGGAAGTGGGCTCTCTCAGATAAATTGGTGGGGCTTAGGGGTGTAATGTCGCTTGCTACGATATTTTTTTTTAAATTATGGAAACAAATTAGAATTTGTATGTTTTCTTTTGTATGTTATAAATAAATAAATAAATAAATAAATAAACAAATAAATAAATAAGTAACTAAATAAATAAATAAATAAATAAATAAATAAATAAATAAATAAATAAATAAATAAATAAATAAAACATAATAAAATACTTGTATATTTGTATTGAAAAAAAAAAATTGAAAATACTAATAACAAAAACTGTCATTTCCGTTAATAAAGTTAACAGAAATGTTTAATTATAGCAACAGCGCCATCTAATGGTAAATGGTATAAACACAACATTCTCCTATCATCGAGTTGACGTTTACATTTTTATTTGTTTATTGAAATTATGATTTAATTTTTGGAATAAAGATGTTATTTAATTCCACACCGCTAGATTACGGTCGCCAACTAGGTTTTATTTAGGGCTCCAGAGATAAAACTCTGACATTGTTATTTGGGATCGCATACTGTGCACCTGTATTAGAACTCAGGGAGTAATAATTACCATACTAAGAGTTCAAAGAAGTTCTAATTGTTCCTATAGAGGAAAATAATTCCCAAGCGAGGACAAGGTTTTTTTTATAACCCACAACTTGGTCGAATAGGATTTATTTTAAAATCTAATAAGAACCACATTAAAAGTCAAAATTTATCTACTAAGAGCATCCCCTTTTTCCCTTTGGCAGGCTGTATCATTTGTTTGTTTAACAAAAAAGGTGCCAATTTAATGATTGGCACCCAATTATAAATACCTATATGTAATTATTGTTCATCTACCGTGTATTTCTCTGTCCCAAACTACCTAAGGCAGATGACTTATTTATGTGACAATGAGAAGGGATTTAGTTCAGTGATGTAGGTGGAGAGTGTTGTGCGAAAAAAATTTAAAAAAAAAAAAAAAGTGAAGCTTAACCATTTAAATACATAATTAAATCAAAATAATTAAAATAACAAAATAGTTAAAGTTAAGAAAAAGACAAGTAAAATTAAACAAAATACAAGTAAGAAACAAAATAAGTTATGTAAACAAAAACATCAAACAAACGAAGAGAACATACAAAATTTTAATTATACACAGAAAAAAAAAAAACAACAAGAATGAGTTATTTAAATACAAAAACAAAAGAATAAAACCTAACAAAACAGTTCCACAGAAAAGTCAAAAGAAACAAGAAAATTGACTGCAATAAACAAAAAAAAAAAAAAAAAATTTAAAGAAAAGGCAAAATTTTGTGTTTTGGTGTAATTAATAATAAAAAAATTAAGGAAACTAAATATATAATTTTTTTAAATTTTAAAGAAGAAATTAAGTTTAGAGTTTATTTAAAAAGAAAAAAAAATTTAAATTAAATAAGTTAGTTATTAAATTAAAAATAAAAAACAAAAAAAAAAAAACTAATTTTATAGTGTTAAAGGTATCATAAAAAAATTTTATAAGTTAATTAATTGCCGACGGTTATTGTAACAAAAAAATTTATTGTTGTAGTGTATGTTATTAAAAACAAAAATTTACAGAGAACGTGAAAACAGCTTGTAAATTAATAGCTCTCTCTTAAAAAGAAAAAAATACCAACCACCTAAATAACATCATGCTGTACTCATCGAAAGATCTTTCGACGTGGGAACAACAATGTAATATGTAAGTCTCTTTTTTTTATTATTTACTTGTTTTACTTTCGTTCTCTGGACAAATTTTTGTATTTTTTTCTTATTTTGTGCTTAAAGTTTTTTTTTGTTTTGGTAATTGAAGTGACCATATTAAAATTAATATGTTTCTATTTTAAATAATTCAATGATAATAAGTGTTAAAATCCGAGAATTAAATGTTGAATTGACCTAAATATTGTTTAAAATATACTACAGTGGATTTTAATAAAACTATTATGTAATTTTAATATGGTACCTCAAATTTTAGTAAGAAATAATTTTTGTTACCCTGTCTGGAGGTTAATGACTATATAAACTCATAAGCTAAGGTAGTTTTTTTCTGTTGTTAAGATTTTCTTTTATTTATGTTAAATTTAAATTTTATGTTAGATTTAAAGCTTTTTGTATGCAAAGATTTTTTTGAAACAAAAGAAAAATGTTTAGTTTAGATATTTTTTGAAATAAACAGAAAAAAATGATTGGTTGCTAAATTTAAAATAATTAACTGTTTGATTTGAAACTTTTGGTAAACTTTTGCTGTAGGTATAATGGGATTACAAAGAGTTTAAATTTTGGTATATTTTTGTAATCATGGTAGGGTGGGCAAATGAATCAGGAAGAACGTCATTGATTCTATTAACACTTTAGAAAGTTACGAATACATATATTTCGTTTTATCTCATTTCCTTGAACTTTTCTAATCATAATTGCATGCAAAAATTTAAAATTTTATAGTAGCAAGTATACGAAGCGACAAGCACCGAACCTCCCCTCCGACGAGCAATAAGGCTGGAAAAATTGCATGCTACTCGCTTGATACAGCTTCTAACAATTTAAAACTTTAATACGTTATATGCTACAGTATAAAATTTTTGGCGCCCAACGTGGGGCCCGAGCAGTAGAGAAACAATTATAATTTTAACATCTTTTTGATTTAATTTCTTCTAGATCAATGGTTTTCTGTTCGGCTCCTAATTTTCTAATTTCAATTCTATTACTTTTGTTTTTATTTCTTATCCTTAAATTAGTAACATGCAATTTTATGGAATTTATACTTTGTTAGGCTTTTAGGCTTTCGATTTTAACCTTTAAATTTCATGTTACTTCTTATCTCATCTCTTTCTATTTCAGTATTTTTATTATAACATTTTATAACTAATAGGAATTTAGATCCTGGAGAATTGAGCTAGGTCTTACCATAGTTATATTTGTTTTAATAAATGTACCCTAATCAACTTTTGAAGGAAATAGAATAGGTTTATAATATTCTATCCTCAAAAGTAAAATATTTCCTTTCACTAAAATTATTTCGAAATATAATAAATTTTTAACTTTCTACAAGTAAAATGTTTATATTCACAGCAAATTATAGCCATTAGTTGAGAACACAAATCAAACAGTTAGAAAAAAAAGAACTATCTCAATTTTATTTATAAAAATTATAAGAAAAAATAAACCCATAGATATAACTATTATTTAACTTAAAAACCTAATTTCTTATACTTTATCTTATTTTTTTTCTAGTTTATATATAAATAGTTTAGTTTTGCATGTTTATATTTATTTCTGCATGTTTTATTTTATTAATATTCCATTAATTATTTTTTTGTTAAATTCAAATTCATTTAGGTATTTTTATATTTTTTTTGTCATTTTTATCTGATTTTTTTATTTCTAAATTCGGTTTTTTTTTAATTTTAAACGTTTGTTTTCTTTTTCGTTAAAACGAGTTTTTGTCTCATTTAAAACTTCATTATTGTTCTTTCTTTATAAATTGTTTTCATATTCTCTTATCTTAGCATTGCTATTACATTTCTAATCTGTTTTTGTAATCAAACTTTAAAATTTTAATTTTCTTATAGTTCTACATTTTATCATTTTCATAAGCCAATTTCCCATTTCAAAAGTTTGAAAATTCTAACAAACAAAAGCTTAGAACAAAAACAAATAGCACATTCGTTTTTTTAAGTTATATAACACTCTTACAATAGTAACATTAAACAACTCTTGTTGTGTGAATCAGCTTAAATTTTGTTTTCTTTTTGTGTGTGTGAGGCAATAACAGAAAATTGGTATACATATCTGTTTTGTGACTTTCCTTTTCCTGTTAAATTGAGTACTATTAATAGCTTTCCGTGTTCGGGAAGTATAAATACCCTTGAAAAATCAAGACAATTTAAGATTTGTTTAGAATTTATTGAAGTTTTCAATTTTTAACATCTTTGCATTTTTTTTATAACAATTTCTAGTAATTTTAACCTATTGATTTCATTACGAATTAATTTTGGTTTTTAAATTTTAAAATTTTATTTTTTTTCATATTGTTTTTATAATGAATCCAAACAATATAGTCCCAGGCGACATGACCACTACATGCGATTTATGTCGTAAAGGAATCTTGTCTACAACTAGCCAAATTCAAACAAGTTGTGGGCATATTTTTCACAAATCTTGTTTGTCGAAAAATATAAAAACTAGACCATATTGTCCAATTTGCAACACACGTATTGTTTCTGAGTCAAGCACAGATGGTACAACTGGTGCTAAAACTCGTTCTAAAGCTAGTGATTTAAATACCACAGAAACAACCGCAATTTTAAGCTCATCGTTTAGAGAACCTTCAATGTCACAAGTAGAGGGAGATTCTGTGTTAGTTCAACCGGCATTGGTTCCCATAACCCAAAATACTTCTAGCTCTGGTTCACCAACTTCTAATTCTGCTGTGTCTATCATTCAGAATGATGCTTTAAAAGAAATGATAACTAGAATAGTTTCTGCACAACAAGCCCAACTGTTTTCGGCATTGAACAGCCAAATAGCTTCTCTAATTGAGTCCAACATACAAACCAGTCTTGCTAAGTTTAGCCCAAATGTTTTTAGTAATGCTCAACCTCAACAACAGCACTTACAACCCCCACCTTTAGCTAATCAAACGTCACCACGTAGGCAGACATTGCCAGCTGCTGAGCAACAGACTTTTAGAGAAATGTTAGGAATGCGACAAGAACATTCTACTGAATCTCCTTCTGAATCTCGTTCTAACAATGGTAATGAAATCCCTAGACCAAACAGCAACAATCACAGATTAGCTTTATCCTCTGACTTATATGTTCGACCAGATAAAGTTTTGCAAACAATTTCAAATTGGAAAATAAAGTTCTCAGGGTCAACAAATAGTTTGTCAGTAGATAGTTTTATCTATAGAGTTGAGGCTCTAACTGCACAAACATTGTATGGAGACTTTGAGTTGTTATGTAATAATGCTGGTTCGTTATTCGAGGGAAAGGCTACCGATTGGTTCTGGCGATTCCATCAACGAGATCCTAGAATTACCTGGCCTAAATTGTGCAAAGCTCTTAGAGAACAATATAGGGATTCTCGTACAGATATCGACTTTCTAGAATTGATTAGGGACAGAAAACAGAAACCAAACGAAACTTTTGATAGTTTTTATGAAGCTGTTAATGAGTTGGTTGATCGTTTGAAGACTCCTATAGAGGATACAACTCTAGTTGAAATCTTGAGACGTAATCTACTACCAGATATCCAACATGAAATTTTAAATACGCAGATTTACACTGTCCAACATTTAAGAGATGTCTGTCGAAGAAGAGAGTTCTTCATGGCTGACATCCGTAGAAAACATGGGGTTAATTTTTCAAGAGCACCTCCAATTCAGAAACGTATCTCTGAAATAGATAGAGACTACGAGGATGAGCCTGACGAAAGTGTAGTTTATGTTAATGGTGAAGTGGCAGAAGTAAATTTAGTTTGCTGGAATTGTCAGAAGCCTGGTCACAGATATCAAGATTGCTTATCCGTACGTACAATCTTCTGTTATGGTTGTGGAAAAGCTGATACGTATAAACCTAACTGCAAACATTGTCAGTCAAAAAACACGAAAGGCAGTGCACAGAGATGTGCGCACAAAAAAACCTCTCAGGAAACGGAAATATAGTTTCAATTTTACAAAACCCTAACAGACTAGGCAAAGATTTAACAGGAAATAACCACACAAACAAAGAAAATGTTACGAATTCAAAATCAACTGATTTTAACACACCCGGATTTGACTCACACAATAATTTTTCAAATTTTCCTCAGAATTTCAAACCATTTCACACTAGATTAAGAGAATATTATGAGATTAGGAATCGTATCTTTAATAATAGTACCAAACCTAGTAGATCTTCCCTACGAATGCGAACTTTTTGGCAAAAGGTCAAGCAATTTAAACATAAATTTATCGCATCCGTGTTGGATAAACCATGTGATGTAAGACCATATGCTGAGGTAATTCTCTTTGGCAAAAATATTCTAGGTTTGTTAGACACAGGTGCGTCAATAAGTTGCATTGGTTCTGAAGCTGCACAAGAATTTTTATCATCAGGGATTCCATATAAACGAATTCGATCGTCCATAAAAACTGCTGATGGTAGAAGCCAGAACATTGCTGGTTTTGTAGAAACAAAGATTTTGTTTAAGGGATTAGAAAAATCCATTACTATTTTTATAATCCCAGGTCTGGACCGAAATCTATTTTTAGGAATAGACTTTTGGCAGTTATATGATCTGCTTCCTGGTGGTATAGAAAAGTTTTCTCCTTCGAATTCCAATTCCTCTGTTTATGAAATAGTAAATCAAATTCCATTGTCAATAATACAAAAACAAAGAATGCAACAGGTCATTAATCAATTTCCTTCATTTTCTAAAGAAGGTCTTGGCAAGACAAGAGTTTTAAGCCATGTTATAGATACAGGAGATGCTAGGCCCATAAAGCAAAAACATTTTCCTGTTTCTCCTGCTATTGAAAAATTGATTTACGAGGAATTGGATAGAATGTTATCGCTAGGGGTAATCGAGGAATCTAACAGTGCCTGGTCTTCGCCAGTAGTCTTACATAGGAAGCCTGGGAAAAATAGGTTGTGTTTAGATAGCCGAAAACTGAACGCTGTTACAGTAGGTGATGCTTATCCTCTCCCACAAATCGATGGAATCCTAAGTAGACTACCAAAAGCCGAATTTATAACCACTTTGGATCTCAAGGATGCTTTTTGGCAAATTCCGTTGGATTTGGGATCTAGAGAAAAGACAGCATTTACTGTTCCTGGGAGACCGCTGTATCACTACACCGTAATGCCTTTTGGGCTTTGTAATGCCCCACAGACCATGTCTAGACTCATGGACAAAGTGATACCGCCATCCCTCAGGACAGAAGTGTTTGTTTATCTGGATGATCTTCTGATCATTTCGGATACTTTCGAAAAGCACCTTGATGCTCTAAGGGTTATTGCAAGTAGAATTCGGAAATGTGGACTGACCATTAACGTAGAGAAGAGTAAGTTTTGTGTACCGGAAGTGAAGTATTTAGGTCATGTGGTTGGTAATGGGGTTATTCAAACGGATCCAGAAAAAGTGTCCGCCATAACAGACTTCCCAATTCCGCGATCTGTAAAACAAGTTCGAAGATTTCTGGGAATGACGGGTTGGTACCGGAAATTTATCAGGAATTATGCTTCTATTACTACACCTATGACTGATTTGATGAGCAGTAAAAGAAAATTTGTATGGACCGATGAAGCTCAAAATGCTTTTGAGGTTTTAAAGTCACATTTGAGCACCGCTCCCGTTTTACATAGCCCTGATTTCACTAAACCGTTTTTCATACATTGTGATGCTAGTAAAACGGGCATAGGAAGTGTATTGGTTCAAAAGAATTCGGAAGGTGAAGAGGTTCCTGTGGCATTTATGTCCAAGAAACTCAACCAAGCCCAACGAAACTATTCAGTAACCGAACAAGAATGTTTGGCAGCTTTGCTAAGCGTAAAAAAATTTAGACCATACGTCGAAGGGCATAAGTTCACGGTCATCACAGACCATGCGTCTTTGAAGTGGCTTATGTCTCAGACAGATTTAAGTACGCGGCTTGCTCGATGGGCTTTAAAACTGCAGGGTTACAAATTTGACATTCAGCATAGGCGTGGTAGTTTGAACGTAGTTCCTGATACTTTATCTAGGGCCAATACTGATGACTTGTCCGCATTAGCTATTGAGAGTTTGTCAGATTTGGATAGTGATACTGGGGTTTTTGTAGACCTTGATTCAACACACTTTAAATCTGATGAATACAAACAGCTATTAGTTAAGGTTGGAGAAAAACTAGACCAGATGCCGGACTTAAAAATAGTGGACGGTTATATTTACAGACGAACAGAACATGCTACGGGAGAGAAGCTGCATGATGATTTGTCATGGAAACTTTGGATTCCAAAGGAAATGGTCCCTGATGTTTTATTTAAGGCACACAACAGTTCATTATCAGCCCATGGTGGTATAAACAAAACACTTGGACGAATTAGAAGATTTTATTTTTGGCCAAATTTAGCTGTTGATGTCAAAAACTATATAAATAACTGTGAGGTATGCAAGATGACAAAACATCCTAACCAAGTTCTTAGGCCACCGATGGGGAAAACTGGGGAAACTCAACGCTTCTTCCAAAAGATTTTCATAGATTTTTTAGGTCCATATCCTAGATCTCGCACAGGAAATGTAGGCATTTTCATTGTGTTAGACCACTACTCGAAATTTCCATTTTTAAAGGCAGTTAAGAAGCTAACATCGGATGTTGTGATAAAATATTTAGAACAGGATTTGTTTCATACTTTTGGTGTCCCAGAAACCATTGTTTCTGACAATGGTTCACAGTTCAAGGCAAAGCAATTTGGAGACTTTCTGAAAAGATATGGTGTAAATCACACGTTCACAGCAGTGCATGCACCTCAAGCCAACGCTTCTGAACGTGTTAACAGGTCGGTTTTATCTGCAATTAAGTCCTATGTTAAGTCAGATCAAAAGAACTGGGATGATCTCCTTAGTAATATAAGCTGTGCCCTACGTTCAGCAGTTCATTCAGCCATTGGTACGTCACCTTACTATCTAACCTTCGGCCAACATATGGTTACAAATGGTGCTACTTATTCCTTATTGCGACAGTTAGATATGTTAGATGATAGATCTGTGCGTTTTGACAGAAACGATTCACTCCAAATTATGGCTAAGAAAGCTTCAGAATTAATGCAAAAACAGTTTGAACGCAATGAAAGGTCTTACAACCTAAGATCCAAACAAGTTTCCTATGATGAAGGTCAAGAGGTTTTCCGACGGAATTTCAAGCAAAGTAACTTTGAACAAGGCTACAATTCGAAACTTGCTCCGATATTTGTCAAGGCTCGTGTACGTAGGAAGATAGGTAATAGTTACTATGAACTGGAGGATTTGAAAGGAAATTTGATAGGGAATTACCATGCCAAAGACATTCGGCAATAATAATCAAATTCAAAACATAAGTTATGCTAAAGCAAGCGTTATCAGCCTTGTGTTTTGATTCCTTCAAACCCCAAAGTCTGATTTTGGTTGGGGGGAAATGTAATGTCGCTTGCTACGATATTTTTTTTTAAATTATGGAAACAAATTAGAATTTGTATGTTTTCTTTTGTATGTTATAAATAAATAAATAAATAAATAAATAAACAAATAAATAAATAAGTAACTAAATAAATAAATAAATAAATAAATAAATAAATAAATAAATAAATAAATAAAACATAATAAAATACTTGTATATTTGTATTGAAAAAAAAAATTGAAAATACTAATAACAAAAACTGTCATTTCCGTTAATAAAGTTAACAGAAATGTTTAATTATAGCAACAGCGCCATCTAATGGTAAATGGTATAAACACAACATTCTCCTATCATCGAGTTGACGTTTACATTTTTATTTGTTTATTGAAATTATGATTTAATTTTTGGAATAAAGATGTTATTTAATTCCACACCGCTAGATTACGGTCGCCAACTAGGTTTTATTTAGGGCTCCAGAGATAAAACTCTGACATTGTTATTTGGGATCGCATACTGTGCACCTGTATTAGAACTCAGGGAGTAATAATTACCATACTAAGAGTTCAAAGAAGTTCTAATTGTTCCTATAGAGGAAAATAATTCCCAAGCGAGGACAAGGTTTTTTTTATAACCCACAACTTGGTCGAATAGGATTTATTTTAAAATCTAATAAGAACCACATTAAAAGTCAAAATTTATCTACTAAGAGCATCCCCTTTTTCCCTTTGGCAGGCTGTATCATTTGTTTGTTTAACAAAAAAGGTGCCAATTTAATGATTGGCACCCAATTATAAATACCTATATGTAATTATTGTTCATCTACCGTGTATTTCTCTGTCCCAAACTACCTAAGGCAGATGACTTATTTATGTGACAATGAGAAGGGATTTAGTTCAGTGATGTAGGTGGAGAGTGTTGTGCGAAAAAAATTTAAAAAAAAAAAAAAAAGTGAAGCTTAACCATTTAAATACATAATTAAATCAAAATAATTAAAATAACAAAATAGTTAAAGTTAAGAAAAAGACAAGTAAAATTAAACAAAATACAAGTAAGAAACAAAATAAGTTATGTAAACAAAAACATCAAACAAACGAAGAGAACATACAAAATTTTAATTATACACAGAAAAAAAAAAAACAACAAGAATGAGTTATTTAAATACAAAAACAAAAGAATAAAACCTAACAAAACAGTTCCACAGAAAAGTCAAAAGAAACAAGAAAATTGACTGCAATAAACAAAAAAAAAAAAAAAAAAATTTAAAGAAAAGGCAAAATTTTGTGTTTTGGTGTAATTAATAATAAAAAAATTAAGGAAACTAAATATATAATTTTTTTAAATTTTAAAGAAGAAATTAAGTTTAGAGTTTATTTAAAAAGAAAAAAAAATTTAAATTAAATAAGTTAGTTATTAAATTAAAAATAAAAAACAAAAAAAAAAAAAACTAATTTTATAGTGTTAAAGGTATCATAAAAAAAGTTTATAAGTTAATTAATTGCCGACGGTTATTGTAACAAAAAAATTTATTGTTGTAGTGTATGTTATTAAAAACAAAAATTTACAGAGAACGTGAAAACAGCTTGTAAATTAATAGCTCTCTCTTAAAAAGAAAAAAATACCAACCACCTAAATAACATCATGCTGTACTCATCGAAAGATCTTTCGACGTGGGAACAACAATGTAATATGTAAGTCTCTTTTTTTTATTATTTACTTGTTTTACTTTCGTTCTCTGGACAAATTTTTGTATTTTTTTCTTATTTTGTGCTTAAAGTTTTTTTTTGTTTTGGTAATTGAAGTGACCATATTAAAATTAATATGTTTCTATTTTAAATAATTCAATGATAATAAGTGTTAAAATCCGAGAATTAAATGTTGAATTGACCTAAATATTGTTTAAAATATACTACAGTGGATTTTAATAAAACTATTATGTAATTTTAATATGGTACCTCAAATTTTAGTAAGAAATAATTTTTGTTACCCTGTCTGGAGGTTAATGACTATATAAACTCATAAGCTAAGGTAGTTTTTTTCTGTTGTTAAGATTTTCTTTTATTTATGTTAAATTTAAATTTTATGTTAGATTTAAAGCTTTTTGTATGCAAAGATTTTTTTGAAACAAAAGAAAAATGTTTAGTTTAGATATTTTTTGAAATAAACAGAAAAAAATGATTGGTTGCTAAATTTAAAATAATTAACTGTTTGATTTGAAACTTTTGGTAAACTTTTGCTGTAGGTATAATGGGATTACAAAGAGTTTAAATTTTGGTATATTTTTGTAATCATGGTAGGGTGGGCAAATGAATCAGGAAGAACGTCATTGATTCTATTAACACTTTAGAAAGTTACGAATACATATATTTCGTTTTATCTCATTTCCTTGAACTTTTCTAATCATAATTGCATGCAAAAATTTAAAATTTTATAGTAGCAAGTATACGAAGCGACAAGCAACGAACCTCCCCTCCGACGAGCAATAAGGCTGGAAAAATTGCATGCTACTCGCTTGATACAGCTTCTAACAATTTAAAACTTTAATACGTTATATGCTACAGGGGTTCTAGCTCATCCGTCTGGAGGAGAGCAAACCTATTTTGATCATTACTCACGGTCTTAGGAGCTTTTGCATTTGATGACACTTGAACACTATTTGATGAAGATGTTTTCTCATCTGCTGAAATCACTATATTGGGCGAACAGGAACGACGCCGTTCTACGGCTCTTGTAGAGAGAAAATTCTCCAGAGATTTTTTTATGGATTCTTCCTCAGAGATCCATTTAGTTTTTCTAGATGAGCTAAGCTCTTTCTCAGAATTACATCTGAGAGGAACACTCATACAGTTTTTATATGATTTTTAATGTTTTTTTTTTTATATATATTTTAACCTATTACGATTTTTTTTTTACTTTTTGTTTAATTTCAACTTTTTACACTTTTTCACCTATTACGATTTTTTCACCGAAAATTCAGCCGCACTAAAAGTAACACGTCCGAACAGTTCGATGAGACGAGACTATATATATATTCAAATTTATATAAAAAAATTAAGTTGTAATTTAAATTACTTAACTCGCATAAAACATGCTTTTTAGAGCATATTTTTGGTTGCCCTGATCTTAAGTTTTTATATTCGTTGTTGGTATCATATTTATTAAATCGAAGTAAATCTTTACTGAAAACTGTTACATGTTGCCCTAACTTTAAATAAATCAGATTTTTCTCTTTAATTAAAATAGAAGAAAAATTTCTTTATTTTTATAGTTCTCACAAACTATTCTGAACTATAATCTAGTAAATATTAATAAAATAAAGAAAGGTTTCAGATCATTTATGAACTAGTATTAAAATAACTCTATCACTAGTCTAATTAAAATTTATTTAAAGGAGGAACATTTTGCGTAATAGTAGGAATTTTTATAAAACAGATTTTTTTCCAGTAATAAGTAAATTTTTTACTAATTTGTAATAAAAAATTCGTGTTTCGTTTTTTATACGCATACGACCTCAAAATAAGTAAAATTTCCTTACTTTTAGTTCATTATATCTTATTCTTTTTATACCCTCCACCGACATAAGTGGTGAATGAGGGTGTACTCGTATATATGATTGTCATTCCGTGTGTAACACTGAGAGATACTCATCTGAGACCCAACAAAGTATATATATACTTGGTCCTTACAAGTCGATTGAGCCATGCCCGTCCAAACGACACACACTGTGTCCACTGCGGCAATAAATCAATTTGGACCTGCTTTCTGATTTTAATGATTTAAAAAAAAATTAAAATTGAAAAAAAAAATTTCCTTTGACAATATATTTTGAGCCAAAAAAATAAACATTTATGATTTTCCGTTAGACTTTTAGTTGTGTGCGAAGCAGTGCGACATATGGAGTCCTATTCCAAATTAAAGCTGAGAGTCTCAGCTAACAGACTAAATAAAAACCTGCGCATATTTGCGCGCCGCCGAAAAAACAATGAAAAATCTAAAATTACAGTAAAAAATATGCGTTATGCGTTATTTTACGCGTGCAAAAACAACTGCGCATTCTTTCTTTCTTTAAACTCGAGTACGAAAATTTCTACCCCTATTGCGGTTCACAACTTTTTTAATAATTTGGTCGTCTTTCATAAATCGGTATTGAAATTCACAACTTAAATGTACATAGTTTACTTTTTGGTTGTGCGGCAGATGTTTTGGTTGTGTTTAATAGTATTGCGGTTCACCATTTTGGATGAGTTTGGTTGACAAAAACGATAAATATACACAACTGCTTATTAGCAGTTGAGTCTTTGTCGGTTATAGATTTAAATAAAATTTTTAATAAATAGATAAAAAATGGAAAAATCGTAAGTATAGGTGTTTTTTGATCTTAATATAATTAATTAAATGATTAATACACATACGCAGGACAGTCAAAATGACAACCAAAGCCCAATTTGAGCGACTTGTGCAGCTTATGGAAAAAAATCCAGAACTTGCTAAAGGAAAGCAAAAATTTGAGATGACTAAAACTCAGTGTAAGGAAGCGTGGGAAGGATTTACAATAGAATTGAATAGCTTGGGCCCACCTACAAGAACATCCTTCGAATGGCAACGTGTAAGTATATGCCATCTTAATTATTGTAAACAGACATTTTATTAGAATTTTTACTTCATATAGGTTTTGATTCTTTACAAAGCAAGTATTAAAAAAAACCAACAAGCAGCAGGTGGTGGTCCTTCACAAGAAATTCCGCTTAATGTACTTGAGGATTGCGTGTCCCAGCTGTTATCACTAAATGACCAAGTAGCACCATCTGGACACACTTTCGGCGTTGAAAACGTTGGTCTGTCAACAAGTCAGGCTTTAGAAACTCCTCAAATTCTCGACATGGAACAAATCGTTACAAATGAACCTAAGATAATAAACACACCAGCCAAGAAAAGAAAAAAATCACCAGAACAAGAGCGTCTGGAACTTCTGAGAAAACAATGCGAGACACAAGCTAAACTTTAAAAAAGTATTAAGGATTTGGAGAAAAACAGTTATAAAAATTATGAAATAAACAAGCAGCTTTTACAAATTAAGCAAAAGAAAATTGCCTCTATGAAAAATAATACTTATTATACTAACATATTTGTTACTTATTTTGGAAATTTCTTACTTCGCACTGGGTAGTTCAAGAGGATTGGAATCATCGCGTATTTTTCTACGTATACGTAGAACATTTGTATTAACGTCATGATTTTCGTCTTCAAAAAATAAATCCACACTTAAATCCATTCTTTTTATTTTATAAAAACTTGATTTTTTTGCGTTTTTTTCTTCACTTTACAAATAAAATGCATGGTGTTGCCAACATGAAATCGATATTTCATGTTGGCAACGCCATAACAATTACAACTAAAAATCGTTGTGTTACACAATACCAAAAAATAATTTGGTTGAGTTAAGGCCCAACTATAATATGCATATGCTAGCTTAAGCAAACGTGCGAACACATATAAATTGTATGTGGCAAACTATAATGTACTTAACGAAACTTTTCGTTAAGTTTTTCAACTGTCATTTGCTTAAGCAAAAAGCGAAACTGATCGCACATTCTGTACGGAATCAGCTGTTTGTTGTTGTTTGTTTGTGTTTTGAACAAAATGGAAGAAAATATATTTATTTTAAATTTAATAGAAAATGCGGAAAAAAATAAGTGCCTTTACAATAAAAGGGACCCTTTTTATTTTAACAAAAATGTCTTTCTGTCGCGGTTTATTTCTCTGACAGAACAAGAGCGTCTTCTTCTTTTACAGTGTACTTCACTTATTTATTTTAATGTGCGCAGGCCTTCAAGCGCTAACTTTAATATTTTTATTTATACTCTGTGATTTTTATAATTTTTAAATTTTTAAGTTTTACTCCATTTATGCAAACACAATACGAAAATTAACAAAACATATGTAAACGTTTATTATTATTTACATTTTAGTGCTGCCACAGCTGTACATTTTAGTACTTTTGACGATAAATTAAAAAAAATTAAAAATTATGCGTTTCGGGTACGAAGTTTTCTTTTAATTATAAAATAATATAATAATACTATTTATAAAATATAGTCATTTAATGGCTTTTTGTTAAAATAAAAACATTTTTTTTAACATAAATGAGCAACTGTGGACAAAAAGTTTCAAAGTCATTGTAGACACCTGAAAGTTAACTCTGAACTGGTTATGCATTTGACAGCCTTTTCGTTAACTTTTGCAATTTACTTAAGCTTGCTTATGCATATTATAGTTGGGCCTTTAAAGTCGGGTTGACTGACAGACGACCAAACTTAGTTGAGTTGAGAACGGCAATAGGGGCATTCATTGAATGTGTGCTATATAGAAAAAACAGTGTTGTCATTTTGACGCTTTTCGGGTATTTTATGATGTTTTTTGGTCTCGGTACCCTTTTATTTTTTTTGACGCTTTTTTATTTTTGCTTTTTGTTACAACTATGTGATTTTGGTGGTTTTATAATTTAAGTCTTTTTTTTTTTGCAACAATGGAATGTTTTTTATTTATTTGTCATAAGTAGTCGCTAAAATTCTATAATCTATTTTCGTTTACAAGGATAATTAAAAAGTTAAAGGAATTACAAAAATATTTTTTTATTAAATACATCTTTAACCACAACGATAATGACAAGATTTCTGTCCTTTTTCTAATCAGCATCCTTGACCAATAAAACCACAAAATAAAAAATACAAAGAAAACCAAATTTGAAGCTAAAGAAGAAATGCGAGAAATTGAAGCAAATTGTCGTTTAATTGCAAACTTAACCAATTTTAAACTTATGTAAATGTGTTAGTTAGAGAAGTAGTGAGAAATGCAAAACCATATAAAATATTTATCTATACACTAATTTTTAAATTGAAAATAAACTAAATCGATCCATAAATTATTAAATTGAAAGCCATGAATCCATGTTTAATTTTACTCCGCAATTATTAGAAATTTTAATTATATGTATTTCAATATGTACTTTATATTTGAATTTTTATAATAATAAGCGAATGAAAACAGAAAAAACCAGTGGCAAAATTAATATGTAAGAGATTGCTTACTTTTTGGGTACATTTTAGACACAGTTGGTACCGTGGTACCACCACGAGTAATTTGGTACAATTTCAAAATTCTGTTGCATCAAAATTTGGTATCCAGATCAAATAGATAAATATATAAATTAAGTTACTATTTGTGTCAAAGAGATTTTATTAAATTTCATAAACATTTTGGAACTAATATCATTTTGATCTTTAAATATTTACGATTACGATAACAAATTGTTGGTTGAATTGTCGAGCAATGGAAGCCTCTGACATATAAATTCACATTAAATGATGGATGAAAGTGTGGGTCGACTATAACTGTAATTTAAAAAAAAAATTATTCATAACAAAGCTGAATGTAGAGCAACGGGTGGAGGATCAAACAACCAATAATACTAACACTGATAGAAAAAGCATCTTTGTTGCAATTAAACAGTATTATAAGTCCCGATGGCGAGAAAATAGGTATTAATTCTTCTAGAGATTTCGGAAATATTTCTGTGACCCAAGTTCGTCAAGAAGTACTCGAAGAGAAACTACCAAAAATGTTTCCGCCAAACAAGATCTAATCGAGCAACAGTTGAAAGTTCAAACAGACTTGTATAATGAGGTGAAAGTTTCTCTAAAACAAATAGAAAGATCTGCTCGCAAACAACATAAAATACAGGAGGAAAATCTTAGCCTTTATAAAAGTGAACTAAAAGTAAAAAAAGAAAAGTATGAATTGTACAAGAAGGAAATTAAGAAAAAGAACGAATACAGAAGTTTAATGCTACAATTGAAAACAAATGAAATCGACAATAAAAAAAACGAAGAATTGAACTGGAGGAATACAAAAGTCGTTTTAACCAGTAGGTTTTACATTTTTTAAATTTTTACTATTTTCATGTATAATCGATGTAACTTTTAAGTTTTTATACCCTTCACCTTCATGAGAAGGGTATATATAAATTTATCATTCCGTGTGTAATTTCCACAATATAATTTTCCGACCCTATAAAGTATATATATTCTCGATCATTATAGATAGCGGAGTCAATTAATCCATGGAATTCAAATCTTTAATAGTCACAGATGCTTTCCAGAAGTTTGCTATTCAAAATCAGCAAAATCGGTTTGGGCCAACCAGAGTTATGGAACAATATGTGAGACAACCTCCATAAAAATTTGATATTTTTCGTCCATTTTATTGCAATATTTTGAAATATATTGCAGATAATACCATGAAATTTTGTATACGTTGTTTTTATGATAAAAGAGGAAAGTGTGCGGAAAATAGTAAGAATCGGTACATGATTTCTCATAGCCCCCATACCTATAAAATTGGAATATCAAGACAAAATTCAGCAAAAATAAGATTTATGCAAAAAGAAATCGCAAAACAAATTTTTTTTTAGTTCGGTCCATGTTTGACCATAGACTCCATATAAAGTCCACTTCCAAAATTCACTTAAATCCGTATAAAACAGATATAAATAATGTTAAATAGCCACAATTTGACATAAATAATCTTTATAGGCAAATAAATTGTTGTACTAAATTTTATGGTGGTCGGCCCAGAATACAAGGACCACATCTGAAAAAGACGTTTATCTCTATATATATTGTATAAATATCGGTACCGACTCAAAACATTGCACAGATCATTTACATATATACAAAAATCATCCCACAAAATTTTATGAATTTCGGTCTATTTTTAACCGTATGGCCCATATAAAGCCCTCTTCCGAAAATCACTTTAATACTCATAAATCTCTTATAAATAAGGGTACCAATCCAAAATTTTACACGGATCATTTACATACATGCCTAAATCAAACTGCTGGATTTTGAGAATATCGGTCCATATTTGACAATATCCCCCACATAAGGTCCACTCTCGAAATCCACGTTAATACTAATATATATCGTATATATAGTTTTATTATATTGAAATTCGACGTGAAGTATCCTAATATGCATGAAAATAACTGTTGCAAAATTTAAGAAGATCGGCCCATAATTTGTCATAGCTGCCATATAAGAACCATTTCCAAAAAATAAATAAATTCGGGTCAAAAAATATTCTTTTCGGATTTAACCCATATTCGGTCCATATTTTATAATCATGATATATATCGTTGGAAATACCTTTAATACCTTTTATTAAATGTATTACAAATTATCACACACCCAGTAGTTCCCGAGATATAGGCCTATATATTTTCAACTGTAAGGGCCCGCCTCCTCGAAAATAGGCGTGACCGCCAACAAATTTATTTTTGCTGGTATCTCCTCTAAAATCCCTATTTGATTTTATTTTTTTTTTACCAAATTACTAAAACCGAATTGTACCCCTTTTTTATACTCTGTTAAGTTACACTCAAGATTATTATGAACATCAGACAAACTCTATAAATTATGGTAAGAATTGGTAATTAAATCGATTAAAAATATTGAAAATTAGACAAAATTTCAAAATATTTAACATAAATTATGTTGGTCGTAAAATTGTCTTTCAAACAATATATCAAATACTAATAAAATTTGCACTAAGACTGAATAGAAAACACAGAATTAGGATATTCTAGTCTAGTGTAGTTTCTGTATTTCTTATTACGCTTAGGTGAAGGGTATTTCAGATTCGGCACAGCCGAATATAGCACTCTTACTTGTTTATACTCTGTTAAGTTACACTCAAGATTATTATGAACATCACACAAACTCTATAAATTATGGTAAGAATTGGTAATTAAATCGATTAAAAATATTGAAAATTAGACAAAATTTCAAAATATTTAACATAAATTATGTTGGTCGTAAAATTGTCTTTCAAACAATATAACAAATACTAATAAAATTTGCACTAAGACTGAAAGGTATTTAACTTTTGACTGGAGGGTATTTAAGATGCGGCACAGTCGAATGTAGCACTCTTATTTGTTTTAACTTAATAATATTTTTAAATAAAATAAAATGCAATTTTAGTTATTTTATGGTGTTTTCTTTTCTGAAATAAAATGTCACACCTTTATTATGTCCATTTTTTTAATGTTTACCCCACATTTTAAAGATATCGTATTTTTAATGGTCAGAATAGAACATAAAATTACAACAGTGTAACACTTGTTTTCATGTACAGCTGTTTTTTGTTAAAAAAGAAGAAGCAGATAGCTTCCTAGTAAGATCGCTGGAAATAAGACAATGAATATTTATCAAAGAGACAAATGGTACCTTCCCGACTAATACGCAAATTTTTCTTAAACTATAAAAATTATATATATATAACATACATTACATATATTAGAAGTAGGAGATATTGTCCTATGAAATTTGACATACATTAATTACGTTCTCTACAAAACATTTCACTCGCGGTTGTGGATTTCTTTCCATAATCATATAAAATATTTCATCATCATCAGATGATGAAGATGAATCCAACAAGTCATCCAAAATTTTTTCATTATTTTTATTGCTTTTTAAAAACTGCTTTAATTAGCTTCAATGAATCGTGAGCTGATCCTGGATAGTGGGATGATACATAACTGATTTGCAAACCTGTAACAAATTTTGTAAATATAATTATTCTTTAACATAATTTAAATTAGATTTAATACACACCACCGTTGCATTTAGACTGTAAAAACCTTTTCTGTTGTAATACTTAAAACGTTCCTGAGTTCTTGCCGCTAAAATTGTGCCATCAATTTAACCTATGGCACTGGGGAAACCAGTTTATTATAGAAATGTTCCTTAATTTCAAATTATTCATTTTCACTCATCTTAAAAGAAATCCATTTTTTGCATAGTTCGCTGTTAATTGCATTTATACATTCTTTAAATAACTTGTTCACAGAGGACTGGAAAAGACCTACATTGTAGTCATTACCAGCTCCCTTCTGGTAGCTTCCTTCCGCAAGTATGCGCATTGTTGCTGCAAGTTTTTGAATATTTGGAACGTCCGTTTTTCGTTTCGATTAATTTAATTTAGGCTCAATGATATCCAAAACGTATTTAAAAGCTGATTTATTTAATCTAAGAAGAATTATTATTAATCTTTTTTTACGATAAATCTACTTACTTTGAATTAGGCATTGAAAATATATATAAGGAATTTCTTATTTATCTTCTCAAAGTATTCAGCTCTGCCACTGTATACTCATTTTCATCATCAGAGGACAAAAATAGGGCACAACTCAACATTTTTTATTTTGTAATGACAATTTGCCGCCAATTTCTTTTTATTGTTATTATTTTTGACATTTCAAAATATGTAGTCTGTTTCATAATATATCAAATTATTTTATATATTTTGTTTGACCCTTTGCTTTTAATTCTATTACAAATTTCTTGCAGACGAAAATTTTACGTAATACCACAAAGAAAAAAATTCGAGAACCAATACGACAATACTCGAATCAAGATTTCGGGAACCGTAATAAGGCTGATTGTTCCGCTTTTTTTATTGACATTTCTCAAGCGTTTGATAAAGTGTGACATGATGGTCTAATATACAAGTTGAAACACACATAAGCTATTGGAAAGCTACTTAACTGGTCGAACATTTAAGCTTAAAGAAGGAGATTTCTTTAGCTCCACACAACCTATTGAAGCAGGAGTATCTCAAGGAAGCATCCTGGGACTCTTCTTATACTTGATATACACATCTGATATGCCAACAAACAATCGTACTTACACATCTACATACATTTGCTGATGATACCATTCTAAGCATTCATGAAAACCTCCAAGAAGCATCTCGCTACCTACAATCTCATATATCTGAATTAGAAAACTGGTTAAAGCAATTGAGGAAAAAAGTTAATAAGCAGAAATGCACACTCATAACTTTTACATTGCGTAGAGAATCATGCTCTCCCATTTATATCAATAATCAAGCAATAACACAACAATCTGAAGCAGCGTTGCCATTTTGACGCTTTTCGGGTATTTTTTTGGTGCTTTTTTGCTTTCCAAATACCCGAAATTTTATTAAATACCCGTTTTTAAAGAGCGGGTATTTATAGCGCTTTTTACAATTTCTCACAGTGCTTTTTAGTGCCTTTTAAGTAATCAAAATTGTTGGTAATGAAACATTTTACTAGTATTATTTAAACACGCCTGATACTTTTTTAACCAACTGCGTATTATTTACATTTCTGTTTTGAGTAGTATTCGCAAACGCTTCTAGAATTCTTTCAGGCATCTATTTTTTTAAACCGTACAAAAACTTTTATTGTTAATTTGTTAAACAGTAATTTTACTTTTATTCGCGCGCGTACATTTGTCTTTTGTGCAAATTTAAGAAAGAAAGTGTCTTAGGTTTAATAAAATTAAAAATCGTTCGTAAAAGTAAGTTCTTCATGCATTTTTTGTTAAAGTTTATCAACTTCAGATGGGAAAACAAAAATATAGGAAAGCCTGATAGAATGATACAGCATTCAAAAGACCAGCATTTGTTATAATTGTGAAATTAAAGGCCAAATAGTGATATACTGCGTCATAGTCATGAAAAAGTTTTACATTTAAACCTATGTTGTATTTTGACCAACCAGAGCCAAAACAAAGTCAGAAAGCTGAAATTTCTCTTTGCTTGTATGCATAGACATTTTTTTCGGATGCCAAAGCCACACAATTTAAGTTATACAAAACAAAGTGCTCAAATATAACAACAAATATGTATACATACATATATACATATGTAGCTCCATATTTTGTCGAAAATATTCTTGATACATCGAACAGTTCGGACGTGTTACTTTTAGTGCGGCTGAATTTTCGGTGAAAAATCGTAATAGGTGAAAAAGTATAAAAAGTTAAATTAAATAAAAAAGTGGAAAAAAAACTCGTAATAGGTGAAAAACTTTACAAAGTCAAATAATTGCACTAGGTGCAATAAAAAATTAATAAATTGTAATAATTTATTTTTAATTATTTGAAAACTACAAAATTAAATACAGTGAGACAGTGAATGAGTAACAATTCTAACAGTGCGAGTGGGCCCCAGAGCCGAAATGCTTATTTCGTGTTGAGCTCGGCAAGTGTTAGTAATGAGAACATTAAAAATCCCGAATTTAATAAAAACTACTTAACTGTGAAACCAAAAATAAGCACAAATCTGAATTTAAGTGCAAGTGCACCAAACTTGAATAAATGTGTTGAACAGGGCACAAACTTAGCCCAAAGCATATTTAATTTAAATAGAAAAATCACTGAAGGACCGTCTTCTTCACGGTCCTCGTTATCAAATATTGGAGAGACGTCAACAGCTGCAAAAGGCACATTAAGTCCTACAAATAAGGCCGCTCCTATAGTTGCTGCTGAAGAAAAACAAAAAACACAGGTAGGAATGGACCGTTATATAACAGTATCGAAGAGAGGCAGAAGCCCAAAATCTGCCGAAATTACACCAGCCGCAAAATTATCAAAGAATGCTGAAGAGCCACGCTCGCAAAATCGTTTTGCCATCCTCCAAGAGAAAAATGATGTCCCTAACGCTGTGATTAAGCCAGTAAAACCACCTCCAATATATTTAAGAGAAAAAAATTCAAACGAACTTATAAAAATATTAGTTTCATTAATTGGTGAAAATTCTTTTTATGTGACTCCAATTAAGCGTGGCAATATTAATGAAACAAAGATTCAGGTTAATAATGAAAACGACTATCGGAGAATAGTTTCGGAATTTGAAAAACGCAAAAAGAATTTTTACACGTATCAACTTAAAAGCGCAAAAGGTCTACAAGTTGTGATGGCGACTTTTTGTTTTTGTCATAGTTTTTTTTTAATTTCAATTATAATGGGTTCTTAATTTATTACTATTTAGTTCTGAAATTATAGTAAAGTTTTATAATAAGGTTTCTATAAAGGTAAATTTTTTTTTTAATTTCGGCTGTATAAATTTTATCTAATTTCAATATCATTTTATTTTGAAAATTTGATTGTAGTTAGCTTTGATTTTGTTCATACCCAAAATTTTCATTTATTTGTCCAGGCTATATCGACTTAAATTAAGGTTTTACTTAGAGTATTTAACAGGTTTTGTACAAAAATTTCAAAATTACATTCGTAGTAGTCTTTGATATAAAAGTTTCAGTTTTCATTAATTTGAGAAAATTTTCTCATTTTAAAAATAATTTTTCAGTGAGACAGTCGTTGTCTATTATAAATAAAGGAAAAGATTTTTTTTAATTTAGTTTGTGGATGCCGTTAAATATTGGAATAATTGGAGCTTGTCTAAAGGAATTTTAGTAAAAATTTTAAATCGGTAAGGAAATTTGGTTGAGCTGTATTTCATTTGCTGTAGAATGAAATCGTCTATTTTTTTAGGAAGTCTAAAACTTTTATTAGTTGTCCAGTTGTTCCTGTATTTTGGCTATTTAATTTAACATTAATATTAGCAATGGAAAATAGACATCACATAAATTGATATCTGCAAGATAGGAAAGGAAAAAAGGGGGAAAAAAAAGGAAACGGAGAATTTGTATGCTGAAATCTTCATAATAACAAACAAATTTGGCGCAGAAAGATAGTGTAGTAAATAAAAAGTGTGTGTGGTTTTGATAGGCCATAACGTTCATAAAGGTGATATTACCTTCGTGTTTGCCACATCGTTTTTAAAATAAACCACCCTTGGCACCCTTATGTTTCATTAGGGTGACCAGAAGGGTATACCAAATAACGTCTCGGAACCTATTCAAATGGAAAGATTTTATCCTAAATAGGCCCTAACATAGTTTGGAAAAATATTTATAAGGTTCAAACAAATTTGTCTAACCTATTAAAATTTATTTACAAGGTCAAACAGATTTACGGTTTCAGATATTTTAATTGTATCGGTTGGATATATAGTTTTTTTATTAACTAATGATTTTACTTTAATTTCGATAATTAATTGATTTTAACATAAGTTGACAGAAAATAATAAGTTGATTATCATTAAACTTAATTAAAATTAATTTTATAACTTAATTTAAATTTTCTTTTATAAATTATGTGTTATTAAAACACAAACTAGTTAGATTGTCTCATTCACAAATTTCACAAATACTCATATTCAAGCTCACATATACCTTACACCCAGCCAACATACAATTCTAAGTCATTAAAGGGAAGGGAAAAAATTGTTTTTCTCAGTTGTTAATATTTGCTGTTTAAAACTTCTGCGCAACATCTCTGCGGTCATCCGGCGCCTGCTGACTACGTTGGTGTATGAATATGTAAGTTAATTTTTTTTTATTTATTTTCATATTTTTTTTTTATATCTCTTTAATGATTTTTTTTTTTTTAATCTGAATATGTATTAGAATTTGATTTTTTTTTTTTTTTTTTTTAAATACAACCTTCCAAACACAAAAAAAAAAAAAAAAAAAAAGAAAAAATAATAATACATATTTATATAACTACTCAAGACACCCTACACTCATTTCAATCAAGTTGATTATTTAATTTTTTGTGTTAATTTAAATTTTTTTTTTATAAATTAAATTCGAATTGAATATTATTTTTTTTACGTTTTAATTGATAATTAAATTTTAATCATTCAAGATGATTAAACTTAGATTCAATATATATATTTAAATTAATTATACAGGATAACTTTATTATTTTAATTCTATTTTAAGAACTTTTTATAAATAAATATTATATTGTTTATAATGTTTTATAATATCAAATTTTGAATTTTTATCTGTTATTACGAAAGGTGAAGTAGGGTATGAGGGTATAATGGGTTGAGTTAATTTTTTTTTATAAATAGTTTAGTTTGTTATCGGGCTGACAAGAAATCATATTATACTGTCAGCATGGAGGGAGGGCAAGGACATAGGGTACTGATTCCATCTCAACGTACCCTACGATCAGCAACCAATTTCTAATTTTTTTTTGTTTGTGTAGATCATTTTTATTTTTATAAATATGCTACCTAAAGTAAAATTTTCTGTAATGATTCCAAAAATATTATTTCTGATTGGGAACTCAACACACCCCCCCCCCATCCGACGAGCACAGCCGAATTTGAATAGGTAGCCCCGTTCCCAGAATGAATACATCCGAATGTAGAATCGTTACAGAGATTTTTGGCGCCCAACGTGGGGCCTCAGCTTTCGTAAGTTCAGAATTTTGATAGTGCAATTGACATCTAGATGCTGAGGTCTCTTTGAATCCTTATTGTTGTGTGGTGATTTGCAGTTTTATTTTTGTTTTCTTTCAGTTTTCTGTTATTTTTTTTTTAACTTTAGCTTTGGTACGTGGATTTGTGGACCTAAATTGGTTATTATTGATATGTTGACCAATTCCCAACTGACATTTACTAGGGCTATAGTTATCAGGGCTTGGGTTCGTACTTGAGAGGTTGTACTGGATTATTTTGGTACACTACTCGTACAACACTTTCTCTCTTTAGTTTTCTCTTTCATTTAGTTCAAAAATAACTTTTAATTATTTGTAATTCCGATTATGAGGACATAAAGATAATGGAACTAACTCTATATTACTTTCCTGTATCGGATTTTCATTTCCTTTCTTTTCGTTTGCTCTCTCTTAGTTTGGATCTGATTTTTCTGGCTTTAGTCAAAAATTTCCTCTAAAAGGAGTAATAACAAATTTTTTTTTTGTTTAGAGAAGTGTATTGCTGATTGTTAAGATTAATTTTTTTTTACCTCTATACCCTACCCCTTTTAAGCTTCACCGAGTAGTAATAAATTTACCTTAATATCTGAGTCATTTATAGAAATTTCTTTTAAAGCAAGTTTGTTTATTTTCAACCGCGTTTTGGCAGTTAGTTTTAACTTTGTTTCAATACAAATTCTTATAAAATATTCAGAGTTTTGATTTGTTTTGTTATTTTAATACCTAATTTTTTTAAATAATTCTTAACAATGTTTGTGGCTCGTAATACCGACAACATTGCCGCTAACATGAGACAAGAAACAGGCAATACGACAATAATGTTAGACGAAGCAGCTGGTGGTGACACATCTAGACAGACCTATAGGCCTAGAACTCGCCCACAAGCCCGTATAGAGGCAACCGAACAGGAAGCTTCAAACGATAATCATGTTAGACAAATTGTTCATGAGGCAATGTCAGGTTTTAGGGACGAAATTTCTGACATGATTGCAGAAAACATGAGAAACATTCAATTAGTAAACCCAGTACCGGATGGACAAGATAGAATAGGAAATCGAACAGGTCGAATGGACAGAAATCCTATTGAAGATGATAATAGAAGTGAAACTTCTAGACAAGGACGGGACAATCGTGGTAACCGAGACTATGACCATCAGTCAGATCGCGTGTTAAATATTATTCGAAATTGGAAAATCCGTTTTAATGGGGATTCATCCGAAATAACCATAGACGAATTTATTTATAGAGTGAACACTTTAACAAATTCCAATCTCCGAGGAGATTTTGATCTTTTATGTGAACACGCACATCTTCTCTTTGAGAGTAAAGCCCTAAAGTGGTATTGGCGATACCACCGAAATACTGACCTTAGGGATTGGGACGACTTATGTCTCGCCTTGAAACGTCAGTTCAAGGAATATATTACGGATTTTGACATAAAAGATGATATTTTACATCGAAAACAGAGAACGAACGAGTCATTCGATGAATTTTATGATGCAATTATGACACTAGTCGACAAATTATTAACGCCACTATCTGAAAATGAACTTTGTGAGACCATTCAAAGAAATTTAAGACCAGAAGTTAGACACGAGATTCTACATTTCGAAATAACACGTATCGCTCAGTTAAGGAGAGCAGTTCGTCGACATGAAAAGTTTGTAAAGGACATGATATCGACCACAAATAAACGTTCTTTTGGGAAAAACGTTTCAGAAATCATTGATAAAGATATTCGAATAGCTGACAAAGACGACGAAACTGAAACGGAAATATGTGTTATGTCCAGGATGGGAAAATGTTGGAACTGTGACAAAGTTGGTCATAGTTTCATAGACTGTTTGGAGCCCAGAACCGTATTTTGTTACGGGTGTGGGGCGAAAAATATTTACAAGCCCAATTGTGCCAACTGCTTAACAAAACAGGGAAATGGGAAAAAGGATGTTCGTCCAATGAAAGACGGACATCCGAAGAACCTGTAAACAACAATATTTTATCTAATTTAACTGAAAGATCGACTATACCGGAAAAGACCTATACACAAGCTGTGTCAACAAATCGACCTGATTTACAATATAAATCGGAGGTGACTTTGGAACCAGACTTACCAAGATTACATCCTCTACAACGACCTTACCATATTCGCCTCGAGGAGTACATTCGTGCTAGGAATAGAATTTTTAACGAGCCATATATTGAACCTAAACCAAACCGATCATCGAGAAGGATTCGTGAATTCTTTCGGCGGAGGAAACAATTTCGTTTTCACGTTGTTTCTTCTTTGATAACTAAAGAAGACGATAATCGGCCCTACATTAAATTGAATATTTTCAATAAAAATTATTTTTCTTTAATGGATAGCGGGGCGAATGTGAGTGTAATTGGCGGCGAGCTCGGACAAGAAATATTAAGGTCTAATAACTTCAAACATAGTAGAGGTAAAGTCAAAACAGCAGACGGACAACGACAAAATGTTGTAGGTATCGTAACTTTAGATATTGCGTATTCTGGTGAAAAGAAATCCGTTGATTTCTTATTAATACCTTCTATTACACAAGACGTGATTTGTGGGATAGATTTTTGGAAGAAATTTGGTATTCACATTGTTCCCGTAAACTCCATTAATGAGTTAGTATCCGATGTCGACTCGGATAAAATACCCATATCTCCATCCCAAAATCATGAATTACAAAAAGTAATTGATTTTTTTCCGAATTCTGACCGCGATGGTTTGGGATGTACCACATTGCTAAAACATCATATTGATACTGGTAATTCCACTCCTATTAAACAAAGATATTACCCTATTTCACCAGCAAGGGAGAAGCTTTTATGTGGAGAAGTAGACAGGATGCTACAATTAGGTGTCATTGAAGAATGTCCGACATCTCCGTGGTCATCTCCGGTAGTTTTAGTTGTGAAACCAGGGAAAGTGCGCTTCTGTTTGGACAGTCGGAAATTAAATACAGTGACTATAAAAGACTCTTATCCATTACCGAATATTGAAGGACTTATTTCGAGACTTCCTCCAATTTATTACATTTCCAAAGTGGATCTTAAGGATGCATTTTGGCAAATTAAGTTGGATGAAGATTCGCGGCAAAAGACAGCTTTCACATTCCCTAATCGACACTTGTATCAATTTACAAGAATGCCGTTTGGATTGTGTAATGCACCACAGACATTATGCAGATTGATGGACCATGTCATTCCGTATAACCTTAAAACAAATGTATTTGTTTACTTGGACGATTTATTAATTATGTCAAAAGACTTTGACGAACACTTGAAGCACTTACAGGAGGTAGCCACACATCTTCGCCAAGCCAACTTATCCATCAATGTTAAGAAAAGCTCATTTTGCTTACGTAAGGTGCAATATCTAGGTTATATTGTGGGTGAAGGTTCACTAAAAGTGGATCCAGATAAGGTAAAGGCTATTTCTGAGTTTCCCATTCCCAAGACAGTACGACAGCTCCGCCAGTTTCTAGGTATGGCTGGTTGGTATCGTCGGTTTATTGATGACTATGCTACCGTAACTTTTTCATTGACCGAGCTCTTGTCAAAGCGTAAAAAATTTGAGTGGACGGTTGACGCACAGAAATCATTTGACACAGTTAAGACAAAACTAACTTCAGCTCCCGTGTTGGTACATGCTGACTTTGAAAAACCGTTTGTTGTTCAGTGCGATGCCAGTACATTTGGTATTGGTGCCGTGTTGGCACAAGTTGATGACAATGGCATTGAACGACCAATTGCGTTCATGTCACAAAAATTGAATAAGGCTCAAAGAAATTATTCCATAACGGAACTGGAGTGTTTAGCCGTTATTCTAGCCATTAAAAAATTTCGGGCATACATTGAAGGCCACGAATTTAAAGTTATAACCGACCACGCCAGCCTTAAGTGGCTTATGAGGCAGAAAGACCTTTCCGGACGTTTAGCCAGGTGGGCCCTAAAGTTACAAGGCTTCGATTTTACAATCGAGCATCGAAAAGGTAGCGAGAATGTTGTACCGGATGCTCTCTCCCGAGCATTCGAGGAGGATAGCAAAATAGCTGCTATAGATATTGAATCTTTGCCATCTATAGATCTTAATTCTACAGCTTTTGATAGTCCTGAGTATAGTCGTTTGAGAATAGAATTTTCAAAGACGGAAATTCCTGATTACCGAGTTGTAGATAAATATATCTATAAGAGAACAGGTTTTACCACCGGCAACTCCGATGAGTCGGATTCATGGAAATTATACGTGCCTGAGGAACTTCGTAAAGAGGTCATGTATACAGCCCATGACATACCAAAAGCAGGACACGGAGGGATAGCCAAGACAGTTCATAAGATTAGACAATTTTTCTATTGGCCAAAATTAGTGTCTGACGTAAAAAAATATGTCCTCAACTGTGAGTTGTGCAAGACGTCTAAAGCACAAACGTCATCCCTCAAACCACCCATGGGCCAAATGGTCGAAACCGAGCGACCCTTCCAACGTCTATATATGGACCTTATAGGACCATTTCCGCGCTCGAAAAAAGGAAATATTGGCATATTAATAATACTTGATCACTTCACGAAATTCACATTTCTTAAACCCCTAAAGAAATTTGTGACCAAACCTATAGTAGACTATCTTCAGAAGGAATTGTTTACTTGCTTTGGTGTTCCAGAAATCATTGTCTCTGACAATGGAAGCCAATTCAAGTCGAATGAATTTAAAAAAATAGTTGAGGAATTCGGCATACAACACAAATTTACCGCTGTACATAGCCCACAGTCTAATGCTAGCGAGAGGGTTAACCGCTCCATTAATGAAGCTCTACGTTCATACATTCGAAATGACCAAAGACTATGGGATGAATACCTTCCAAGCATCAATTGTGCGATACGTAGCAGCATTCATCAGAGTATTGCAAAAACACCTTACGAATTAGTATTCGGGCAGATTATGATTACACATGGACAAGACTATAAGATTTTACGGAATCTAAAGCTTTTGGCCGAGACGGATACGCAATTAGAAAGAGAAGACAAGTTTACACTTCTACGAGACTCTATACGGACGAAAATTAAGGAGGCGTATGAACGCAACGTTAAGACTTACAATCTTAGATCACGTAGACGTGAGTTTAATATTGGTCAAATTGTTTATCGAAGGAATTTTGTACAAAGTTCCTTGGCAAGTAAGTTCAATGCCAAACTTGCACCAACAGGTGTAAAGGCCATAGTCAAAAGACAGATTGGTAATGTGAATTATGAGCTCGAGGATATTAATGGCAAACACATAGGAGTATACCATGTAAAGGATATATGGACTTAACGGTCAATAGTCACCCTTTTTCAGAGAAAATTCTACAGTAAATTTTGAATTTTATCTGCTTTGTGATGGCGACTTTTTGTTTTTGTCATAGTTTTTTTTTAATTTCAATTATAATGGGTTCTTAATTTATTACTATTTAGTTCTGAAATTATAGTAAAGTTTTATAATAAGGTTTCTATAAAGGTAAATTTTTTTTTTAATTTCGGCTGTATAAATTTTATCTAATTTCAATATCATTTTATTTTGAAAATTTGATTGTAGTTAGCTTTGATTTTGTTCATACCCAAAATTTTCATTTATTTGTCCAGGCTATATCGACTTAAATTAAGGTTTTACTTAGAGTATTTAACAGGTTTTGTACAAAAATTTCAAAATTACATTCGTAGTAGTCTTTGATATAAAAGTTTCAGTTTTCATTAATTTGAGAAAATTTTCTCATTTTAAAAATAATTTTTCAGTGAGACAGTCGTTGTCTATTATAAATAAAGGAAAAGATTTTTTTTAATTTAGTTTGTGGATGCCGTTAAATATTGGAATAATTGGAGCTTGTCTAAAGGAATTTTAGTAAAAATTTTAAATCGGTAAGGAAATTTGGTTGAGCTGTATTTCATTTGCTGTAGAATGAAATCGTCTATTTTTTTAGGAAGTCTAAAACTTTTATTAGTTGTCCAGTTGTTCCTGTATTTTGGCTATTTAATTTAACATTAATATTAGCAATGGAAAATAGACATCACATAAATTGATATCTGCAAGATAGGAAAGGAAAAAAGGGGGAAAAAAAAGGAAACGGAGAATTTGTATGCTGAAATCTTCATAATAACAAACAAATTTGGCGCAGAAAGATAGTGTAGTAAATAAAAAGTGTGTGTGGTTTTGATAGGCCATAACGTTCATAAAGGTGATATTACCTTCGTGTTTGCCACATCGTTTTTAAAATAAACCACCCTTGGCACCCTTATGTTTCATTAGGGTGACCAGAAGGGTATACCAAATAACGTCTCGGAACCTATTCAAATGGAAAGATTTTATCCTAAATAGGCCCTAACATAGTTTGGAAAAATATTTATAAGGTTCAAACAAATTTGTCTAACCTATTAAAATTTATTTACAAGGTCAAACAGATTTACGGTTTCAGATATTTTAATTGTATCGGTTGGATATATAGTTTTTTTATTAACTAATGATTTTACTTTAATTTCGATAATTAATTGATTTTAACATAAGTTGACAGAAAATAATAAGTTGATTATCATTAAACTTAATTAAAATTAATTTTATAACTTAATTTAAATTTTCTTTTATAAATTATGTGTTATTAAAACACAAACTAGTTAGATTGTCTCATTCACAAATTTCACAAATACTCATATTCAAGCTCACATATACCTTACACCCAGCCAACATACAATTCTAAGTCATTAAAGGGAAGGGAAAAAATTGTTTTTCTCAGTTGTTAATATTTGCTGTTTAAAACTTCTGCGCAACATCTCTGCGGTCATCCGGCGCCTGCTGACTACGTTGGTGTATGAATATGTAAGTTAATTTTTTTTTATTTATTTTCATATTTTTTTTTTATATCTCTTTAATGATTTTTTTTTTTTTAATCTGAATATGTATTAGAATTTGATTTTTTTTTTTTTTTTTTTTAAATACAACCTTCCAAACACAAAAAAAAAAAAAAAAAAAAAGAAAAAATAATAATACATATTTATATAACTACTCAAGACACCCTACACTCATTTCAATCAAGTTGATTATTTAATTTTTTGTGTTAATTTAAATTTTTTTTTTATAAATTAAATTCGAATTGAATATTATTTTTTTTACGTTTTAATTGATAATTAAATTTTAATCATTCAAGATGATTAAACTTAGATTCAATATATATATTTAAATTAATTATACAGGATAACTTTATTATTTTAATTCTATTTTAAGAACTTTTTATAAATAAATATTATATTGTTTATAATGTTTTATAATATCAAATTTTGAATTTTTATCTGTTATTACGAAAGGTGAAGTAGGGTATGAGGGTATAATGGGTTGAGTTAATTTTTTTTTATAAATAGTTTAGTTTGTTATCGGGCTGACAAGAAATCATATTATACTGTCAGCATGGAGGGAGGGCAAGGACATAGGGTACTGATTCCATCTCAACGTACCCTACGATCAGCAACCAATTTCTAATTTTTTTTTGTTTGTGTAGATCATTTTTATTTTTATAAATATGCTACCTAAAGTAAAATTTTCTGTAATGATTCCAAAAATATTATTTCTGATTGGGAACTCAACACACCCCCCCCCCCCCCCATCCGACGAGCACAGCCGAATTTGAATAGGTAGCCCCGTTCCCAGAATGAATACATCCGAATGTAGAATCGTTACAGAGATTTTTGGCGCCCAACGTGGGGCCTCAGCTTTCGTAAGTTCAGAATTTTGATAGTGCAATTGACATCTAGATGCTGAGGTCTCTTTGAATCCTTATTGTTGTGTGGTGATTTGCAGTTTTATTTTTGTTTTCTTTCAGTTTTCTGTTATTTTTTTTTTAACTTTAGCTTTGGTACGTGGATTTGTGGACCTAAATTGGTTATTATTGATATGTTGACCAATTCCCAACTGACATTTACTAGGGCTATAGTTATCAGGGCTTGGGTTCGTACTTGAGAGGTTGTACTGGATTATTTTGGTACACTACTCGTACAACACTTTCTCTCTTTAGTTTTCTCTTTCATTTAGTTCAAAAATAACTTTTAATTATTTGTAATTCCGATTATGAGGACATAAAGATAATGGAACTAACTCTATATTACTTTCCTGTATCGGATTTTCATTTCCTTTCTTTTCGTTTGCTCTCTCTTAGTTTGGATCTGATTTTTCTGGCTTTAGTCAAAAATTTCCTCTAAAAGGAGTAATAACAAATTTTTTTTTTGTTTAGAGAAGTGTATTGCTGATTGTTAAGATTAATTTTTTTTTACCTCTATACCCTACCCCTTTTAAGCTTCACCGAGTAGTAATAAATTTACCTTAATATCTGAGTCATTTATAGAAATTTCTTTTAAAGCAAGTTTGTTTATTTTCAACCGCGTTTTGGCAGTTAGTTTTAACTTTGTTTCAATAGCAGCTGGTGGTGACACATCTAGACAGACCTATAGGCCTAGAACTCGCCCACAAGCCCGTATAGAGGCAACCGAACAGGAAGCTTCAAACGATAATCATGTTAGACAAATTGTTCATGAGGCAATGTCAGGTTTTAGGGACGAAATTTCTGACATGATTGCAGAAAACATGAGAAACATTCAATTAGTAAACCCAGTACCGGATGGACAAGATAGAATAGGAAATCGAACAGGTCGAATGGACAGAAATCCTATTGAAGATGATAATAGAAGTGAAACTTCTAGACAAGGACGGGACAATCGTGGTAACCGAGACTATGACCATCAGTCAGATCGCGTGTTAAATATTATTCGAAATTGGAAAATCCGTTTTAATGGGGATTCATCCGAAATAACCATAGACGAATTTATTTATAGAGTGAACACTTTAACAAATTCCAATCTCCGAGGAGATTTTGATCTTTTATGTGAACACGCACATCTTCTCTTTGAGAGTAAAGCCCTAAAGTGGTATTGGCGATACCACCGAAATACTGACCTTAGGGATTGGGACGACTTATGTCTCGCCTTGAAACGTCAGTTCAAGGAATATATTACGGATTTTGACATAAAAGATGATATTTTACATCGAAAACAGAGAACGAACGAGTCATTCGATGAATTTTATGATGCAATTATGACACTAGTCGACAAATTATTAACGCCACTATCTGAAAATGAACTTTGTGAGACCATTCAAAGAAATTTAAGACCAGAAGTTAGACACGAGATTCTACATTTCGAAATAACACGTATCGCTCAGTTAAGGAGAGCAGTTCGTCGACATGAAAAGTTTGTAAAGGACATGATATCGACCACAAATAAACGTTCTTTTGGGAAAAACGTTTCAGAAATCATTGATAAAGATATTCGAATAGCTGACAAAGACGACGAAACTGAAACGGAAATATGTGTTATGTCCAGGATGGGAAAATGTTGGAACTGTGACAAAGTTGGTCATAGTTTCATAGACTGTTTGGAGCCCAGAACCGTATTTTGTTACGGGTGTGGGGCGAAAAATATTTACAAGCCCAATTGTGCCAACTGCTTAACAAAACAGGGAAATGGGAAAAAGGATGTTCGTCCAATGAAAGACGGACATCCGAAGAACCTGTAAACAACAATATTTTATCTAATTTAACTGAAAGATCGACTATACCGGAAAAGACCTATACACAAGCTGTGTCAACAAATCGACCTGATTTACAATATAAATCGGAGGTGACTTTGGAACCAGACTTACCAAGATTACATCCTCTACAACGACCTTACCATATTCGCCTCGAGGAGTACATTCGTGCTAGGAATAGAATTTTTAACGAGCCATATATTGAACCTAAACCAAACCGATCATCGAGAAGGATTCGTGAATTCTTTCGGCGGAGGAAACAATTTCGTTTTCACGTTGTTTCTTCTTTGATAACTAAAGAAGACGATAATCGGCCCTACATTAAATTGAATATTTTCAATAAAAATTATTTTTCTTTAATGGATAGCGGGGCGAATGTGAGTGTAATTGGCGGCGAGCTCGGACAAGAAATATTAAGGTCTAATAACTTCAAACATAGTAGAGGTAAAGTCAAAACAGCAGACGGACAACGACAAAATGTTGTAGGTATCGTAACTTTAGATATTGCGTATTCTGGTGAAAAGAAATCCGTTGATTTCTTATTAATACCTTCTATTACACAAGACGTGATTTGTGGGATAGATTTTTGGAAGAAATTTGGTATTCACATTGTTCCCGTAAACTCCATTAATGAGTTAGTATCCGATGTCGACTCGGATAAAATACCCATATCTCCATCCCAAAATCATGAATTACAAAAAGTAATTGATTTTTTTCCGAATTCTGACCGCGATGGTTTGGGATGTACCACATTGCTAAAACATCATATTGATACTGGTAATTCCACTCCTATTAAACAAAGATATTACCCTATTTCACCAGCAAGGGAGAAGCTTTTATGTGGAGAAGTAGACAGGATGCTACAATTAGGTGTCATTGAAGAATGTCCGACATCTCCGTGGTCATCTCCGGTAGTTTTAGTTGTGAAACCAGGGAAAGTGCGCTTCTGTTTGGACAGTCGGAAATTAAATACAGTGACTATAAAAGACTCTTATCCATTACCGAATATTGAAGGACTTATTTCGAGACTTCCTCCAATTTATTACATTTCCAAAGTGGATCTTAAGGATGCATTTTGGCAAATTAAGTTGGATGAAGATTCGCGGCAAAAGACAGCTTTCACATTCCCTAATCGACACTTGTATCAATTTACAAGAATGCCGTTTGGATTGTGTAATGCACCACAGACATTATGCAGATTGATGGACCATGTCATTCCGTATAACCTTAAAACAAATGTATTTGTTTACTTGGACGATTTATTAATTATGTCAAAAGACTTTGACGAACACTTGAAGCACTTACAGGAGGTAGCCACACATCTTCGCCAAGCCAACTTATCCATCAATGTTAAGAAAAGCTCATTTTGCTTACGTAAGGTGCAATATCTAGGTTATATTGTGGGTGAAGGTTCACTAAAAGTGGATCCAGATAAGGTAAAGGCTATTTCTGAGTTTCCCATTCCCAAGACAGTACGACAGCTCCGCCAGTTTCTAGGTATGGCTGGTTGGTATCGTCGGTTTATTGATGACTATGCTACCGTAACTTTTTCATTGACCGAGCTCTTGTCAAAGCGTAAAAAATTTGAGTGGACGGTTGACGCACAGAAATCATTTGACACAGTTAAGACAAAACTAACTTCAGCTCCCGTGTTGGTACATGCTGACTTTGAAAAACCGTTTGTTGTTCAGTGCGATGCCAGTACATTTGGTATTGGTGCCGTGTTGGCACAAGTTGATGACAATGGCATTGAACGACCAATTGCGTTCATGTCACAAAAATTGAATAAGGCTCAAAGAAATTATTCCATAACGGAACTGGAGTGTTTAGCCGTTATTCTAGCCATTAAAAAATTTCGGGCATACATTGAAGGCCACGAATTTAAAGTTATAACCGACCACGCCAGCCTTAAGTGGCTTATGAGGCAGAAAGACCTTTCCGGACGTTTAGCCAGGTGGGCCCTAAAGTTACAAGGCTTCGATTTTACAATCGAGCATCGAAAAGGTAGCGAGAATGTTGTACCGGATGCTCTCTCCCGAGCATTCGAGGAGGATAGCAAAATAGCTGCTATAGATATTGAATCTTTGCCATCTATAGATCTTAATTCTACAGCTTTTGATAGTCCTGAGTATAGTCGTTTGAGAATAGAATTTTCAAAGACGGAAATTCCTGATTACCGAGTTGTAGATAAATATATCTATAAGAGAACAGGTTTTACCACCGGCAACTCCGATGAGTCGGATTCATGGAAATTATACGTGCCTGAGGAACTTCGTAAAGAGGTCATGTATACAGCCCATGACATACCAAAAGCAGGACACGGAGGGATAGCCAAGACAGTTCATAAGATTAGACAATTTTTCTATTGGCCAAAATTAGTGTCTGACGTAAAAAAATATGTCCTCAACTGTGAGTTGTGCAAGACGTCTAAAGCACAAACGTCATCCCTCAAACCACTCATGGGCCAAATGGTCGAAACCGAGCGACCCTTCCAACGTCTATATATGGACCTTATAGGACCATTTCCGCGCTCGAAAAAAGGAAATATTGGCATATTAATAATACTTGATCACTTCACGAAATTCACATTTCTTAAACCCCTAAAAAAATTTGTGACCAAACCTATAGTAGACTATCTTCAGAAGGAATTGTTTACTTGCTTTGGTGTTCCAGAAATCATTGTCTCTGACAATGGAAGCCAATTCAAGTCGAATGAATTTAAAAAAATAGTTGAGGAATTCGGCATACAACACAAATTTACCGCTGTACATAGCCCACAGTCTAATGCTAGCGAGAGGGTTAACCGCTCCATTAATGAAGCTCTACGTTCATACATTCGAAATGACCAAAGACTATGGGATGAATACCTTCCAAGCATCAATTGTGCGATACGTAGCAGCATTCATCAGAGTATTGCAAAAACACCTTACGAATTAGTATTCGGGCAGATTATGATTACACATGGACAAGACTATAAGATTTTACGGAATCTAAAGCTTTTGGCCGAGACGGATACGCAATTAGAAAGAGAGGACAAGTTTACACTTCTACGAGACTCTATACGGACGAAAATTAAGGAGGCGTATGAACGCAACGTTAAGACTTACAATCTTAGATCACGTAGACGTGAGTTTAATATTGGTCAAATTGTTTATCGAAGGAATTTTGTACAAAGTTCCTTGGCAAGTAAGTTCAATGCCAAACTTGCACCAACAGGTGTAAAGGCCATAGTCAAAAGACAGATTGGTAATGTGAATTATGAGCTCGAGGATATTAATGGCAAACACATAGGAGTATACCATGTAAAGGATATATGGACTTAACGGTCAATAGTCACCCTTTTTCAGAGAAAATTCTACAGTAAATTTTGAATTTTATCTGCTTTGTGATGGCGACTTTTTGTTTTTGTCATAGTTTTTTTTTAATTTCAATTATAATGGGTTCTTAATTTATTACTATTTAGTTCTGAAATTATAGTAAAGTTTTATAATAAGGTTTCTATAAAGGTAAATTTTTTTTTTAATTTCGGCTGTATAAATTTTATCTAATTTCAATATCATTTTATTTTGAAAATTTGATTGTAGTTAGCTTTGATTTTGTTCATACCCAAAATTTTCATTTATTTGTCCAGGCTATATCGACTTAAATTAAGGTTTTACTTAGAGTATTTAACAGGTTTTGTACAAAAATTTCAAAATTACATTCGTAGTAGTCTTTGATATAAAAGTTTCAGTTTTCATTAATTTGAGAAAATTTTCTCATTTTAAAAATAATTTTTCAGTGAGACAGTCGTTGTCTATTATAAATAAAGGAAAAGATTTTTTTTAATTTAGTTTGTGGATGCCGTTAAATATTGGAATAATTGGAGCTTGTCTAAAGGAATTTTAGTAAAAATTTTAAATCGGTAAGGAAATTTGGTTGAGCTGTATTTCATTTGCTGTAGAATGAAATCGTCTATTTTTTTAGGAAGTCTAAAACTTTTATTAGTTGTCCAGTTGTTCCTGTATTTTGGCTATTTAATTTAACATTAATATTAGCAATGGAAAATAGACATCACATAAATTGATATCTGCAAGATAGGAAAGGAAAAAAGGGGGAAAAAAAAGGAAACGGAGAATTTGTATGCTGAAATCTTCATAATAACAAACAAATTTGGCGCAGAAAGATAGTGTAGTAAATAAAAAGTGTGTGTGGTTTTGATAGGCCATAACGTTCATAAAGGTGATATTACCTTCGTGTTTGCCACATCGTTTTTAAAATAAACCACCCTTGGCACCCTTATGTTTCATTAGGGTGACCAGAAGGGTATACCAAATAACGTCTCGGAACCTATTCAAATGGAAAGATTTTATCCTAAATAGGCCCTAACATAGTTTGGAAAAATATTTATAAGGTTCAAACAAATTTGTCTAACCTATTAAAATTTATTTACAAGGTCAAACAGATTTACGGTTTCAGATATTTTAATTGTATCGGTTGGATATATAGTTTTTTTATTAACTAATGATTTTACTTTAATTTCGATAATTAATTGATTTTAACATAAGTTGACAGAAAATAATAAGTTGATTATCATTAAACTTAATTAAAATTAATTTTATAACTTAATTTAAATTTTCTTTTATAAATTATGTGTTATTAAAACACAAACTAGTTAGATTGTCTCATTCACAAATTTCACAAATACTCATATTCAAGCTCACATATACCTTACACCCAGCCAACATACAATTCTAAGTCATTAAAGGGAAGGGAAAAAATTGTTTTTCTCAGTTGTTAATATTTGCTGTTTAAAACTTCTGCGCAACATCTCTGCGGTCATCCGGCGCCTGCTGACTACGTTGGTGTATGAATATGTAAGTTAATTTTTTTTTATTTATTTTCATATTTTTTTTTTATATCTCTTTAATGATTTTTTTTTTTTAATCTGAATATGTATTAGAATTTGATTTTTTTTTTTTTTTTTTTAAATACAACCTTCCAAACACAAAAAAAAAAAAAAAAAAAAAAGAAAAAATAATAATACATATTTATATAACTACTCAAGACACCCTACACTCATTTCAATCAAGTTGATTATTTAATTTTTTGTGTTAATTTAAATTTTTTTTTTATAAATTAAATTCGAATTGAATATTATTTTTTTTACGTTTTAATTGATAATTAAATTTTAATCATTCAAGATGATTAAACTTAGATTCAATATATATATTTAAATTAATTATACAGGATAACTTTATTATTTTAATTCTATTTTAAGAACTTTTTATAAATAAATATTATATTGTTTATAATGTTTTATAATATCAAATTTTGAATTTTTATCTGTTATTACGAAAGGTGAAGTAGGGTATGAGGGTATAATGGGTTGAGTTAATTTTTTTTTATAAATAGTTTAGTTTGTTATCGGGCTGACAAGAAATCATATTATACTGTCAGCATGGAGGGAGGGCAAGGACATAGGGTACTGATTCCATCTCAACGTACCCTACGATCAGCAACCAATTTCTAATTTTTTTTTGTTTGTGTAGATCATTTTTATTTTTATAAATATGCTACCTAAAGTAAAATTTTCTGTAATGATTCCAAAAATATTATTTCTGATTGGGAACTCAACACACCCCCCCCCCCCCCATCCGACGAGCACAGCCGAATTTGAATAGGTAGCCCCGTTCCCAGAATGAATACATCCGAATGTAGAATCGTTACAAAGTCGTAATTAAGGGAATTGATTCTTTTGTTGATCCTGAGGAGATCAAGAGCAGTTTGGCCGACAAAGGCTTTAAAATCAAGGCAGTATCAAATATAAGAAACAGAGATAGGATCCCTCAACCATTATTTAGAGTGGAGTTAGAACCTGGTGATGTTAAGCTGAAGAAAAATGAAACACATCCTATATATGACTTGAAATTCATAATGCACCGAAGAGTTACAGTGGAAGAACCTCATAAGCGATCTGGCCCAGTACAGTGTTCGAACTGCCAAGAATATAGTCACACTAAATCTTATTGTAAGTTGCCTACTGTTTGTGTTGTTTGTGGGGATCTTCATGACACCTCAAAGTGCGATAAACCTAAGGATGATTCCAGGGTAAAAAGATGCAGCAATTGCGGTGGAAACCACACTACCAACTACAGGGGTTGCCCTGTTTTCGGGGTCGTTAAACGCTCCTTGATCAACAAACCCGCTTCTACCCCTACTCAGACGACAAAAGTACCTATTACAATTATTCCCCCCGTAGCACAAGCATCCACTAGCCAATTTTCATATGCCAACGTGCTAAGATCTAACCAACCAACAGTGCAAAATGAATCACCAATAAATGATACAAACAGCCACAATTTTAGCCGTCTTGAAGGTATAATGGAGAATCTGGCGCAATCCATGAACCATTTCATGACAAGCATGACAAGTATGATGCAGGAGATGCAAAAAATGCAGTCCACGCTACTGCAGGCCATACTTAATAGACCATGAACTGTCTCAAAATATGTTTCTGGAACGCAAACGGCATACGCCAACACAAAAATGAACTTGAATATTTTCTTTTTAATAAGAAAATTGATGTAATGCTGATTTCCGAGACTCATATGACGTCGAGAAGCATTTTTAAAATAAGTGGTTATACATTCTACGACACCAAGGACCCCAGAGATAGATCATGTGGTGGCTCGACAATATTGGTCAAATCGCGAATCAAACACCATTCATTGGGTGGTCTTTCAGAGTGTTATCTTCAAGCAACAAACATCTGTATTGAGAACTTTTGTCAAAACCTCGTGATTTCGTCAGTTTACTGTCCGCCCAGATTTTCAATAACAAAAGATCAGTATAGAGATTTTTTCAAATCACTAGGTAGCCGTTTCATAGCGGCTGGCGACTACAATGCTAAGCATACATTCTGGGGCTCACGACTCGTTAGCCCTAAAGGTCGTATCTTGTACGACTCCCTGTCTGAAATGGGACTGAATGTGATTTCAACTGGTCAACCAACTTATTGGCCAACTGACCAGCAAAAAATTCCTGACGTTATCGATTTCGGCGTGGCGAAAGGGGTATCCCCGGAACTCATTGAAGTCGAGGCTTCACTGGATCTTTCTTCAGATCACTCACCCACTGTAATCACCATCAGAAGTCCTCAGCAAAGCGTAACTGATGCCTTACTTCTTGTCAAACGTCTGTATTGGTTAAAATACAAAAAATACATCAGCACTCACTGCACAGAGAAACTCCCGTTAAAAACTGCTGAAGACATCGATGCCTGTATAAAAAGTCTTAATGAACATGTCGAGAAAGCCGCAGAACATGCTTCTTCCACTTACCGCCCGAATAGGTACAACAGAGTTTTTTCTGCAGATGTTGAGCAACTATTGTCTGAAAAAAGGAGAGTCCGAAGAGAGTGGCAACAACACAGATCGCCCCAACTTAAAACTAGGTTGAGAGAATGTACCAAAAACCTTAGGATCTTGCTAGAAGCGCAAAAAGCAGCGTCTCTCAAACAACATCTGGAAGGTCTAGACGCAACTTCCCAGTCAAATTATTCATTATGGCGTGCAGTCCGAAATCTGAGAAAACCCGTAATCGCAAAACCTCCACTGCGTACTTTGAACGGATCTTGGGCACGAAATAACGAAGAAAAAGGCAACCTTTTCGTAAGTCATTTAAAAAATGTATTCACTCCCAATACGGATACTGACATTAGCGAACTACCGCCTGTTGTTGCCAGACCACCTGTACAAATAAGATTTCAATATCTGGAGGTTGTTGAGGCTATTGATAATTTAAATGTTAAAAAAGCACCTGGGTTTGATAAAATCAGCAATAAAATGATTTTTGAGCTGCCTCGCATTGCAAAAAGATTAATCCTCTTTCTTTTTAATGCCATCTTACGGCTTGAGTACTACCCTCCGGTTTGGAAAATTGCACTAGTAAAGATGATTCCTAAGCCGGGAAAAGATCCTTGCAAAGTTGAGTCGTATAGGCCAATAAGTCTATTACCAACTATGTCCAAATTATTCGAGAAATTGCTTATAACCAAGCTGACTCCGATTTTGAATGAAAACAACTGCATTCCCAATCACCAGTTTGGCTTCAGACGTCAACACAGTACAATAGAACAAACACATAGATTGGTACAAGTCATAAGAAAAACCTTTGAGGAAAAGAGATACTGTTCGGCACTCTTTATTGACGTCTCTCAAGCTTTCGACAAAGTATGGCATGAAGGCCTGATATCTAAATTAAAGCAGAACTTGCCGGTGAATCTTCAGCACCTACTATGGAAATACTTAATCGACCGTCAGTTTATGATTAAAGAAGGTGATTATTTAAGCCGTCCTCAACCTATAGGTGCTGGCGTCCCTCAAGGTAGTATCTTAGGACCAATTCTATACTTGCTGTACACAGCAGACATGCCAACAAACAATGAAATTCACACGTCAACATTTGCTGATGATACTGCATTTCTCAGTACTCACAAAGTTCCAAAAGATGCCTCGATTCAATTACAGCACCACGTAACGCAAGTGGAGAAATGGGCAAGACAATGGGGAATAAAAATAAATGAACAGAAATGCACCCACGTAACTTTTACTCTACGTAGGGAATCATGTCCCCCTATTCGTATTAATGACCATATAGTGCCTCAAAACTCACACGTGAAATATCTTGGTATTCATCTGGACCGTCGCCTCACATGGAAACCACATATAGATGCTAAGCTGACTCAAATGAAACTGAAAGCAGCCCAAATTCATTGGCTCATCGGCAGAAACTCCGTCCTTCGGCTCGATTGTAAGCTTCTACTCTACAACTCAATATTAAAGCCAATTTGGTGCTATGGTATCCAGTTATGGGGCACTGCCTCCAACTCCAATATTGAGAAAATTCAACGCCGTCAAAACAAAATTCTACGAATGATAACTACCGCTCCTTGGTATATTAAAAACAACAACATACACAACGATCTTGATGTTCCACTTGTCAAATGGGAAATAACTAAACACGTGGCCCTTTATTTGGGTAAGCTGGAAACTCATCCAAATCCCCTCGCTCGAGACATCTTACAACATCCCGGTCATAGCCGTTTGAGAAGGAGGGACACCACCGCTCTCAGATGAATAAATACAAGTTGCTCATTATATCCTATCGAATTTGAAAACTAGATTTTGCCTAGCATTGGCTGGACTTATCTTAATTAACTTTAGTTTTAAGATTTGAATACCTATTGTTAGTTCATTTAAAATGAAGATACAATAAAAAAGAATATGCAAAAAAAAAAAAAAAAAAAAAAAAAAATATTTTAGGCGATATTAAAGGCGTTCAGTTGATAAGCTACTTGGCGTTGTCATTCTTTATATTGGTTTGGAACGTATTTTAAATATTTTCGAGTTTAAATACTTAGTTGCCATTGAAACAGATAATTCTGCAGTGATGAGTGAAACACACAGCGGTTTGTACCGAAAAATTAAAGAAAAGTTCAATCTTCCAAATATGATATTAGTTACATGTGTTTGCCACTCCATTCAACTGGCCATTGTTAATATATCGTTATTTTTTATGTGCACTTATGTATTTAGATATGTTTTATGTATCTTTATGTTGTATGTAATTTGTTAAAATGGAGTATACGTTTTAGGGTGGCCCAAAATACAAAAGCATCGAATATTCGCGCTCCACAACGCTGATCCTATTCGAATTGTGCTTAAAAATGTTCAGTCCAAATTTGAGCACAATCGGTCAATATTTAGAGGTTGCGATAGTTTAATGATTTTTCGGGGTTAGATAGAAATATAACATACAATGATTTTTTATGGTGATATTCATTGTTTATTTAAAAATAAAAATATTTAATAAAACAAATAAATAAAGAATTAATAAAACTAAACTAAATTAAGTACAAATTATCATATATTTTATAATTTTTTTAAATTATCGATAGCCATTTTTGCAATATTAGCTTTAGAAACCCCGGGAAATTTTTTTCTATGGTGATCAACTAATCTGAGCAAATATTGCTTTTGCTCCTCATTTTTCGTAATTGAGCTGTTAAATTGGCTCACCAAAGCAACACCTCGTTCTGCACAGTCATTTACAACTTTTAAAAGTCTAGCATTTTCTTTCATCGAAATAAAAATGGCGTCGTCTTTCCACTCTGTAGGATCCTTTGAAAGAAATGACTGTGCCTTTTCTTGTCCATCATCGCATAGTAAATTAAAAAACATTGTTGACCTTTTGGTAACAAAGGACTCAAGTGGATTTCCATGGTTAAATACTTTTCCGTCCAGTCTCTTTAAGGCTTTAGCTTTTGGTGGTAGCTGGAGATTTTTCACCATTGTTTTTTTAGTTTTATATGTATGTAACTCTGGAATCGAAAAAGGCAAGCCCTATTAAATATTCAGAAAAGTACCATAAATGTCGATGAAATGCTTTTACAGCAGCTTTAACAATTTTTTCATTGGGATAGTTTTCGAGTTGTTTAAGGAGGTTTTGGTCATTAAGAGGAGCATTTATTGCTAAAGGAGCTTCATTCCAGTATCGGCCATATATAAGACTAACAAACAAACTTATTTCGGTAACTGCTTTCTTTTCCTCGTCTGTGAGATCAAATTGATTTTGAAACCTACATATTTTTATGCAATAGATCGCCTTCGTCATCCAACGAGCAAGATGGCACGCGCCTGGTGCATAAAATTTAGCTTTCATTGCTCCTTCTTTATGTGCACCAGCAAGAAAATAAAGACAAAGCGTAAGGAGTTCACGATAATCGTCCCTTGGTTGTTGAGTTTTGATGGCATCGGTATAATATTCATACATTTGCTGCTGGAGTTGAAGCAAGTCACTTGTATGGAATAGTGTATCATCTCCGACTTTGAAGTTTTCTTTATCAATATTTGGCCATTGATTTTTAAATCTTTTAAATAGTTGCACTTCGGGTCCTCCGCTGGGGCCAAAATACTCTTTAAAAACATTAGAAAGCATGACCTCAAACATATGATGGCGACAAGCAATCCATATTAGGTCTTTATTTAAACCTTTTTCAATTAAAGTACATGCACCTCGCTTTAAACCAGTATTGGAGGCGGTAGTGTCAAAGCATAGTCCTTGAATTTGGTTTTTTATTGACCAATCGGTACAAACACCCAAACAAGCGTTAGCATGTTCTACACCGGTTCCTTTTGTGATCTTTGGAACTGCTAAAAGTTTTTCTTTTCCATTGCCACTGATGAGTATAGCAACTCTATCGACTTTTTTGTTTTCATCAGAAATATCGGGCAATAATTTGCTGTCCCAGTGCAATACGACTGGATATTGTAAAGAGAATGAGTCCTTATCAGCTTCTGATATCTTTTTTCGGATATCGTTTCTTTTTCTTTGTATTGTGGTACGTGATAAGGCAATTTCGGATACAGGTATACCTAAGGCTTGAACTGCAGCTCCAACAACATACATGGTATTCCGATCAGAAAGATTTACACGTTCAATAGATCCAATAAAGTCGTTTGTAAAAACAGATTTCATTTGTATTTGTTTAGTTGTATTTTTTTCACGAAACTTAACTTCTTCGTGCGATGAATATGACTCACTGTCGGAAGTTCTGAAATTACGTTTGAAACAACAATCAGGGTATGCCCCTTATTAATACAGTATTTTGTTTTAATGCGAGGAAAGTAAGCGCATGAAAGAAAAAAAAAATTAAATTTGCTAACATAAACTCGTTTCTTGTAATTCCGCAAGTAGTAAATGCATGTAACAAAAGATGTGAAACATAAAAGTCGCCATTCATCGCGACCCCTAAATATTGTCCCATTGAGCCAATTTTTGGTATACACATATATTTTAGTAAAAGAAACAAAATCAAGCTTGTGGAGAAAATATTGGACTATACTTTTACTTTTCCATACAAGCGTGGGCCACCTTAATACGTTTGTTTTTCTCCTAATCTTATTTTAATAAAAATCAATCGATCTCAAACAAAAAATAAAAACTTATTTGTTATCCTTTCGTTATAAAAACTTCAATAATAAGGAATATTAATCTTGGTGCTTTTTTACCCGAAATTTTGTTAATACCCTATTTGTATGTGCTCACAGTGCTTTTAATGATGTCAGAGTTGGCATCACTGATCCGAAGTTAAATACCTCGGTATACACCTCGCTCGTCGGCTTACATGGAAATCCCATGTAGATGCAAAATTGATTCAAATGAAATTAAAATTAATTGTCTCATTGGTAGAAACTCTATGCTAAGTTTAGATTGCAAACTCTTGCTTTACAACTCAATCATAAAACCAATATAGTGTTATGGAATCCAGCTATAGGGAAGAGTATCAGCTTCAAATGTAAACAGAATTCAAGCACGCCAAAACAAATTGCTACGAATGATTACAATTGCCTCCTGCAATATAAAAAATTCGAATATCTATAAAGACCCAAACATGACTTTGGTAAAAACTGAGATAAAAAAAAATGCAGAAAAACACTTAAAAAAAGCTTGAAGTACACCCAAACCCATTAGCCCGCAACATATTAAATAATAGTGACTATATTCGACTAAGAAGAAGTGATACAGCGGATTTGAGCCGAAGACAAGAAGGAAGAATGCCAATTGAAATTTTTTAGATATAAGATTTGAAAAACTTATTGTTAGTTCATTTTTAATGAAGATACAATAATTAAATAAAACTACAAACAAATTTTTGTTCAATAAAACACAATTATGCCGATTTTCCTTGTAGAAAAATATAAAATTTTAATACAGAATCCTTAAATCAACAGCATTATAGTTTTTGTCATTTTCCATTTTTATTTAAAACGTGGAAAATGTGTTCCAAAATTAACATATAGCGCTATACAAATATGGAACTTTTTATGTACTTTAACCTAAACTTTTTTTCAAAATTGGCCAACTTTTTATTGGGTTGCGGGGGGCTATGTTTGCCTAAATATTTTTTTTATTTCACATGCTTTAGTTCTGTTTGCAGATCATATAAAGAATATATATAGTCCCAAAGAACATGTTTTTATTTAAATGAGAACATATTGGTGCTTTTTCAGGAAAAAGTGTAAAAATATGAACTTTTTTACATGTGTCAAATTAAGATTCGTGGAACTTTTTATAGGGAAGAGATAACTGCTTGCATTTTTTTATAATTTTTTTTTAAATTTTATCACAATTAAAGCCAATATTTTAGCCCCCATCTACATATGACCCCAAAAAACTGTAAATCAACTCGCAAACATATGTAAAAGCTATCGATAAAAGATGTCGAATTCTTTGCAAAATAAAACATTTTTAAACTATTGTGCAGTGTGTGACCGCTAAATAGCACATGTTATTCTCAATAGTTGCAAGATTAAATAAACAATTAAGAAAAATATTTTCTGTTTAGTGGTCACATTAGAAATAATTTATTTAGTTGTCGACAAATAAATTTGTTTGACGAAAATCAGCTGTTGTGTGTTTGCTCAGCAAAAATATTTAAAATAAATTAGTAAACAATTACTTGTATAGTAAAAAGTTTTAAAATTTAATTTACTGTCCTATTTGTCAGAAAAAAATTAATGCTTTTCGCTGGTTTTTAACAAATTATTTAGAAAATATGTATACATGTGACCACCAGGCACCAGGCTTTATGTGTTTGACACTGTTTGCTGTTTGATTAAATAAATCTTTACAGTCTGACCACATTAATTATTCTATGTAGTTTTGGTCAAACACAATGAAACATCTCCGGGTCAAATATTAGCGTAGTCTGACCTATTTATCTAACAATAACATTTTTTTCCTGTTTATCATTAGTTTATTAACATGATTTGGCGTTTAATTTATTAATATTTGAACTTGATTAATGAAAGTATACTATAGAATTTGTTTAATGTTGATAACATAATTTGTTATTCTGTAATCTTGTTTATTTGTATTAACATACAAACTGAACAAATTATAAATACTACGTCATTTTCATTATTCTTTTAGTAAATATACAAATAAAATATATGTATGTATAAGAGATTTCGTTTATAAATTTAATTAACTGTCCACTAAATAATTAACTGTCACTAAACTTTAATATAACCAATTTTAATCTTAAGCGTCCTTGGGCCAAACTAAAATCATATTTTAAATCGGGCTGTTGTAAAAAACCTTTTAAGCCAATCTTTAGCCCTGTGCATATTATTACTAAAAAGTAAAATTAGAAATAACTATTAGTTGCAAAAGTAAATACAAAATACCCATTGTGCCTGTTTTAAACAAAAAAAAAAAAAACGCGTATCAAAGTTATCGATTTTGACCGCCCTCGCGTGAAATGGTCCACTGTGAGCCATTGCGACACGGTTTAAAATAATCAGATTTTAAAATATTTCAGAGCTTTACTTCTACAACAAGTGTCAAACAAAATTCATACAGAAAACACATACATACTCGTATTCGTTTATTTTTATGATGTCATTTTTAAGGGTTAATACACCTTATTAGTTACAACATGAGTAAATTGTTCGTCAAGGGGAAAGGAAGCTTACACGAAAATATAAAGGAAAAAAGAACTACAAAATATTTTACTTTATAAAATCTTTAAGGGTCATAAAATTTTATAACAAACATAGCTAAATGAAGTTTCTGAATTAATTGCCCTAAAAATGTCGTAATAATCTTAAGTGAAATATGACAGATATTCAATAAAATAAGTGCTTAAATTAAATTATTATTGCAATTAGAATTTAGCTGTGTTCGGCGAATATGCTTCATAATTTATAAATAAGTTTGTGGATGTGTGTGTCGTACAGACTCTAATACTGGTGGCAAAAAAGCCATTTAATTATGTATGTATGTATGTATTTGATGTTAAATGTACTATAATGTAGTATAATTAATTATATATAATGTGTTTAATTAAAGTTTACGGTTAAAAAACTCATTTAATTAAATTGCAAATAATTGTTATCAATAATTGTATGTTTTTCTACTTAATTTAAATCGATTTAAATGAAAATTCAATATTAATGCAAAGGTCATATATGGGTCAATTTCAAAAAAAAAAAAAACGTACACAACGAGTTTTGTTTTGCTTATTTTTAAAGTTTTTTTCAATTCGCCTGTAAGAGTGGCCAATTTATGTAGAAATTGATTAAAAAATCCGGTGGTACTTTTAGGCTCTCAAAAAAAAATCAATATTTTTGGATTTTTTAGGTTTTCTATGATTTCTATCTTGAGCGTCACACACCAAATATGTATTTTTTTTTTTTTTTTTTTTGCAGTTAATTATTTATTGAATCTTCATATTTGAAATGACAATAAGTATTCAAATCTTAATACTAAAAAGAAAATAATAAGCCCAGCCAGTGCTAGACAAAAATTTTTATGATACTAAAAAAATTTCACATCAGCTGATCCAGTCATCTATTTTGCGCTTGAGTTAAAGCAAGGGTATCCCTCCTTCTCAACCGATTGTGGCCACTAAAGTTAAGGATGTCTCGTGCAAGTGGGTTTGGATGGTGTTCGAGTTTGCTGACATACTTTGACGCATATTTTGTAAATTCGACTTTTACTAATGGCACGCCTAGATCTTTGTGGATTCGAGAATTTTTAACATACCATGGTGCTGCAGTAATTATACGTAGAATTTTATTTTGACCCCTTTGAATTTTTTCAATGTTTGATGCTGAGGCAGTACCCCATAATTGAATTCCATAACACCAGATTGGCTTTAGAATTGCATTGTACAACAAAAGTTTGCAATCCAATTTCAATGTAGAGTTTCTGCCGATTAACCAATTAAGTTGCACTGCTTTTAATCTCATTTGTGTAAGTTTCGCTTCAATATGAGACTTCCAAGTTAAACGGCGGTCGAGGTGAATGCCGAGGTATTTGACTTCATTATGTTGAGGAATAATTTGATTATTTATTCTGATGGACGAGCAGGTATCTTTTCGCAATGTGAAAGTGATATGAATACATTTTTGTTCATTTACCCTGATTTTCCAAAGCTCTAGCCAATTCTCTAGTTTATAAACATAATTCTGCAAATTACGTGATGCAACTTGGTGGTCCTTATGGACGCTGACAAAGGCTGTATCGTCTGCAAAAGTTGACGTGTGGATTTTGGGGTCTGACGGCATGTCGGAGGCATAAATCAAATATAAAGTAGGGCCCAGTATGCTACCCTGTGGCACACCTGATTCAATTGGCTGAGCGGTACTTAAAAAATCACCTTCTTTGATTTTAAATTTGCGACCGTATAAATAACTTTCCATGAGTTTATGGGTGTTAGCAGGCAGAGTTGATTTTATTTTGTGCATTAAACCGTCATGCCAAACTTTGTCAAACGCTTGGGACACATCAATGAAAAGGGCGGAGCAGTATTTTTTATCTTCAAACGACCCTCTTATCACATTTACCAATCTGTGAGTTTGTTCGATGGTACTGTGTTTAGCTCTGAATCCGAATTGATGATTTGGAATACATTCTGTGTCATTCAGAATTGGAGTCAATTTAGTCATTAACAATTTTTCGAACAGTTTAGAAATTGTCGGCAGTAGGCTAATTGGCCTATATGACTCCACTTTGGTGTGGTCCTTCCCTGACTTAGGAATCATAGTGATCATAGACACCTTCCAATCTGCAGGATAGTATTCTAGGCGTAAAATAGCGTTGAAGATAAAGAGGATAATCTTTCTTGCTACACGAGGTAACTCCACAAGCATTTTATTGCTGATTTCATCCATACCTGGAGCCTTTCTAAGGTTCAGAGTACCAATAGCGTTTTGGACATCACGAAAGTTTAGTCTTAGAGGTACAGGAGGTCTAATAACGAGTGGAGGCAAATCAGATGCATTATTTGAGTTGTTTATAGTAAACACTTTTCTCAAATGATTAACAAATAAAGTCCCCTTCTCGGAATCATTTCTAGCCCAGTCACCAGTCGGATTTCGCAGAGGAGGCTTTCCTCTAACTGGTCTTTTTAAACCTCGTGCCGCCTTCCATAACGAATAGTCAGATTGTGGGGTACTATCAAGACCCTCCAAGTAAGATTTAAGTGAAGCCATTCTTTGGGTTTCTAAGAAATTTCTTAGTATATCTCTGCATACCCGTAGCCTAGCTTTCAGTTCAGGAGACCTGTGGATTTGCCACTCTCTTCTAACTCTTCTTTTTTCTGACAGGAGATGATCGAGTTCAGCGAAATAAGTTCTATTTGTCCCACTTCTGCACTCAACGTCGTATGTGGAGGCGTGATGTACAGCTCTTCGTATGTCCTCAGTAAACTTGCCAATCGACCCATCAATATCCTCGGTAGTTCTCGACACTACATTTTCCGTGCAGTGGGAACTTAAATACTTTTTATACTTTATCCAACTTACTCTGGTTTTAGATATGTCCCGAAATGGAGAGCCATTCCCTTGAAGGAAACGCATTGAAATAATAGAAGGAGAGTGATCTGAAGACAAGTCTAATGAAGGCTCCACTTGTATCGATTCTACAGGGATATTTTTCACTACTCCGAAGTCAATAACATCGGGAATCTTCCGTCGGTCCGTCGGCCAGTAGGTGGGATGCCCGCTTGAGAGTACATCTAATCCCATTTTGGCAATGGTGTTGAAGAGTTCACGACCCTTCGGGGTCACCAGACGTGAACCCCAAAAAGTGTGTTTGGCGTTAAAGTCACCAGCAACTAAAAATCTAGCTCCAAGGGAATTGAAGAAGCTGTAGTATTGGTGTTCTTTTATTGAAAATCGAGGCGGCGAATAAATTGATGATAAAACAAAATTGTATTGACAGAATTCAATACAAATGTTTGTTGCTTGTAGGTAATCCTCACATATGTTGTTCATTAAATAATGTTTTATTCTGTTCTTTATAAGAATTGCCGATCCTCCACATGCTCTTCCGCGGGGATCTTTAGTATCATACAACACGTAGCCATTAATTTTGAAGTACGCTGTCGCCGTCAAGTGAGTTTCAGCAATCATCATGACATCAATCTGCTTATCCATCAGGAAGTGTTCCAGTTCGTTTTTATGTTGGCGGAGGCCGTTCGCATTCCAAAAACAAATTTTTAAACAAATCATTTTTTTAAAATGGCTTGTAAGATAGTGGATTGCATTTTCAGCATTTCCTGCATCATGGATGTCATAGTGGTCGTAAAAGTGTTCATGGTTTGGACAAGTGTCTGCAATGTAGTCTCTAGAGTGTTAATATTAGGCTCGTAATATTGTGATTTAGGTGCCTGCTCCAAACCTGGCATATTAGATTTAACCACGTTAGCGTAAGAAACTTGTCTAGAACTAGGCGCGTTTACATGACTAGTGGACCGTAACAATTGCGGGAAACTGTCACTCGATGCCAAAATAGGCTGTTGATGATGATCAGGTAATACTGACGTCTTGTTGGTACTTATGGATTTCAAATGCGTGTAAATTGGACAACCTCTATAATTTGCGGTATGATTACCTCCGCAGTTACTGCATTTTTTTATTTTTACGTCAGTTTTGGACTTATTACATAGAGCAGTTGGATGTAGTTCCCCACACGCAACACAAACAGACGGCAATTTACAGTACGCTTTGGTGTGGCCAAATTCTTGACAATTAACACACTGGACGGGTCCAATGCGCTTATGCGGTTCCTCCACGGTAATTCTACGATGCAGAAGATAAATGAGATTGTAGATTGGATGGGACTCGTTTTTCTTTAAGACAACATCTCCAGGTTCCAATTCTACCCTGAACATGGGCTGAGGGATCTTTTCACGGTTTCTGATATTCACTACGCTCTTGATTTTGAACCCTTTGTCCATTAAACCGGTTTTTATCTCCGCGGGATCAACACATGGGTCTATACCCTTTAGAACGACTTGGAGTCCTTTTGCGCTTTTGAGCTGGTAGGTATAGAAGTCCCTAGTCTCCCTCTCCAACTGGTTGGACAATTTTCGAAAATCATCTTCCCTATTCACTTGGATCTTTGTCTCGCAGATATTTCCATGTTTAATTGAGGTTACGCTAAACATGTTTTCACCTATTACCGAAATAATTCCTTGTACCAATTTACTGGAAGTCGGCTCTCTCAGATAAATTGGTGGGGGCTTAAACGTCTTCTTAGTAAGTTCTGGCTCATCCGTCTGGAGGAGAGCAAACCTATTTTGATTATTACTCACGGTCTTAGGAGCTTTTGAATTTGATGACACTTGAGCAGACGTCGGGCTCCTCTGTCGCTTGAGAACGGTGATGTACTTATCCATACCTACTTGTTTTTTTGGTTTGACTGCACTATTTGTTGAAGATGATGTTTTTTCATCTGTTGAAATCACTATATTGGGCGAACAGGAACGACGCCGTTCTGCGGCTCTTGTAGTGAGAAAATTCTCCGTAGATTTTTTTATGGATTCTTCCTCAGATACCCATTTAGTTTTTCTAGACGAGCTAAGCTCTTTCTCAGAATTACATCTGAGAGGAACGCTCATACAATTTTTATGCGATTTTTAGTGTTTTTTTTTAATTACTGATATTACCGTAGATTTTTTTTAACCTATTACGAGTTATTTTTTCACTTTTTGTGTTATTTCAACCTATTACACTTTTTCACCTATTACGATTTTTTCACCGAAAATTCAGCCGCACTAAAAGTAACACGTCCGAACAGTTCGATGAGACGAGACTGAATGTATAAAAAATTGCTAAAACTGCAAAAATATTTGAAATTCAAGCTTACTACGATATTCTTTTGTTTCTCAAGATTGACTTTTCGATTATAAACAAAAAATCACGATTCAACTTGATTTTTAATTTTTTTTTTTAAGTGACTAGTTATTTTAAAGTTTTAAGGTAAAAATATGCAAATTTTTGTTAAAAATAGACTTGAACTTAGAGGTTACTTGCAAAGTCATAGGCTTAAATTTAAAAAAAAAACTGCAATTATAAGCGTTTTAAGGAAAAAAAAACTAAGTGTGACGCTCAAGATATTTTGTGACGATCAAGAGATTTTGCACGTAAACAAGAAATAATGCCAAATTTAAAGTTTAACGAAAAAAAGTTTATTCTTTTACAAAAAGTAAATAAAAAAAACAAAAATTTTCATACAGAACTAAACATGTACATATTCTTTGATGTCTTTAACAAAAATTTAAAACAGGAAGTAATTCTTGAATAAACTTATACACATATGAGTCATTCCATGTCAGACCGAACACCTTTTTCACAACACCTCATCCGATTTACTTTAAATATTGCAGACATATTCTTCATTAAAAAATATTTTACGCGTATTTCCAGGAAATTTGTTTCAACAAGTTACGTGCATTTGAAAATCGTCAAAATCATGAAAAATCATCCGACATGACAACTTTTGAACTAATATTTCGCAAAAACTTGAGGATGGATTTTAAAGACCAATACCTTATTTTAAAGGTATTTCAACCTTCTTTTTAAAAATTATTATTTAAATTTTTTTTATAATTGTTTTTATTTTTCAACTTTGCTTTGACTCATATGTAAATATTTGACACAAAACAAGAACTTAACATAATTTAATTTAAAATTTTCATTCGAATTCTTATTCTGAATTTGTATAAACTTCATGAAATGACAAGCGGCTTTTTTTCATTTTCATTAATTTTTACCACTTTCGAATTAAGTTTGTGGCAAAAACAGAATCAGTCAGTAGCAATAAAAATTAAACTCAAAAATACCACGATTATACCTTTCTTTCTTCTTTATTTTATATATGTATGTCATTACGCGCTTTATCGAGCTTTATTTTCTCTCGATATCTCCTAAAAGGGTTGCAAAAATTGGACAGAAGAATTTGATAAAATTAATGATTACATCTGATAGAGAACTTCTCAGTGATTAAGTATCCAAAAAAAAATTTTGAAATCGGATAAAAATTATGAATTCTAGAGTCAATCAAAGTTGACAATTTACAAAAAATGTTTAAATTAAAAAAAATATCATCTTTTCAATTGAATTTCAGGCAAACTATGCAATCGATCATAAATTTTTTGGTGTCGGATAAAAGGTATGTTAATTCCAATGAGACGATGATATTTGGGTCTTTTTTCACACTTGATAGAATAAAACAAAAAAAGTGACAGTTTGTGACCGGAATTATTAAGCTTGTTATTAAGGTTGTTAAGTATTTAATACTCTAACTTATTTTCTTGAAATTGGGTGCCCGTAAGAAAGGGTTCTCCCGTATTTGCCCGTGTACATGAAAAAACAATAAAACTGTAACAACTTTTACTACAAAAAGAGATATTTTCAAAACATTCAAACAGACTTTGGGCAGCTCTGAGATCCACTCTAATTGTATACCAAACTTAGTAGATGTATTGGTCTTTAATTTATTATTTAGTTTTTTATGCTTTTTCATTCGCTTACAACGCCCCCTAGCGGAAAAAATTCGGTAAAGTAACCACTTTGATGAGCTCTATCTCCTGAACGAACTAAGATATTTTAGAAGTTTAAATTTGGTATATTAAATAAAAAAATGTAAAACATATGAATTGCAAAAAAAAATACTTAAGTGCAAGTATATGTGTCATGCTGGGAGCAAAACTATGAATGCAGAATTTCTCCTTTACATGCAAGAATTAGGTGCATGGAGTTTATTTTAAAACTGTCATATACTATTTCGCGAGAGGGAGAATGTTTTGATGAGTGCACTACACCCCAGCGGGAAAAGGTAATTTATAAGAATCGAGAGGGTAATACATAGCTTGTATAATCTTTGATTCCAGAATTCATTACTCTTAACACGGAACATGTCCTACGAAAGTAATAAATTATTTTAATGTGTCCGACGAATGAATTTAATAATTTATTCTTTTTAATGAATTATATTATCTATGCATTCATAGTTAGCTATATAACTAATTCCCCGATATAAATAAAAGAATGTATTCTGTTTATTTTTACTTTTTATTATTTACATACATAAACATATGTATATATATATATATATATATGTATATATTTACTTGTTAAATTAATTTAATAATAATAATAAATCATCGAAACATGTTCTCGAAACATTGTATTTCACCGCCCAATTTTTTATTTTGATATCAAAACTTTCTTCACTTCATTTACACTAGCATTTTCTTCATTACATTCATTTACACTAGAATTTTCTTCTGCAAAATTATTAAAACCAATATTTTTGTCATTTCCACTTGCACATTTTTTTTGCTATCAATCTTCTCCAATGCCGTTTAGAATACATTTTTTTAAATTAAATTATTCGTCTAATTAACCTTCTTTGATACGCGTTCAAACACAAACTGCATATTTAAACAAATATAACAAAGTTTGTAGGCGACATGAAGGCAGCGAGAAGTAACAGAATTTTTAAACGGGGAAAAACACGAATAATTGCCACAAGCAGCAACAATACATTCCTTCTTTTGCAAATGTGGGAATGTATGTCGTAATCAATGTGTAATTATTGTCAGATGAAATTACTTTCTCGATTCCAAAGGAATGCATTATTTTTCTTTCTACAATAATATATTAAATATTTAGTTATTTATGTAATCAATTCCTACTTTTCCCGCTGGGACCAAAAGAAAAAACAGTATGTTCGAAAAACAATAATACACGAGGAATTTTTTAAAAACAATAATACACGAGGAATTTTTTAAGAACCTTGGACTAAAAGTAGGGGTATGGAAACACCAATGATGGTAATATGTCTAGGGCTTTTTTTGAAAATGATGAGATAACATCTGGAATTATTGGTGTCAACATTGATATAATTAAAAGGTTGGCTGTTATCCTTAATGTTATTAACTCTAAAGAAATGGTGAATGGCCCAAAGTTTGATGAGTATGCATCAAAAACTGCCCAACTTTTGGCTCAATTGTACTCTGAGAAAAAACTTACCCCTGCGGTACATAAGATTTTGGCTCATGGTAAAAATTTAATTGAGTATCAGTGCTTACCACTTGGAGAGTTGTCTGAAGAAGCCCAGGAATTTAAAAACAAAGACTACAAAAAGTTTAGAAACACTAATACTTGCAAGATTTCACAGATTAGACAGAATGAAGACCTATTCAATATGTTAGCGGCTTCTTCAGACCCACTTATTTCATCACGACGATACGTAAGATCTCGAAAGGATTTGGAAGAACGTAATTATTGCTCCGATATAGCTCCCAAAGTTAATGACTTTTTTGAAGAGAACTAACTAATAAAAATCTTATACTACCTTAAGAAAATACACAAAATTTTTCATTAGACTTAATATGTATAGCATTAATATTGTAGTACTTAAAAATTTCAAAAATATGTAACTACATATAATAAAAATAAAAAAAATTAACATTACATTGAAAAAAAATTTAGTAAAATTTTATAATTTTTTTTCTTATTAGAGTGTTATTTTTTGTAGACTTTTGATATCAGTATGCGGATTCACGTAATTTTAAGCACAAGAAGTTATATTTTAAATGATTTTTAGATTTTCAAATGTCTTTACTTCAAAAGACAGGATTTTTGCAACAAAATATGTCAAAATGTGTCACTGTGCTTAGTGGCGCCATGGGCCAATGGCCATGCCGGTTAATTATTCTTAAGCTAAAGTGGTTATCTTTCAAATACTTTATAAATTTTAATAATATCTTTATTACTTTAAAAGTTATAATGATTACAACTAAAAACGTCAAAAGACAACACTGTGCACAGTGCCGCGGAAGGCCTATCACCTTGCGGGTCATGTATTTTGAAGCTAGGGGAGTATTCTTTTAAATGCTTTTTACATTTTTAAAATATCTGCATTACTTTAAAAGTTATAATTTTTGCAACGAAAAAGGTCAAAAGGGTCCACTGTGCGCCGTTAATTTTGTTGTTTTACTCTTAAAAATTAAAATTAAAATTAAGCATTTTAAGCTATGAAGCAATATATATCAAAAGTGATGCTCATGAAATGTTTGCCTATGTTTGGTTTTTTTCGTAGGCAATTTATTTTTCAAATTCACAAATTATAAAAAATGAGTTGAAACCATGTAAACAATGATTGTCAACTTAAATTTTTTACATTTAATATATTCACTTTAAAAAAAATAGCTCTTACCATGGTGTTCACAAAAACTATGCAAATGCACACTTTTTTAATAGATTTTTTTTCGCTTTTTCACTTTTGTAATAATTAAAGTTTGTACTTTCCTTACGTTATTTACTTTATTTAAGCTTGAAATTGAAAACTAGTAATATTACTTGATTTATAAAAAAGTGACGCTCAATGCAAATTGTGGGGACAACCTTTCTTTGCAACGCCAAATTCGCACGAATTAAGTTTTGACGACTATAACAAATCAAAACACAAGAAAGAAACGCAATAATTCGAAAACTGTTGCATACATATTTACTTTTTCCTTGATTTTGTTTTATTTTGTTAACTAAAAATTCTAACGGGGGGCACATGCTTTTGTATGGAAGCAGTCAGAGGGAGAAACAAAACACCATTCTGAATAAACACAAAAACAAACATACAAATTTGTGAATTACGATTTTTTGTTAGTCATGTTTCACACTCATCAGTTCTGACTCGTCAAGTCAAGTATTTTTCAATGAGAAGGAAAGAGAAACTTATCCCGTATGCCCCATATAAAGCCCTCTTCCGAAAATCACTTTAATACTCATAAATCTCTTATAAATAAGGGTACCAATCCAAAATTTTACACGGATCATTTACCTGCATGCCTAAATCAAACTGGTGTATTTTGAGAATATCGGTCCATATTTGACAATATCCCCCACATAAGGTTCACTCTCGAAATCCACGTTAAAACTAATATATATCTTAAATATACCGTTATTATGTTGAAATTCGACGTGAAATATGTATGAAAATAACTGTTCCAAAGTTTAAGAAGATCGGCCCATAATTTGTCATAGCTGCCATATAGAACTATTTCCAAAAAACAAATAAATTCGGGTCAAAAAATATTCTTTTCGGATTTAACCCATATTCGGTCCATATTTTATATATTTATATATATATATTTAATACCTTTTATTTAATGTATTACAAATTATCAAGCACCCAGTAGTTCCCGAGATATAGGCCTATATATTTTCAACTTTACGGGCCCGCCCCCTCGAAAATAGGCGTGACCGCCAACAAATTTTTTTGCTGGTATCTCCTCTAAAAGCCCTATTTCATTTCATTTTGTTTTTTTTTTTGGAGCAAAATCACTAAAACCGAATTGTACCCCTTTTTAATACTCTGTTTGTTAAATTACACTGAAGATTATTATGAACATCAGACAGACTCTGTAAATTATGGTAAGAATTGGTAATTAAATCAATTAAAAATGGTAAAAATTAGACAACATTTCAAAATATTTAACATAAATTATGTTGGTCGCAAAACTGTCTCTCAAACAATATATCAAATACTAATAAAATTTGCACTAAGACTGAATAGAAAACACAGAATTAGGATATTCTAGTCCTATAACCAGTGTAGTTTTTGTATTTATTATTATTACGTTTAGGTGGAGGTTATTTAAGATTCGGCACAGCCGAATATAGACTCTTACTAAAATAATAAAACATAATATTAATTTTAAATAATGTTTTAATTGAATGAATAAATGAGGCAGTATGCAATGCAACATTTCATTGCATAGAGTTCATAATAGCATTTAGAATATAATTTAAAACTTTTATCACATAAAATATAAAGATATTGGACTACTAAAGAGAATCTTAAAACAAAAATTTTTAAATTATATTTCTAAATGCTATTATGAACTCTATGCAATGAAATGTTGCATTGCATACTGCGTTTATGAAAACAGCCTGAAGCTCTTGGCAATCATGATGACTAAAATGATGATGTTATTCCGAAAAGATTAAACTTAACGCTGGAGTAAGTGAAATCGTTTGAAAATAAGGATGTAAGTTTTTTCGTCACTCCTCCGTTTACAAATCGATGTGAAATTTTTTGAATTGGGTCCATCAATTTGGAAGGATCAAGAAGAATACTGCACCGCAAAACGAATATGCCAACACTTAACCGTTGTAAATGACCCGGCAGAAAGAGCAATAAAGCTAATTACAGATTTTAATCGGGCATTGACATACGACGAAGAGCATAAGCAGTATTTGCTTCAAGTTGTGGGGCACTACTGAAAAAACTTTCATCTCACAAAAAATCTTCATTAGTATAATACAATCAACAATAAAAAAAATTTAAAAATCACCCATTTTTGGAACTTTGGTTTTAGGGTATTCCGGGCAAGTTTATCCGTAGTTTATCTGTAGACTATTACGGCTCGTTATGAAGGTAATTATTATAGGTATTGAAGAAATTAAGTTAGAAACATACAGTCAGATTTTGGTGTTATTCAAATATAAACAGGAACAAAAATAGTGATGAATGGGTAATATAATAAAACTTTGGGCTCAACCCGGAGGTACTCGGAACTAAAAAAAAAATAATTTAAATATGCATAATTATTTTTATCTCCAAACTCATATTTTTCAGAGCGAAAAATTTAAGTAAAAAAAAATTTAATTTATAGTGGACACCTTGATTTTGAATTGGCATTTCAGTTAAAAAGAGCAAAAAATACAAATTAAATACAAAAACAAGTAAGAGTGCTAAATTCGGCTGTGCCGAATCTTAAATACCCTTCACCTAAGCGTAGTAAGAAATACAGAAACTACACTAGACTAGAATATCCTAATTCCGTGTTTTCTATTCAGTCTTAGTGCAAATTTTATTAGTATTTGATATATTGTTTGAAAGACAATTTTACGACAAACATAATTTATGTTAAATATTTTGAAATTTTGTCTAATTTTCACTATTTTTAATCGATTTAATTACCAATTCTTACCATAATTTATAGAGTTTGTCTGATGTTCAAAATAATCTTGAGTGTAACTTAACAGAGTATAAAAAAAGGGGTACCATTCGGTTTTAGTGATTTTGCTAAAAAAAAAAAAACAACATCAAATAGGGCTTTTAGAAGAGATACCAGCAAAAAAAATTTGTTGGTAAATATATAAATATATATAAAATATATAAGCCTATCTCTCCAGAACTACTGGGTGTATAATAATTTGTAATACACTAAATAAAAGGTATTAAAAATACCTTTCCAACGATATATATCATGGTTATAAAATATGGACCGAATATGGGTTAAAGCCGAAAAGAATATTTTTGACCCGAATTTATTTATTTTTTGGAAATGGTTCTTATACGGCAGCTATGACAAATTATGGGCCGATCTTCTTAAATTTTGCAACAGTTATTTTCATGCATATTAGGATACTTCACGTCGAATTTCAATATAATAAAACTATATATACGATATATATTAGTATTAACGTGGATTTCGAGAGTGGACCTTATGTGGGGGATATTGGCAAATATGAACCGATATTCTCAAAATCCAGCAGTTTGATTTAGGCATGTATGTAAATGATCCGTGTAAAATTTTGGATTGGTGATTTTCGGAAGAGGGCTTTATACGGTTAAAAATAGACCGAAATTAACAAAATTTTGTGAAATGATTTTTGTATATACGTAAATGATCTGTGCAAAGTTTTGAGTCGGTAACGACATTTATACAATATATATAGGGAAAAATGTCTTTTTCAGATGTGGTCCTTGTATGGGAGCTATGACCAGTTCTGGGCCGACCACCATAAAATTTAGTACAATAATTTATTTGCCTATAAAGATTATTTATGTCAAATTTTAGCCGTTTAACATTATTTATATCTGTTTTATACGTATTTAAATGAATTTTGGAAGTGGACTTTATATGGGGTCTATGGTCAAACATGGACCGAACTAAAAAAAATTTCGTTTTGCGATTTCTTTTTGCATAAAACTTATTTTTGCTGAAGTTTGTCTTGATATTCCAATTTTATAGGCATTTATTTATCATTAAGCCATATTTCGGGAATATATATATATTTGTATGGGGGCTATAAGAAATCATGGACCGATTCTTACTATTTTCCGCACACTTTCCTCTTTTATCATAAAAACAACGTATACAAAATTTCATGGTATTATCTGCAATATATTTCAAAATATTGCAATAAAATATACAAAAAATATCAAATTTTTATGAAGGTTGTCTCACATATTGGTCCATAACTCTGGTTGGCCTAAACCGATTTTGCTGATTTTAAATAGCAAACTTTGCCAAAGCATTTCTGACAGAATTATTGAAGATTTGGATCCCGAGTATATCTGGGGACTTCAAAAAACTGATTTCAAGAGACAGACAGACAGACGGACATGGCTTAATCGACTCCGCTATCTATAAGGTTCCAGAATATATATGCTTTATAGGGTCGGAAAATTTTTTTGTGGAAATTACACACGGAATGAAAAACTTAGGGTATATTCTCATGAAGGTGAAGGGTATAAATATACTAAATATTACTACAAATACTAAAATTGCAAAAAAGTATAGTCGGTCTAGCCCGACCATAAAATACCCGGAAACTATGAGCTATTATGGACCAATTATTCAAAGATTTAGTGGCATGACGTCTGTACATCTAAATATTTTTGTGTTAAATTTTATCTCGATGTAAACACTTTTAAAAGATTTATACATGTTTAAGTGATTTTCGTAGGAGCTTTGACTAATTATGGACCGACTATTATAAAATTAGTTGTCATCAGATCTGTATATGTGAAACTTATTTGTGTTGAATTTTATTTGGATACCAAAATTTTTAAGAGATTTATGGGAGCTAGATAAATTTTAAGATAGATTTATGGAAATTTATCGAAATTGGACCAAATGATTTTTATATATATGAAACCGAGTTAAAGTGAAATAATGGACCGATTTTAACCAATTTTAATACCAACCGTCTTTGGGCCGAAAAAATATTATGTACCAAACTTTATAAAAATATCTTCAAAGTTGCGACCTGTACTCTACGCAAAAGGTTTACATGCATAGCCAGCTAGACGAATATCGTTAAATCGACTCAGGAGACGATTAGTATACTTTAAGGTGGGTGTTGAACTAATATTTATGGGCGTTACAAACATCAGCACAAATCCAATATACCTTCCCTACTATGATGGTGTAGTGTATGAAAAATGTAAATTATTTTATATATGTACGTTGAAAGTGTGCAAATATTAATTTTTATTTACAAAAAGGTTTTGCAAATTTTATATTTTTTTAAAAGACAAAATTTAGAAAATAATTCATAAATATTGTTTTAAAACTAATCATAATGTTAACCATTAAAAATATTATGCTCTAATTCTCAAGTTGTTTATTATGATGGGAAATTTCCGAACAGTTATATGATTACTTTGAATCATATTATGATTAATTTAATATGGTTACTTTGAATCATATTATTGTTAGCTTGGATCATAATTTGATCATGATCATAACAATATTGGGTTATAATATCAAATTATGATTATTAAGAAAATATGATGAAGTATTACGATGATAATTATTTTATGATACTAATATTTATCATATAATGTTTTGACTTCCATCATAAATCTTATCATAATATGTAGCTCTTAGATTATTTTGATCACTGCGTGTAGTATAAATAGTTTTAAATAAAAACAAGTAAGAGTGCTATATTCGGCTGTGCCGAATCTTAAATACCCTTCACCTAAGCGTAATAAGAAATACAGAAACTACACTAGACTAGAATATCCTAATTCTGTGTTTTCTATTCAGTCTTAGTGCAAATTTTATTAGTATTTGATATATTGTTTGAAAGACAATTTTACGGCTAACATAATTTATGTTAAATAATTTGAAATTTTAACTAATTTCGACCATTTATAATTGATTTAATTACCAATTCTTACCATAATTTACAGAGTTCGTCTGGTGTTCATAATAATCTTGAGTGTAACTTAACAAACAGAGTATAAAAAAGGGGTACAATTCGGTTTTAGTGATTTTGCTCAAAAAAAACAAAATCAAATAGGGCTTTTAAAGGAGATACCAGCAAAAAAAAAATTTGTTGGCGGTCACACCTATTTTCGAGGGGGCGGGCCCTTAAAGTTGAAAATATATAGGCCTATATCTCGGGAACTACTGGGTGTCTGATAATTTGTAATACATTAAATAAAAGGTATTAAAAATACCTTTCCAACGATATATATCATGATTATAAAATGTGGACCGAATATGGGTTAAATCCGAAAAGAATATTTTTTGACCCGAATTCATTTGTTTTTTGGAAATGGTTCTATATGGCAGGTATGGCAAATTATGGGCTGATCTTCTTAAATTTTGGAACAGTTATTTTCATGCATATGAGGATATTTCACGTCGAATTTCAACATAATAACGGTATATTTAAGATATATATTAGTATTAACGTGGATTTCGGTAGTGGACCTTATGTGGGGGATATAGTCAAATATGGACCGATATTCTCAAAATCCAGCAGTTTGATTTAGGCATGTATGTAAATGATCCGTGTAAAATTTTGGATTGGTACCCTTATTTATAAGAGATTTATGAGTATTAAAGTGATTTTCGGAAGAGGGCTTTATATGGGGCATACGGTTAAAAATAGACCGAAATTAACAAAATTGTGTGGAATGTTTTTTGTATATATGTAAATGATCTGTACAAAGTTTTGAGTCGGTAACGATATTTATACAATATATATAGGGAAAAATGTCTTTTTCAGATGTGGTCCTTGTATGGGAGCTATGGCCAGTTGTGGGCCGACCACCATAAAATTCAGAACAACAATTTATTTTCCTATAAAGAGTATTTATGTCAAATTTTAGCCGTTTAACATTATTTATATCTGTTTTATGCGTATTTAATTGAATTTTGGAAGTGGACTTTATATGGGGTCTATGGTCAAATATGGACCGAACTAAAAAAAATTTCGTTTTGCGATTTATTTTAGCACAGAAGTTAGTTTTGCTGAATTTTGTCTTGATATTCCAATTTTATAGGCATTTATGTATGATTGAGCAATATTTCGGGAAGATTTTTGTATGGGGGCTATGACCATTTCTGGGCCGACCATCATAAAATTTGGTACAATAATTTATTTGTCTATAGAGAGTATTTATGTCAAATTTTAGCCGTTTAACATTATTTATATCTGTTTTATATGTATTTAAGTGAATTTTGTAAGTGGACTCTTTATATGGGGTCTATGGTCAAATATGGACCGAACTAAAAAAAATTTCGGTTTGTGATTTCTTTTTGTATAAAACTTATTTTTGCTGAATTTTGTCTTGATATTCCAATTTTATAGGCATTTATTTATCATTAAGCCATATTTCGGGAATATATATATTTGTATGGGGGCTATGAGAAATCATGGACCGATTCTTACTATTTTCCGCACACTTTCTTCCTTTATAGTACAAACAACGTATACAAAATTTCATGGTATTATCTGCAATATATTTCAAAATATTGCAATAAAATGGACGAAAAATATCAAATTTTTATAGAGGTGGTCTCACATATTGGTTCATAACTCTGGTTGACCTAAACCGATTTTGCTGATTTTAAATAGCAAACTTCTCGAAAGCACTTCTGACAGAATTATTGAAGGTTTGGATCCCGAACATATCTTGGGACTTCAAAAAACTGATTTCAACATCCAGACAGACAGACAGACAGACAGACAGACAGACAGACAGACAGACGGACATGGCTTAATCGACTTCGCTATCTATAAGGATCCAGAATATATATACTTTATAGGGTCGGAAAATTATATTGTGGAAATTTCACACGGAATGACAAACTTATATATACCCTTCTCACGATGGTGAAGGGTATAATAACAATTGACTTTATTCCTGTCAAACCTTGTAGGTATACATTAATTTTTTTGTTCATAAGTGAGTAAATAATTGGAACATTATTATTATTAAATTCTAAATGCCTTTATATATTGTAGTCAAGACATTTATCGATTTATAAAAATACCACAAATCGTTAAGCTAATAGCATAAGCTTACTTCATCATAGGTATGTATGTATATTAAATATTATTTAAATATGCAAATTTGTTAAATTTACTATTTGTTAAATTTACTGTTAACATTATTTAACAATGCAATTATCGTTAAAAATTAATAGTGGTTCGCACAGGCAGAGGCAAAGATCTGAAAATGCATGTCCAATATTTTGCAATTCTTCTTTGACTTTATTTGAACATTAATATAAACATATAAACTATGTATGTATGTATTTAAGTATTTACTTACATACATTACAAAATATACAAAGTATGTAAATTTAATGCGAGTAAATAAAAGTTTGACTAAATTAGATATTCTTAGTAAGTATGCCAGCACATGGAAGCTGAATTCACAAAAGTTTAATGAAAATCAAAAGGTAGATAAATGTTTTTACCAGACCAACAATAAGTTGCAGGACAAACTTTTACACCATTTTTGTTCAAATTCCTAGAGATCTGTATATCAAACGGTAAATATTGCATGACATCATAGCAAGCCAACAATAAATGGCTGGTTTATTTTCAAATTAATTGTAATCTGGGACACTCTACAGAGGGACAGAGACCAAGAATATGGAACATTCAAGTTGAAAAGAGACTACGTCTGGATAAAAAAAAAATGTGCAAAACATTTTCATTAAAAGTTTATGTTACAACGGTTATTCTACATATTAATGTTTCCAATTTTTCAATTGAATCCTTTGCAGTACCTTCTAATTTTAATCGATATTATGTCGAAATTTGTGAATAAGCATATCTATCTCTTAATTAAATACAATCTTAGATATTCCAATGTATTCCAAGTAAAAACATGTAAGCCTTTTTGTATTTTAAACTCAACCCACTGTGCGTATGTAAGTAAAACATTCAGCCACAAATAGTAGTTAGAGTAAATGTGTTTGCTTTTGCTTAGTTTATGCTGCATTAATGTTCCATATAAGAAATAGTATATACGAATATACATTCTTCTGGTTTATCTTTTGCCAAAGTTCAAGAAAGAAAAAAAGTAGAAAAAAAAGGATTGCAATTGATGTAATTAAACATTTTTATTATGTGTAATTTATGCAAAAGATTTACATCTAAACTTAATTTTCATATTTAACTAACGAGTAGCGATAAAACTCGTACTATGTAAAATAACATTCTTTATACTCTTGAATAGAAAGTGTTATATACAATATGACCAACTATAACATATGAGGGCCACAACATTTTTAAACGAAAATAAAAATTCAAAACTAACACAAATGCTGTATTGTAAATATTTAAAGATGCAATCAATGCTATTAAATCAAGAAATGAATAATGAAAGACTAAATTTTACATTCATTTGTTAGAATGTTTGTTTGTTTCAGACAAATAATTTGTGAATTTCGGAAAAAGCTACAAAAATCTTTGATGTTGTGTTTTTTCCTAAAGTATAATTAGGGGTAACAATTTCATACACATGTAATTAAAAAAAAAGTATACTCTTGAGTCTAAAGGGAATGAATGAAAGAACCTATTAATTGCGAATGATTTTTAATTGTAGATATAATGTATAAGGACTGTCCTAACAACTGTAGTCAAAATCACACTCTAAACTGTCCAGTATTCCAATGTAAAACTTCTCTCAAAGCTGTATTGAGAATCTCATTCAAACCACGAACTTGCAGTATAAGTTCCAACAATTAATGCAGAATCAATGCATGCTCCTGCGGAAATTAAATCACTATAAATATAATTCTGCAATGTACTACAAAAATGTGTCCGTTATATTTATTTATTGTCTATGGATGTTATTCCTTACAGACATTTACAAAAATTTAAAAATTAACAAACTTAGGCCCATTATTACAACTTGTTAAATAGTTAAAATAGTTTAACATCATAGTTAAAGGTATGATGTTATCGGGCAGATAAGAAGTATTTTATTATTATAAGTTTACTTTAATCTAAAACCGACCGATAAGCTAAAGGGAAGATCATCTTGCCTTTAAATTTTATAGTGAGGTTTATGTATTTGAAGTTGTCATATGTTCTGGAAAAACTGTCAACTTCATGAAAAATAAATTAATTTTAATTTTATTTTGCCAACAACTAATTTGATAAACAAAAATTGAAGGCAGAAGTTTGATTTATATTAACCCATTTACCGCCGCTGTACTCAATTGAGTACAACCAAATATAAAGCGAAAACATTAAAATTTTGAACGTTTTGTGATTTTTTATGTTTTTAGCTTAAAAGAAACTTGTACCCTTTAAACTTATTAAGAAAAATCTGACTTTATAAATATCAACTACCACAAAATGGAGTTTTAAACTAATAAAAATTTAAGTGTTGAGATAAGTACCACGTGAGGATTTGTACTGGTCTTACGATGAAGATGTTGGAAAAGAAATGATATCAAAATTAATGTCTAGACAAAGATATCGAGATATAAAAAAGAATCTTCATCTTGTGAAAAATGATGAAGCTGCCACTACCAGGGACAAAATGTTTAAAATTCGGCCATTAGCAGATGTTGTAATAAAAAAGTTTCAACTTTTATTCCGACGTTCCATTGCAAGGTACTACTTACACCAAAACATGCAAAATAAAGCTCGACTTTCATCGTCATTGATCCCAGGATTACCTCAAGATGGTATAGGTCACTATCCCGTAAAGTTAGAAAAACAATTAAGATGTGTTTTATGTCATGCAAGAGTTCAATGGCAATGCAAGAAATGTTTAAAAACATTATGCATTGAAAAAAATTGCTTTGAAAATTTTCACATATAAACCGGCTGTGTACTCAGTTGAGTACACCCGCCCTACTCCACCCACTTATAATTTTTCTTAAATTTTTTATACTTTTATGTTAATTTTATGTACAATGAATTAAAAAATTAACTTTTTTTTTAATTGTCACTTCTGGTTTTATTTTGCTTATTAATGGGTTAATAACCTGTCAGCCTCAAAATAGACTGTTGAATATTTTAGAAAAAAATTATTTTATTTTACAAGGAAGTTGTAATAACGAAAAATTTTAAAGGTCACTTTATTCCTAACTTTTATTAAAGTTACCTTTTACTATTAAGAGCATTAGAGGCAAGTTGTAATAATGGCCCTTAAAACATATAAACCAGAACACTATGGCCCATAATCATAGTCATAGAAAAAGCATACTTTAAGCAAAAGCATGCTTTTGTTTTAAATTCAGAACAAAATGTATATGTTTTTGTTGTTTAAAAGTCTACTTTTACTTAAAGTATGCTTTCTCTATGACTATGATTATGGGCCTATGAGTTTAAATATATTATTAAATAAAGTTTTATAAGACTGGGATCTAATGAAAAATCTATAAATCTATATAACTGATTAAATGTGTTGCACATTCTTCTTAGTGGGTAAGCATCAGCATAGTTTGATCGCAAAAATCTTATTGACAATGGATAATAATTTCTGGTAGGACGTTGTGGAACGTTGAAATAAATTTCATTTATTAGAGAATTAGAGCATGTAACACAATTAATAACATTTAAAATTAAGGATACATTCAGCATAACTCTACGACTTATTAGTGTTGGCAGCTTAATAAGAGCTAGACGAGCAGGATATGATGGTAATTTAAGTGGGTTAAAACGTAATCCTCGAAGGCAAAACAGGAGAAATTGTTTTTGCACTGATTCAATAGCATTGGAATGTATCTGATAAAGTGGATCCCAAATAACTGACCCATACTCAAGCATCGGACGCACAAGTGACATGTATAATGTTTGTGCAATATACGGATCATTAAATTCTTTAGACCAACGTTTTATATAGCCAAGCATACCCCTGGTTTGATATATTATAGAATTTATATGTGTGGTGAAGTTTAGTTTAGGGTCATATAATATACCCAAGTCCAGAAAGCTTTCAACCAAAAAAAGTTTATGATTTCCCAAAAAGTAATTTGCAGATATTGGCTTACATCATAGTTTTACATTTTTTATATTAATTTCCATTAAGTTCTTAGCACACCAATCATAAAATAATTTCAAATCCATTTGCAGAAGTGTATGATCTTTTAACTGATTGTAGCTTAAGAATAACTTCACATCATCCGCGTACATTAAGATATTCGAAGATTTTATTACGTTTGTGAACAGTAGAGGCCCCAGATGGCTGCCCTGTGGTACTCAAGATAATACATGTATGTTTTTGGAGATACAACTTCTAAAAAGCACGTTTTGCGTCCTGTCTAATAAATACGAGTATATCCAGGGGGGTTACTCTCTATTGCGATGCGAAAGCAAATTAGACGCGATAAGCGTACAAATTGATACTCTTACGCATCGAATTTAGTTGTTATTTAATTGTGTTTGAACATAATATTTTTTATCAGGCGAATAGTTCCAAGTTATCGAAGGCATATTAAAATCACCCGTAATAATTATAAAGTCATTAATTATCCTTAGTTAATCTAGCAACAGATTTAATCGCGTCGGCATGCTGAATATACAAGGAGTACGGAGAAGATGGAGGAATATACGAACACGTTATTATTATTCGTCTTTTCTTTAGATTTATTATTATAGCTATAAATTCAATGCTAGCTGCTGAGTCAATATTAAGAGGTTCAGATGGCAAATTACTGGAAACGGCTATTAAAACTCCATCACCATAAGTCCCTCGATCCCGATGAAAAATGTTATAAATGTTATAAAGGATTTCTGTATTAAGATATGTATCGATAAGCCCTGTTTCAGTAAACGCAATTATATGATAATCAAGGTTAAAACTTTCTAAATATAATTTTGATAGCTTTGTACGTAAACCACGGTATTTTGATAAAATAAAAAAATTGAGTTAATAGACATAATTAGTTTTTTAGAAAGTTCTGTTCACGATGGGGCAGAACGCCAACATTTTTCGTATACATATTCCTTGTATGCATATATTAAATGAGGAAATCGACCGTTGCTGCAAGAATTGGAATTTGTATACAGTAACATCAGCATTTTGGCCAACTTTAGGTTTTATGTAGTATTCAAAGTCATCGCATAAAGTATCATATGCCAATAATGAACCAAATACGGATTTTTTAGGTGCAACAGCACGTAGTGGTTTATAAACTACTGGAGTTTGCCGGAATTACAGGAGATTTATCAGACTTTTTCTTTCTATTTGGTGATGAAATATCATGTACATCAATAAAATTATCTAAATTCAGAAATTATGCAAATAGTTCACCGAACTTAGATAGTTTACCCTGAACAGATAGAGATTCTTTAATAAGTTGATCAAATTCATCCTTGTAGCTTTTGAAAAATTTAAAAAAATCCAAATTTATTTGCTTGCAACGACTGCACGTCCATTGAAGGGATTTATCGTGATAACTTCCTACGCACAACCAACATGAGATCATACGATCATTACCAGATATGTTGCAATTAGAATTTAAGCAATCCGTGATCAAGTGAATATATGAATAAAATTGTTTGATGGGATATGTAATTAAATTCGATTCGAAACATCCAAAAATGATAAAATAAAGATTACGCCAACGCGCGTAAAATTTTAAAATGTTCTGCGCATGTTGGAACTGTGACGTCACACGTTCTGTGTTTCTATTGGCTAATAATTTTCAGCTGTCAAATTGTAATGTTTATGAGTAAACATAACAGTGGGACAATTTATAATTTTTCTCTTCAAATTATTTTGTATTTTAAAATTTATTTTTCTAAACTTATGCCATTATTCAGTTTTATGAATACGGGCATTAGTTATACCCTACATCACCACAGTGGGGAGGGTATACATATTGGATTTGAGCATATGTTTGTAACGCCCAGAAATATTGGTCCAACACCCACCTTAAAGTATACCGATCGACTCAAAATCACTTTCTGAGACAATTTAACGATGTCCGTCCGTCCGTCTGGCTGTTCATGTAAAGCTTGTGCGCAGAGTACAGGTCGCAATTTTAAAGATATTTTGATAAAATTTGGCAAGTGATATGTTGGTATCCAAAAAATATTGAACGCATATATATTTCATATGTATACAAATGACACGATACAATTAGTCGTAGCTCCATATAAGGCCCACTTCCGAAAATCACTTTAACGATCATAAATTTCTTAAGAATGTTGGTAATCAAATAAAATTCGACAAAAATAATATGCATAAATGATGACACCTAATTTTATAATGGTTGGTCCGTAATTAGTTGAAACTCCCATATAAGAGATAAAGTTTAACATACACAATATTTATATTCACAGAAATCATGACACTAAATTTTTGGATGATCGGTCCTCAATAGGTTATATCTCCCATATAACGCCCATTTCTGAAAAACTATTTTATACATATACTGGGTGTAGGGTATTATATGGTCGGGCTTGACCGACTATACTTTCTTACTTCTTTAGAACTGTCAAAGTGATTTGAATTGCAGGGTTGCCAACTATATATTTCGCAAGAAATTCTAATTCTGACACATGAAACATTCTTAGTAACCCTTAGAATGGAACTTCTACGTCATATAACGAGAAATCATGCACATGGCGTAATCTTTATTTTATCATTCTTGGAAACATCTATAAAGACTAAAAAGAAAACGACCGTACCTGCTGTTAAAAAACAAGTTAGAAAATGAACAGTAAAATTTCTAATAAACGTTTAGAAGATTTCCTTATCTCATTTATTGATGACAAATTTTTTATTTCAAGATGATAGTGCTGAAATTCATTTTTGCAAAATATTGCAGTCCATATATGTATACATATCTACATATAAAAATACGATGGAAAATTGATGATGAAACGTTGACCTTAAAGTTGATGCAAATAATGCCAAGGATCAAAGAATAAAAACAGTGACAGAGTTAAAACTAAAAATTTAAATAGATTAAAAATTTCTTAATAAATAAGTCGAGTCAATGCCGGAACGCATTTTGGTAATAATTCGAAATTATGGATCATTAACTCATTACTAAAAATGCCAAACTGCATCATAAGTAAATTTGAGTTTATAGGAAAGTACCTCCAAAAATTTAATTGAATTACTAAAATTGAATTTAAAAAACAATTAATGTATAGTTTATTTATTTATTTATTTTAAACATTAGGAGATAATTATAAATTACAAACTAATGGAATACAAAAGGCCATGACAACTTGGTCTTAGGCTCATAATGTATAGTTAAACAAAGATTTAAGAACAAATTTGAAACAGTAATGTGCGTAGGACCTTTTTGTGTTCCCTGGAGAGAGAAAAATTGTACCAAAAGGAAATGATAAATAACAAGAAGGATGTAGTTTAACCCTTAAATACCTGAAATTGAAAATACGTTCAAATTGCAGAAATAGATTTTTGTTCTAGCATGTATTTCATCTGCAAATTACGAATTTCAGTTCCCATTCAGGAAAAAATACTCCCAGAAAGCTTCAGGACAAAAACAAGGAAGACAGTCTGTAGACGGTTTTAGTAGCTAAACGAAAAAAACCGGTTTTTTAATACTCAACTGATGACCGTCTATAGACGGTCTTAGGCGTTAAAGGGTTAAAGTATGAAAAAGAGAAAGAGGATAGAAAATATGTAGTTACCTCTTTTTTCTCGTGACAAATTATACATGTATTGTTAAAGGATATTCAGGTGAGTTCCCATTTATATTTGAAAATAACAATATTTTTTCCTCACGTATCTCTGATACGTCTTATACGGATTGCTTCTATAGGTGCTTCCTATAACGTGAACAATTTGTATACTGCATAAATAGGAAATGACCTTCATACAAAATTTATCAAATTTCAATTTGAAATTAAATATCATACGTTTTTTTACAATACTTAAATATAATACATACCTAAATGGTATTTAGTTTTTGCATGTAGTTTTCTTATCTTTTCATGACATTTAGGTACTTGATAACTCAATTTAATAACATATTCCTGGTCATGTTAAATAAGCCAATCTAATGCTATAATATTATCTTGGAATGCAAATATTTACGTAGCAACATTACACTACCACAAGGTATGTACAATAGTTGAAACCCACTTATACAATGTAAGAAAGTAGGCAAGCAGACAATGTGCTCGTAAAAAAAAACTCTTGCCATCAGTGGACTCAATGGTTGTAAATTTAGTCACGATCTTTCTATGGCGTACGTTCAAAGTTAAAAAAGTGTCAGCATGCAGATATTTAATACTCCTTATACTACAATAAAAATGTGATCATACATATCAATACTTCTATATAAAATTGTATATACAATAGATGCAGCACAAATTTATCATTCACCAATTACAATACGAGTATGTATTTCATTACCCATTTCCACTAATGTTCTGGCAACCGAGAGTTAGAATGTGTTTCAAACGCTTTCTGTTACCAAACATCAACATGAAGTGTAAAATGAAAAACAGATAGAACTGTGAAGGAAAGACGGAAAGAGTAAAAGCCTAGAAGTATCTTAAGGCATGCAAATAGAAAGACAAATATTTGAAAAACTAACTAAATACAAAAACGAAAGAATTTTATCTTATGAGTTTCGTATTCTTAGGTAAATTCCTGGAATATATAATAAGGTTTGCTTTTTACTTTTTTAGAAAGGACGTAAACGTAAACAAACGTAAATATGTATACAATGTACATTTACAAACATACACATTTGAAATTAATAAAATTGTATATGTATGTACATGTGTTAAATCAAATGTTTGCAATCAAAAGGAACATTTCATTATTTAACAACTCGGAAGTGTTTTAAGATTTTATATATTTTGATGTTTATACCCTACACCACCATAATGGGGAGGGTACATTGGATTTGTGCTGATGTTTGTAACGCCCAGAAATATTGGTCCAACAGCCACCTTAAAGTATACCGATCGACTCAGAATCATTTTCTGATTCGATTTAACGATGGTCGTCTGTCCGTCCGTCCGTCTGGCTGGCTTTCTGTCCATGTAAAGCTTGTGCGCAGAGTACAGATCGCAATTTTGAAGATATTTCGATAAAATTTAGTACATAATATTTTTTCGGCCCAAGGATGAAAGGGATTGAAACTGGTAAAAATCGGTCCATTATTTTACCTGGCCCTCATACAAATGTCCTCCCGAAATTGGGGTTTACCGATCATAAATATTTGAATTATGCAAGGAACCAAACAAATTTCATCACAAATGAGTGATAAATGAAGCCAAATCACATCTACAAATTTTGTGCAGATCGGTCAATAATTAGTCGTAACTCCCTTATAAGGCCCACTTCCGAAAATCACTTTAAAGAGCAGAACTTTCTCAAAAATGTTAGTATCCAAATCATATTGAACGCAAATATATTTCATATGTATACAAATAATACGGTACAATTTTATTATGATCGGTCCATAATTGGTCGTAGCTCTCATATTAGGCCCACTTCCGAAAATCACTTTAACGGTCATAAATTTCTTAAAAATGTTGGTATTCAAATAAAATTTGAAATAATGACACCTAATTTTATAATGGTCGGTCCGTAATTAGTCGAAACTCTCATATAAGACCCTCTCCGAAATTCACATAAATCTTTTAAAAGTAATATGTGTTTTTTTGAGAGGTATAGAACTTCGAATTGAAATAAAATACAAGAAAATCGTTTTAATGACCATCAATTTGGCTTTATTGGAAGGATAATTTTATGCCATTAATGTTTAAATATGATTTCAGGCATGTGGCCGCTGCGGCTGGCTCGAATAAAGCCAATTCTACAGGTCCAATTTTCAACCACTTTTTCGAGCATATGGGGCCGTATGTCGGCAATAACGCCACGAATGTTGGCTTCCAATTCCCCTAACGTTTCTGGTTTGTTGGCGTAGACGAGCGACTTCACATATCCCCAAAGAAAATAATCCAATGGTGTCAAATCACACGATCTTGGTGGCCAATTGACAGGTCCATTCCGCGAAATTATGCGCTCATCGAATGTTTCCCTCAATAAATCGATTGTGGCGTGCGCTGTGTGGCATGTAGCGCCGTCTTGTTGGAACCACAACTCAAGCACATTCATGCCATCCAATTCGGGAACAAAATAGTCGGTTATCATGGCTCTATACCGGTCGCCATTAATTCGGGTCCTCTTCAACACTTTGCTCTACAGCGGCAATTGTTTCTTCGGTGCGCACTGTTCGACGTCTCTGCGGATGCGTATTATCACATAGAGTAAACGTAGTGCGAAAACGATCCATGGTTAACCGAATTAATTGCTCTGATGGACTATTATGTCGACCATAAAATGGACGGAGCTTGCGGTAAACTTCGCGAACTGAACCGTTATTTTCGAAATAAATTTGCACGATTTGCAAGCGTTGTTCTTTTGTCAACCTGTTCATGATGAAATGCCAAACCAAACTGAACATAAATGACATTAGAGTGGCCAGATTTGACCACAAAATGCCAGTTTTATCTCTTTTCGAAAAACAAACCTGTAAAAAAAACACCCTCTATTTATATCGAGATAAAGTTTAACATACATAATATTTATATTCACAGACATCATGACACTAAATTTTTGGATGATCGGTCCACAATAGGTTATATATCCCACATAACGCACATTTCTAAAAACTGTTTTATACATATACTGGGTGTAGGGTATTATATGGTCTTGTTTTCGCTTCAAAAAATTAATTTAAATATGTCATAAAACAAATGTGTGTAAAAATAAGTTTTTTTAAACATCTTAGTTAAATTACATATTTATAAAACAAGTACGAGAATACATTAAAAAAAATCATTACATTTTATTTATTTATACATAATATTTACAACTTCATTTTAAATTATTAATTAAGTATTTAAGTTTTCAAGATTTTTCTCTTTCAGCTTAATTATAGATACATACGTATTTAACAAAATTTCTATATACTCGTGCATATGTACTCGTATATACAATATTTATTTGGAAGAGAAAATTTGCAAAAACCTATTTAATTTTTTTTTATTTAAAACTATTTATACTACACGCAGTGATCAAAATAATCTAAGAGCTACATATTATGATAAGATTTATGATGGAAGTCAAAACATATTATGATGAATATTAGTATCATAAAATAATTATCATCGTAATACTTCATCATATTTTCTTAATAATCATAATTTGATATTATAACCCAATATTGTTATGATCATGATCAAATTATGATCCAAGCTAACAATAATATGATTCAAAGTAACCATATTAAATTAATCATAATATGATTCAAAGTAATCATATAACTGTTCGGAAATTTCCCATCATAATAAACAACTTGAGAATTAGAGCATAATATTTTTAATGGTTAACATTATGATTAGTTTTAAAACAATATTTATGAATTATTTTCTAAATTTTGTCTTTTAAAAAAATATAAAATTTGCAAAACCTTTTTGTAAATAAAAATTAATATTTGCACACTTTCAACGTACATATATAAAATAATTAACATTTTTCATACACTACACCATCATAGTAGGGAAGGTATATTGGATTTGTGCTGATGTTTGTAACGCCCATAAATATTAGTTCAACACCCACCTTAAAGTATACTAATCGTCTCCTGAGTCGATTTAACGATATTCGTCTAGCTGGCTATGCATGTAAACCTTTTGCGTAGAGTACAGGTCGTAACTTTGAAGATATTTTTATAAAGTTTGGTACATAATATTTTTTCGGCCCAAAGACGGTTGGTATTAAAATTGGTTAAAATCGGTCCATTATTTCACTTTAACTCGGTTTCATATATATAAAAATCATTTGGTCCAATTTCGATAAATTTCCATAAATCTATCTTAAAATTTATCTAGCTCCCATAAATCTCTTAAAAATTTTGGTATCCAAATAAAATTCAACACAAATAAGTTTCACATATACAGATCTGATGACAACTAATTTTATAATAGTCGGTCCATAATTAGTCAAAGCTCCTACGAAAATCACTTAAACATGTATAAATCTTTTAAAAGTGTTTACATCGAGATAAAATTTAACACAAAAATATTTAGATGTACAGACGTCATGCCACTAAATCTTTGAATAATTGGTCCATAATAGCTCATAGTTTCCGGGTATTTTATGGTCGGGCTAGACCGACTATACTTTTTTGCAATTTTAGTATTTGTAGTAATATTTAGTATATTTATACCCTTCACCTTCATGAGAATATACCCTAAGTTTTTCATTCCGTGTGTAATTTCCACAAAAAAAATTTCCGACCCTATAAAGCATATATATTCTGGATCCTTATAGATAGCGGAGTCGATTAAGCCATGTCCGTCTGTCTGTCTGTCTGTCTCTTGAAATCAGTTTTTTGAAGTCCCCAGATATACTCGGGATCCAAATCTTCAATAATTCTGTCAGAAATGCTTTGGCAAAGTTTGCTATTTAAGCCAACGTATACAAAATTTCATGGTATTATCTGCAATATATTTCAAAATATTGCAATAAAATATACAAAAAATATCAAATTTTTATGAAGGTTGTCTCACATATTGGTCCATAACTCTGGTTGGCCTAAACCGATTTTGGACAACCTTCATAAAAATTTGATATTTTTTGTATATTTTATTGCAATATTTTGAAATATATTGCAGATAATACCATGAAATTTTGTATACGTTGTTCACAGATCATTTACGTATATACAAAAATCATTTCACAAAATTTTGTTAATTTCGGTCTATTTTTAACCGTATGCCCCATATAAAGCCCTCTTCCGAAAATCACAAATCCAAAATTTTACACGGATCATTTACATACATGCCTAAATCAAACTGCTGGATTTTGAGAATATCGGTTCATATTTGCCAATATCCCCCACATAAGGTCCACTCTCGAAATCCACGTTAATACTAATATATATCTTAAATATACCGTTATTATGTTGAAATTCGACGTGAAATATTCTCATATGCATGAAAAAAACTGTTGCAAAATTTAAGAAGATCGGCCCATAATTTGTCATAGCTGCCATATAAGAACCATTTCCAAAAAATAAATAAATTCGGGTCAAAAAATATTCTTTTCGGATTTAACCCATATTCGGTCCATATTTTATAATCATGATATATATCGTTGGAAAGGTATTTTTAATACCTTTTATTTAATGTATTACAAATTATTATACACCCAGTAGTTCTAGAGATATGGGCTTATATATTTTATATATATTTATATATTTACCAACAAATTTTTTTTTTGCTGGTATCTCTTTTAAAAGCCCTATTTGATGTTGTTTTTTTTTTAGCAAAATCACTAAAACCGAATGGTACCCCTTTTTTTATACTCTGTTAAGTTACACTCAAGATTATTTTGAACATCAGACAAACTCTGTAAATTACGGTAAGAATTGGTAATTAAATCAATTAAAAATGGCGAAAATTAGAAAAAATTTCAAAATATTTAACATAAATTATGTTGGTCGTAAAATTGTCTTTCTAACAATATATCAAATACTAATAAAATTTGCACTAAGACTGAATAGAAAACACAGAATAAGGATATTCTAGTCCTTTAACCAGTGTAGTTTTTGTATTTCTTAATACTTTTAGGTGGAGGTTATTTAAGATTCGGCACAGCCGAATTTAGCACTCTTACTTGTTTCTTTTGCTTTTGCAATTTCCCGGCTATATTGACCGCGCAAGTATGTTATTTTATTCTGGAAATATATTGCGTTACATTTATTACAAATAACAATTGCCAAATACTTTAAATTAACTGCTTTAATTGAATTAAATGCTTTATCTTAACTTCATTAGGGCCAAAAGATGAATTGAACATTTTTAATTTGTCAGCCATATCATTAATGGTAAAACTTGTTCCGCGGGTTATACCAGCATTCCTTCTCTTGTCACATTTCGATCATCTGTAGAACCGCTTCTTTGCACCAGTCAAACTGAAACAACATAAAAATAACTATAAAAATTGCAATAAAAAAATACATATGTACTTACTTTTGTTAACTCCTTTTGAATTTTTCCCTACATTTTTTATAATAAATTTGTGTAGTTTTTTTTTTTTTTTGTATTTTTGTTTTGTATAAATTATATTTATTAAAATTTTAATTAATTTTTGCCGCCACAAAATTTTGGTTATAAAAAAAAGCTGATGTCAGAAGGTTTGTCACTTGAAAATAGAACTCGTTCTAAATAAAAAATGTCATGTGTATTGTACACAGAGAAATAACACATGATATTGTTTGCAGGTGTTCAGACTATATGTACAAATTTGACATGCGAAAAAGTGACAGTCCACATAACAAATACACACAATGTGAACACAGCTTAAGATAATACCATTAACTGTTTTGTATTCAACACTAGGAACTCTCGCCACAGTGTATAATGATATAGTCATTACTGGTGATTTTAATTCAAACGTATTAGTGGAGACGACGCTCCATGATAATATGTTATCGCTTGGTCTTTTTCCAGTCAACATGATTCATCCAACGCACCATACATCCACAGCAAGCACGCTGATTGACCTTTTCTTTGTGTCCAACACTACGAATATAGTTCTGTATGATTAAATATCTGCTCCGTGTTTTTCTAAACATGACCTAATATTCCTAACTCTAAACTTTCAAATCCAACAAATTGAACAGTGTTTCAGTTATCGTTACTTTAAGCATCTAGATTTTAATATCTTATATGAATATTGTTCCCATATTGCCTGGAATGATATCTATTTTATGTACACCGTTGATGAACAATCTTCATTTCTGGAACACAATATTCAATATCTTTTCGATCTAACAGTACCACTAAAATATAAAAAAACAGTACATACTCAAAAACCATGGTTTTCAAATTCTGTTAAGAATGCAATACAATTGAGGGACTTAGCATATGCCAGGTGGAAAAGATTTAAAACTCCTGAACTAAAATTACAATATTCTAATGCCAGGAAAAATGTAAACACATTAAACAGGCAAAAACTGAATATTATTCCCAACGCTTTGACTCAGCAATCAATTCTCAACAAACATGGAATACCATTCGCGAAATAGGAATTGGCAATACTAATAATCGTACAGATTGTAATGTGGATGTAAACATGCTTAACAGAACTTTCACTGCCATACCTGTAGTACAGGCAAATCCCACTTTTTTTAATTTTTCCTCAGGCTCGCCAAATACAGATACTTAGTGAACATTTCCAATTTTCGTGCGTTACTCAATATGACGTTATTTCAACAAGCTCTTTGATAAAATCAAATGCAGTAGGAATTGACGACATACACCCGAAGTTTATAAGATTAGTTTTACCTATGATTCTACCGTATGTTACTTATCTATTTAATACTATTATAATGTCAAGTACGTATCCGTTAAACTGAAAACACGCAAAAATTATACCATTACCTAAATCGAATGGAGAATATAGACCAATAGCGCTTGTATAAAAAACAAATGATGGAATATATTGATACTCATAGTTTACTTTCCAGCACGCAATCGGGGTTTCGTCAGAATCACAGCTGCGTTACGGCTCTTGTGGAGGTTAGCGAAAATATACGTCAAGGATTAGATGAAGGTAGTATGAATTTGTTAGTACTTCTAGACCATTCTAAGGCGTTCGATAAAGTAGACCATGACATACTCATTAAAAAACTGAACCACTTTTTTCGGTTTAACGACACTTCTACTAAACTTATATCTTCGTATCTTACGAACCGTACACAATCGGTGTTTGTGAACAATACATGCTCAGATATCGTATCCCTTAATAGAGGAGTACCTCAAGGCTCTATTTTAGGACCACTCTTATTTTCTTTATATATAAACGATTTGCCAAACCAAATGGACGCTGTTTGAATCCACACAAATCTAAATGGATTGTTATATGTAAAAGGAGCTTAATTCGCTACATTTCTGAAGATATTGTTTTAAATGGCGAAAAAATTGAAATTTTTAATTCAGCGAAAAATCTCGGTATAATCTTCAATAGCAATCTGACATGGACTGATCATATAAACTCACTGGTTGGTCAAACATACATAAAGTTACGAGCTCTCTGGTCTACACAATATTTTACACCATTAAGAATAAGAACCTTACTAGCCAAGACGTATTTGATTCCTTCTCTAATTTATGGCTGTGATTCAAGTAGTAGAAGTAAGCTTAATATATTGTTTAACAACATTATAAGATATGTGTAAGGATTGAGAAGGTTTGACCACGTTTCTGCTGTTTCCAATAAACTTTACGGAGTTTCACTTGATAGCCTATTAAAAATTCGTATTCTTGTATTCTTGCACAAAATAATAAATACTCAAACTCCCAAATATATATTTGAAAAAAATCGTCTCGAAATCGAAATATTATAATACCTCGACATCAATACCTGGTGTCTGAATGGCACTTTTATGTACATGCCGTTCGTCTTTGGAGCAATCTTCCACGAAATCAACAAATAAATAGTAATGCTAATAGTTTCAGAAATTTTTTATATAACCTTTTCACGTAAGATGTTATCAATATAGGTTTTTCTGTAACTAGTTTATTTATGCTCATGATAAAATTGTTTATAACGTAATGCGTTCCTGTACTATAAATATAAGACTTAGTCTTGTTGTACAGGAAATGAAAAAATTCATTAAATAAATAAATAAATAAAAATAAATAAATATTCCAATTCCAATGCAATATTATGTAGACGGTTGTAAAATAACAAGGGAGGTTGTAAATAAGTTTTAGTATTTTATTTAAAGCTATTTGCAGTATTCTTATATGACAACATGCGCTAGTAGACCAAACGCGGACTGCATAGAATATTATGGTATGAAAAATAGATTTTAGAATTAGTTTTTTATTATGAATGTTAAGGTTAGAATTTCAATATTTAAAAGGGTATAGATACGGGTTAATAAGTTAACTTTATTTATTATATAAGGTATGTGGTCTTTAAAATTCATTTTCGGATCGACTATAATGCCAAGATATTTATCATTTTGTTCCTATTGTATATAATTATTATTTATAATAATATTGGTTTGTATGTAACATTGTTTTCGCTTCCTTGTAAAATATATCGCCTGTGTTTTTCATAGTTAAACATGACATTCCAATTATTGAAATAAGATACAATATCTGATAATGCTATTTGAAGATTGGCTATAATTTCAACAGCTAAAATTTCAGAGCTGAGAATTGCTGTGTCAACTGCGAAAATTGACAAAGTGTAGTAATCTATTTGAGGCAAATCAGATGTGCATAAAGTACAAATAATAGGGGATAAACAAGACCCTTGAGGACAGCCTGCCGTAATAGAGTGGTGAGAGGCAATGTGGACTTTAAAAGGACGAGCAGTAAGAAAACTGTGAATTATTTTCCTCAATACTATTGGGAAATTTAAATTAATCATTTTGTAAACTACAAAAGCTTTTACATCCAATAAAACCATGCCGATTGATTTTAGCTGGTTAAAGTTTGTTTTAACTAAATTTGTAATTCTCATTAAAGGATGAAATCATTTTTCCTTGTCGGTTTTTAAACCAATTCTGACAATATTGGTTTCTATGACACCCCTTATAATGTGTGACATTATAATTTCCATTTAATAAAATTTCAACGTGCAAATGGTTTGGACTTAGGTCATTCATAACTTTCTTTTGAGACATTATAAGCGGATCACTAGTCAGGAAAAAATCCAGTGTAGAACCTTCTCTGTTAGCGCTTAAAGGCTTGAAGGATTCTAATTTGTCATATAAAATATTTCCCCAACAATTTGCCCTTAAACGTCCCCAATGCAGGTGTCTACTAATAAAATTGTCACCTAATATATACCTTCAATTACTACTGAGATTCCTAACGCCATTAGAATCCGCTGAACCACCAGGGTAGTAGCATGAGTAAACATTAATTGGATCTAAGGTAGTGAATAACTTGATGCCAATATTCTTAACAACAGATGTGTTAACAATAGGTAATAACTAATGCGAAGTATACTTTCTTGTAATAATTGCTAGAACTCCCCTTTGATCATCATCATTTCCATAAACCTTAAGTTTATTGTTGCATATGGTTAAATTAGAATTAAGACCGGTTTCGGATACTAAACAAATACGAATACTACGGCTAGTCAAAAATTGAAGTAATTCTAAATATTTATTGGGAATGCCTTTTGCATTCCAAGCTATTATATTGATTCCATTTTGATTCAGAATTTACATGCAAGGCTGGTGATGACCTCGCACTGATCCGCCTAATTTTTACATTTTCTGAGATTTTTGATTAATTTTAAAGTTTTATTTCTTCAAGAGAGAATAAAACATTTGAATTGTTGTTATTATTAGAGTTATTGCTGAAACAGTCGGTTATATTTCTTTGAGCTTGCCAGTTACCAGAAGTAGTTGGAGAACTTTTGCGCAATGTGTTAGGGAAATTGTTGCTATAATTTCCAGAAGGAGGAACTTCTAAGTCTAGTCGTCTTGGGGCTGGTTGTACTACGTTGTCTTATATTTAGATAATTGATCTTTCTCGGGCATTGGTCGAATGTGGATTTTTGGGCGCCACAACAATATACACACCTAAAGGTAGATTTGAACAAAACGTTTTAACGTTGCAGTGCTTAGAACCGTTGCCAAATATTTGGCAGTTGTAGCATTGAGTTATTTGGTTCTGTTTTAATTTTTGGAATTCACATTTTACATTTAAATATTTTATTATGGGTCGATTATGTATAGCAACCCAACTGAAGTTGGGTTGCCAATAGGCAACGCAACTGACATGCAAGTTGTTATTATGTAAGGCTACTTTCGTATTTAATATGTTTTCGAATTTTCGAGTAGAAAACAAACATTTATATGTTAAAAAAACATAAATAATTTAACAACAAAATAACTAACATTAAAAATTAACCACTTTAAGATAAAAATCAAAGCAACCACAATTTCTCGGTTGCCATATTCGGCAACTGAAGTTAACAGCTTGCAGTTGTCAGTTGCCATCTATAATATATTTTTGGCAACTGTCAACTCCATTTTTTTATATTTAACTTTTTTATTTACTAAATGAGAATTTTTCCTCTTGCGAGGCCAGAGAATACATTACATTTTGCTAGTGTCTCTTTGTATATTTCTATATGATTTTACATTTATGCTTTCCAACGGAAAGCTAATGTAGAACATATAACAGAGGTATACAAAAATAAATTTCAAATAAATTTTTATATGATTGTTTTTTATGCGCTATGTAGACCTTTTATATTGTTAAAAATCTTTCTATTTTATTAGTTCGGCTTGAGGTTCCTTTTATTAAAAATATAAAAACTCTTGTTCGTTTTTAATTTTTATTATATTTTATTTATTTCCAATATTTCGACCAACTTTGTTGATCATCTTCAGGGAAGAAATATAATCTAAAAAACATAATTATTATAATTGTAACAATTTTCTTAAAATTATATTAACAAACAATTTACTTAATGTTTAATACAGTGTTGTCCGATGTTAATATCTTAAGTTTCTTTCACTGACTGTTAGCTTTTTTGTTTATTATTATTTTTGTATTTGTTTATTGTATGTCTATATATGTGAGCGCAATTATCAGTGTCTGTTTTGTAATTCATTCTCTTATCTATTGGAGTATCTCTTATCTACTGCAGCAGGGATGCCAACTTTTGAGACTCAAAACGCGTAAAAATTTTTGAAAAAAGGGCTGAAAAGGGCTAAATTGAAAAAAATTCATTTAAAGCCACATCCTGTCAAAATTTTCGATAAAGTGCAAAAAGGGGCTAAATTATAAAATCTTTCTTTTAAAAATCTAAACAACAAACACATTCTTATAAAATAATTTATTAGAAAAAAATTACTACCATGAGATACATATTTCAATTACATTTCATATTACATACATTTTAATAAATAAGGTACATACGTAGATTAAATACATAGTATTAAATAGTTTACATTCAAAATTGGTCGTTACTGAACAAACTTTCGATTTCTTGTTCATCATCATTTTCAGTCCATAAGACACTATCAAGTAAAAATTTAGATTTTTTATATGTTTCGTTCGAATTAATTTTAATGCACACTTCGGCAGGTATTTTGTAGTTTGAACAACATACATTATCTCTTTTTAGGCTATAATATTTAATGTGTATTAAACTGTTACACGTATTTAATGACATTTTGTTTCTAATTTTATTTTTGAATAAATTCATGACACTAAAACTCCTCTCAACTTCTGCGTTTGAGTACGGATATGTCAATATGTGTAAGGCAAAACTGGATAATTTAAGGAATGGGTTATTACCAATAGCATTTTTGTAATTATGAACACCGATCCAAAACTTGTCAGTTCTTTCAGTATTATTCCATTCACATGTTTTTAAACTTAGAAGACAATTCTCTAAACAATCAATTTCTTTATCATCAACAATAAACTCTTTAAAGCTTGGTAGAAGGCTTTTCATATTATTCGAAAAAATATTTTCAGTACTTAGTAACGATATTTTTTTTAAATATTTGTATGTTGGATGGAAGTTTTGCTCTAATTTCAATTATGACGGTTAAATTTGTAGAACAATTTTCAAAGCACATCAATTTGAAAGAAATATATGTATGTAGATTATTTTAGATTCCTCTTCTTTTTATAAATTGTAAAGCAAACTAACGTTATTTCGATATTATTAGATTAAAGGAAGAAAAAGTACGAAAAAACTAAAATGTAGCCATATCGAGCAAAAAGTAATAACGGGCTAAAAGGGCTAAAAGATAATTGTAAAAAGTGCTAGATTTACGCGGTTTTTAGTTTCGGGCCAATTTTCTCTTTTCGCGTTTTGAGTGACTCAAAACGGGCTAAATCTAGCCCGAAAAGGGCTAAGTTGGCATCGCTGTACTGCAGTATCGTTTATTAGTATGATTCTCTTCTACAATTACTCTTACATTATCAAAGTTTGGTCGATGTCCAGTTGTTGCACAAGGGGCAGCAAGTGCTGTTTTTTGTGAAAGTGGTTTGTCATTTGATTTTAGGCCCGATTTATGTGATGACAATCTAGTTTTTAATTTTGTCTTCGTTGTACCTACATACGTATATTTTTGGACATATATCAGTATCGTCGCCGTCACATTTTATTTGGTATACTAGATTTGATTTTTCTAGTTTGTCCAATTTAGATTTCATGTTGTTGAAAAATTTTGCTGTCGTATTACCCGTTTTCATTGCTAATATGTATTTTTCCTTGTCATATATATCAGAGTACTTCATCCTTTCTGATAATCCAGGTATATATTCAGTAGATTTGTAAATTTTAGATTGTTTCGTTTCAATCGAATTGTTGTCAGATTTTTTCTTATTTATTTATAACTAGCTAAAACCCGGTGTGCTTCGCTACCCGTATCGTAATGAAATAAAAAGTTTAAAGTTAAACAAATATACCGTATTTGCCGGACGATAAGACGCATTGATTTTAGGTAAAATTTTCAGAGTAAAAAGGTGCGTCTTATCGTCCGGCAAATACGGTATTTATTAAGTTATTAAAACCTACAGTTTTCCTTTTAAATTAAATCTTATTACATAATCTTATTATGATTTACAATTGTAGCGTGTGGTTTGACAGTAAGTACTATACCAGTCAAAACATGTACTACCTTAGTTATTTAAGAGAATTTATCACTATCTATTCACATGTTCTCTTATAAATTTGCCAGGCGAGCACACAGTGGTCATCGTGGGTCAGTGAATAGATAAAGAAAACAGACATTTTAAGAGCACATCACATTTTTATCAAGGGATTTTCACTATAATCTCTCTCGTGCACAGTGTAACAAATTTGTCCACTTCGGCCCTAATTACTAAAATTTAGCAATTCATTATGTAAATTTCAAACATTATAAACTGTTTATTAATTACGATTTCTTATACAATAAAAACTTAAGAGTAAATATAATTCTTGTTAATTAGCTTTCTCGCTTAAAACATACATTTTAATTTGGTTTAAATTCATTATTTCTTATTTTTAATTACATGCACTTACTCATTAGTTGATTGTTTTTTTTTTTTTGTTGACTTAAAAAAAATGCAGAATATAGCAATCATGAATATAGAAAAAATATCCCATCGGTGCCCTGCAGTTTCAATATATATGCAAATATACTTTTTTTTCATTTGTGTCCACCACCCTTGATTAGTTGATTAGATCTGTTGAGTTTAGGTGACTAGAACTAACGATATCTATTAATATCTGTAATCAACACCGAGTTTCCTGTTAAAAAAAATTAAATATTGCAATTGAATTTCTACCATAGATATCACTTTTATTACCTCGGCGATGATTTATCAAACTTGTACAATTATAAGTAATTAATGAAGATCTTCTCTATGAGACAATAACTTATTGTAATAAAATTTAATAATTTACTAATTATTTCACTTAAGCACAGTTTTTTTTTCTTTACAAGCCTAGCGTAGGTATTTAACGTGATCTCTTCAAGTTTTTATTTGCAATTGATCTCACAAACTTTTTTTTTGTTTTGTTATTTCAACATTATAATTCATGCACTAGAAGAATAACGGAACAAAATATTTTAAATATTTCTTATAAGATCACATTATATATCTTTATACTAGGTAATAATGATCTTCTCAATATGTAAATATATAAATATATGTGGATGAGTGGAGAGCGGTAACAATTATAACAATTAGCACACCACAAGAAATATGAATACGGAAAGTTTGAAATAAAATTACACTACAAAACAAATTCATCAATTATTTGATTTCATATTCAAATAAGGTATGATTAATTTGGAAAAAGTAATTTTATAAAAAAAACAACGTGGGGCAGATCCATGTCCTGAGACTCATGCTCTATTCAGCCGGGCTACCTGCAAATAAATCTTTTGCATGTACTCTATAGTATTTCTTTCCATTTAAATCTTCTAAATCATATATGAAGTTACTAAGTTTCTTACGTACCTTACATTTGGTGAACTTAGGAGCTAGCTTTGCACTGAACTTTTTTGACTTATCACTTTGAAAAAAATTACGTTTATAGACAATTTGGTCCTCTTTGAAGTCTTTGGGTTTAGTTCTAAGGTTATATGCTTTTGTGTGTAATTTTTGAGCTTTAGTCAAATTTTCATATACTTTATCCCTTACTTGAAGAAGTTTATCATGTCTATTGAAAATTAACACATCCTCATCAGTTAGGCTATCTAGTTTTCTAAGCAAATCATAATTTCGACCATTTGTTACCATATTATATCCAAATAGAACATAAAAAGGACTAAATCCAGTAGATTCATGGGATATATTTCTTAGCGCACAACTAATATTGCCTAGATGTCTGTCCCATTCACGATGATCATCCTTTATGTACATTCTAACAGCAGTAAAAATGGTTTTATTAACTCTTTCGGCAGCATTAGCTTGTGGGGAGTATGTTCCTGTTAAGATTTGTGATATACCATAAGACTCACAAAAATCTCGAAATTCTTTTGCTAAGAATTGACTTCCATTGTCAGATAAAATTTTTTCTGGTACACCAAAAAGATTAAGAACCTCATTCAAACAACGTATAGCTAACTTTGATGTTGCGTTACGAATTGGCTTTATATACACGTATTTAGAATAGTTATCTAAAATTACAAATGCAAAAGTGTTACCAGACTTAGATCTAGGGAAAGGTCCTACAAAATCTACATGGAGTTCCTGAAATGGTCTTAAGCATGGTGGTCTAGGATTAGTTGGTGGACGCAATATTTTATTTGGTATTTTATAGGTTAGGCAGGTCTCACAATTATTCACAAATTCCTTGACGTCCTTAAACATTTTAGGCCAATAATACAATCGCCTTAATTTCTCTAACAATTTATTTATACCAGGATGTGCACTGTCAGGGGGACAATGATTTGTTTCAATCAGTTTTTTTCTTATATGCTTGGGAACCCATAATCGCCATTCTTCCCTGTCTTCACCTCCTTCAAGGTCCTTTTGTCTTACTCTCTTATATAACTTTTTATCAACTACTTTTAAACTAGGAAATTTTTCTTTATTTTCCTCAACCAATCTCATCTTATCTATGTATTCCTGATTTGCAAACAACTCTGGTTCTATATCTACCTCAAAATTCATTTCCTCAATCTCTACTCTAGATAACATATCAGCTGTAATATGATTTTTCCCTTTCCTGTGAACTATTTCAAAGTCATAATGTTGGAGCTTAAGTGCCCAACGCGCCAGGCGGCCTTGCAAGTCTTTAGTGGACATTAGCCACTTTAAAGCGGCGTGGTCAGTAACGACTACAAAATGTGTGCCTTCGAAAAATGGTCTAAATTTCCGAATTCCTTCAACAACTGCGAGACATTCAATTTCACTAACACTATATTTTCTCTGAGCTGATGACAGTTTTCTTGACATATATGCTACTGGACATTCTTTCCCTTGCTCATCCAATTGTATCAATGCAGCCCCTACACCCTTTGCACAACCATCACAATGTAAATAAAATGTTTTCTCATAATTGGGAGCAACTAGAACTGGTGTTGTCGTCAGCATTACCTTTAATTGACTGAAGGCTTCATCTGCTTCTTGTGACCATAATTTTGTAAAGTTCTTTCCTGTCATACTAGTAAGAGGTGCTGCTATCGCAGAGTAATTTGGTAACATTCTCATAAACCACTGACACATGCCTAGAAATCTTCGTAGTTCTTTCAAAGTTGTTGGTTTTTTCATTTTAACAATTGTCTCTACTTTCTGAGGATTTGGTTTAAGCCCTTCTTCACCAACTACATATCCTAAAAATGGGATTTCCTTCTGTACGAAACGTGATTTGTCCAAATTGATAGTTAAATTCGCCAATCTTAATCTTTGAGCTACTTTCTTTATGAGATCTATGTGGCCTTCAAAAGTTTCTGAAATAAGTAACATATCATCTACATAAGGGTAAACCTCAGTTTGCATTTCATACGGTATGACTTTGTCAATTAACTTACACATCGATTGTGTAGCATTTTTAAGCCCGAAAGGCATGACCTTGTACTGAAATAAGCCTCTTCCATGAACTGGGAACGCTGTTTTACATTTGGCGGACTCAGCCAATGGCACTTGCCAAAAACTATCTTTTAAATCTAAAGCCGAAATATACTTTGCTTTTTTTAGAGAACCTAAAACCATATCAATATTTGGCATTGGGTATGCGTCGCGTTCAGTAACCTTATTTAACTCACGTGCATCCAGGCACAACCTCCATTTATTATTACCTTTAGGAACAAGTGTACAAGGTGAACACCAACTACTTTCACTCTTTTCTATGATATCTTCTCTAAGCATCCGATCTACCTCCTCATTTAGATGTTTTTGCATATAGGGTGAAATATTATACAGTTTCTGTTTTATAGGTTCTGCAGAGCCAGTTTTGATCTCATGCTGAACTAAATCTGTACGTCCCAAACCTTCTTTATGGTATGATGGTATCATGGAAATAGCCTTTTTCAATTCATTTTCCTGTTCCAAAGATAATGGATGGGATCTTTCCTCACTCTTAGCTGTTACTTCTTCCACGAGAGTCGATACTAAACCAAATTCAAACCAGAAATCTATGCCCAATGTAAATAATCGCGGTAAATCAGGTGAAATAAAAAATCGTATGGTGCTAGTTTGAGAGTTATATATTACTGGCATAAATACATATCCTATAATCCCATGAGCGGATCCATCAGCAGTATGTAACTTTATATCTAATCTTGAAAATGATAAATTTAATTTTTCCAAAACATCTTTATATCCCTTACCAAGTACTGAGATATTAGCGCCACTATCCAGTAAACCCTCAAATTCAATCTCATTAACAACAAATTTGGCAAACATTCTTCTATCCACTTGCAGATTAATCTCAAAACTTTCTACTAAATTAATTAATTTCTTCTTACTACTAAAATATTTTTTTACTCTTATAACTCTGTTTGGGTGCTTGACTGTTTGTGTGCTGGTCGTTGTATAATTTTCGTAAACATTCTGTTTTGTTGGGCTGGTGTTATCGGTTGTGAAGTTGCCCTCCATTCCCTCACACCCTTTGACAAGTTTAAATTATGCTTACATCTTGGACAGTTAGGCTTAGTTACATTTTTGTAACCACAAGAGTAACAAAATAAATTTCTTTTATAGGATGGACAGTCTTGAAAGTTATGACCTATATCCTCACAGTTCCAGCAAATAGTTAAATTGTTTTCCTCTACAGTATAGCCTTCATTATTCTTTTCTACAAATTCCGGTTCACTTATTGTTACTTCATTAATTATTCTCCTTCTGCCCACTATCTGGTCATCTAAAGTTTCCCCTAGTTCTCCTAACATTTTTTCCACCTCCAAACATTTAATCTTCAATTCATTTAGAGTAAAAGGTTTAGATAAAACTAAAAGTTTCTTTAAAGCAGGGTGCATATTATTCATTAATACACTCACAAGCTCATTATCCGAATATGGTATGCGTAAATCAGTATTCATACTCTCAATAATCAATTTAAATTCTGTAAAACTTTCTCTTGCTTTCTGACGCCTATTTTCAATTATTCTTCTAATTTCATAATCACTAGTCAATGTTTGAAACTCATTAACTAATCCACTTCTGAAACTATTCCATGTTATATTTCTATTCTTGCTGACAAATACCCAAAACCAATTATTTGCCATGCCAGTAAGAAGATGGTGCATAGATAGACAAATGCTATCTAAAGGTATTCCTTCACTGCGTGCCAATATCTCTATCCTCATCAGCGTTGCCAAATGTGCAGATTTATCTGTTTTTTGCAGTTTTTTGAAGTGCAAAACAGGCTTGCAGATTTTTATTCCAAAAAACAGATTTTTTAAATCAATGCAGATTTTTCAATTTTATTCGAATAAAACAAAGAAGCAATCAATATTATTATTCCCACTCTATGTGGAATTTTGCGGACCAATGATTTCAAAAAAAAAAAAAAAAATTCAATTGCAAAAATTGTACAACTAATCCATAGAAAAGTATGTCTAATTAATTTTCTATGATCTCTTTACATATGTATGTGATAATTTAAATGAAATATTATACGTTATGTTTTTACTGTTAATTTTATATACATATATTTTATATCAAATATAAAAATTATATTTTGTTTTCTTTTTTTTCTTCAATAAAAATGAATTAAATATATACAAATATGATTTTATTACATACCGCACACATTCTTCAAAAGTGACTCAATTCAAAATTTTAATTTTTCGGGTTTGTATGCTTAAACAACACACAACACACTTGTTTATCTATAAGAAAAAGATCAAAGCATTTTGTTACAGTTAAAAAGTTACTAAAAAACAGTTAGATCTTTATTTATATTTCATTTGGTATAAAGTTGCAATTTAATAGTGATTTATTTTTAGTTGTGTCATAAAATAAAAATTTTGAATTGAGTCACTTTTGAAGAATGTGTTTGAAGGTGCAGATTTTTTTCGAAAAAAACAGATTTTTTTTGTGAATTGTCAGATTTTGTAAAAAAAAAATATGGCAACACTGATCCTCATTATAAATTGTTCTACATTAATGGGATGTGATAGACCATTAAAACTTACATTCCATTTAGAAATACTAGATAACTTGCGTACATCTACACTGTCCGACAATACTGTTTCATTTTCCATTTGAAAACTATGATTTCCTGCATAATTGCTGTGAGTACGATCATTTCTATTAAAAAAAAACTCCTGACTTCTGCTCGGTTTATGAGGTGGTACTGAGCCAATTACATGTGAAATATGAGGATTTTTCTTAAAGTTTGGTCTATTTGTCCAGTTCGATGTGTTATTGGCCTGATTTTTAGTAGTTTTACTAATCGCACCAGTATTCATTGATTTTCTATTTTCAGTTCTGATTGCCTGTGGAAAAGCATTTGAAGTGTTCGGACCCACATCTAAAAGATTCAATGATTCCAAACTTATATTGGGAGTATCACTTCTGTTAACAATGCCAGCTTGAGCAGTATTATAAGTATTCGTTGCTAGCAAGCTACTGATAATACTATTCAAATTATCCTTCAATTTCTTAATGCAATCTTTTAGTTCAGGAGCCCTTTCTTGAAGTGCATCGAGCCTATTCATAACATGTTCGCCCTTAGTTACAGCCTTGTTCTGTTTTAAAATATCAGTTTTTTTCTTGTCAGATTGAATTAGTTCGTCAATCTCTTTAATTTTTTCATCACAAATTTCATATTCTTGAGATGATGTATTAATTGTCACAAAGTCCCTCTGTCTACTTCCCACACTTTCTTCCTGCATGACTTTTCTCAATCTACCTATTAATATTCTCATACTTCCTTGTACATCCATCCCTCTAACCAATAATTCATGTTTTAATTCCTCGCTATCTAACAAATTTAAATCCATGATTACTACCTTACAATTACAATTAATCAAAATATATAATAATACAATATATTATTGTTTATAATGTTATTATAATGTATTAACAATAATATCTTAGATATAATATTAGTAATTAATAGTATCTACAAAAATTAATAGTTAGAATAATTTCAATATATATATAGCCTAAAATTTATAATTACAAATTTACGTTTTAATATTTTTTCCTTTTTTTATGTTCAAATCTATCTGTTGGGCCTTAGCTTTCAAATTTGCTCACTGTCGTGTTATTTATGTCGTTTGTTTTTTTTTTTTTTTTTTTTTTTTTTTGTTTTACAAAATTATTCAATCCAGTTATTTTAAAATGTAGGAAATTATAACAATGATAAAGGTCTAACTACAAAATATATATACTAAATAAAGACTTTTCTTATTACGATAAATTCTAATTTATTTAGCTTGAATGTAAGATTACTTGTACTTAAGTTTTCTAATTACATTATATAACCTTTGAATAATATTGCATTACTGAATCAAGTATTTTAAGTCAGGAAGGGTTTCAGATTTTCATAAAATCTGAATCCTGGTCCGTAGTTTGGGCGCCATTCTACTGTAGCGTGTGGTTTGACAGTAAGTACTATACCAGTCAAAACATGTACTACCTTAGTTATTTAAGAGAATTTATCACTATCTATTCACATGTTCTCTTATAAATTTGCCAGGCGAGCACACAGTGGTCATCGTGGGTCAGTGAATAGATAAAGAAAACAGACATTTTAAGAGCACATCACATTTTTATCAAGGGATTTTCACTATAATCTCTCTCGTGCACAGTGTAACAAATTTGTCCACTTCGGCCCTAATTACTAAAATTTAGCAATTCATTATGTAAATTTCAAACATTATAAACTGTTTATTAATTACGATTTCTTATACAATAAAAACTTAAGAGTAAATATAATTCTTGTTAATTAGCTTTCTCGCTTAAAACATACATTTTAATTTGGTTTAAATTCATTATTTCTTATTTTTAATTACATGCACTTACTCATTAGTTGATTGTTTTTTTTTTTTTTGTTGACTTAAAAAAAATGCAGAATATAGCAATCATGAATATAGAAAAAATATCCCATCGGTGCCCTGCAGTTTCAATATATATGCAAATATACTTTTTTTTCATTTGTGTCCACCACCCTTGATTAGTTGATTAGATCTGTTGAGTTTAGGTGACTAGAACTAACGATATCTATTAATATCTGTAATCAACACCGAGTTTCCTGTTAAAAAAAATTAAATATTGCAATTGAATTTCTACCATAGATATCACTTTTATTACCTCGGCGATGATTTATCAAACTTGTACAATTATAAGTAATTAATGAAGATCTTCTCTATGAGACAATAACTTATTGTAATAAAATTTAATAATTTACTAATTATTTCACTTAAGCACAGTTTTTTTTCTTTACAAGCCTAGCGTAGGTATTTAACGTGATCTCTTCAAGTTTTTATTTGCAATTGATCTCACAAACTTTTTTTTTGTTTTGTTATTTCAACATTATAATTCATGCACTAGAAGAATAACGGAACAAAATATTTTAAATATTTCTTATAAGATCACATTATATATCTTTATACTAGGTAATAATGATCTTCTCAATATGTAAATATATAAATATATGTGGATGAGTGGAGAGCGGTAACAATTATAACAATTAGCACACCACAAGAAATATGAATACGGAAAGTTTGAAATAAAATTACACTACACAATATACAAACGAACAAACACACATTCACATTTATAAGGGTTTCAAATGTATACAAATTTTAACATTTACTTAATATTGTTGCTAGTCAGCGCATTGGTGTCCTAAATATTAATATTGATAGCTGATATACCTTTCCCTATATATAATTTGTCATCATATCTAGGGGAGGTGCCACGCCCACTATTGATAGTCCGCCCATTCTTGTCCTAAAGATTAATATTGATGGTAGAATAACCGTACCATATAATTAATTATCATCATATGGGAGGTGCCACGCCCCCTGTCGCTACTACTCCAATTTTTTTCCGCAAATATTTAAACAAACAATGGAATTGCTCATGCAAAATTTGAGTACTATAGCTATTATAGTTTCCCAAGTATTTAATTTTTAAAATTAACTTTGTATGGGAGGTACCACGTCTACTCAAAATTTAAAAAAAAAGTAGCCTATAGCTCCTTCCAGACATACAGAAATATACTGTGAAAATTTCAAGCAAATCGGTTCAGCCGTTTAGCTGTCTATAGGTCCCAAACTAATAATAATAAACATACATACAAACACACAATCACTTTGATATATATATATATATAAATTTTTATATTTAACTAGAAGTAAACCTTCGAATAAAAATTTTTTACAATTAGTACTAGCAAGAGGAAAAATTCTCATTCAGTAAATATAAATTATAGTTTTTTCTAATTTTGTTCATAACAATTGTTGACTTGTTACATTTCATATATTAATTCAAAAATTTCCGTATTCATTTACTTACCACACCGAAAGAAATTTAGTTGAAATATTAATAAAAGTTATTTTTAATTTCTCCAAAAGTATTTTTTGGAGTAAAATAGTAAAAAAAAATTCGAGAAAAAATTGTTTTTTATCAAGCATATTATTCTAAAAAGCATTTAGCATAATTTTTAAAAATTTCAATGCATTTTCGAGAAACAAAATACTAAATCTAGCACTGAAAGTGCTAAAATGGCAACACTGGATTGATGGATCATGTTTATCAAGACCGAATGAAAGAGCTTTATACGGATTTCAGCTTCCTTATATTATGTTTCCACGACGACTTGAATCACCTGCTTCGCCTTCTGAATCATGTTTATGAATCATGCTGTTTACATGATTAATGAACTTGATTCGATTTGACAGTTGTCTTTAATAAGCAAACAGAATAAAACAAAAAGAATTTACAATTTGTGGAAAATAATTTTTTTTAATGGACAACCAAAAGTGAGTGGAAATTAGTTAGCTTATTTGAAAAAAAAACATACATTCGTACGTATTTACTTTCTTTATTTCCAGCAACAAGAAAATAATTTGCTTTGTTTACAATAATATTAAATTTTTACAGCTAGTGCTGATAAACTTGCGATAAAAATTAGAGAAGAGTGCAATATTTCGTGCTTCGCAAGTAGATTCAATATGAATCTACTTGATTCGCTCTTAAAATTTTGTATGGTGAAGCAAGTTGTTTCGCACACGATTGGGGTGTGAAGCATGAATAGAGAGCGAAGCATGTACCGTGGAAACATAGTATTATTTATATATTGTTTTATTATTAGTGTTCTCTTCAGCATATTTTATTTAACTTTATCTTTGTTTAAACACAAACTGCAACATTTCCGGAAATGAACGTATGGTTTTGTATTGGCTATCTCTAAAAAATTATTGAAAAAGTTAAAAATAAAAAAATAAATAATATTTTTCTAGTTGAACGAAATTAACAAAATATTGATTACACTGTGAGACAAATGGTAGGGGTCAGTGATCGGGATGGGATGAAACCAACGGGAAATGTTATATCGGTAAAAAAAAAGTTATACGTGTCCCGGCATTTCGCTGGGTCACGTCTAGGAATCAGGATATATAGATTTGAAGTTAGTAAGTATCTATAGGGAATTTGTCCCGTTTAGGCTTTGTATCAAATACCAAAACAAAATAAATCAACTGACAAGTATTAGAGATGTGTTTATAAAAATCGATAAGCAGTCGTCATCGTCGCAAGATGTTTATAGAATACCAAATTAGTGTCGATGTGATGTCGATGTCGATACGAAGTGATGTCGACTAAAAAACGATGACGATATCGACGACGACAACTGTAATATGGGTGATTATTATTATTCTTATTTAGGGAAAATGAAAATCATACATGTGCCAAATATTGAAAAATCCTATTCTTGAGTTAAAAAATTATTTTTTGATAGATATCCCACTCGCATTCCATTAAGCGATTATAAAGGCCTTAAAGTAAATTGTATAAGCTTTCTTTTGAGAAAAAAAAGGCGCAAATTGAAAAAAAATTAAAAAAAAAAATATTTAAAAAAAAAAAAATTTAAAAAAAAATTTTTTAAAAATGAAAAAAAAATATTTTTGAAATGACTGAAGAAATAGCTATCTAAAGTCCTTTGGACAATTTTTGCTAGGACCAATAGGTGAAAAGTTACACTCATTTAAAAAAAAACCCTGTATGATCAAAATTTACCAAAACGTCCAACTTTGACCCCCTCTAACTCCGGTACTTCTCGACTGATAAAGCTGAAAATTTGTGGTTGGCCTACTATCCAATAGTACTAACCTTGGTGCAAATTTCATCCAAATCGATTTGTAACATTGGGTCACTTGGCCAAACCTTGGACCGATCTGTCTCAAATTTTCACAGCATGTTACTGTAACTCTGGAAGGAATAATAGGATATATGAGATTTTGATTGTACAAACGGGGGTGGCACCGCCCATATAACCCAAAAATTTAAATCGCCATATTTTGGGCATTTTTTGACCTACGTCAACGATATGTGCTACATATGGTATTGGCATAATTATGAGTTGAGTTCTTAAATTCACTCGATGTGCCAGGCTTTCCACCACATGTGCTACAACTTCAAATTGGAGTGGCAATTATTTTACTACGTAATATCTATCACCACGGCTATGCAATGGCACTCGACTTGCAGTAAAAAAAACTGAGAAATAATTTAATAGAAGCGACCATTATAACAGGAAAATATAAAGGTACAGATGTACTTTTGCTACGCATTCCAATGCTACCAACAGATTTAAGGCAGAATTAGTCTGTACTTTCTGTTCCGTTCCGAATCAGCTGACTTCAGCTGATTCTGTTAAATAGAAAATGTGTAGAAGTCGTTAGTTGTTTTGTTACTTTTAGAGCCATTGCGGACGAACCTGTTGAAAACAAAAATTTGCTAAGTATTTGTAAGTGACAGCACAAAACAGCTGACATCTGCACAAGAAAAAATGTTTGGTTTATTACAAAAATTTTCATTTCTTTGAATTTAATTTGTATAAAGGTTATTAAAATATAAAAAATAAACAATGGATGACGAAGAACTCATTACTTTAGTCGAAAGTAATGACATATTGTACAATTAAAAAATTTTGATTTGTATTTAATGATTTATTTTCGCGGTGTGTTGTCTGTTTACCAAAACAGCTAACTACAAAAATTTAACAACAGAATGACACGGAACAGAAAGTAAAGACTAATGAAGCCTTTAGCTATTGATTTTAAACAATTTTTTCCTGTTCGGTTAGCGTTTACGATGACTGTTAACAAAGCTCAAGGTTAATATCCAGTGTATATGTGTATGATCCTGATGTGCAAACTAAAAATCCTAAAGCATTGCAATAAATACATTAAAATTAAATAAATAAATGTTTGTAAATATATAAATATGTGCGTTTTATTTTATAACGAGAGGGCACACCTAGTAATGATCTAAAACCCAATTTTCTTGATACTTATGAAATTCTAAGTCGATTGAGCTATTCTCACTCTCACGTCCAAAATACACAACTTACGTAAATGAAATTTTCAGAAAATATTTCTTATTTTATAATATTATTTATTTTATTGCAAATTAGCAAAATCGGTATTGTAGAACCAGAGTTATGAACCAAAATGTGAGGCAACCTCCATAAAAATTTGATATTTTGTATGCATTTGTTTTGCTATTTTTTAAATATATTGCAGAAAATACCATGTACACGTTATTTTTATGATAAAAGAAGAAAGTAGTAAGAATCGGTCTATGATTTCGCATAGCCTCCATACCATCTTCCCGAAATATGGCTCGATGATACATAAAAGCTTAAAAAATTGGAATATAATTACAAAATTCAGCAAAAATAAGTTTCATGCAAAAAGAAATCACAAAACAAAATTTCATTTAATTATGTCGTCATATATGGACCGAAATTCACAAATTTCTGTAACATGATTTTTGTGTATATGTAAATGATCTATCTATGTAAAGTTTTGAGTCTATACCGATATTCATAAGATATATACAAAGATAAATAACCAATAATACATACAACAATTTATATATGTATCTGTAAAAAATTTTTGTGTCGAATTTTAACCTGGGGGCTTATTCTGTAATGCGATGCGAAAGTCATAGCGATCCGAAAGGTATTTGGTATTCTGTAAGACTTTCGCAATCGAAATTCATTTCAATATGTGGCAACACTGTTCCAAAGTAAAGAAATAAACGTCTATTTGGTTTGTGACAAGTTTTACAAGTTAAAAAATTGCTGGTTTTAACTATTAAAAATATACTCGTATAATTTAATTTACAAAAACAAAACAAAAAAAAACAAGAAAAATTGTGTTATTCGCAAAAATGGATTTTGTAGGTATGCCTTTCAGCTTTATAAAAATTTTAGGTTGAATATTTCAAATTGGCGCGTCTTGGTGGTCTTATTGTTCGTCTCCCTGGATGAAATTTAATTATTAAAAGCAAATAATCTATTAGGTATCACAACAGTAAGTGCTTTGCGAATGCTGTTTTACCATCGAATGAATTTTGCTATTTTTGACATTGCTTTCGCAATTAAGAATTCCAACTTGTCACCTTTTCGCATTTCAAATGCGATTAAAAAAGTACTTTTCGCAATCGACTTTTCGCTTTTATGTATTTTCGAGTAGTATTTATTTTCGCATCGCAATATAGAATAAGCCCCTATATTTATACAACTCTTGCTAATGCGAAACTAATGTGAACTTAAAAAAGAATACGATAACTTTATGCAGAAAATATTGTCTTTTCTAAAAAAAGGTGCGCCCTCTAATGGTTGCTGGCGTTCAGTAAGTAGCTGTTATAGTAATTTTAAAAAACAGAGTTGTTTCTGGCAACAGTGTTGCATTTTGGCGTATTGACACGATAAAGAAAAGGGTTAAGAGAAAATATATGAGAGAGGAGAGAGACAGACACACACAACCAAACAAAAACATCATAGCTGCCAGATTTGACTGACGCGTCCATTTTGACGATTTTATGTTTCAAAATTGCAAAGTGGCGATTTGATTATTTTTTCTTTGCTTTTCTTGAATTATAAAAATTTTCTTCCATCCCATCCAACAATTTTTAAATACAAATTCTTCATTCAAATTCTTAATGTCAAATAATTTTTCTCTTTTTTTTAAAACAACAACTATTTTTTTAAGAAGAACTTATAATATTTCTTAATTATTGACAAAATAATTTTTGAGCTTTTAAGTATAATATATAATTCCAAATAATATTATTTATGAGTCAGGAAAGTAGCTAACTTTTATTGGTAGATATGAAAAGAAGATTTGGATGCTGAATTTTGTGAATTAAGTAAAATTTTTAGGTAAAACAATTTTTGAAATTCAACGGGGATCTACAGAAACGTTTCCCATTTCATTAAAACAACGTCGAAAAATATCAAAAATACAAAATAAATTTGAATAAAACAAAATACTTTGCAAATAAATAAAACTTAAAATATTTTTTAAAACTTAATAAACTTAATTGTTTTCGACATTGTTATTATATATGAATGAATTAATATAACATTCAGATATTTGTTTGGAAAATACTGTAATATATTATAAATATATTTTACACAAGTTGTGTTTAATTAACAATATACTTTTTGTGATTCTTATATATTTTACGTATTTTGATTAGATAAAGTATAAAATAGACAATACAGTGGTTTCCCGATTTAACGTATACTCAATTTAACGAATTCGCGATTTAACGAACATTCAATTCTTTCCATTGAGTACCTTATATTACGAACAAATGAAAATATCATGTACTCGGTTTAACGAAAAAAGTTAAAAGTTAAAGTTAAAAAAATAAATGAAATCAAAAGAGAGTCATTGCAATTACATTTGTATTGGACTGATCTCTCAATTGTCTTCTGATAAGATTAATTTCTTGAGCACTGTACTCTACTTCTTCTTCGTCAGATGATGAAAATAACGACACACTAAACATTTTTATATCACAAATAAATTAAATTTTCGCTTTTTAAATTTTTGTGTTGTTTAAACAGCTGTTGTGTCAAAAATATAAAACTTAATCTATTACAAAATATCTTGTTCTCGAAAATTTTACATAATACAAAAAAAGCTCTAACGACAACGACTACGACACTTCTCGAATAACGACTTCGACACTTCTCGAATAACGACTTCGACAACCGTAATAAGGGTGATTATGTTTTTTTTCCACCTAAGTCGACAGTTTTTATGTGTACCAATTAAAGTACAAATGCAAACATAGCTTGTGCCCTAGCTATTTCAAAAATTATTATTTCTATTTGAAATGTTAATTTTTAAATTTTTGATAATTTTTAGTTGGCCTCGAGTTCATTAAATTTAATTTTCATTAAATTATTATTTTTACTGAAGGTAGGAATTGTTTTTACAACAAGAAATCTTATTAAAATTTTTATTGATAATTTTTCTTGGCTGAGCTAGGATTCGAACCTGGGTTGAATTTACATGTTTCAAGAATCACCTTTCTTCAAAAATTATCAATAAAAATAGGCCTATATCTCGGGAACTACTGGGTTTTTAATAATTTGTAAGACAGTAAATAAAAGGTATTAAAAATACCTTTCCAACGATATATATTATAAAATATGGACCGAATATGGGTTAAATCCGAAAAGAATATTTTTTGACCCGAATTTATTTGTTTTTTGGAAATGGTTCTTATATGGCAGCTATGACAAATTATGGGCCGATCTTCTTAAATTTTGGAACAGTTATTTTCATGCATATGAGGATATTTCACGTCGAATTTCAACATAATAACGGTATATTTAAGATATATCTTAGTATTAACGTGGATTTCGGTAGTGGACCTTATGTGGGGGATATAGTCAAATATGGACCGATATTCTCAAAATACAGCAGTTTCATTTAGATATGTATGTAACTGATCCGTGTAAAATTTTGGATTGGTAGTCTTATTTATAAGAGATTTATGAGTATTATAGTGATTTTCAGAAGAGGGCTTTATATGGGGCATACGGTTAAAAATAGACCGAAATTAACAAAATTGTGTGGAATGATTTTTGTATATATGTAAATGATCTGTACAAAGTTTTGAGTCGGTAACGATATTTATACAATATAAAATATAAAAATGTCTTTTTCAGATGTGGTCCTTGTATGGGAGCTATGACCACAACAATTTATTTGCCTATAAAGAGTATTTGTGGCAAATGTTAGCCGTTTGACATTATTTATATCTGTTTTATACGTATTTAAGTGAATTTTGGAAGTGGACTTTATATTGGGTCTATGGTCAAACATGACCGAACTAAAAAAAAATTCGGTTTGCGATTTCTTTTTGTATAAAACTTATTTTTGCAGAATTTTGTCGTGATATTCCAATTTTATAGGCATTTATGTATAATTAAGCAATATTTCGGGAAGATGTGTGTATGGGGGCTATGACCTATTCTGGGCCGACCACCATAAAATTTAGTACAACAATTTATTTGCCTATAAAGAGTATTTACGTCAAATTTTAGCCCTTTAGCATTATTTATATCTGTTTTATACGTATTTAAGTGAATTTTGGAAGTGGACTTTATATGGGGTCTATGGTCAAACATGACCGAACTAAAAAAAATTCGGTTTGCGATTTCTTTTTGTATAAAACTTATTTTTGCAGAATTTTGTCTTGATATTCCAATTTTATAGGCATTTATGTATAATTGAGCAATATTTCGGGAAGATGTTTGTATGGGGGCTATGACCTATTCTGGGCCGACCACCATAAAATTTAGTACAACAATTTATTTGCCTATAAAGAGTATTTACGTCAAATTTTAGCCCTTTAACATTATTTATATCTGTTTTATACGTATTTAAGTGAATTTTGGAAGTGGACTTTATATGGAGTCTATGGTCAAACATGGACCGAACTAAAAAAAATTCGTTTTGCGATTTCGTTTTGTATAAAACTTATTTTTGCTGAATTTTGTCTTGATATTCCAATTTTATAGGCATTTATTTATCATTAAGGCATATTTCAGAAATATATATATTTGTATGGGGGCTATGAGAAATCATGGACCGATTCTTACTATTTTCCGCACACTTTCTTTTTTTATCATACAAACAACGTATACGCAATTTCATGGTATTATCTGCAATATATTTCAAAATATTGCAATAAAATGGACAAAAAATATCAAATTTTTATGGAGGAAACAGACAGACAGACGGGCATGGCTTAATAGACTCCGCTATCTACAAGGATCCAGAATATATATACTTTATAGGGTCGGAAAATTATATTGTGGAAATTACACACGGAATGACACACTTATATATACCCTTCTCATGAGGGTGAAGGGTATAAAAAGCAGCTAAAAATAAACAAACAATACGACCAGTGATGGAAAATTCAATACTATTGTACTATTTTCAGTACTTTTCACAACAAAAATACCACAGTACCCCCACATCATGTTTAGTACTCTTTGTTTGTTTTGCTTTGTTCCCTGTTTAGAAATCCAGCGTTATTATTTTTATAATCATTGACCACATTGGCTTCAAAACAAGAACATAAGGAAAGCACAAATTCGTTATTCATGTTATTTATTTGATCTGGGATAAGCTAATCTACAAAAGTAAACAAATGCATAAAGAATTGTTTATGGTACTATTTTGATAAAAATTTTTAAAGTTCTTATGTTTCGTACATTTTTGTAATTCTCATTTCTTGTTTTAGATTTTTTGTGTGTCATATGAGTTTGAAAACTTCAAACATATTGGTGAACGATCTATTAATGATATGGCATTAACACTAACAAAATGCAGGCATGCTATATGTTTTTTATCTTAACCCACAACAAATAAACATTTTTGAAACATATATTTTTACATAAAAATGAATTAATTTTTAGTTTGTTGTTATAATAGTTTCTTTTTTATGAAACTGAAATAATTTTATTTTTGAATTATTTTTAGAAGGATTTTTAATTTTATTTTTGTATAAAAATATATGTTTCTTAAAAAGTACCAAAATGTTGAAAAAAGTACTCTTTTTATTGACGGTCAGTTCAATTTTTCATTTTTCCATCACTGAATACGACCATGGTGTAAATATACAAGCGTAGCTGCCAGATTTGACGATTTATCGTCATTTTGACGATTTTTGGTTTCAAAAATAGCAAAATGACGATTTGACGATTTTTTCATTGAAAGTGACGATTTTCTGAATTATTAAAAATTTCTATCATTTGTTAGTTTTATTAATGTTTTTGTTACCAAATTCTCTCTTTTTTTGAGACAACAACTATTGTTCTCATTTAATATCATAAATATTAAGAAGAAAATGACATATTTCAAAAACAAAAATAAGTGATAGTAGTGTTTTCTTAATTATTGTTGTTAAGTTCAAGTAAAATAATTCCAAATAATATTGAGACAGGATATTCGAAATTACTTATTTATCTGTAAACATAAAAATCAATTTTAAATACTGAATTCCACGAACTAATATTTTAAGAGGAAACAATTTCTGAATTCCACGAGGAAATTCTTCTACAAAAACTTCTCCTATTTTAACAAAACGTCGAAAGCATATTCAGCCAGTACCTCTCGTATATGATGGATGAATTGAATTCTATACGCAAAATGATATTTAAAACTTAATAAAATAAATTGTCCTGACATACGTTAAATCAATTTTCGTACTTTTTAATGTAAATCAACATGCATGAAAAAAAAAAACAAAAGGAAATAAGAAAATTGACAGTACCGTCAACTTTGTACCTCTTCTCATCCAAAAATACTTGCCTTGACGAGTCAGAAGTGAAAACGGACTAAGATATTATAAAAATATTACACAAGTTGTGTTTAACATTATGTTTTGTGATTTGTTATGTAAAAAGTTAAAATTTATGTATTTTGATATGTATTGTACAAGAGACTAAAATTTAATTTTTATGTTTTCGTTTAAATAAAAATTTCAAAATACCATTAGAAATAGTGACTTTATTTTTCCGATTTTTTTGACGATTTTTAAAATTCGAAATGACGATTTTTTTCTTTTTTATCGGGATTTTGACGATTTTTTTCGAAATTCATCTGGCAGCCCTGTATATAAGGTGAGTGCAGTAGCCCAGCTAACTGACTTTGGTTACAATTTACTTATGTTAAAAGTAATACATTTTGAAGTATTTTTGACAGTAGTACATTATTTTACACAAACAAAATGCCTGTTGTTTCTGCAGAGAACATTATTAAAAAACAGCTGATTCAGAGTCGTTTTCAGCACAAATTGGTCAGTAGCACAGTGGTCAGTAGTGAACCGATGTCATTCAGCTCAGAGTATAAATTAAGCTGGAGAAGTAAACGAAAACAAATCCATAAAAAAATACTTTTTTATCGCTAGAATTTTAAATTTATATTAAAACCGATACAAGAAAAAAATACCAACGGAACAAACGTTGTCTGTCATTAAACTTATTACATTATTAGTTATTTACATTGTGTAGTTAATTTAAAAATAAGTATTATCGTTGTTTTTTTTGGCAAATTTCAATGTCAAAGAGCGATACCTTAATTCAATTTACCAACTGTCGCCTGGTGCGGACTCATCAATTGATCAGAGATGACCTGTGGATACGCAATGGGCGTATTGTTAATCCGGAGCCAATCTTTTTTGATGAAAAGGCACTAGCCCATAAGAAATACGATTGTAAAAATGCGATAATTGCTGCCGGGTACATTGACCTTCAAATAAATGGTAAAGAAATTTTTTTTAATTATTTAGTAATTGTTGTGTTGCAACTGTTGTTGTATTTTGTTGTAATTGCTTTTTTGTTGAATACACTGATGGTTCAAAGATGGAGTGTGGCGTTGGTTCTGGCGTATTTTGCAATTAACTCAGTTTAAAACTCTCGATACGCCTCAAAGACAAATCTAGTGTATTTCAGGCTGAGATTAGGGAAGCATGCAAAATTTTATATGAAAATAATATTCGCTGCAGCACAGCCATTTTTGTCGACCGTCAGGCGGCACTCATGTCACTCAAATCCCATACAACAACATATATTCTAGTCAGGCAATGCAAAGAAGAGCTGTCACGGCTAAGTCGTCTAACTGTCATTACTCTAGTTTGGGTCCCTACTCATAGGGACTACTACGGTAATAAGAGGTCGGACGAACTGGTCAAAGAAGGATCTGCTTTAGAAGTTTTAACTGGCGTATCAGTCGCAATACCACTTGTGAAATCTTCAGACACTACTTTCAAAAGGCTGGAATTAGGTGGCGTAATCTGGACACCTGCAGCACCACTAGAAATATAATATATAATGAGAAATGAAATGAAAGGACATCTCTAGAATCATAGCGGTGCTAACCGGTCACTGGACGATTGGTAAGCATGCAAGCAGACTCGAACTTCCCTTCAATGATCAATGCCGCAGTTGCCAAGACCGGGAGAAAGAAGAAACATTATTTAAAGTAAGCATTCAAGGTTCCACTCGAATGTTTGCAGGCAATCACGCAAACCAACCAACCAACCAATATATATTGTATTGACTGCTATATTTTGTTAAACATCTGTTAATATTTCAGTTATACAAACAGATGTACTAAGCTTCACTGAAGAAAAAATAGTGTAAAGCTATAGAAATCGAAAACGAATGAGTTTTAGAAGTAAATTTTTTCGTAATAATTCTGTATTGAAAAACTTTTATCACATAAAATATAAAGATATTGGGCTACGAAAGAGAATCTTAAAACAAAAATTTTAAAAATTAGATTATAAATGCATTGAAATCTATTTCCAAAACTGATTCGATTTCGATTTCTATCACATGCCTGTATAAATGCATTAAAATGTATTTCCAAAACTGATTCGTTTTCGATTACCATCACATGCCTGATTGATTTTAATAATTGTAATTATTCGTATTTTTTTTCGTAAAAGTTTTTACTTTATTATCATTAATATACAAAGTTTGCAATTTTTATTGACGCTTTATATAAATGTTCATATCTGCTCTTCATAAGTATTATATTAGTCGAAAATTGCATTAATAATTGAATCTTTATTACGAGATGAAAATAGATTTTCATTATACATACATATATTCATATATTACATACATACATATTAGGGATGCCAATCCCGAAATCTCGATCCCGGGATTAATAAATCTGTAATAAATCCCGGAATTTTTCGGGATTAGTAAATCCCGAAAATTTTTATTTGTGTAAAGGATCCAGACAATTGTTTTTACTTGCTGGAACACACTATTTGATATGTGTCAACGGTTTTTGAAACTGGAAATTCCTTTAATTGATTTAAAAACTCAACAGATGATGAATTTGCTTTACTTAAACAAATTGTTGTAATTTTAAATCCGATTAAAGTAACAGTTGAAGCCCTTTGTCGCAGTGATATGAATCTCTGTAAAGCCGATGCTGCACTTTCATTTATGCTAAAAGAGGTATCAAAAAGTGATTGCAAGTTAAGTAATGAACTGGTCAAAGCTCTCCTTAAAAGAATCCAAGAAAGAAGAACGATTTACTCAATACTTAATTTTTTTGAAAAACCCAAAATTGAAATCAGAATTTGATAACAACGTAGAAATGTTTGTTATTAGAAATGAGTTAAAAACGTTGATTGCTTATTTTAAAGGAAATGAGATCTGTGGCTCACCTTCAAATGATTCTGTTTCGGATTTATCAATGATTGAGGAAACAAATGATGATTCTAATATTTAAATCATAAAAAATTAAATAATGCAATTGAAATGTGCAGAAGTCCAAACAAAACACCTAATAAAGTCCGTAATGGTATGGAATCAAACATTGAAAAAGAAATTGAATTATTTATTTCTGGCTGTTTTTGCAATCAGCATACAACAATTTGCTGACAATTTTGCCCACAAGCGTTGATTGTGAACGATGTTTTTCGTCAACATCATATATTGGTACAAAATTAGATCAAGAATCTGATGACAGTTTAGATGCCTTAATATTTTTAAGAGGCTTTTTAAACAACGATCATTAATATTCTATTATTTTTAAATTTATAAATATAGAAATTAAAAGTCAAATGACATATAATTTTTGTCAACCTAATAATTTATACATATATGTATGTACAGTGTAAAAAACTATGTAATGTAATTTTGTTTTTAAAATTATTAAAGGTTTATAAACTTTTAATAAATGAAAAAACTATAGCTTTGAGACAATTTTTTGTTTTTAAACAAATTAACATTAAATATATGTTACTTTTTTGTTTCTTTATTACTTTAATTCAATGAACAAATTTTTTGTTATATTTTTATTTAAATTTATGAATTAAATAAATAGTTTTTTCATTAATATTGTAATTTTTTTAATATGAAACAAAAATCCCGAAAATCCCGATTTCGGGATCCCGGGATTCATTTGTGTAATCCCGAATCCCGGGATTTGAAAAACCAGTCCCGTTTGGCATCCCTAATACATATGTGTAAATACTTATGAAAATGTGGAATTTGGTTCAAGGGGCTTATCTTATCAGACAAAATGTCGATGATCCTACATATTCTATTGTACATATTTTACGTGTAATAAATATAGTATGTACTGAATATATATATATGTACATATGAATTCGAACGGTATTGTTTGTATACATATAAAATATATTTGTGTTAAATATTATTTGGATACCAACATTTTTGAGAGAGTTATGCTCTTTAAAGTGATTTTCGGTAGTGGGCCTTATATGGGAGCTACGACTAATTATGGACCGATCTGCACAAAATTTGTAGATGTGATTTAGCTTCATTTACCACTCATTTGTGATGAAATTTGTTTGCATACTTGGATAATTCGGACATCGTTAAATCGACTCAGGAAGTGATTTTGAGTCGATCGGTATACTTCAAGGTGGGTGTTGGAACAATATTTCTGGTCGTTACAAACATCAGCACAAATCCAATATACCCTCTCCACTATTGTGGTGTAGGGTACAAAAAGCACTGTGAAAAAAGCTTTGGCAATTTTGACATTGAGGAATTTCTGATTGTTTTAATGCTTCCCAACGAATACATCGATAAGGAAGTCCAAGAATTGCTTTGAGCTGGTTAATATGGCTTCATTACTTATTTGCACCCTGAAAATTGAAGATCATACCCATTATTTACAGATTTTTTAGTTTTGAATTGGCTCGCTTATATATAATTTAAATTTTCATTTTCAAATCTTCGTAATTCCTGGATTATAAATATAGTGTCAGTATTACCACACCTTTTAATAAATAAGTTTTTGTTTTGGTATTTTTAGGGGTAAATGCAGTGGTGGATTTACGACTAGGCCCGTGAGGCCTGGGCTTAGGGCGCCATAATTTAAAGGGCGCAAAAATTTAAAGGTAAAACAATGTAAAGCAATTAGATTCCGAAAATTGATTGGCTAAGTTTTGTTTTAAACAAATACGAAATTTTTATTAAATTATTTTGAAAAATCTACCCACGTTACATTTACACTTAGAAATGGTGACAGCCCTATCGTAAATCTAAATAGAGATAAAATACCGAAATCAAACGACGTCAAATATTTAGGTCTTAACATTGATCGTCGCTGAACTTGGAAAACATTGGCAAATATGGAAGATGTGCATTCTGCACAAAATATATCCGATATATTACATTTACGGAATCTTCAAGATGTTTACCCCAATGTATACATAGCTTTACGAATTTTTGAGTATACCTGCTACAAAATGTTCAGCAGAAAGATCTTTTTCCACTTAGAAAATGGTAAAAAACTATCTATGGTCAAGTATGGGCCTAGATAGACCTAATGCTCTTGCATCATTGTCTATTGAAGCCCAATTAGTACAATAAATAAACTATGACGATTTAAGTGACGTTTTTGCTCGAGCAAAATCCCGAAAGAGTAAATTTATAAAATAAGTGCTGATTAAAAAAACTTAATTATTTATTTTTGCAAAATATTATTTTATTTAAAATTTATAGGTATATAAAGTTACTTTTATTTTTCACAAAAACTTTTTTTATTTTATGTTATTTATTATTTATTTTATTTACATATGTTATTTTAATTCATTTCAATTTATTTTATTTTAAGTCTCAAATTTTTAAAGAAACTTATAAAATTTTAAATATATATTTTTTTAATACACCCCATTAATTTAAAAAAAATTAAAAATTTTTTGTTTGAAAATTATAAACAAAATTTTATGCATGCATAAAAATTTAAACATCTTTGAAATAAAACTGATATGACATACTATATGTATAATTACATGTGAATTGAAAACATATGTGTAGCTAAATTAATAAAAATGAGTACACAATAATTTAACGGTCTAATTCATAAAAATTTCAAATTTTAATACCGTAGACAGACGACAGAGTTAATGCGCAGTAAAATTTCACTAATTTGAATTAAGATTTTACCGTGACAGACGACAGTTTCTGCATTTAAACTGCATTTAGGTAACAGCTGTTTGTAAACAACTATTTAATTATGAAAAAATTTGTTTGACATTTGGTGAAAAATCAGAACATATTTGAAAAAAAGCTGAAATTACTTTTGCTGAAACTGTTTCATAATGCAAAACTTGTTCATGCACTAGCAACCATCAACCTGAACGTGTTGCTACATGTGGGGACCGTAGTGGCACACTCTGAAATAAGAGAAAGGCAATTGTGGAAATCTATTTTTATTATTTTAATTTTACAATTGTCTTCTTTTAGAATAGTAAACAATTTGATAACATATTATTGATTTTCGACGATGTTGCCATATTGAAATAGCTAAATGCAGTATAAATTCAGTTTGATTTCGTGTATTTACGTCTAACTTAATGCGCATTAAGATAGGATAATTCACGAGTTAATTTGAATTAAGACTGTTAATGCAAATTAACTGTGTCGTTTGTCTACGCTATAACTTATAAGCTGATAATAGTTATAAGTTTCTTTTTGTTTTATAAGCTACTGATAAAAATTTGTATTCATAACTACACAATAAGAATAAATTAACAATTTGTCGGTTTTAATAGTTTTGTAGTTTTATGTTGGCAATAACATGTTATTTTCACTCTCATTTTATACTTAGTGATGAATATAATTACAATTGATTATTTAAGTACCCTAATAGAAAACTGAAAATAATATGAATTATTGCACATAATTTAATCGAAATGTTAAAAAAGCATTTGTTTTATTACTTGTTATTATATAAAAAGTAATTTCAATAGTAAAAAAATTGCTTTTAAATACAATTATTCACCGCTGGCACAGAGTTTAAAGAGTACTATGTGCTGCCTTCAATAACAATTAGTCGACTACTCACTTTAATGTAATTCTTTATGCATCTCTATAATTATGTTTATTTTTATGTAAGTAATACTATGTTTCCACGACGACTTGAATCACCTGCTTCGCCTTCTGAATCATGTTTATGAATCATGCTGTTTACATGACTAATAAACTTGATTCGATTTGACAGTTGTTTTTAATAAACAAACAGAATAAAAACAAGTAAGAGTGCTATATTCGGCTGTGCCGAATCTTAAATACCCTTCACCTAAGCGTAGTATGAAATACAGAAACTACACTAGACTAGAATATCATAATTCTGTGTTTTCTATTCAGTCTTAGTGCAAATTTTATTAGTATATATCAATTGTTTGAAAGACAATTTTACGTCCAACATAATTTATGTTAAATATTTTGAAATTTTGTCTAATTTTCACCATTTTTAATTGATTTAATTACCAATTCTTACCATAATTTACAGAGTTTGTCTGATGTTCATAATAATCTTGAGTGTAACTTAACAGAGTATAAAAAAGGGGTACAATTCGGTTTTAGTTATTTTGCTCAAAAAAAACAAAATCAAATAGGGCTTTTAGAGGAGATACCAGCAAAAAAAAATTTGTTGGCGGTCACGCCTATTTTCGAGGGGGCGGGCCCTTAAAGTTGAAAATATATAGGCCTATATCTCGGGAACTACTGGGTGTCTGATAATTTGTAATACATTAAATAAAAGGTATTAAAAATACCTTTCCAACGATATATATCATTATTATAAAATATGGACCGAATATGGGTTAAATCCGAAAAGAATATTTTTTGACCCGAATTTATTTGTTTTTTGGAAATGGTTCTATATGGCAGGTATGACAAATTATGGGCCGATCTTCTTAAATTTTGGAACAGTTATTTTCATGCATATGAGGATATTTCACGTCGAATTTCAACATAATAACGGTATATTTAAGATATATATTAGTATTACCGTGGATTTCGGTAGTGGACCTTATGTGGGGGATATAGTCAAATATGGACCGATATTCTCAAAATCCAGCAGTTTGATTTAGGCATGTATGTAAATGATCCGTGTAAAATTTTGGATTGGTACCCTTATTTATAAGCGATTTATGAGTGTTAAAGTGATTTTCGGAAGAGGGCTTTATATGGGGCATACGGTTAAAAATAGACCGAAATTAACAAAATTGTGTGGAATGATTTTTGTATATATGTAAATGATCTGTACAAAGTTTTGAGTCGGTAACGATATTTATACAATATATATAGGGAAAAATGTCTTTCAGATGTGGTCCTTGTATGGGAGCTATGACCAGTTGTGGGCCGATCACCATAAAATTTAGTACAACAGTTTAAAATTTTAAAATTTTAGCCGTTTAACATTATTCATATCTGTTTAATGCGTATTTAAGTGAATTTTGTAAGTGGACTTTATATGGGGTCTATGGTCAAATATGGACCGAACTAAAAAAAATTTCGGTTTGTGATTTCTTTTTGTATAAAACTTATTTTTGCTGAATTTTTTCTTGATATTCCAATTTTATAGGCATTTATTTATCATTAAGCCATATTTCGGAAATATATATATTTGTATGGGGGCTATGAGAAATCATGGACCGATTCTTACTATTTTCCGCACACTTTCTTCTTTTATAGTACAAACAACGTATACAAAATTTCATGGTATTATCTGCAATATATTTCAAAATATTGCAATAAAATGGACGAAAAATATCAAATTTTTATAGAGGTGGTCTCACATATTGGTTCATAACTCTGGTTACCCTACACCGATTTTGCTGATTTTAAATAGCAAACTTCTCGAAAGCACTTCTGACAGAATTATTGAAGGTTTGGATCCCGAACATATCTTGGGACTTCAAAAAACTGATTTCAACATCCAGACAGACAGACAGACGGACATGGCTTAATCGACTTCGCTATCTATAAGGATCCAGAATATATATACTTTATAGGGTCGGAAAATTATATTGTGGAAATTTCACACGTAATGACAAACTTATATATACCCTTCTCACGATGGTGAAGGGTATAAAAACAGAATTTGCAATTTGTGGAAAATAATTTTTTTTAATGGACTAAAAAAGTGAGTGGAAATTAGTTATACTATGTTTCCACGGTACATGCTTCGCTCTCTATTCATGCTTCACACCCCAATCATGAGCTAAACAACTGGCTTCACCATACAAAATTTTAAGAGCGAATCAAGTAGATTCATATTGAATCTACTTGCGAAGCACGAAAAATTGCACTCTTCTCTAATATTTATCGCAAGTTTATCTGCACTAGCTGTAAAAATTTAACATTATTGTAAACAAAGCAAATTATTTTCTTGTTGCTGGAAGTAAAGAAAGTAAAAGAATGTATGTTTTTTTTTCAAATAAGCTAACTAATTTCCGCTCACTTTTGTTTACCCATTAAAAAAAATTATTGTCCACAAATTGTAAATTCTGTTTTTTTTATTCTGTTTGTTTATTAAAGACAACTGTCAAATCGAATCAAGTTTATTAGTCATGTAAACAGCATGATTCATAAACATGATTCTGAAGGCGAAGCAGGTGATTCAAGTCGTCGTGGAAACATAGTATTAGCTTATTTTAAAAAAACATATATTCGTACGTATTTACTTTCTTTACTTCCAGCAACAAGAAAATAATTGGCTTTGTTTACAATAATATTAAATTTTTAGAGCTAGTGCAGATAAACTTGCGATAAAAATTAGAGAAGAGTGCAATTGTTCGTGCTTCGCAAGTAGATTCAATATGAATCTACTTGATTCGCTCTTAATACTATGTTTCCACGACGACTTGAATCACCTGCTTCGCTCTCTGAATCTTGTTTATGAATCATGCTGTTTACATGACCAAAAAACTTGATTCGATTTGACAGTTGTTTTGAATAAACAAACAGAAAAAAAACAGAATTTACAATTTGTGAAAAATATTTTTTTTTAATGAACAAAAAAACTGAGTGGAAATTAGCTTATTTGAAAAAAAAAACATACATTCGTACGTATTTACTTTCTTTACTTCCAGCAACAAGAAAACAATTTGCTTTATTTACAATAATATTAAATTTTTACAGCTAGTGCAGATAAACTTGCGATAAAAATTAGAGAAGAGTGCAATTTTTCGTGCTTCGCAAGTTGATTCAATATGAATCTACTTGATTCGCTCTTACAATTTTGTATGGTGAAGCAAGTTGTTTCACTCATGATTGGGGTGTGAAGCATGAATTTATGATGCTTCTCCTTCCGTATTGAATAGGAAACGTGCTAGCAATTGTTTTTGATCGTCTTGTAGTAGATGTCGACATTTCTGCTATGTAATAGTTGCTATGAAGATACCATTTGTATATACATATACATACATATGTATGTACGAATTCGGTTAATTATATTTATGGAACAAGTCGGTTTTACTGACTTTGCTCAAAAAAAAAAAAAAATTCATCAAATAGGGCTTTTAGAGGAGATAAAAGCAATAAACAATTTTGTTGGCGGCCACGTCTATTTTCGAGGGGTGGGTCCTCAAAGTTGAAAATGTATTAGCCTATATATCGGGAACTATTGGGTCTATGATAATTTGTAATACATCAAACTAAAGGTATTAAAAACACCTTTCCACGATTACGATATATATCACGATTACAAAGTATGGACCAACTATGGGTTAAATCTGAAAATAATATTTTTTGACCTGCATTTTTTTTAATGTCTAAAAAATTAAAAAAAGTGTTATTTAACTTTATTTATATAAATAGCCAAGACATAAAGCTTAAATTTAAGGTATGATATGTGTCTATAGATACTATAATCACCGAATTATAAGATCTGAAAAATTAAAAAATAACCATATTTCTTCAAAATGTTGTATACAGGAAAGGATTTTCTTCTCTATGGTATACATTTTACCGGCTTAAGATTTCCTGTATTGCGTAAGGATTTTCTCCTCTATGGTATACAGAACACCGGCTTCGCATAGTACAGATTGTATTTTTTGTGATGAAATGTCATAATCTTTCTTTAATATCTTCGGATCTACATTACCTACATGATCATGTTATACCTTAAAGCTTGAAGCTTAATTTCTTGACTTTAAAATTTTGAGATTTATATATCTACTCATATAGACCTTTTTCCAGAATTTTTAAGATTTGTTAAAAAAATATAGGATCAAAAAATAATTTTCCGAAATTGACCTATAGGTGGTTCATACAAATAGGTCATGTTCGTTGGAAAGGTTATTAAAGTGCTTATCATATGATATATATATCGTCTAATAAAAAAATGTAGTTTTCGAGATATATCTAAATATATTATAAACTTTGAAGCACACCGCCCACTCGAAAATAGCCCGGGCAAACAAGTATTCAAGTGTCACTTTATTAAATGGTTAAAGTTGGGTAGAGAACACAATAAAAATATCAAAACATACAAGAGACTTATAACCAGCTAAAAAGCTATTATGCATTTATGAATTCAATTTTTTCGTATTTTGCCTCTCATTGCCTTATTACACTGTTATAATGTATTTATGAATTAGACCGTAAGTATTTAAAAATTATATGGTTTTTTATTATCACTTCTGTAGAATTAAAAAGGGCGGCATGTCAAAGAGTGCCTAGGAAGGGAGCAGGCCTAAATCCGCCATTGGGTAAATGTGAAAACAAATTTGTATTTGTTTTTTGTAGATAGGTTTTTACTCTAACGCAATCATTTAATGTAGACATCAATAGAGTATTTTGTTGTTTTGAAATTCTTTAATTTTAAACTCTTTAATTTGTAGTCCATTTGTAACAAACAGTCTAATTCATAAAAACTTATCGAGGGTTTATAACAGGCTTATAAAGCAAATATCCATACAAAATTTGCTTAATAAGGGGGAAACTATTAGCAGGTTAGAGATTCAACATCAAAAATATTAATCGGTGGTATTTTTTGTTTTTTTTTATTTTTGTTTGTTGTATTCTCTTCATTCATATTGTTACGAAATTATATTATATATATACAATTTAAATTTAACGGTTTGTAACTGTTGGTATCAACATACAGCATGTTAATCAACATACAACAAGTTTCTATTTAGTTTTTATGTACAAACATTGTTGATAAGACGTTGTATCAACATAGTTGAGCAGTATTGCAGACAAGACAAGAAGTTTCTAGTATCTTCAGTGTCCTCAAACTGTAATTTAAGTTTGTGTTTAAAGTTTAAACTTTAAAATTTAAAGTAAATTGTAAAAGAATTTTAAAAGAGAGAGTGATTGTAACATTGTTCACATTATTGTTTATGATTTAAACCAGGGTTTAATATTTAGTAAAACATTTTTTCCAACTGACTATAAACTGCGCATTAAATATGTACCACTTCCATATTTATATGTAAAAATACTAAAAATATACAAACTATTAACCAACGAAATATATGCACTATCTTCATTGTAGAAATATATCTAGTAGTAATTCTATAAACTACAGAGAGCAATATGCGAAATCCAAACAAACTAAACAGTGTTGCCATTTTAGCACTTTCAGTGCTAGATTTAGCATTTTGTTTCTCGAAAATGCATTGAAATTTTTAAAAATTATGCTAAATACTTTTTAGCATAATTTGTTTGATAAAAAACAATTTTTTCTCGAACAAATTTTTACTCCAAAAAATACTTTTGGCGAAATAAAAAATAACTCTTATTAATATTTCAACTAAATTTCTTTCGGTGTGGTAAGTAAATGAACTCGGAAATTTTTCAATTAATATATGAAATGTAATCTATTAAAACAAGTCAACAATTGTATTGAACAAAATAATAAAAAACTATAATTAGTATTTGTAGCATTTGAAATAAAAATTGTATTGTTACATTGAAAAAATTTAGCACTTATTTTTTCTTCTGTAGAACATTTTAGCACTTAGTTTTTCAAGTTTTAGCATATTTTGAAATTCATTTTCTGGCAACACTGAAACTAAACAACTATGGCACATGAAAACTAAAAACTGCTAAACATACGAAGTTGAAATATGTAAAAAACGAAATTGTCTGCAGTTGAAAATGTTAAAAACGAAAATGTGCATATATACAGTGATGTCAACTTTTGAGATTCAAAACGCGTAAACATTTTTTGAAAAAAGGGCTAAATGGAAAAAAAATCCATATAAAGCCACATCCAATTTTCTTTTTTCGCGTTTTGATTGACTAAAATTGGGCTAAATCTAGCTCGAAAAGGGCTAAGTTGGCAGCGCTGCATATATAAGATTTCTTCGCCGCATAAATAAACTATTTTCGTCACATTAGATTTTTCGCTGCACATTTTTTTTTCTCTGCTGCTTATTTGTTTTTTTTTTTTTTTTTTGTTTACCTGTTACAAATATTAGAATTCGAATTAAGAAACACACAATTTTTTATGAACAGAAGTCGATCATTTGTACTATCACGTGCTATTTATTATTCATTTCATTCAGAATACAAACAAGTACAAAAAACGTAAGTAAGTACATATGTTTGCAAATCGATATGAATGCATGCCCTGCAAATAACGCGACTAGTCCATACATGCATGTAAAGACTAGTCCAAAGAGGAGTAGGAGTACTCCAAAACTACTCCAAATATATGAAAAAAAGGAGGTCCATTTAACATTGCGATGTCCTAGGACTGGACCATATAACCCATCGGAGCAGTCCCAAAACTACTCCATGGAGTACTCACGAGGGTTAGTTTTAAACAACAACAACAACTCAATATGCAATCGTGTTAACACGAAACCATGTCGTTTACCCTGCAAATAATATTGGACTACGTGATCCATTTTAGATGATATGGACTACTCACAACATGGTCCAATGTAATGCAGTCATGGACCATGCCATAGTTAAACAAGAGTTTGTAGTTATAACTACATGTTGTGAGTAGTCCATATCATCTAAAATGGATCACGTAGTCCAATATTATTTGCAGGGTGTTTATATTAAAAACTTCTTCTGAGTTGTTGCCTTTCTTTTAAAACACTACCTATACATACATATGTATGTCTAAAAGTAAAATTTTCTCATTGAAAAATTTCGTTTTCAGCAACTTACTGTTTTTTTTTTGTTACATTTTTTCTTAATTTTCTATGATTTTGAAAATAAATGTCCTCATAAATGTTGATGAATATCTATTCTTTCTATACCATTCTTGTTTTTGTTGTTATTATTATATTCATACCCCATAATTACATACGTACGCCCACAACTTTTTAATTTCTTAGTTACCTACATACATCTTTATTTTAAAATTTTCTGAATTCCTATTACAAATAGCACGAATGCATTTGAAGACTCAATAAATAAATAATTAATTAATCAGAAGCATTATTAAAAGTCATATACTGAATTTACAAAAAAAAAAAAATCATTACCTTGAAAAGGCATCATGTACTTCAATTCCTTATCTTAATAATACACTGCCCCTATTACGGTTCACAACTTTTTTAATAATTTGGTCGTCTTTCATAAATCGGTATTGCCATTCACAACTTATATGTAGTAGAGTTAATGTAGAGTTAAAGTCGGGTTGACTGACAGACGACCAAACTTAGTTGAGTTGAGAACGGCAATAGGGGCACACAATTCTATACAAATTGTTATTTTATACACACAAATCAACGTACATATACTGTATGTATAAAACTTTTCTTATTTCTAGTTTTTTCCCAGTTTTCTGCACATTGCATATATGCGGCATAAATATTCCACATATGCGACGAAAATAGTTTATTTATGCGGCGAAGAAATCTTATATGTATACCTATGCACATTTTCGTTTTTAACATTTTCATTGTGATTCATGTTTTCATTTGTGATTATGGCATTCGATATCAAGCAATAAATTTAGTACATTTTATCATAATTTCGCTATCATTTTTCGATACGATAGCTCATTTGATCACAAATGCGGTAATTTGGCCCCAGTTTTTATTTTTCATGTGCCATAGTTGTTTAGTTTGTTTTTTTTGATTTCGCATATTGCTGTCTGTTAGTGGTTTTTCAAGTTACTGGGTGGTATTATTGATTCCGCACGGAAGGGAAAACTAAGCGGAAAGAAATATTGCTTGACATGTAAAATGTAATTATTTATTTCTGCGACATGCCGCAATACTGTCTATGTAGAGATGATACCGCAACATGGAAAAATACCGCAACAGCGGAATGAATAATTTCAAATTATGATTCCGCAAAAAAAATGTATTTCCGCAATCGCGGAACTATTTCTTAGCATGGTTTATGGTTCGGTAGTAAACTATAAAAAGTATGCGTGTGTTCTAGTAGTAAATATATTGCAAATGAAAAATTGTTATTTTGTGTGCTGGTTGCTACTAGAAATATTTTGTATGGCAAAATATATTTAGAATTACATACACTCAATTCTGTTTTTATGCGACTTTATTTTATGCGATTTTAAACTTATGCGGTTTTTTAGTACAAATTTTTATAAAAAAATTTTATACGATTTTAATTTAAATATTTAATTTTTGTTAAAATTGCTAGTTTAATTGTCGACCATGCATTATCATCCAAGTTGACAAAAAAGTCTGATAGTGTAGGGGCTAAACGGTCGCAGACTTAAAGTTTATCAGATATTGCAGTTGACAGATTCATTACGTAGTAAAAAACATAAACAAAAAATGCATTCCAGTTTTTTTATGATTTTTAATTTTCTTTTAATGGCAATCCCAGTTTATAATTTTTATTTTTTCTCGTATAATGTACGGCGGTTGTACTCATTTCTGTTCTGTCTGCTGTGATTTAAGTCGATATCAGTGAAGTTTTTTGTGAGCTGGTGTAATTTTAATGTGTTTTGTTTTTATTAGAAAAGGTAAAAAATATCAAAAATTATTTTTTTTATAAATTTAAATTAAATTGAAATGAAAAAATAATTGACGAAACGTTGGAAAACATGTAAAGAAAAGTTTTTTATTTACAATAATAATAATATAGGCCCAATTACCTGACTTGATATAATTCAAACATAAAATATCTATTGGATTTGGCCAAATAACACATTAGTATGAAATGAAATTTATTTTTCTAGAAATTTCTAAATTGATTTTATCCGATGGAAAAAAATATTCGCAAATATAATGAGGGAGAATTAGTATCACCCGAATTGTTGACTAGATTCAGCAGCGATGATAGCGTTTTCGTACTAGCTCCGAAACTAGGTATAATTATCATTTAATTTCTAAGAAAAGTGTAATAAAAAACTAATTTTTAACTCGTGATTTCAATTAATTAATTAAGTTTTATTGAGACTTTCTTTTTTTTTTCTTTTACAATCGAAAGGTTAACATTAACCCAATGACAGTTTACAGATGTTTCTTAGAACTATATCCGTCTTGTTCAAATACACGCTAATTGTATAAGCTACATGCTAAAAAATTAAAATGACTATCATATGATATATATGTTTATATGAATATTAAATATCAATGCTTGCTCATGGCATTTATTTTAACGAACAGAGCCATAGCCTGTAAAATTCGTAAAAATTAACTAACATCTAAAACTACATAACAAACGATATGTTAAAAAGAGTAACATTCTAGACATTGTTACCAATAACTAACAGCGATGTTTCAAACATATTGTAGACAAGTGGAAACCGAACACATACATATATAAAAGAACAAAAATACATATGTCAATGTAAAATATTTTTAAAATAATAATAAAGCTACCACTTTGAATTTATCTTAATAGCTAAAAATAAAAATACTAGGCTATTATTGTAAATATAATAGTAAAATAGTAAATTATCAGAAGAAGTTAGGAAAGTTAAGGTTTCTATGGAACATTTTTAATTTTATTGTAAAGACGCACAAATTCTGCCTTCGCGTCTGATTTTGACATTAAGCGGTATTCTTTAAGAAATTTTTCAATTTCTTGCTCTACAGTAAGTATTTCAGGTTCCATAAAGTGGTTGGCCAGTTTAAGGAATTCATCAACAATTGACTTCCTCTCGATGGAGATGCTAGTATTATTCTGAAATAGGCTAGCAAACGATTTACCGGGAGAAACATAAGAGGTCGCGATTCTTCTAACGTTGTGTCTAGCAATTTCTTTATCTTCCTGTGCTTTTATAATTCTATTTCGTTTCGATTGAACGTATTTCTTGTAGGCGGTACATCCCCTCCAGTTCGCTGGATGTCCGACTTCACCGCAGTTCACACACGTTGGTTGAGAGTCATCTCCACTTACTCTCTTGCAGTTTCCAGGTTCATGACTATGATCGCATTTCACACATTTAAATTCTGCATTACAATTCCTTGCTATGTGCCCCCAGTGTTGACATCGACGACATTGAATTACCCTCTGTTTATTGTTAGGCTTTTCCCACGAGATAACCTGGCTTGCCACGATTTTGATGTGCTTAACATCATCTTTATTTTTCCCAGGATGTAGCGTCACTAGGAATAGACCAGTCTCATAATTATTTTTAGTCGAATGTGGTGTATTGAAATTGGAAACCTTAGCCACCACTCCGGGTATGACTCCGTCAAATAATGTCTTTATTTCTTCAGCTGAGGTTCTATAGTCGAGGCCACGCAGGACCAGTGACAATTGTTTAAATTCCTTCGGAGTGAAAGAATATGAATTCACTTTTTTTTCTCTGAGAATCGCCATCATTTCCGCATGTACAGCTGCATCGGTAAAATAAATTTTGCTTTTACGACGATTAACGTTTTTTATTTTAAAAATAACCTTTGGTGTTCTCGCCTCCAGTTGAGCAGCCAGATCCTTAATGTTCTGGTCAAAAAGAAAAATCGGTGGGCAAAACTTTTTTCTGGCAGGTGCCGAAGAAATGTTAACTTCAGCTGGCATATCATGATTGCTTTTTCTGTTACTCCCCGATGGCAGGTTTTGGAAATTCAGATCTCCCAGAATAGTAAACCGATTTTGGTTGTTAACATCAAAAGATGTCACGTCTAGCTCCTCCATAGAGTCATCATGTTTCTTCTTCTTCTTCTTTGGGCTATCTAAAGCCCCCACTTCCATCACAATAAATTCCTATTTTTTCCTATTTTTATTCCATTAAAGATTCTCAACAATTCAATCTTGTCTCAATTCTCTTTCAACTTGTTTTTCTTTTGCTCTACATAAATTTATTAAATAAAATTTGCAAATTTATAAAACTCAGCAAGTATTCCAGTGCTGACAACCTTTCGCCCTCGTGATTTCAATTTGTTATAAATGTGCATATAACCCTCCTTTTTTGAAACACCTTTAGGTGGGTAAAATCATTTTTTCTGATTTATTGGTTATTTATTTGGAGCTATAGAACCTATCCCTATTTATTCAATGTAGATAGTGTCTTTTTTATGCGTTTTGCACAGGAACGTATCTACCGCATAAAAACAGAATTGAGTATTTTCTTAAAATATTTCTATAGTTTTCCTATAAAATTATGAAGTATTTTGCTATTTTTTACATAATATAGTAGTAATTTTAAACTCTGATTTAAACTCGACTTAATTACATTGAATGAAAAGTTATAAATGTTGTTTTAGAAATTTTAAAATTCTTTTTTATAGCTTGATTAGAAATGAATGATATTCACAATTAGTTCGCTCGTTAAATATTTATTATCCCAATATACATATTTGGGATGAAAAAGTATAATTTTTTAAAACGCTGTTGAATAAAATTGCTTTATTTACATATTTACAGGCGGTTATGGCGTGGATTTTTCGTTTGATACCGACACCGTTGAAGAAGGAATTAATAAAGTGGCCAATGGTTTGATTAAAAATGGCGTAACATCATTTTGCCCCACCCTCGTTACTTCGCCGCCAGAAACGTATAGGAAAGTTATACCTCGTATACCAAGAACAACTAAAGGTGCTGGCATTTTAGGACTTCATTTGGAGGGACCGTTCATTAATGCGCAAAAGAAAGGAGCACATCCTGAAGATTGTATAAGAAATTTGGATGAGGTTGTATACTTGTAAACAAAATGTCATCCAAAAACACTTTCTAAACTATTTTTATATTACTATTTCAGGGAATGAAAACCGTGATAGAAATTTACGGTTCAATAGAAAATGTCAAAATTCTTACCCTGGCACCGGAAAAGGATTCCAGTGGCCAGACAATTAAAACACTTACCGATATGGGTATAACGGTGGCATGTGGCCATTCAATGGGAAATTTAAAAGATGGAGAAGAGGCAGTTAAAAATGGAGCATCATTAATAACACACCTATTTAATGCCATGTTACCGGTACATAATTTTACTAATTCAATGAAATTAATTTATTATTTTATTTTTTTTTGTTAAGTTTTAATTTAAAATGAACCAACATTTTAAACTGTAGACTATTTAATTAATTTATTGTATAATTTAATTGAGTATAAACAAAATATTTAATAATTTAATGCACTATTGTTATATTTTTAAATATGAAAACTAAAGTTTCATCATCGTGATCCCGGTTTGGTTGGACTCCTGGCTTCAGATGAAGTTCCTGATGGAAACACTGTTTATTTTGGCCTTATATCCGATGGAGTTCATACACATCCCACTGCCATGCGTATCGCCTATCGAACACATCCTGATGGTTTAATTTTGGTCACAGATGCCATTTCAGCATTGGGACTAGAAGAAGGAGTTCATCATATTGGCCAACTAAAGATGGAAGTAAGAGACTCCAAAGCATTTATTGCCGGAACTAACACTTTATGTGGTAGCATAGCGCCAATGGATGAATGTGTACGAATTTTTAAAAAATCCACAGGTACAAAAGGTCATCCAACTCAAAGTTTTTTATTGATTGCTTGAAATACTAAATCATCCTAGAAGTTTATTCTATTTGCTACCATTCCGTTGTTTTTGCAGTTATAGACTGTTATTATATGTACCCTACAACACCATGTAACGTCCATAAATATTTGCCCGACACCCACCTTTAAGTATACCAATCGCCTCAGAATCACTTCCAGAGTCGATTATACGGTGTCCGTCCGACCGTCCGTCTGGCTGGCTGGCTGTCCATATAAACCTTGTGCGCAGAGGTCAGATCGGAACTTTGAAGATGTTTCCATAAAATTTGGTACTTTATCGGCCCAGGGACGGTTGGGATTGAAATTGGTCTATTATTTTATCTAGCCCCCATACAAACTTCCTCCCGAAATAGGGGTTTATCGATTATTAATATTTGATTTATGCACATATTCAAAAAAAAAAATTCTAAAAATAAGTTGTACATAAAGCCTAATAACATCTTTAAATTTTGTGCATATCGGTCCATAATTGACTATAGCTTCCAATCATTTTAAAGAGCTTTCTTAAAAATGTCGGTATCCAAATAATATTCAACACATATATGTTCAATTATACAAAAATCATTCAGCCCAATTTTATGATGATCGGTCTATAATTAGTCATAGCACCCATATAAGTTCCACTTTCAAAATTTACTTTAATAACCATAAATCTCTTACAAATTTTGGTATCCAAATGAAATTCAACACAAATAAATTTCACATATCAGATACCATGACATCTAATTTTGTAACGGTCGGACCAATTTTATTCAAAGCTCCCATATAATTGAAAATACATTCGGAAATCATTTTAATATATGTATATAAATCGTTTAAAGTGTTTACAACGAGATACAATTTAACACAAAAAATATTTATTTTCACAGAAGTCATGCCACGAAATTTTTGGGTCCATAATAGGTCATAGCTCCCATATAACGCCCATTTCTGAAAAACCGTTAATATATACTGGGTGTAGGGTATTATATGGTCGGGATTGACCGACTATACTTTCTTACTTGTTTTTTATAAATGTAAATTGTATTAAACATTAAAATAATTAAACAATAGATTTAATTAGTTTTCCCAAAACTATGTTTTTTAAGTTGAGTCGACGTGTTCCAAAATATTATTAAGTATTTCATTTTAGGGTGTTCTACTGTCTATGCGATCGAAGCTGCCACACTACATCCAGCCAAATGTATAAAAATTGAGAAATCTAAGGGAACGCTTTGTTTTGAAAGTGATGCCGATTTTATCTTATTGGATGACGACTTAAATGTTTTATCTACCTGGATTAATGGTCGATGTGTTCACTCTAAGTCTGACATTAAATTTGAAAGTGATTAATTATTCCGACTTAACCAAAAACATCTACATACATACATGCCTTAATTTTTGAATGAATTTTTTAATATTTTTACGAAATATGTTATGCTATTTGAATAAAGCAGAATATGTTGCATTTTTACAAGTACTAAACTAAAACGTAATTTAACTTCAACAGCAATTCCTTTGTATATACATTGCCGATATTGTAATTATACATTTCAGTGCTAATAATACGCAAACACACCAAAAACAATCAATGCATAGCTGCAACAAAAAAAAAAAAAAAACATCGCATGGGCGCCGACGATAATGAACTGTTTTTTTAGGTGAAACATGCATGATTTTAACATGAGCGTGGCTTTGGCGTCATTAAAAATACTGTTTAAAACCAATGAAAATTCGATGATTCTATTACGTATGTGGTTTTATTGGTGCACAATATTAATTTTAATATGCTTTCTTAAAGATATTGAGAATTACTTCCGAAAAAACATGAAAATACTACATAAAAATGACATTTTCAATGTACTTACATATGTATGTACTAGCTAAACCCGGTGTGCTTTGCTACCCCCCCCCCCCCCTCGTCATAAAATAAAATAAAACGTATTTATATATTTACAAACATTTATTTATTTAATTTTAATGTATTTATTGCAATGCTTTAGGCGAGACCATGCCCCTTTGTCCACTTACATAGTCAAGAATTTATTATTTCGTAAGAATATCCTGTTGTGAAAATTTAATGACGATCGGTACAGTAGTTAAGACTATATTACGATGTTTAATTTTCCTAAAAAGGGGCGTGGTCCCACTCACTTTTCTCCTGGTACGTATTCCTAATTATGCCAATACCATATGTACCAAATATCACCGACGAACGTCAAAAAATGCCCAAAATATGGCGGGTTAAATTTGTGGGTTATATGGGCGGTGCCACCCCCGTTTGTACAATCAAAACTTCATATAGCCTATTATTCCTTCCAGAGTCACAGTAACATGCTGTAAAAATTTCAGGCAGATTGGTCCAAGGGTTTGGCCTCCTATTAAGCACAAACATACAGACACACATTCATTTATATATATATATAGATTAAAAGCAATATAATTTAAGGTGAAATGGGGCGAAAAATGGGGATTTGGTAATAAAAAAATGTATGTAGTTAAAAAGTATATAAAACTTTAGGTAAATACATATTACAAAAAAAGTATTTTGTATAGCAAACATTGTTAGTGGTATACGTAAGTATCTGAATTAAAAAAGGGAGCGATGAAGTAGGCGTGGTTCATAGTTATATGGTGACGTTAACAGTATTAAGAGCAATATACTACCAAATAAAAAAAATACGTTGGAATGAACAAATTTGTATAGAGAACAAAAAGTATAAAACATTCAAAAATTTGGCGTGAAAAGGGGCGTGAAAGGGGCGTGGCTTAAGAAATCTTTATTTTTACCTCGCCTGGAGTATATAATGTGTATACAATTTGAAGTAAATCTGTTAAAAACTATATGGGAGCAATTACATAATTTTTAAAAAATGGGCGTGGTCAAAAAAAGTACCCTATTAATCATACCAGAGTCCCAGTTAAATACTGTGAAAATTTCAAAAATAATGGTCCAAAGGTTTGGTCTTCAATTACAATATTTTAAAAAAGTGGGCGTAAAAGTGGGCGTGGTAAAAAAAGTACCCTATTATTCCTTCCAGAGTCACAGTAACATGCTGTGAAAATTTCATCAAAATCGGCTCAGCCGTTTTGGAGTCTATACGTTACATACATACATACATACATTGAATTTTATATATGTACTAGCTAAACCCGGTGTGCTTTGCTACCCCCCCCCCCCCCTCGTCATAAAATAAAATAAAACGTGTTTATATACAGGGTGGGCCAACTTGGACTGACTGATTTGAAATGCTTATAACTTTTGCATTTTTAATTTAATACTCAATTGAACATCTCCAGAACATCGCTACGACGTATTCTAAAAGTTGATCTGAAGATGTTTCCATATAAAATTCAATTGGCCCAAGAATTATTGCCGAGGGATGCACCACAACGGCTACAATATGCCAATAGAGTTAAAATCATTCAGTCAAACTTGGCCCACCCTGTATTTACAAACATTTATTTATTTAATTTTAATGTATTTACTGCAATGCTTTAGGTGAGACCATGCCCCTTTGCCCACTTACGTAGTCAAAAATTTATTATTTCGTAAGAATATCCTGTTGTGAAAATTTAATGACGATCGGTCCAGTAGTTAAGACTATATTACGATGTTTAATTTTCCTAAAAAGGGGCGTGGTCCCACTCACTTTTCTCCTGGCACGTATTCCTAATTATGCCAATACCATATGTACCAAATATCACCGACGTACGTCAAAAAATGCCCAAAATATGGCGGGTTAAATTTGTGGGTTATATGGGCGGTGCCACCCCCGTTTGTACAATCAAAACTTCCTATAGCCTATTATTCCTTCCAGAGTCACAGTAACATGCTGTAAAAATTTCAGGCAGATTGGTCCAAGGGTTTGGCCTCCTATTAAGCACAAACATACAGACACACATTCATTTATATACAGTCAGAGACTAAAGTTTAAATACACCTCAAAAATTGATTGTTTAAAGAAAAGTAAACGTTTCAGGAAAACTTAAAGTATACAGTTTTATTTAGTTTTATAAATAAAAAATTACAATAACAAAAATAAAGACTTTATTACGAACATAACCGTAATTCTTAAAAATACGATAAAATTCACTAGACAAAAGTTTAAATACATCTTGCAAAACAAAAAACTCTCTTTCATTTCTCAACAACAAAGTACAATTATATTTTATGTTTCGGTGAAATTATGTTCTTATAAGCCAGAACTTGTTATTAATACTCTTTTTATTGTCAGCATTGCAAGATTTGTCGAAAATTATGGGCAATGGTAAATAAATTGAGTCCAGCATTAAACATTTAATAATAAAACGTTTCAACGAAGGAAAATCCTATCGGGAAATAGGAAAATTATTAAATGTGTCATTTTAAAGTATCCAAAATATAATTAGAAAATATAAGGATAATGGCTCCGTAGCAAATATTCCAAGAAGCGTTCGTCCAAAAAAACTTACCAATCGTGATATTAACCACACCGTAAAAGAAGTGAAAAAGAATCCAAGAATAAGTGCACCAAAACTTGCAGATGATATCGCTAATAACTATAATAAACATGTTCATCCAAGAACTGGTCAAAAAGCATTGCGAGAAAATGGATATGAAAGCCGAGTTCCCCGAAAAAAGCCACTAATAAGTGACAAAAACAGAAAACTTAGACTGGAGTTTGGAAATAAGTACAGAAACAAAGTCGCTGAGTTTTGGAAAAGAGTTCTTTTTACAGACGAGAGTAAATTTAATTTATTTGGAAGCGATGGCCGTGCAAAGTTCTGGCGCAAGCCAAACACTGCCCTTCAAACCTAAAATTTGGTTCCTACGGTAAAACACGGTGGTGGCAATGTAATGGTTTGGGGAGCGATTGGAGCAGCAAGGGTTTGAAATTTGGAGTTTATTGATGGGATAATGAATCAACATATTTACAAGAGTATATTAGAAAGAAATCTGCAAGCATCCGTCGAAATCTTGGACCTTGGATCCCGTTTAATTTTTCAACAGGATAACGATCCCAAGCACACCGCACTTTCTGTGAACGAGTGGTTGCTTTATTCTGCTCCCTGACAGCTCCACAGCCCACCTCAATCGCCAGACTTAAACACAATTGAGCACGTTTGGGATATAATGAAGCGCTAATTAGTAGCAACTTCAATAACGATCAAAGAGCCGCTTAAGGAAGCTCTTAAAAATATCAGGTCAGAAATATCGCCTTCTGAAACAGAAAGCTTGGTACTTTCTATGCCACGCCACTTGCAGGCAGTAATTGATAGCCATGGCGGTCCAAAAAAGTATTGAAATGTTTTCTTTTTTAATTTATCTAAAAATATTTATTAACATTCCAAGATGTATTTAAACTTTTGTCTAGTGAATTTAATCGTATTTTTAAGAATTACCGTTATCTTTGTAATGAAGTCTATATTTTTTGTTATTGTATTTTTTTATTTATAAAACTAAATAAAACTGTATACTTTAAGTTTTCCTGAAACGTTTACTTTTCTTTAAACAATCAATTTTTGAGGTGTATTTAAACTTTAGTCTCTGACTGTATATATAGATTAAAAGCAATATAATTTAAGGTGAAATGGGGCGAAAAATGGGCATTTGGTAATAAAAAAATGTATGTAGTTTAAAAGTATATAAAACTTTAGGTAAATACATATTACAAAAAAAGTATTTTGTATAGCAAACATTGTTAGTGGTATAAGTAAGTATCTGAATTAAAAAAAGGGGGCGATGAAGTAGGCGTGGTTTATAGTTATATGGCGACGTTAACAGTATTAAGAGCAATATACTACCAAATAAAAAAAATACGTTGGAATGAACAAATTTGTATAGAGAACAAAAAGTATAAAACTTTCAAAAATTTGGCTTGAAAAGCGGCGTGAAAGGGGCGTGGCTTAAAAAATCTTTATTTTTACCTCGCCTGGAGTATATAATGTGTATACAATTTGAAGTAAATCTGTTAAAAACTATATGGGAGCAATTACATAATTTTTAAAAAGTGGGCGTAAAAATGGGCGTGGTCAAAAAAAGTACCCTATTAATCATACCATTGCTGTGAAAATTTCAAAAATATCGGTCCAGAGGTTTGGTCTCCAATTACAATATTTTAAAAAAGTGGGCGTGGTAAAAAAAAGTACCCTATTATTCTATCCAGAGTCACAGTAACATGCTGTGAAAATTTCATCAAAATCGGCTCAGCCGTTTTGGAGTCTATACGTTACATACATACATACATACATACATACATACATTGAATTTTATAGATATAGATATTTGCGTTTACAAATAATTTTTTTTAATTAAACAATAAAAGTAAATTAGATTAGGTTAGCAGGCGGCCGTAACAATACAAGCTCAGTTGGGTCCACATTACTGGTCCTTTTGTGCTGCCTAAAAAGATAAGATTGTGGAAAAGATATAGATAGAGATTGAAGACAGTTAAGACAGATGGAGACAAGAGATAAAAGAAGATTTGGGGTCCAAAGAGTTACAGAAGAAAACAATGGAGTAGGTATCTCCGGGTAAATTTATTGACCAAGTAGTTCTATCATAAATGGTTTATGTATCCGATCGCCGTAGAAAATTGCTACATACTTCTTATAAAGGCATCAGTACGCTCTAACTTCATAGCTGATGTTTCAGATAGACTATTAAAGAATCGTTGTCCCAAAAACATATTACGTGAAACATCCATTTTTGGACATTGACACAGAAGATGAGACACGGTTTCCTCCTCTTTTTCGTTATGACAGTTTCTGCAGAAGTCGTTATAGGGTAAAGCTAGTCTTCTTGCGTGGTTGTCAAATTTACAGAGTCCAGTGATCACCGACACTAAAGGCCCAACTATAATATGCATAAGCAAGCTTAAGCAAATTGCAAAAGTTAACGAAAAGGCTGTCAAATGCATAACCAGTTCAGAGTTAACTTTCAGGTGGCTACAATGACTTTGAAACTTTTTGTCCACAGTTGCTCATTTATGTTTAAAAAAATGTTTTTATTTTAACAAAAAGCCATTAAATGACTATATTTTATAAATATTATTATATTATTTTATAATTAAAAGAAAACTTCGTACCCGAAACGCATAATTTTTTCTTTTTTTTTAATTTATCGGCAAAAGTACTAAAATGTACAGCTGTGGCAGCACTACATTGTAAATAATAATAAACGTTTACATATGTTTTGTTAATTTTCGTATTGTGTTTGTAAAAATGGGGAAAAAAACTTAAAAATTTAAATAATATAAAAATATTAAAGTTAGCGCTTGAAGAGTTGTGCACATTAAAAGAAATAAGTGAACTACACTGTAAAAGAAGAAGACACTCTTGTTCTGTCAGAGAAATAAACCACGACAGAGACATTTTTGTTAAAATAAAAAGGGCCCTTTTATTATAAAGGCACTTATTTTTTCCACATTTTCTATTAAATTTAAAATAAATGTATTTTCTTCTTTTTCCATTTTGTTAAAAACATTAACAAACAGCTGATTCCGTACGGAATATGCGATCAGTTTCGCTTTTTGCTTAAGCAAATGACAGTTGAAAAACTTAACGAAAAGTTTCGTTAAGTACATTATAGTTTGCCACATACAATTTATATGTATTCGCAGGGTTGCTTAAGCTAGCATATGCATATTATAGTTGGGCCTTTAGTTGAAATCGCTGTAGTTTAAATAACGTACTTTCCCTAAGTAAATTAACAAAATATTAAAAAAAGACAATAAAATTATTACTGTTAAACATTTTTTAGCATTAGTATATTTTTTTTATTTATTTAAATTTAGGCCATTTTATATATTTTTTGACACCTTAGTAAAATTATCAAATTACACATTTTGGTAAAACAACAACATAATTTTCTAAACGGATCTGCAATAGCAAAATTTGTTGAAAAAGTTTTAACATAAACTGGATTGTTACGCAGGCGCAGTGAACGTTGGGGAACACTAAATAATAATATGTTAAATAGAAATTCAGTGGAGACATTTCCATTTATAAGATTTACTAAAAAGAGATGTTAATCATTATTCTACGGCTTTTTAATGTTGGCAATTTTATTACACGTAATCTTGATGAGTGTGATGGAAGCGATGCATATCCTCGGTATATATCCTTCAAACAAAACAGAAGGAATTGTTTTTGAACAGATTCAATATGATCAAAATGTACAATATAATGCAGGCCCTATACAACGGAACCACACTCTAAAATCGGTCTTACTAGAGAAGTATATAAAGTTTTAGTGATGTGGGGAGCATTAAATTATTTTGCCCATCGTTTTATATAGGCTAAAATAACACGAGCTTTATTAACAGTCATCGTTATACATATGTTGTAAAAAATTTAACTTTGCATTTTAATAAATTTGTGTGTATGAACATACATACATATTCGTACTGAAAAATTAATATGTATGTATATAAATAACACAAAATATTGTGAAATTCATATTGCAATTCCTATATTAAGCCGGCAGTACATGGCATGTAAAAACCCACATTCAAATGTGGCTCTGACGTCATGACAACTCTCAGCATTTTGTTTACATTTGTTAAATATGTAACAGTGGCTACATGTTTTAAAATTTTGATATTACACGAAATGTAGTTTTGTCACAAAATTTAAATGTGACATTTTTGAATGGCTACATACATATTTGTTATCAGTACACGACATGTAACATGTGTGTACATTTCATATGTCAACATTTGCGCAAATCATATGTTTTTTAAAATATTTTTGTGAATTTTTGAAAATTTCAAAGAGAAAGTGGGCTGCTATTTCCATTTTGGTCACATATTTTGAAATGAGTCATCGGGAGAAATCGGCCACGACTTCACACATATTAAAAAGTTTTTATAATACAAAATAAATCAAACCCGAAATAAATTGCATACAGCTGTTTTAAATATCTGTTCAAAAACTTTTGTTACCAAATTTTTATCAGCTAATTACCCATGTCCATAGCACCAGGGAAAAAATTCCCTAAAGAAGTTTTAAAATAAAGTGTAGAACGGCATTATGCATAATAAAAAACATTATTATTATAAATCTATATATATAAAATTCAATGTATGTATGTATGTATGTATGTAACGTATAGACTCCAAAACGGCTGAGCCGATTTTGATGAAATTTTCACAGCATGTTACTGTGACTCTGGAAGGAATAATAGGGTACTTTTTTGACCACGCCCATTTTTACGCCCACTTTTTAAAAATTATGTAATTGCTCCCATATAGTTTTTAACAGATTTACTTCAAATTGTATACACATTATATACTCCAGGCGAGGTAAAAATAAAGATTTCTTAAGCCACGCCCCTTTCACGCCAAATTTTTGAAAGTTTTATACTTTTGTTTGTTTATACTTTTGTTGTCGCTCGCTTAAATTGTCGATCGATATGTTGGGCCAGGCAGTTAGTGTTGAATATAGGAAATGGATGTGTTCCCTCCCTTATGATAAATTTATGAAGGCATTTAAATTTTAAAATTAATTTAAGTAAACATAACATGAAAATATGCCTTCTACTTTAACAAATTCATTTTATTTTTGCTGAGTAGTTAACAAAGTTTTTCATACATACATACATATGTACATACATATATTTTAACGTAAAACTTTTTATTAATTTCACCACTTTTGTAATTTTTGGACACTCATTTTAGCAATGACTATAAGTGCCAAATTCTTTCAAGGTCTCCTCGTAAATCGTGTTTTATATTTTTTAAGAGACGGACATTTTGTTCTAAATTTTTTGGTTGGACTGATTTTGCAAAATCTTGATTCGATATCGATATTTATAAGGGAGGTATGGCCTATAATGGACCGATATTTATGAAGTTCGGTACGGTATATGCTGATTTTCATAACTGATTTAGGCGTATTTAAGTGTTTTACGGATGTGAACTTTGTATAGGAGCTATGTTTAAATATGGATCGATTCAAACAAAATACGGGTTTGTAATTAATCTTTAAATGAAATTTGTTTTTGATGAATTTTGTTCGGTGGATATAAAAATCGAGAGGAGAATGAAAAGATTTAAAAAGTGGATTCAAATTTCTTCATTGACCTTCATTTGACAATCAACATAAACATTGATTTTTCTTTGCAGATAACTCTTATTTTTAATTTCAAGCAACCTATAATTACCGTTATAAATGAAATAGAGTTACCAAAATAACAGCAGTTACTGTTACCTCTAAAATAACGTTACTGAAATGTTACCCAACTTAGTGTTACCGATACGTTTAAACCATTTCGAATTGGTAGCCAACCATGGTTGAGTTATTTGTTAAAAAGACCTTTAAAAAACTTGCTACATACTTGTTTAATTAAATGCTATAAAACAAATTTTGAAAGGCCTTATATATTTTATCGCACCTGTTCAGCAAAAGGGTATTAACTCAAAATTTTGATATTTTCACTTTTTATTAAAAAACGATACATAATGATCTACTCTCTCCACTGTAAAAATCTCCCATTATTTTGTCTACTCTTTCGTCAAAAAATACCGTTATAGTTTTTTTTGTATAATACACCTTTAACATTAACATAAACAGTTTTTTGCCTCTACTGAAAAATTTAAAATTTTGAGTTACTACCCTTTTGTTGAACAAGTGCGGTATATTGTTACGAAGTTGTATTTCAGTTTAAATTTAACGACCGGTCAATATACATATATCTTTATCAACACACAACTTGTTTAACAACATTAAGGCCCAACTATAATGTGCATATGCTAGCTTAAGCAAACGTGCGAACACATATAAATTGTATGTGGCAAACTATAATGTACTTAACGAAACTTTTCGTTAAGTTTTTCAACTGTCATTTGCTTAAGCAAAAAGCGAAACTGATCGCACATTCTGTACGGAATCAGCTGTTTGTTGTTGTTTGTTTGTGTTTTGAACAAAATGGAAGAAAATATATTTATTTTAAATTTAATAGAAAATGCGGGAAAAATAAGTGCCTTTACAATAAAAGGGACCCTTTTTATTTTAACAAAAATGTCTTTCTGTCGTGGTTATTTCTATGACAGAACAAGAGCGTCTTCTTCTTTTACAGTGTAGTTCACTTATTTCTTTTAATGTGCACAGGCCTTCACGCGCTAACTTTAATATTTTTATATTATTTAAATTTTTAAGTTTTTTCTCCATTTTTGCAAACACAATACGAAAATTAACAAAACATATGTAAACGTTTATTATTATTTAGAATGTAGTGCTGCCACAGCTGTACATTTTAGTACTTTTGCCGATAAATTAAAAAAAAAGAAAAAATTATGCGTTTCTGGTACGAAGTTTTCTTTTAATTATAAAATAATATAATAATATTTATAAAATATAGTCATTTAATGGGGTTTTGTTAAAATAAAAACATTTTTTTTAAACATAAATGAGCAACTGTGGACAAAAAGTTTCAAAGTCATTGTAGCCACCTGAAAGTTAACTCTGAACTGGTTATGCATTTGACAGCCTTTTCGTTAACTTTTGCAATTTGCTTAAGCTTGCTTATGCATATTATAGTTGGGCCTTTAACATTTGTAGAAGTTTCAATTTATAAACATTATTGAGAACACCCTGTTATAAACATAGCAACATTAACCCCCTGGCCCACGATGTCGAACGATAACGTTCGCTTAGATAAGACTTAAGACACAAACTTTTTATCGTATCTATTTTTTACTCAATCAAGTTTGTTTATTCCACAATCAAGTTTGTGTCTTAAGTCTTATCTAAGCGAACGTTAGCGTTCGACATCGTAGGTCAGGGGATAAGTTTTAACGCTTTTGGCTGAACATTCTAGACTTCTAGTATCTTAGCTACGAACCATTTAGAAATTATGATTGGTGTATAAATATACTAACAGGGCTAATCAAGTGGAGTGAGTGTATTGTGAGTCATTGTTGAGTGAACATCAAGCGTTCTCAAACAGTAATTTAAGTGTGTAAAAGATAAAATGTTAATTTAAAAATGTTTTTGTGTACATTTTCTTCAAACTACTTAACGCTTTTACTTTGTAATTAAAAGCAATCCGGTTTATTTAAAGGAAATAAACCACCGTTTTTAAAAGGTAAAAACGTAACAATATGTATGTCTATATATATAAAATTCAATGTATGTATGTATGTATGTATGTAACGTATAGACTCCAAAACGGCTGAGCCGATTTTGATGAAATTTTCACAGCATGTTACTGTGACTCTGGAAGGAATAATAGGGTACTTTTTTTTACCACGCCCACTTTTACGCCCACTTTTTTAAAATATTGTAATTGGAGACCAAACCTCTGGACCGATATTTTTGAAATTTTCACTGCATTTAACTGGGACTCTGGTATGATTAATAGGGTACTTTTGTTGACCACGCCCATTTTTACGCCCACTTTTTAAAAATTATGTAATTGCTCCCATATAGTTTTTAACAGATTTACTTCAAATTGTATACACATTATATACTCCAGGCGAGGTAAAAATAAAGATTTCTTAAGCCACGCCCCTTTCACGCCCCTTTTCACGCCAAATTTTTGAAAGTTTTATACTTTTTGTTCTCTATACAAATTTGTTCATTCCAACGTATTTTTTTATTTGGTAGTATATTGCTCTTAATACTGTTAGCGTCGCCATATAACTATGAACCACGCCTACTTCATCGCCCCCTTTTTTTAATTCAGATACTTACTTATACCACTAACAATGTTTGCTATACAAAATACTTTTTTTGTAATATGTATTTACCTAAAGTTTTATATACTTTTTAACTACATATATTTTTTTATTACCAAATCCCCATTTTTCGCCCCATTTCACCTTAAATTATATTGCTTTTTAATCTATATATGAAATTTGTACAGCATGTTACTGTGACTCTGGAAGGAATAATAGGCTATATGAAGTTTTGAATGTACAAACGGGGGTGGCACCGCCCATATAACCCACAAATTTAACCCGCCATATTTTGGGCATTTTTTTACGTACGTCGGTGATATTTGGTACATATGGTATTGGGGCATAATTAGGAATTCGTACCAGGAGAAAAGTGAGTGGGACCACGCCCCTTTTTAGAAAAATTAAACATCGTAATATAGTCTTAACTACTGGACCGATCGCCATTAAATTTTCACAACAGAATATTCTTACGAAATAATAAATTCTTGGCTATGTAAGTGGACAAAGGGGCATGGTCTCGCCTAAAGCATTGCAATAAATACATTAAAATTAAATAAATTAATGTTTGTAAATATATAAATACGTTTTATTTTATGACGAGGGGGGGGGTAGCAAAGCACACCGGGTTTAGCTAGTATATTATAAATGTCCTTATAAGTTTGTTTGTTTGTTCCACAATCACGCCAAAACGGCTGAACCGATTTTAATGAAATGATAAATCTATGCTTGGAAACGTCAATAGGCTAAATATTTTTCAAGACTTGGACCAGGAAGGGATGAAATGGGTAAAAACCGGTAAAATAGGTACATTTGATTCTTAACCCTTTAACGCCTAAGACCGTCTATAGACGGTCATCAGTTGAGTATTAAAAAAAACCGGGTTTTTTTCGTTTAGCTACTAAGACCGTCTACAGACTGTCTTGTTTTTGTCCTGGAGCTTTCCAGCAGTATTTTTTTCTGAATTGGAACTGAAATTCGTAATTTGCAGATGAAATACATGCTAGAACAAAAATTTATTTTTGCAATTTAAACGTATTTTAAATTTCAGGAATTTAAGGGTTAAACAACCAATCCCAAACGGTTAAATCGTTTTATCTTGGAAGTGCCATTAGGCTTTATATGTTTTCAAGATTTGGAAGGAATAAAAAGGGGGACAACTGGCAAAATTTTAATATTTTGTTCTTAAATAATTGGGGGATTCACAAGGTGTCATAAAGTCATATGTCTTAAAATAATAACATGAAAAATACGACTGCTGTGAACAACCCCTCATAATTCAGTGTGCTATTTTGAATTTAAATCAGCTGTTTTAAAACAAATATAAAAATTAATATTGTTTTCCACAATGCCAAAAATAAGTGAAAAAACTAAAATAATAGCCAGTTTGTGCGAAAAATACATTTTAGATGTTGTGATGGCAAACTCAAGTAAAAAATTAATTACGACAGCACAATAAACATAGCAAGCAAAGTTCTATTAATTTAAGACACTTTTTGTTTACAAAGCAACAACAATATTTTTAAACCATTGTAAAAATAACATTATGACAATATAACATGATAGCACACCTTGTGAATACCCCAAATGATTAACTTTATAATGAAGCAACTGCATTTTTATTTTAGCTTTCTATAGTCACAAAAATGTGTATTAGAAAAGTACCTTTCCAAAGGTCTTCTTTCAAGGGGGTAAAGCGGGTAAAAAAGAAATTTTCTTTTTATACAAAAAAGAGAAAATCGGTAACAGTGATTTTTATGCATATGAGGATATTTCACGTCGAGTTTCAACATAATAACGGTATATTAAAGATATATATTAGTATTAACGTGGATTTTGGAAGTGGACCTTATATGGGGGATATAGTCAAATATGGACCAATATTCTCAAATCCGTGTAAAATTTTGGATCGATACCGTTATTTATAAGAGATTTATGAGTATTAAAGTGATTTTCGAACGAGGGCTTTATATGGGGATACGGTTAAAAATGTACCGAATTTCACAAAGTTTTTTGGGATAATTTTTGATCTGTGCAAACTTTTGAGTCGGTACCGATACTTATACGATATGTATGTATAAAGATAAAGGCTTTTTCGGATGTGGTCCTTGTATGGGAGCTATGACCAATTATGGGCCGACCACCATAAAATTTAGTACAACAATTTTTGTTACCAATAAGGATTAATTATGTAAAATTTTAACCGTTTAACATTATTTATACCAGTTTTATACGCATTTAAATGAATTTTGGAAGTGGACTTTATATTGGGGTCAAACATATATGGTCAGACATGGACCGAACTTTTTTTTTTTTTTTTTTTTTTTAAAACATTTAATTTATTTATTGGATCTTCAGAAATGAAATGACAATAAGTTTTCGAATCTTAATACTAAAAGAAAATAATAAGTCCAGCCAGTGCTAGACAAAATATTATGATACTACAAAAAATTTATATCCACTGATCCAGTCATCTGTTTTGCGCTTGAGTTAAAGCAAGGGTATCCCTCCTTGTCAACCGAACATGGCCAGTAAAGTTAAGGATGTCTCGTGCAAGTGGGTTTGGATGGTGTTCAAGTTTGCTGACATATTTTGAGGCGTGTTTTGTAAATTCGACTTTCACCAAAGGAATGCCTAGATCTTTGTGGATTCGAGAATTTTTAACATACCATGGAGCTGCAGTAATTGTACGTAGAATCTTATTTTGACCCCTTTGAATTTTTTCAATGTTGGATGCTGAGGCAGTACCCCATAATTGAATTCCATAACACCAGATTGGCTTTAGAATTGCATTGTACAACAAAAGTTTGCAATCCAACTTTAATGTAGAATTTCTGCCGATTAGCCAATTAATTTGCACTGCTTTTAATCTCATCTGGGTAAGTTTTGCGTCGATATGAGACTTCCAAGTTAAACGACGATCGAGGTGGATTCCGAGGTATTTGACTTCATTGTGTTGCGGGATAATTTGATTATTTATTCTGATGAACGAGCATGTATCTTTTCGCAATGTGAAAGTTATATGAATACATTTCTGTTCGTTAACCCTGATTTTCCAAAGCTCATGCCAATTCTCTAGTTTATAAACATAATTCTGCAAATTCTGTGATGCAACTTGGTGGTCCTTATGGACGCTGATAAAGGCTGTATCGTCTGCAAAAGTTGACGTATGGATTTTGGGTTCTGACGGCATGTCGGAGGCATATATCAAATATAAAGTAGGACCCAGTATGCTACCCTGTGGCACACCTGATTCAATTGGCTGAGCGGTACTTAAAAAATCACCTTCTTTGATTTTAAATTTGCGACCGTATAAATAACTTTCCATGAGTTTATGGGTGTTAGCAGGCAGAGTTAATTTTATTTTGTGCATTAAACCGTCATGCCAAACTTTGTCGAACGCTTGCGACACATCAATGAAAAGGTCGGAGCAGTATTTTTTGTCTTCAAACGACCCTCTTATCACATTTACCAATCTGTGTGTTTGTTCGATGGTGCTGTGTTTAGCCCTGAAGCCTATTGGCCTACGGACCGACGGAAGATTCCAGATGTTATTGACTTTGGGGTAGTGAAAAATATCCCTGTAGAATGGATGCAAGTGGATCCTTCACTGGACTTGTCCTCAGATCACTCTCCTACTATCATTTCAATGCATTTCCCTCAAGTGTGTGGTTCTCCATTTATGAACATGACTAAGACCCGAGTAAGTTGGATAAAATACAAAAAGTATTTAAGTTCTCATTGCACGGAAAATGTTGTGTTGAGAACAACCGACAATATTGATGAGTCGATTGGCAACTTTACCGAGGACCTTCGACGAGCTGTGCATCACGCTTCCACTTATAACGTTGAATGTAGAAATAGGGCAAACAGAACTTATTTCTCTGAACTCGAACATCTCCTATCAGAAAAAAGAAGAATGAGAAGAGAGTGGCAAATTCACAGGTCTCCTGAACTGAAAGCTAGGCTACGGGAATGCAGAGATATACTAAGACATTTCTTAGAAACCCAAAGAACGGCCTCACTTAGATCTTACTTGGAAGGTCTTGATAGTACCCCACAATCTGACTACTCGTTATGGAGGGCGGCAAGAGGTTTAAAAAGACCAGTAAGAGGAAAACCTCCTTTGCGAAATCCGACTGGTGACTGGGCTAGAAATGATTCCGAGAAAGGGACATTATTTGTTAACCATTTGAGAAATGTGTTTACTATAAACAACTCAAATAATAACGAATCTGATTTGCCACCACTTGTTATAAGGCCTCCTGTACCTCTAAGACTAAACTTTCGTGATGTCCAAAACGCTATTGGTACTCTGAACCTTAGAAAGGCTCCAGGTATGGATAAAATCAGCAATAAAATGCTTGTGGAGTTACCTCGTGTAGCAAGAAGAATTATCCTCTTTATCTTCAACGCTATTTTACGCCTAGAATACTATCCTGCAGATTGGAAGGAAGATCACTATGATTCCTAAGCCAGGGAAGGACCACACCAAAGTGGAGTCATATAGGCCAATTAGTCTACTGCCGACAATTTCAAAACTGTTTGAAAAATTGTTAATGACTAAGTTGACTCCAATTCTGAATGGCACTGAATGTATTCCTAATCATCAATGGACCGAACTAAAAAAAAATTCGTTTTGAGATTTTTTTTTCCATGTAACTTATTCCTGCTCAATTTTGTATTGATATTTCAATATTATAGGCATTTATGTATAAATGAGCAATATTTCGGGAAGATTTTTGTATGGGGGCTATGAAAAATCATGGACTTTCTTGTTTTATCAAAAAAACAACGTATATAAAATTTTCTGGTATTATCTGCAATATATTTAAAAATATAGCAAGAAATTTTTTTAAAAATATCAATTTTTATGGAGGTTGTCTTACATTTTGATCCATAACTCTTGTTCTACCATACCGATTTTGCTGATTTTCAATACCATAGTGCTTAGGAGACCTATAAGAGGTTTTTTGTAAACTTTGTTGATTTCGGTTGTTTCCTTCGGACGTGAGAGTGTTTTACACATACAGACGGACATGGCTCAATCGACTTAGAATTTCATAAGGAGCAAGAATATATATACTTTGTTGGGTCTCAGATGAGTTTTTCTCAGTGTTACACACGGAATGCCAAACTTATATATACCCTCATTCACCACTTATGGTGGTAGAGGGTATAAAAAGGTTAAAGATTTGTGTTTTTATACTTTTTTGTATATCTTTGAAATTAATCACCAACAATACGGATTCTTATAATGAAATATAAGTTACCAAACATCATATTTTTATTCAATCCAAAAATAGAGGAAAATTTGTTTGTTCTTTTAAACTAATGAACTAAGTATGTACTAACATAAAATTTGGAATACATATATTATTTTTATTTTGTGTTGAAGTCACAAAATTTGTGTTGTCGCACTCTGCAATCTCTATTATTTTCCGATAGTCATCCTTCAAGCTAAAATTTGTGTTTTTAGTATTTCAATATAGGGTGATTCATTTAACCTTTTAAAATAAAATTTAATGTCGGAATCTTTATTAATTACGAGATTATGCGATTAATGTAGACTTCCAAGTCTTGGAAGTCGATGAAAACTGGATTTGGTCTATTCTATTCTTCCAATAATATTCACTCAACTCTAAAGAATATTATCGGAAATTTGATCATTCAAATCATGTAGTTCTAGAAGTGCGCGAAAAAACATTACTAATTTTGATTTTCATAATACAACTGAATAAATCGGAAATGTTGATGTGGTGTAAGTCTTTCCATAGTGATATACTGAATAAAAATAAGATGACAGTATGAAAATATGGCGTGATCTGCAATGAAAAAAAATCAAAATTAATCACCCTATATATGTATAAATATCACTCGACTATGATTATTAATGAACTGAAAAAAATCTAGAAAAATATTTAAGTAAAGTTTACAGAGATTTGAACTGGAATTTCGATCTCTACCCATATTTATTTATACAAACATTATTCTTAGTACGTACATTCAAAACCATTTTAATGATGAAAAAGAACACTTCAAAGACGTGAAAACAATGAGACTATTCAAATTTGACATGTAAGTTTACTAATTTTCAAAAAATCTACGATTAGGAAATGGAAAATTAGGAAAACAAATTTAACAGCTATCAGCAGCATCCTATCAAAGATTTAAAATCTGAATGTCAATATTATTTTGTCCGAAAATTTGTTTTTCGAAATAAAGGTCTATAATGAATTTGTTTTGAAAAAGTGCTGCCCCACTAAAGAATTTGTGTTTCATGAATGTTTTATTTTTCTCCTACAGCATGAGCACACCAAAAATGCTTTGTTTGTGTGCTATTCCTAAAATATATTCCCGAAGTGTTAAATAATCAACGGCCAGGAATAAGAGTTCAATAATATCTCGGGCAACGCCGGGTACTAAAAGCTAAAAGTAAATGAAACGACTCGTGTTTTTTTTTTTTTTTTTTTTTATTGAATATGACTTTATTAATAATATTCAAATATGGAACAAATACACATTTCTTTTAAAGGTTACAAATGTTAATCATAAAGTGTTAATAAGTGTGTGGTGTATTCGCATGAATCAATGGATGCATACGTTACAATACAGTAAACATTTAAACTATTTGTAGTTTTTGTTAAATATTTAACTTAAATATACATATAACTACTCGTACATGTACGAGTATGTATAAATAAGTATTGTTTTAAGTACTTTATATATGTATGTATATAATAATAATTATAATAATGTAAATACATATTCATTCTCCTTTTAGAGTGTATATTATATATATTTATATGCATGTGTGTATATTTTGTTGTTTTATTTTTTGTATATTAAATTTAAAATATGTATAGATATAGATTTTGTGTTATTATTATTTATTTATTTTTTATTTTTAAATTTAGTTAAAGTCAATAGTTTATTTGTGGTTTAAGTAGTTTTATACACTTGTTCTATAAAACCAATTGTTTTTTATTTTTATATTTTATTTAAAATGTTTTGCTTTTTTATTTTATTAGAAAAAATATTTAGTTTTTTTTTTAATATTTAATAAATATGTTAAATAAAATATTTGGTGTCTAATAGTAGTAAAATGTGTGTGTTTTTTTTTCATTATTATCTGATTTTTAGTATGTATTTGTTTTGTTTTTTTTTTGTTCAAATCTGAAAACGTTTTTTTTTTTTTTTTTTTTTCTTTTTTTGTAAAACAATTAAGTGTCCTATACTATGTATGTATAATAATTATTTAAAATAAAATTATTTGTAAATAAAAAGGCGCTATTTAAAGTTTGTTTCTTTCGTTCTTTAAATAAAATTTAAAATATAATTTTTAATATTTATATTTTTTTGTTGCTATTTGTTTTAGATATAAATTCGTTTTAACATGGACTAAGACACAGCAAAACTGTAGTTTTTTAAGCAATAAAACTCTAATATGAAAGAAACTATCTTTATTTTATTTTTATTATTTTGTTTTGGTTTGGCAATTATTAGTGACATGTTTCAAAATTGCTAAAAAAAAAGACTTTTCCAGCAAGAAAATGTAGATTTGTAATTTCATGTTTATTATTTTTAGGATTTGCTTTCTAAATTGTATGATAAATACATATTTCAAATACATGTCTGTTGCTTTAACTTGTTTTTTTTCTTCTCAAAAAAAAACTCTTTTTGATATGTTATTTGTTTTTGTTTTTAGTTTTATTTTTATTTTTCTGAACTTCTAATACAAATGCTTTTTTGTTTTGTTTTTTTTAAATAATAAATTGTTTTTTTATTTATTCGTTTTAAATTTGTTTCTAACTCATTATTTGTTGTTTTGTGTTTTTTCCAGTTTTATATTTCTGAATAAAATACGTTTCAATAAATATAAATATACATACATATAATTATAATATTGTATATATGAAGTATTTAAAATAAATTTGATTTTATAAAATATTTTCCCCTTTACTATATGGTTTTATTGTTTGTTTGTTGTTTTTTTTCTTTCAATATTTTGTTTAATAATTTTTGTTGCTTTTTAATAATTGTTTAGTCGTTTTATGTTTTTAGTTCATAATAACTTCAAATATATTGGTTCATTGCAACATTGCAATTTTGGTTTTTTGTTTTACTTTAATTATTTTCGTAAATTTTATTTTCTTAAATTGAAACATTTTTATTTGAATAACAAAAAAAAAAACCAAAAAAAGTGGCCAAAGCTTATTGTCAGAAGCGTCTTTTAATGTATTTTGCTATTTCGTTTGTTGTTTTAAATATATAAAAAAATTAATATGTATGTATGTATATTCGAAAATTGAAGTAAAAAAACGAAAAATAATTTTAGTTTGTGATAAAACTAAAAAAACAATTCTATAAAATTCGTTATAATTATTAATTATTATTTTTTTTATACATATATCGTATATATTGTATAAGTATAATTAAAAAATATAATAAATTATTTTTAAATAACTTGACAATAAAAATGTTAAAGCATTTCGGATTTTGTTTTCATTAATTGGTCATTATGTTAACAATTTTAGTAATAAAGTAAGTAATATAATTTATTATTTCTTTCTTTGTCTTTTTTTCTTGTTGGGAACTTTAACAGTTTTCATTTTATTAATTTTATTATTATTAGTATTTTAAAAATGCTGGAAATACTGGTGTTTTAATTGATTTAAATGTTTTCCTTTTTGTTTGTGTTCTAATTAATAAGCATGTATTATTTTGTTTTAGATCTCTTTCCAGCTCTTCAAATTGACCATTTAGGTATGTATGTATGTATGAATAAATATTAATTTAAATTGAATTTTAAATTACTTTTATTCAAAATCGATTATTTTAAAATCATTGACAAGCGTGATCTTTACTTGAAACGAAAGAATTTTTTGAAGTCTTACACAAATTATATTAAGCCAATACTTGAGGAATCAAAACTATATACATATATATGTATGTTAATCGGTTAATTCGAGAAATAATTCTTTGTGGTGTTAATTGCAAGTTGCTTAGTTTAACGAATATTTTTCACGTTAATTTGACTACTTTGTGTAATCATTTCTATTTTACAGATTTTTTTCGGTCCTTACTACAATAAATTAAAATCTTTTTCAATGTTTGCTACAGACTGAAATACATATTAATTTAATGGTTAAAATATATTATCTGTTTCCAAAAGAAACGCATAAAAGTTTGCATAGGAATTTTTTCAATTTGCTTTTTGACTAATCTCTATTTTTTAAATTGATTATCACCTGGGTTTTACATTTGTGGAAGTGAAAATTTCATTAAGTTTGTGTTCTAATTTTAGTGAAAATTATTTGAAAAGCAAAATATAATTTCCAGTTTGGTTTATCGTAGTATAGGAGATTCACTCGTTTTCTAGAACGCCGTGAAATTGTCTATTGGCAAATAACATAACTAATAATTTATTATCTGGTAAATATCATGATGCTGATATACACCTTTAGATCATACAGTTTTATTTAAATAAGCTGCAGAGAACATTAATCTTAGCAACGCAGCAGTCTAAATGCTGATAAAGCAATTAGTAGATTCTCCTTTTAGTTACGGTTCTAGAGATAATACGTGATAACTTGAAAACGAATATGGTACTATTCACAAGAAGAAGAATACCGAACATCAGTAAAGGATCACTTGTATGATGGCCGATAATGTACATATGTAAGTATGTATTTTATTCACGGAACGGTTTAATAGAATAGAGGCGATAGATTGGATAGATAAGTCAAATATCTTCACATTCCGCAAATAATTTCACATTGGAAAAATTTAATTTTTTAAATTAACTTATTCATCAAGTTTTTGTTTCGTATTGGAATTAATATCATTTCGTTCAAAGTTTATTTCAATATTTTCGAATAAAATATATAGTATTTTAAGCCCGTCAATTTGTTATAAATGCGGATTTGATTTTAATTAATATTTTTTTTTTGAATGAGTAGAAGCAGAACCACATATACATATGTATGTACGTATGTACGTCTTTTAATATCGTTTTGTAGAGCAGTATTGAGAAGCTAAATTACTTACATACATAAAAATGAATTCTAGAAATGTGTGTACAATATGTTTGTATTTACATATAAGGTTTTGACATGGAATTTTTTCGACAAACACAATAATATCAAAAGTGATCGATCTCAGAGTAAGAGTCAGTATGAATAAACAAAAATACAACAAAAATAGTTGTGATCCTCTTTTAACCTAACATAAGCAAAGTTTATCGCCTACGTTCTATGAGTGCATCCCACTATGAAGTGAAACTGAATTCGTTTTCAATCCCACATATGTAGACAATTTCACGGCGTTCTAAAAAACGAGTGAAACTTTTATTCTACGATGAACCAAACTGAAAATGTCTCTATTTAAACTGTTTCTAATGAAAAATCTAATATTAGAATCCCTATTGCTTTTAATCAATTGACCAGAGCAGGTATGTACATACAATGTATATTAGGATTCATTCCCCTTTAACAAAATTAAAATTAGAAATTAGTTTAAGAACCATTTCTCAAAAGTTTTGTTCAAGAAATTTCAGTAAATTTATCCTGGAAATAAAACATGTTAAATATTTAAAACCTGTAAAAAAGTCATTTTGTCAGGGTTGTTTAGATTGTATTGTCATTTCCCAGAAAAGTAAAAATTATTTTTAGTTGCGAACATGGAAACTTGTGAACTAAATTAATGATCAATCATAATTTTAAATATTTTCTTGTATTTGCCAAACAAGATAGTCTTCAAAGACCAAGAGATCAAACTCTAATATGCGTATGAATGTTGTATCAAGGCGGAGAGTAGGAGTTATTTTCTTTTTGCGTATGAGTGCAATATTGCATTTTTGTTAGTACTCGTATATGAATAATAATTTAATTAATTATTATTGTGTTTAATATTTTATTATACGTAATGTATGTATGAATGTAATGTGTATGTGTAGGTTTACATAGTAACTAAGTAATATTACTTTTATAGTACGAGTATATATGTATGTATGTGTGTAATTATATATGTATACATGTTTATATGTATTTGAAAGTATGTATGTATGTACTTATGTTGTATGTAAAATTGGAAAATTTCTATAAAATATACATAAATATCATGGTACTTTAGATAAATTAAAATGTGAATAAGAAAAATTTTGATTTGATTTTATATATGTATGTATAATATGTACATATATCTTTTTTCAATTACATATTATTATTTTTATTATTGATTTTTTGTTTTGTTTTTGTCATTAAATACCTGATTGCATTTGCAGTTAATTGTGATTTTCAAAACACGTTTCTGTTGTATTCGATAATTTATTAAGTTTTGGTTTGTTTCATTATTTCGTAATGAAATTTTGGTATTCCATATTTGTTAAATAAACTTTTTAGGCAACAACTCTTGTTTTTTCAATTATTATTATTTTGTTTTTTGTTGAGTTTTTGGGAATTTGTAAATGTAAATATATGTTTGTTTATTTTTAAATTAATTTATCCCATTTTAGCAATTTTAACTTACACCTATTTTGAATATTGTAGCTACATACATACATATTTATAGTACAATATATTTAATTTGTTTTCAAAATTTTTAGTAAACCATTTAAGTTGTAAATAACAATACGAACTATACAATTAATATCATTTTTGACATACAAAGTAGTGAGTGTATTATGTATGTATGTATGTATTTATGTATAAGAAGTGGATACACTGAGCAAAATATTTTAATTTATTTAAAGATTATACTAAGTATATTTAATATTTTAAGTAGATTTTTCTTCTTTTTTTGGTTTTGTTTTATAGGAGGGCACACTTATGTATAAATGATTTGTATTACAATAATATGTACACATAATTTATATTCAATTTATTTACATACATACATATGTATGTAGGTATTTCTCAAACTGAAATATCTAATACAATTTTGTGCACTTTTGTTACAAAAATTACATGTAGAATAAAAATACTTTATTTTACATACAATTACATAATACATACAAATGTATGTATTTCTGTATTCTTGTAGGTATTTTGTTTTATTTTATTCAACTTAAAAAATTTCAACTTTATAACTTAAAGAATAAAACACATTTTCAATATATCAAAACTCCAAAAAATATGTTTTCACAACCTCATTTATAAAAATAAAAATACATACATACAACAATTATAATTACACATATAATTTGTTTAAAAAGGTAACATATTAAGTCTTTTTGCTTTTTTCAGTAAATAATTTTAACATCATTTTGGTCGCTATACATAAATAAAATAAAGTAAAATTAAATAAAATTAAATAAAATAATAGTAAATTCCTAATTGGATTTTCTTCAACTCAAACTCAAAAACCAGTATCAAGTTACTTTGGACCAATTAGGGGAGCTGGTTTTTTTTAATATACATACATACATACATACATATGTATGTATGTATATAATTCAAAAAAAACTCGACACAGTTCGATATTTTTTCTATCAAGCTTAGACAATAATCTCAATGCCATTTCAAAAATGATTCATAACAATCAAGCTGGAAATAGTAACTTTCATTCCTTTAGACGAGTATTAAAAACTTGGCGTAATAAGAAAAACTCTGAGACTGATTTGTTACATATAAAGGCGATAAAGCTTCATATACACCTGGGATCTACATTTGTAAAATGAAGTGGAAGTGAAATTTTCATTAATTTTGTGTTCTAAATTTTGTGAAAATGATTTGAAAAGTAAAATATCACTTTTATTTTCGTTCATCGTAGTTAAAAGTTTCACCTCGTTTTCTAGAACGCCGTGAAATTGTCCATGTGGAACTGAAAACGATTTAGTTTCACTTCGTAGTGGAATATAGAACATAAGCGATAATAATAATTTCGACTCTTTTAATGAACGATAACACATTAACTATAAGCAATAAACAATCATCTTAATAAATAATATCGGAAATTCCTATCTTTAGTAGGAAAGTTTAAATCTAATGTTCGCAAACCCACAGCCTATTTGTCTAATTTTATATAATTTTAAATAAATTCTTAGGAATACTTCATTTTACTGAAACCAGTTTAAATCTGATTTAAATCGTAACTACACATCCATGTTCCGAAAATAGTGTGTCATAAAATTCAATAAAATTTTCTTCCTTAAATTTAGCTCTTTAAGTTGTAGGTTTGGAATTATTATAATGTTATATAGAACTTTGATTAAACGTTTACACGTGCACTAAACATTTAAACGAAATATTTATGAATCTCCTTTAATAAATAAGTGCAAAGTTTTGAAATGTGTGCATTGTCTTACAATTGCCTAGGTGGATGTTGAAGTAAAATATATAAAAGAATTTCGAAAGTTATTTTGAACTAATCATTGATATAAATCATTTTTAAACTGGCTCGAGTTCTATTTTACCTATAATTGTAAACCAAGTTATCACTCAGCATCTATTCAACTCACTTGATCCAGATTAATTTATTTCAATTAATTGAAATTAATTTTATCGTTGTTATCAAAATTGTATAATAACTATTATAACATAAAATCTAACTAAAAACCTTAATTGAAATCCTAAAATACAATTAATTATAAAATTATTACGAGTATAATAATAAATAGTACGTTTGTACGTTCGTCATTTCGTTAAATGATGAACTAATTTAAATGGGTAAATAAATATAATGTATATATATATATATACATATATATGTAATTTTTAATCTATTTTTAATTCTAGGGCTTTTTCATTGTAGTCAACGTCATCATAAATTTAACTAAAAATTTCAATTTGTATTTCAATACAAACAGTAGTACTTGTAGGTCGGAATACTGTGACACTTGCAATATTGAAAAAAAAATTACTCATATCTAACAGTTTTGCAGTTATTGTTTATAATTGTAATTCTTGCTCGGTATTTATTAAATAATTTCAAAATACAATATAATTTATAGAATACTAGAATATTATACAAATCATTTTCGTTTCAATTTGTCATACCATTTTTCATTTCTACAATTTTCATTAGCGACCCTTTGAAGTCAGTGTTGTATAAATAGGATTTCTAGAGACCACCTGAAAATTTGACCGATAATGATGCAAATTCGGGGAAAATATTTTAAAACTGGAAATATCTAGCAAAAAGAATTGTATATTAAATTAGAAGATATTAGACGATTTTTCACAAAAATCCCTGGCTGGGCTATACATAAAATTGGGGTTAGATAATTTTTAAAACTTTCATAATCTGAATGAATTAAATTCTCAAAATGACTTCTTAACTTTTTAGTATTTTAGCGCTGACAGAAATTATTTAATGAATAAAATTTTTACGTGGTAGATTTTTATATTGTGCGTTGAGTCAGAATTTAATGAACATTATTAGGATTTGTAGTGCAAGTATTTGTTTCATTTACCTCCCTTTCGCAAGGTCTGGTTACATTTTTTTAGTAATTACGGACTGTTATAATTATATTCAAAAAGGGTTTTAACAGACACTACTAATATGGTAAAGTTTGTCGTTTTTTAGTGATTCGGCTGTTCTACCGCTACAAAACAATTGCAAAGACAAAGGACATTTTGCTTCAGAAAATACCTGTTATTTCTGCAATTATTAGGCAACTAGTACAGCTGCTTCTTATTCGTACTATTTTAACTGGATCATTGAAAAAAAAACTTATTTCGGAACGGCACAACTCTAGTGTATGTTTAGGGAAACTATAGCGATGGAACTTAATTAATTATTGTGTTAAAATACTTTAAGCTTGTGATAATATTGTTATTGTTAACAAATGCCGTACACACATTTCTTGCTGCTTGTTATAATTTTTAATTATTTTGCTGTATTCATATTTATTACTTTTTTATTTTATTTCGGATATAAATTTTTATACACACAAATATGGAGTAGTTAGTTGTTTTAAAATGATTTAATTTGCTTTACTTATTTTGGGAAGACATACAAATGTGAAAAAGTATTTGTTGTGTAAATATTTATTTTTTTTTGTTATTTTTTTTTGTTACAAAAATTCATAAAAATTAAAGCATATTAGTTACCAACAATTTCAGTATGAGTTTTTAATATAAATTATTTTTTTAACTGGTGCTTTTGCGAATTTTTTAATAAATGTTTAATAAACAATATGTATATATATATATATGTAAATACTACTTATATATATTACTATATGTATAAACTATATAGAGAGAGAGAGATAGAGAAAGAGATATTTTTTATCCGTACATATGCATTTACTTATATGATAATTTAGTTATTATTTGTATTAATTTTTGAAAGTGCAAAAGCACTTTTAAAATTCCTAATTAAAAATATTCAAAAGAAAATATTTAAAAATGTTTGTATGTACTATTTCTTATTTGTTCTATTTAATATTAAATTTGTTTTTAATGTTTTGGTTTAAAATTTGTTTTTCTTTTCTAATTTAATGGCTAATAGTTGTTTAATTAGTTAATGTCTAATTATAAAGATTAAAAAGTGTTTCCTTTTTTGTTTTGTTAGTAATAGTTAACGTTTTAGTTTGTGTTTATTTTGTTTATTATTTTATTTTCTTATTTTTCATTAATAATGTTGTAGGTTTCTTTGTTTGTTTGTTAGATAAATAAAAAATCAGAATAAGGAAATAAAATAGTTTAAAAACTTTTTACTGGATGGAATGTGTGACTCTAATATTTATTACATTTATATTATTTGTTTTATTTTTCTCAATTCTTCATTCTACACGTCTATTTAAATAATTTAATTAATAAATTTTTTGCATCTTTTTGCCATTTTGTAAAATGTAGCATACATTACATATTTATCGTTACTTAAATTATTAATTAGATAATATAAAATTTCAATATACTAATCCTAAGCTTAATATGACTTTAATTTTTTTTATTAATTTATTTATTATTTTATTTAATTTGTTTATATTAATACGTGTAATTGATTAAATTTTATTATAAATTTTAAAATGTAGAATGTTTCGCTTTCGTTTTGGTTTTCTTTTGTTCATTATAATTTTAATACAAGTGGGAGTTTAAGGGGTTGAATATTCATTTGGGGGAAAAGTTTAAAATGAAACCATGAGGTAATATTGCAGGAATCTAATTTGAAGATGTTTTCTATTATTAAGAAATTGTAAAAATGCATATAACAATAAACATAAAATTATTTATATTCATATGTGCGTGTGTAGGGTATTAGAGAAATTAAGAAATGGGCTGTAGCGTCACGCACCAGCAACATAAGGAATGAAATTTTACTTGTAATTGTTGGGCACTGAAAAGAAACAAAATCAACCAGAAATATTCTAAAACAACATGTATGCCCGTCCGTCTGCTCGTTCAATGAAAATTAAAATGCGATAGGGCAGAAAGATGTTATTTAGCAGAAATGTTTCTTGGAAATTAATAAAATAGGTTGATTAAACAGGAACGGCACTAATTTTAAATGTGATAGTGTTTAAATATATGGCGTTAGCAAGGTGAAATTTGGAACAGATATTATCCTGCTACTGGATGTATGTTCATAAATAATAAACGTCCGTATTTGCTCCGGTACTCATTTTTAACCTCATTAACACCCAAACAAGGAAAATTAAATTTCACATATTTTAAGAATCAGTCACATCAGAGAAGATACATTTTAAATAAAAACGATACGATGTTGACGTCGCTAGGTCGCGCCTAACAAACAATTGTATATAATTCTTAAATATCTTGATTGTATATACAGAAATCTTACAGAAAAATTTTGTAAGAATAGGTTTATAATTGACTATAGCTCACATATGTATAAGAACCTCTTCCGAAAATCACCGTAAAAAAATCCAACAAACATTGCGAGGATCGATCAATAATTTTACGTGCACAAAAATCTATCAAATGTTAATAATTGAACCAGTTGTTAGAAAAGTTTGAGATTATCAGCCAGTTTTTACTTGTATCAATCGCTAATAAATGCTAGTATTGAGAGACATAAAAAAGTTTTACATATATAAAAATCAAATTACCGATTATTGTGAGGATTGGCTCATAATTGGCTACAAGAAGTTTTATGCTACATAGTATTAATTATAATATTAATACTGTGTCCAAATTTGATTTTATATAAAGTTTTCTTTCAGTTACGTTCTCTACATAAAATTCTTATTACTACTCGCAGGAAAATAATTAATGAACCTTCCTGTTTACACAATTCTATGCCTTATGTTTTTAATTTGATGTCATTTGAAATTTTATTTCTTCTTAATTTTAATAGTTTTAATTATTATATATGTATGAAATGCAATATTTATATTTTCAAGTGTAACTTTCTAAAATTGAACTGGGATATCTTTAGTTCTGAATTCTAAATAAAAATTATTTTATTCTTTTTTAAAATTCAATGTAAAAATATTGTTTCCAATTATTCTTTTCTGGATTTGAAGAAGAAAATCCTATTTTTAATTGTTGTTTTCTGGAATTAAAGTTAAAAATCTCATTTTCTGATTTCTAAAGTAAAATATCATTAAAATGGAAAGTTCTCATATTAAATTGAAAGAGGTGCTGAAAATGTTTGTCAACTAAATAGTTTAGATAAATTTAAATAAATATTTTAAAAACTAAATTTAATAACATCATATGAAACACAAGAAATATATTGCGGTCTTTTTGAAACGAAATTAGACCTGACACTAAAAGTGTATAAATAAATAAATATGAATACATGCACGAGTATTTGTTATGTAAAATACATCGTTTCAAATAAATTTTAATTCTTCTGCTCAATTTATTTTTGTTTTAAAATGCCTAAAACATAAGTCTGTTGTCAAAACCTAAAGGGTATGGTCGCACACGACAAATATTTACTCAAAAAAGTGGGACCACATTTTTTTAGTTTGACACTATTTGAATTTACAAGTGTCTTGTAAGATCAAACAGCATCAAATAAAATAAAACTAAATTAGTTTGTATGACTAGTCCTAAATAAAATAAGTTTTGAAATTAATAAAAGAATTTAAATATATTTTACTTAGTAGTTACGTCTTTTTCGTCAAATATTTGTGATGTGTGACTGTCGTATAAATGTATGTATTAGTAACTAATTTTATGGTTGTGTTGTTGAAAAAAAATAATTCATCTCTAACTGAAATTTTACATACATACATACATACATACATACATATGTATGTAGTGCTATCAGTTGTAGCAAAAAAGGTAAATTTTATTTTTGAGCTTAATTGTAAAATATTTCATTATTCATAGAATATATTAATTAATAATTTTATTTTATTTACAAAAATGTTACTATTTTTTAAAGTTAAGCAATTGTTAATACTAAAAATTACTACAAATGCGACTCCGTACACATTCCATGGTGCATTTATTTTTACACCACATTACACCACAGCTATTGTCATTAACAAAATTAAATTCATTTTTAGAAAATGTAAAATACATATGTTTGTATGTATGTATGTATTTATCAATAAAAAAAATAAGTGCACTTAAATAAGTTTTGGATAGTTAGTGCAACTGTTTGTAAGTTTGTTTAATATAATAACGATTCAAATGTTATTATATTAAAAATTATTCAAACACTTTTTGTTGTACATATTTGAAATTAAAATGTCTAAATTTTAAAATAAATCAAATACAAAATTTAAATTAATTTATTTTCATGTTTACCTTTTTTGGTCAAATACCTATGGTGAACTCTCACAAGTATTCGTATGTTGAATTCACAGCACAAGTATATGTGAAGAGAGTAATATACCATATGGGCCTAAATATACAAATTGTAATAATAATTAAATAAATTTATCAAAAAGATAGATTAGATAGATAGATACTTTTAGTGTTTTAGCATACATTTTGTTTGGCAGAATATTTTAGAAACTTTTTTCTCAAAATTTTCAAATAAGATATGTAAAGGCATTTTGTTTTATTTTTTTCGTTTTTAAAGTTTTGTTTGTACATATTTTTAAAATACACCAAATAAATATTGTCTACTACTGTATTTAATGAAACATTTCAAATTTCAAATAATTTTCTTATTATCGTTTTTTTTTTTTTTTTTGTTATATATGTATGTATGTAATATAAAATAAATGATTTAAATCAATATGAATACATATATGATTTTTATTTTTTTTTTATTTAACACTATCACAGGTGGGAATAACTAAAAGTTAAAATAAAATTATTTGTACATACATATATGTATGTACATATGTATGTATGAACAGAACAACTGAGGTTTAATAACAAAAAGAAAGAAATTAAAAAAAACCAAGCTTAAGAGGAAGAAAAAAAACATGAACAGTTTCTAATTTGTTTATACAACACAATACGAGTACAATGAACGCAATACATTCATATTTGTATAAGTATGTAAATTAAATACATAATTAATGATGTACATACATATGTATGTATGCATTTATGTATGTATGTAAAATTCAGATTACGAGTATAAGTATATTTATGTATATAGTATGTATGTATATATTTATGATTTGTATATATATATATATATATATGTTATGTATACATACAATTATATACATATTTATGTATATATATATATACATATATATATATAATTATTCTTGTTGTTTATAATAAACGGTGTAAAAAGCCTAAGGAATACAGTCAGCAAAATGTTTATTTTTTATATTGTTTTTTTTTTTTTCAATGCGGTAATACACAATTTTATTTTTTGTTTTCTTTAACTACACATATGTACTTTTTTTTTGGTTTTTGTAAATAGGTTTTTGTTTTGTTTAAAATTTAAGATTTGAAGAAGAATAAAGTTTAAGATTATTGGTGTTTTAACATTATTTTTTTACAAAAAAATAATAATATTTGTTTAAATAATGCCAAAAAATGGCTAAATATTTGTATATGTAAGTTGTTTTTTTTTAATATTATATTTTATTTGTTTTAAAAAATTGAGGCAGCTTTTTATAATATTTTTTGTTTTGTGAAAAAAATGAACTAATTAGAATTGAATTTATTTATTTTTTGTTTTTTACTTTTATGTTTAATGTGAAACATTAATTATTAAACACAACACAAAACTAACACATTTAACTCTGACTAAAATCTAACTACATTATCATATTTTCTTATTTGTATTTAATTTTTTTAAATTTGTATCATTTTTGATTTTTTCCATCTTTGTCCGTTTCTGGTATAATGATTATACAACAAATATTTATGTATTTTATTACGATGGTCATAAATCACAAATCATTAAAAATATTTTTGTTTGAATTAAAATCTTTTATAAATTATATCTGCTAATCTATACAGTTATGAAGCACATGAAAAAATATACTTTTTAAGTATTTATTTGCATAAATTTTTTGAATCTATTTCATAACTCCCACACTTTCAGACATTAGTTAGGTACTTATTTTTTATCGCAATCTTTAAAGCAACGGTTTCAGGGAATCCGAAATAAATAATAAAGAATTTTCAAAACTTGTAACGGTTAGTAATTTATTACTTAGCAACCTGACCGAGTATCCTTTACATTAGACTTTCGTAGTAAAACATTATTATGTATATTCTAAGCATTGTTAGTAATAAATGTTTCCCAGAAACAAATTGCTACACTGCTAAATTTGGCCAGAAATTAATAAAGTTCTTAATTAAAATTAAAAGAATGTTCACAGTTTTTTACCCCTACTGATGTTGCAGAGATCACAAAAAAATTCCTATCGACCTCTTGATAGCCTTAGGCTGGAGTGTGTCCATTCGAATAATCGAAAAATTTAAGACAAGATTTATGATAGCTCCTAATACAAATATACTGCAAGTAGGTTTACTTCTAGAACCAAGTTGACAAAAATTATATTAATGGGAATTATATTGAATTGTACAAAGAAGATGACCCTCTCAATTAATGTTTTTAAAGGCGGCTTTAGACAATACTACATTACGTATATTTTGGCGAAGAAAAAACTTAAACTTTCAATTAATTTAAAATAATTATTTTTTCAAATAATTATCTAATTATCCTTATAATATCCCGTGGATTTCCAAATTTCAAATTAAAAATTATAATGATTAACCAAGTCATCAAGATGCAAAAAATAATTTCCAGTTCGAATCTGGCAGAAATTATATTGGAATATATGAATTCAAAATATTTATTTTTGTACTAAATATTGCCGATCATTTATAATATTCGTTTCCGAAATTAATGCTCAAAACTAATTTCTTTTTTTTTTCAATGTTATTCCTAATATTTTTAAATGTATTAAAAAGCCAAAATAATATCGATCGCGTCTGCTCTGTGACTCATTCGAACATTCGAGCATCTTCTTGTCCAAATATGGGTAGAATATTTTTTAGCACCTCAACACCAGCTGTGATTCCACAAAATGCTCAACACTACCACGAAAACATGATTGATCCTTTCAAGTAATAAATTTATTTATTTTTGTTTTTTATTGCTTTTAAAAATCAAAGTGTGTATGGAGGCCCGTTGAACCGAAGGAATTGATAAAAAAATATTGGGATACGCTGCTTTAATTTTTACTTTCGTATATAAATAAAAAAAAAACTAAAAAAAATGATACTGACATTGTTGGTGAGAGGAAGAAGTTGTCACTTGTTGCTTATCACTTTCACGAAACAATTTAATTGCAAACTATGTTTTCATATTTTTACCATTCAGATGTAAGTTACTTAGTGTAATAATTTAAATAGAATTTAATTATATTGTGTGTTTTTAGAATCAGTTCATAATTCAGTCGGTTATTTGATTTAACTGGATTAGCCAAACCTGTTGTTATGTTTTATCGTATCGATGTACTGACTGCTTGTATGCGAGCGAATATGATTTAAACAGGCATTTTATTGTTTTATTGAACAAGGATAATCAGACATTTAGACATAAATGAGACTTATTGTTAAATAATTTTGATACATTTCTATATTTATGCATACATATGTATGTATGTATGAGTTTTTTGTTTGTTTTTTTTTATTTTTTTGTAACTGGAAATTTCAATTTAAAAATTTAAAAAGAATAAATATATATTTAAATAGTGTATATTTTATATAAATATTTACTTAAGTTTAAAAATGTATTGGATCTTTTTTATTTGTTTATCAATATTTTTTTTTTTGGTTTTTTAATTAAAATTGGCAAATTTCTACAATACAATGTCACAACAATAATTTTTGTTTATTATCGTTTTTTTTTTTTTTTTTTTGTTATTAATATTTTGTATTTTACAAAGAATTACAGGGTACAGGTTGTGTATATTTCCAAAATACTTTATTTTATTTCATTTCAGTGTATATAATATAAATATACATACATATAATAAAATTCACATATATGTATGTATGTATGTATACATATATAAATACATATTTAATTATAGTTAGATAGGTAGATATAAATAAGTATGTACGAGTATGTAATTATATATAATTAGTTGATATTTATTAGAATACATATATATTTCTTTAGTGAATACATACGAGTATGTATGTATAAATTAATTCAATAAAATAGTTAATATAGGTATGCACTATGTAGATCTGTATGTGAATAAGATCGAATACCATTCACATCTCCTGTTTTATTATTTAATCAAGAGGATACTGCATACATACATGTATACATACATATGTATGTATGTATGTATTTATTAGCAGTTGTTGAAAGCAAATGTTATAGATTTTATTTCAAAAATTAATGTTCATGTTAATTACTAAATAGTGATGAAATATTTAGTATGTTTGTTTAAATTATGAAACTTGAATACATATATACATATGTATATAAATTTCATTATTGTTTATGTAGATTGAATAAAAAAAAAATAAACATTTAAAACCATGTACGAGTATTTATTTATTGCTTTTGTTTATTAAAATTATTTTCTATCCATGACCTTTTCTCACAGTCAAGCATTACTGTTCAAATCAAATATTTTTTAAATATTTTAATTGCATTCCTTTGTATTTGTCTAAAAATGTTTCTGTTGTTTAATTATTATTAAAGCGTTTTGTTTTTCTTTTACTTTGTTTTCAAAAATGTAGTAATATTTACCATCATTAAAATTATATTAGTTATTTTGTTTTTTGTTTGTTTAATGTTTAAATTTAAATATTGGTCTGTCTTTGATCTTAACTATTTAATATTTTTTAAATACAACTAAACATTTCCTTATTATCTTTATACAGTTCTGGACAAAATAATATAATCAGCACTTGACTTTTAATAATTTGCAGACTTTGCATTCAATTTGTCACCCAATCGAATACATTATTTGTTAACGTATTTTCGATCCTGACGGAGCACAAAATCGAAAATGTATAATTTGAGAACGTGAGTAAACATTAACATATTTATAATATCTACCTAAACATATATAGAAACTTTAAAGCAGTTGTGCTTTATTTTCCATTTCTGAAAAACTTTAACCTTATTTGCATCTTTTCACTTCGGAACTGGTTATACTACGTGTTAGTATTAGTTATATTTTAAACAACAAAGAATGAGATTAAAATAGTTCTTTGAAGCTAGCAACCAATGCATGATGATGTACTATAGAATTACATATGCATGTAATTTGCAACCTGGGGGGTTACTCTCTATTGCGATGCGAAAGCAAATTCGATGCGTAAGAGTATCAATTTGTACGCTTATCGCATCGAATTTGCTTTCGCATCGCAATAGAGAGTAACCCCCCTGTTCTCAAAATAATCTTTAAAATGATTTAGAACCACATTGTGGTTGCGCCGCATTAATTATGTATGTACCATATATAAATAGACCGGCATAATCAGATTACACTTGTACTACGATTAATTCAAATATGTTCTGCAGCGAGTTGTCATAAAGTGTATAAATTTCCCGATTATGTAATAAAACTGTATGTCAAATAATTTATTTCAAGTCAGTTGATTTGTTTGTTTTGTCTTTAACCCCATATATAAAGATTTCATTTGCTGGTTAGTTATTTTTGCATATTTTTTATGTTTAACTAAGTGTGTATATATATGTATGTAGTATGTATGCACATATACTTACATACTTATATCTTTTTTATATATCTTGATTGCTAAAGTGAAAACATAATCCAACAAATTTCTTGTTTTAATTAGTGTAATGTAAAGTATGAATGTACATTAAACCAGACCTTAGTTGTATAGGACATTTTCAAAACGCCTATTTAACCGGTCTAAAAACACTTGGTTTTCTTCACTTAAAGGAAAAAAAACTTTAATTAAAGTTAGAATACATGTTAAATGTAACAAAATGTTATATGCACAATTCGTAAGTAGGGTTCCGAATTTCACGTACTTTTTTTAATTCTCAGCATTTGATTCCCTAAAAATATCTGACAAAATAAAGTAAAAGATCCGGACAAAAATATGTACATATACGAGGAAAAATGCCATATTATGCATTATATAAGTTTTATTTTTAAAAGAGTTATTTAATTAGCAAAATAATGTTAAAATACAAATTTTTATAGACTTCCAGCACGTGCTCCCATTTAGACTCATCAAGTGCTTAAAATTGAACCCATCTAAGGCAAATTTCTTAATGCTAAGATCAGATCCAATGTATGTACATACTACTTACATATCTACTATGTATATATAATTATTTCTTGGTATGTATAAGTATTTTAAAAGTTTTTTGAGTGCTTACAAACTAAATAAAAAACGACTTATTTGTTACTAGTAAATGTTTTAATTTTGTTTTGTTTTAAATTTTAATATTTTACTTTGTATGATACATTAACAACCCGGACAATTTAAATTAAAATCAAAATATTTTGTATATGTATGTATTATCTTTAAATGTGTTTTTGGTTTTTTATTCTTGTTTTTAATGTAAACACTGAGAAAATGTAGGAAGAATAAGTTAATTTCTTTTTTTAATTTTATATGTCTCTTACCGTCTTTATTATTTTGTCAAGTTTATTATTGTTCGTTTAAAATCTTGTCTAAACTATTTGAAAAGTAGGTAAAACTATAATAACTTAAATAAAATTATATTATATATTTGTGTAACTATTTGGTTTATATCTGTATAGAACTTTTCATTTTTTGGTTGTGAATTTTGTAAAAATTATTTTAGTTTCGTCTTTTCTATTATTAAATATCTAGAAAAATAAACTTTTTTATATTTCTTAATTATATTATATTATTTATGTATGTACTCGTATGTATGTATGTATGTATGTATATTTAACTTTTTTAATGGCACTGCTTTTTAGTTGGAAATATATTATTTCAGTTTTTTTTTACATTTCAAATAAAAATTCAATTTAAATAAAATAAAAATAACTAAAAATTTTCGCTGTGTAAATTTTGATATGTTGTTTTAACATTTTATTGAGATATTTCTATAAATTAATTATTCAAATCAAATTATAAATTTATAAAAATCAAACATTTAAAAATATCAATTAATAAATTTACGAGAAAAATATTTTTAAAAATATTAGCAAAATTGCCAAGGGAATTTAAGCAAGTATTTTTGATTGCAATGACTAAATTTAAAATTCTACAACGAATGTATGAGATTTTCTGTTAAAATATTAAATTATGCAAATTTATAGAGTTTAGCTAGGAAAATAGTTTGTAACATTAGTAATTAAAAAAAAATTGTATTTATGGTGAACCATAAATAAATGTTCTTCATTTCTATTGTAGTATATGTACTTATATTTCTATTAACTTAAATATTCTTAATCAGCGTATCGATAATTGTAAAACTCTGAGAATTGGAGCTAAACATTTATTTAATAGGTAATTGTTCTGAAAAAACTGGAAAAATCTACATTTTCACCTTGTAAAGAAATTTCTATATCTATACTGAATTAATTATATTTTTGGCAATAATTTAAAGAATAACCAAAATCCATAATTACACAATCCACAAGAAAAAATATACACTGAAATTGAAAAACATTAACACTTTCACAAACGGGTATAAGGGTAAAATTTAAATTGTTTAATGTGTAGGATTTGTCATTAAGAACAGCGAAATTTTATGTTCGCAATGTAAAGTGGTTGTTGATGCAGCTCATTTTAAGTTCCAATTTACAAAAATATGTACGTATGTACAAAGAACTTACGCATTCTTTCAATTGACTGTATAAAAAGTATATAAAGAAAATGGTATTAACGAAGTGAGCTTTTTTTTATTATTTAGGAAAAGTGAAGCTGACGGGGTTCAGTTAGACCTTAATAAAAGCATAAAGTGCAATTCTCACATTTTCAGAATTTTGTTTTCTTTGCTCTCAGATCCCATCAGGGTAGGGTTACCATATTCATTTTGAGAAAAAGAGGATGTCGACCAAAAAAAAAGCCGGACATTTACCCTTAAAAAGAGGACAATACTCTGTAGCAAAATATTAAAAAAACAACGCCTTAAAATACACAAAACAAATTTAAAATTCTATTTACATATAACAACAAAACAAAACTTAAACAAAATATTAAAAAAAATGATATTTTATCAGTCTGGTCTCATTTTAAAACTTCACATGTATTATATATAAATTTTTAGTAGAAGTTGTAAAGTTTCATGTATATTTTTCAGGGCTTTCAATTTGAACAAATATATTATTATCGCATTCTTTTAAATATTCATAAAACACTTGACAATTCATATCAAAATTATATTTGACTTAATAATATCAGAAATAGTTTCTGTGTTTAATTTGTTTCTTTCTGGTGTCCACTGAATTCAGAACTTCTAGAACTAAGAACTTTGAGAAATATCATAAAATAAAATTCCCAAAGGTTAACACACACATTCAGGGAATTTGGAATAATTTGGAATTTATAAGAAGATTTCGTCTTTCAAAGAAAAGTGCATCAGCTGTTTTTCCCCCTCCAATAAACTAGCACTTCTTTTGGCACCTTTTCCAGACATTTCTGGACAAAACTAAAAAAGTCGTTGCAAACAATTAAATTTGGCAATTAATTGATGTAACTCTAAACGTCAAACACCAATGTTACCACATTTTTCACCGAATGAAGTCGGTAGTTACACGTAGGTAAAAAAACGTTAAAATTACCAAATTCTTTTTACCGGTTAGGTAAGGAAAAGTAATTGGTATAACCTCTAGTAGTTATCCATTTGTTAAAATTACGGGCATAAGACACGTAGACAAAGGTCAAAAGCCAAAGCCGTTTAAAATTGCGAAGGCGCATATGGCGGCCAAAAAGCATCAAACACAATTTGTTTACACAAAAAAGCATGTCATGACATTGTGTGTATTTAAAAAATGTATACATCAATGCCAAAATACTTTCGATGCAATAAAACGAAATTATAGATTAAAGTTTTAAAAGTAGGACAAACCCAGGGCACTTGCAAAAAAAGAAGTAGGACTACCCCGGACGCCCTAAAAAAGAGGACGGTGTCCAGGGAAAAGAGGACGTATGGTAACCCTACATCAGGGTAAACTTTATTCTAGTTAGACAGAAATTCATAACGGAGCTTTTATAAATCTTAGAAACTTAAAAATACACTTGAATAGAAAGTGAAATTTTCATTAAATTTGTGTTTTGAATTTTGTGAAAATGATTTCAAAAGTAAAATATCGCTTCCTGTTTAATTCATCGTAGAATATAGTTTCACTTGTTTTCTAGAACGTCTATGTGGAAGTAAAAACGATTTCAGTTTCACTTCGTATTGGAATTAGAACCTACGCAATAGTCTTGTATGTATTATTCATTTTTCAAAACAAGTAAATTTGTTTCTTACATTTTTTTACATGTGACCTTGGACAGATACAACTTAAAAATTGTCCATCGAATTTTTTTTTTATATTTTTTTAAATTCTCCATTATAATAAACATTTTTACATAAACTTTTAAATAGTTGTCCTTGTAAATGTATTTCAAACTTCAAAGGACTTTTTTACAATTCCTTTCAAAATCGTAAGCCATATACAATAAATTGTATTTCGAAAAGGTTATCTTTCCCTGATCTGAGTTAAGGGTAAGAAAACAAGGGTTAAATTTATACCATTTGACTGATTGATTTTTATACCAGCTGTGACTGTGATACTAATCAGACTCGCTCTCCTCGAAATTCAATAAAAGTGAAAAAAACACACGAATGTATATCTTATGAAAATTAAATCAAAGGTCATTAAAATAATACAACAGAATAATTAACAAAAGTAATAAAAAAATAATCATTGCATAAATTGTGTTCAAATAAAAGTTTATTAACATTTTTAATTAAAAATAAAGAATTACTCGTCATAAAACATCAAAAAACATATACATATAGTGAATTGAACCAAAATGTTGGAATAGAACAAATAGGTATGTGATGGAAAACGATAGCGATAACGAGTGAGTTTTTGAAGTCCATTTTAAAGTATTTCTAATTAAATTTTTAAAATTTTTGTTTTAAGATTCTCTTTAATAGCAAATTATCTTTATATTTTGTGGGATAAAACTGTTTTCATACAGAAATATTACGAAAAATTAACTTTTAAAACTCACTCGTTATCATTATCGTTTTCCATTACATACCTGAATATGTATATAGAATTAAAAAAAAATGTACATATGAACGTACGTTAAAAATAATTAATTAAATAAAAACATTAATATTAAACAAACTATATATCGATGGCTTAATATAATAAAGACCCAACTTAATTAAAAAAAAGCAATTAAAAGGCATATCTTAAATACCTTTATTACAACAAAAATAAAAAAAAATTTAATGAGAAATAAAATGTGTTGCTTTTTTTTTATTAAAAACTGTTTTAAAATTTTTGTTGTATCTATCTAATTTTACGGATTTTATTAAGATTTTTCCTTCGTCTGCAAACTAACAAAAAATAGAGTTAGGCCTTTTTTATATTAAGCCATCGATATGTAAATGATAAGATATTACAATTTAGTATTTGAGGAACTTATACACCACCAGGTAAAGCAATTATGTTAATTTTGTTATTTTTCAGAATTAGTTCATATTCTTTCGTATTGAATTTAAAATGACTTTGTTTATTATTATTATTATGTACTTGTAATTAATTAAACACTATTTTAAAGATGATCTCTTATGTATTTCAGTATGTATTAATATATGTATGTATAGTTTAGTATATATTTGAGTAAATGTGTATTATTTATTTAAGTAAATTTGTTTTCGTAAGTTAAGAACCACATCAGTATTCTCTTATGGAATTTATATTTATGTATGTAAATGTAAGTATGTGTTTGTTATTTTTGGTTTTTTTTTTTCTATTGGAAATTTGTTTTCTATTATTAAACTTTAACTTGAGTCTAGGAATTTTGATTAATTTTAAAATTTTGTTCATTTTATTATTGTATTTTTTTTATTTGGTTGTTATTTCACAAAATTTATGAAATGTTTTAAAACGTTTTTTGTTTTTGTTATTCTTTGATTTTTTATTCTTAATAATATTACTTGTGTTAATTTGTTTCTGTATTGTATTTTAAGAAAAATAAATATGATTAATAAAATTCTAAATAATTATGGTATTTGTAAACAAACAAAAACTCTTCCTAAAATATAATTATTATTGCAAATGTTTGGGGGGAATTTGTTTTTGTTTTAAATATGTTAATATATTTTCTTTTTTTAATTTTTCTTTAATTTTTATAAGGCGTAAAATATCATCATCAAAAATTGACATACACTAGGATTGTATTTGTTTGTTTTTATTTCATTTCATTTTGTTTTGTTTACAAATAATATATATTTATGTTATGTACATATGTATATAGTAATTATATATATAAAAGTTTTATTTTTGTACATATGTATGTACATATAGTACTTGAAAAATTGTTATAAATTGTAATAAATGTACATACATACATACAGACATATGTACGTGTGTGTGTGTATGTGTACATTCTTTTTAAATATATAATAAAATTATAAGAGAAAGTATAAGAGTAAATAACAACATTAAGAAAAGCTTTGAAAATTATTGAATACATTTTTATGTATAAACCTTTGTTAAATGTAATAATTAATAATAATTTGTTTTTATTGGATGTAGTTTTTTCTGTATAAATATGTCGTTCTAATAAGATTTGAAGTCATACTTTACTTAATTAGTAGTGTTATTATGTTATCTTTACCGAAGGCTTTTCAAAAAGAAAATTTTTAGAACTTTTAACATGAAAGCAAATTAAGAACTCAAATATAAACATTTTTATGAAATGAAACATATTGTGAATTGACATTAATTAACCAGTCATAAAACTAATGGTGAATGCTAAATAAAGGTTTTAATAAATATCATATTCTGAAGTTCAAGTGTTCTGTAAACTAAATCGATTTAAAAAATTAACATACATACTTTTAAAAAAATTATTTTAAAAATCGAATTACTCCAGAAATTATTGTAAAATATGAAGTAAAATTCCATGATGTAATTATAGAAGGAGAGTGCAAATCGGCAACAAATACAAGACAATACAGAGAAAAAAAATTTACTACTGCCAGAAACACTTGAAAAAGTATTACTTTTGACATACAAGTAAGTAAATTGTAAACAAAGTCAGTCAGCTGTGCTACTGCACTCACCTTGTATAGTTACACCATGTAAAATTAGGTTTATTTCACTTCTTACTCTAAAAGATAATTTATTCGTTCGTTTAAATACGATTCGATTTTCAGAACGTTAACAAAATAATCAGCCCAATCATGAATACAAATTCCGCGGGAGTTTCTTCCCATTTTTCATATTTAAATTCAATGTTAAAAAAATAAAAAGGGAAAAAACTCCCGCGGAATTTTTGTTCATGATTAGGCTGAATATGGGTCAATTTAAAAAAAAACCCAATTTTTGTGTCCCCGCACTTTACACTACTATTTTAGGTAAAAAAACACAAAAAAAACAAAAGTGTGAGAGTGATCAGCGAGGAATATGTGACAAAAAAACGTAATTCTCAAATTTGTATGTTTGTTTTTTTTTTTTTTTTTGTTTATTTAGAATGGTGTTTTGTTTCTCCCTCTGACTGCTTCCATACAAAAGCATGTGTCCCCCGTTAGAATTTTTAGTAAACAAAATAAAATCAAGAAAAAAGTAAATATACAACATTTAATAACAGTTTTCAAATTATTGCGTTTCTTTCTTGTATTTTGATTTGTTATAGTCGTCAAAACTTAATTAGTGCGAATTTGGCGTTGCAAAGAAAGCTTGTCCCCACAATTTGCATTTAGCGTCACTTTTTTTTATAAATCAAGTAATATTACTAGTTTCCAATTTCAAGTTTAAATAAAGTAAATAACGTAAGGAAAGTACAAACTTTAATTATTACAAAAGTGAAAAAAATCTATTAAAAAAAAGTGTGCATTTGCGTAGTTTTTGTGAACACCATGGGCGCGATAAAATTTCATGAGCGTCACCCTAATTTTTTTAAAAGTGAATATATTAAATGTAAAAAATTGAAGTTGACAATCATTGTTTACATGGTTTCAACTCATTTTTTAATAATTTGTGAATTTGAGAAATAAATTGCATACAAAAAAAAAACAAAATAGGCAAACATTTCATGAGCATCACTTTTGATCATACATGTTAAATTCCAATTAGAATTAGCAATTGGTTTATATTCTCTAATTCATCAAACAATTAGAATTAGTTCAATTAATTCCCATTAGATAATTGAAATTTTTAATCCAATGGTAAAACTAATTGCAATTAGTTGCCGAAATCTAATTGACTTCTGCTAATGCAATTATTAGCTCGAATTAGAATCAATTATTTTGATAAAAATAAATTTTTTCCAAGGAATTATTGAAGTTAACGAATAATGATGTCACTGTATGTGCAAACATGTGGTTATTCAATTACCGTAATTGTTATCAACTGGTAATTGTTTGAAATGTAAATGCTGATAAAACTTCCAATATATGATCCAAATATCCTACATTAAAGGAAATAGCACTGTTTTGCAACACACCGCTACTATTTTCCTTTGCGGGCATTATTAATAGTCCAAGGCGGGGTCGCTTGGCGGACTTTTCTTTTGAAAAGCTCGTATTGCTGAAAGCGAATATACCTGGTCATTGTAGTTATTAAACAGTTAATACGTACGTTAAATAGGTGTGCATGTATGTAATATATGTATGTAGTACATATCATGGTGATATTAAATACTAGGTGACAGCATTGCTACAACAATTACAACAAGGCAAGAACAACAGGCATTTTTCTATATGTAAAAATCTTCGTCACTGTCAAAAAGTTTTTTTTTATATAACTTTTTGACATTTTCAATTTCACCATGAATAATCAGCTGGCGCTACGCTGTCACCTAGTATTTAAATTCACCTTGGTACATATTATGTATGTATGAAATTCATATTATGAATGTTTTAGTTTTTTTGTTTTTGAAAATATCAAAATAATTGATTCTAATTCGAGCTAATTGGATATCTAATTGTATTAGCAGAATTCAATTAGATTTCTAATTGTAAAGGTAACCCAATTTTTTTTTGCTAATGGCAACTAATTGCATTTAGTTTTACCATTGGAATACAATTTCAATTATCTAATGGGAATTAGTTGAACTAATTCTAATTGTTTAATGAATTAGAGAATTTCACAAAAGAAGGTTAATTAGCAATCATTAGCATTATCTAATCATTATTTAACATCTTTGCTTTTGATATATATTGCTTCATAGGTTAAAATGTTTAATTTTGATTTTATTTTTTAATTTTTAAGATTAAAACAACAAAATTAACGGCGGCTGAAAGAGCACGGAGATATCGAGAGAAAATAAAGCTCGATAAAGCGCGTAATGACGAATATAAAAGAAGGATGAAAGAAAGCTATGATCGTGGTATATTTGAGTTTAATTTTTATTGTTACTGACGATTCTGTTTTTGCCACAAACTTAATTCGAAATTAGTAAAAATGAATGAGAATGAAAAAAACAAAGCCGCTTGTCATTTCATGAAGTTTATACAGATTCAGAATTCGAATAAAAATTCATAATTTAAATTAAATTATTGTTTAGTGTCAAATATTTACATATGTGTATCACCCCTACGTGAATAAAAATTTCACATGAAATTTGTTCCCTTTTCACATTTTTCTTATTAAAATTCAATGTTAAAAAAATAAAAGGGAACAAATTTCTTGTGGAATTTTTATTCACGATAGGGGTGTATAAGTTTCTTCAAGAATTACTTCCTTTTTTCCATTTTTGTTAAAGACATCAAAGAATATGTTTAGTTTTGTATGAAAATTTTTGTTTTTTGAAGAATTTTTGTTTTTTTACTTTTTGGGATCAGATCCTATTTTAGGCTTCCTGATGCTCCATTGCAAGGTTCACATGACCATTATTTGATGCGGGAAGGACGAATTCATTACTTAGTTTTTGTCGCGACCTAATTATGCTTATTGTCTCTCTACTTACAGGTCACTGTACTTTTGGGACACACACCAGAAGACTTGGTCTACAATATAATGACTTTTGTAGAAGATGTCTCAACGAGGAGGAGACAGTCATCCACTTCCTCTGTGAATGCCCGGCCCTATCGCTGAAAAGGGAACGGATACTCGGGGCACCCTTTCTTCCATGTTTGGGTGAACTATCTAGGATAAATCCAAGATGCATCAGCACCTTTGCCAAGGAATCTGGATGGTTCGATAGGGAAGCAACTAATGCGAAGTGAAACCGATAGGTTCTCCACCAACGGGTATCACAATGGGATCAACACGATGGACCCAAGTGAGCTGTTTTCAAGAACGGCTGCCCACGGAACCTAACCTACTTTTTGTAAAATAAACTTTTTTTCGTTAAACTTTAGATTTGGCATTATTTCTTGTTTACGTGCAACAAAATCTCTTGATCGTCACAAAATATCTTGAGCGTCATACTTAGTTTTTTCCCCCCTTAAAACGCTTATAATTGCAGTTTTTTTAAATACATTGTTGCAAGCCTATTACTTTGCAAGTAACCTTAAGTTCAAGTCTTTTTTTTAACAAAAATTTACATATTTTCATCTTAAAATTTTTAAATAATGTCTCTTTAAAAAAAAAGTACAGGGTGGGCCAACTTGGACTGACTGATTTGAAATGCTTATAACTTTTGCATTTTTAATTTAATACTCAATTGAACATCTCCAGAACATCGCTACGACGTATTCTAAAAGTTGATCTGAAGATGTTTCCATATAAAATTCAATTGGCCCAAGAATTATTGCCGAGGGATGCACCACAACGGCTACAATATGCCAATAGAGTTCAAATCATTCAGTCAAACTTGGCCCACCCTGTATATATTTGCCAAATGTGACCGTACCTTAAGCCTGGCAACACAAAAACAAAATACATTAGAACTTATGCTTACTTTGCCATAATGAATAATTCGTTTGAGTGTTTGTTATTTTTAGTTTTGAATCCAAATTTTCGACTTTATTTTGAACAGAGAACGAAAATAGCAAGTCCACTTTAATTTTTGTGTTATAACACTGATACGAGTGTGATTTATAAGAGAACATTTTAGTTTAGTGGTTGAGAGAAACAGAAAATAAAATAACGGAAATAATCAAGATGAGTGATTTTAATAAATTTTTCTTCGTAAAGGTCAACTTTTATATTTGAACTTTAAAAATAATTTCCAAAATTTTATTTGATGCAAATCAATGATGCCTGAATATAAAAAATCTAAATTGTATGTAAAATTTCACAAAAAATCTAAAATTCTACAAAAAAATATAGCTGGAAAAAATCTAAAAAAGATACAAATCATAAATTTTAAAAACATTCAAAATTCATTAAGTCCACAATTCAAATTTAAAAAATGTCCGTATAGTATGTAAATAAAGAAGGCATTAAAAAACAATAAAAACTATAAATGTTAAACCAAACCATGTAAACGAAAATCATTTTATAAGTTATTTTGTGTGATTTATTTTTAAAAACAAAATATACTTAAATCACAATTTTGATTTTTGATTATATGGACGAGTTATTTTATTTTCGGTATCCGATTTTGAATTAAAAAAAATAGATCATATAAAATCAATTTATTTCAAAACCTCCACGCGCCTCATGCGTTTTATAAACGTTAGTTTTTTTTATTTTACACAAAAGAAAAATATACAAAACAAGAAAATAAATTATAAAAGTTAAATTTTATTAAATAAAAAATAAAAACATTTCAGGTGGAAAATTTGACAATAACATATTCTTATTTGTTTTTCGTTTTTTTAAGCTTGTACTAAATGAGCGTACAGTAGTGTAAATTAAAAATAATTAAAAAAAAGTATACAGAGATTGAGAAGGAAAGAGTGAACAGATAAAGAGGATTGAAAACAAATAAAATAAAATGTTGTGAAAAGTTTGTATTAATTATGCAGTACATATGTATATGACTAGTGTTGCATATAATTAAAGTAAATGTGTTAACAGAAATAATAGTGGTAAATTTATGGCCAATCCGAAAATAACTTTTGTTATATAAAAAAATAAATGAACAAAAAATAATAATAACAAACATTTATAAATTATTAAGTGTATAAAAAAAATATTATTAAAATATATAAAAAAAAAATACTTATTGAATATAAAAAAAAAAATAGAAAATTTTTGTATATTAAAAAAATGCATTTGGTTTTTAATGTAATACAACCTGTTTTAGAACAAAACTAAATTGAATAGCTATTATTTTATAGTCTTGGTTTTTGACACTACTGTACGTTTTACTTAAATGTTTTCTTTTATTGTTTGTTTTTTCTTATATTTTCCTTAAAAGAAACATTAAAATATAACAACAAAGAATAAAACGGATTACAAACTTATAAATTAAATGTAAAATAAAATAAGGTAAAGTAAAGTATGTATTTATGTATATTGTTTGACAATTGACTTAAAATAAAGTTTGTTTGTTTGCTAGTTGCTTTGTAATATCATTAAGTTAAGCAAATTGGTGGAAAAGTATAAACTATAACAAGAAAAAAATACAACATTTTTGTAATTATTTAACTAATAAAAACTATTTTTTAATATCATATTTTAAAAATAGGCATTTATGTATTAAACCTCTATGATGCGAAAAACTATGTATGTATGTATAATGTATGTATATTTAATAAAATATAAAAAAAAAAATATTTTTTTTAAAAGTTTTGTTTAACAAAACTTTTTTGTTTACGTTTTGTATAATAAACATAATTCTAAGAAACAAAACTTTAAAACTTAATAATTAAAGTAAAAGCTTATGGAATTACAGTTTTATTGGGTTGTTTTTAATTTCAATAAAAACAAAGTTTAATTTTGCTGATATATATTAAAAAAATAAAAAGTTAAATTAATGATCATGTGAAATAATTAGTTTAGTTATATGTGTAGTAAATGTATATTTTTTAACTAATTAATTGATTAATTTAAAAAATTGCATTTCTTATCAATGAATAAAGAAATATATATTAAAATATACAGCCATGTCACAGAATTTAATTCCATTCGAAAGTGGAATTAATACCGTTTTTTGCTTCTATAGAAAAAGCAAAACGAAAAATTTTTTCGGAATAAAACCACTTTTAATTTGCAATGTGGAATTGTAAATTTAAGCATTTCTAGGTTTCATTCCGAAAAAAATTGTTCGTTTTACTTTTCTATAAAAGAAAAAAATGAAATTAATTCCACTTCCGAACGGAATTAAATTCTGTGACATGGCTGATAATAGACGTGTGTAAATATTGGTTGTTTTATTTCTTTCTGTTCTTATCAAAATGCTTTAAAAGGAAAATTAATAAGCGAAAAATTAAATGAAATCAAATGCAAAATGATTAAATAATAATAAAGCACACAAAATGTATTTAATTACAGCCAATCGACCATCGGATCGGGCACAGCGTCGTGCATCATCGTCAAAAAAAAATCGTCATAAAATTGTGACTTTTCCGACAAAGGTTCTGGAATTTTTTGTAATACAAAATCCGGAAATCTTCTATTAAAGACTATTTGTTGTTAAAAACATGCAAAGATACTTTAGAAATAAGTACTACATACTGTACTAATGTTGTGAAATTAAAAATCACACTTCGCAGTATATTTGCAAAAGTATCAATAAATTGTATTTTTAATTCTTCAGCCCAGGTCAGTCCAGCCCAGCCCGGAATGGTTTCAATTCCGTTGTTATTATTACAATCGATTTTGTTATAGATCTTCAGATTCCGCATAATTTGTTTCCAAAAGTTTAATTATTTCAGTTTGAACAAGCATATTTTTTCTAGAGTAGTATTCAATATTTAAATATTAAATTGAATATCACTTAGAAAAAATATATGGAAATTTTGTTTCAGTTTAGATTGAGCAAGTTTCTTTTCGGAAACACGCAAGTTATTTATATCATCAATTTGTTAATTTTAAATAAGATTTTTTTTATTTTTCGGAATTAATTGCGAGTTTTTTTTTTATATTTTACGTAAATGTTTTGCGATGTTTTAAATTTTACAAAATTGTTCGATTGCAGCAAATATTTGATATTTTGTTGTAGTATATCTTAAATGTGTGCTATTTCAAAAATATTTTAATTTTGTAGCACAATTCGTATTAATTCAAAATTAATTCCTTTCGATTCTAATTACATAGTAACATTGCAACCACTTTAAAAATGCAATATCAAAAATTACTTACTACTAAACAACTCGAACAGATTTTTTTTTTTTTTTTTTTTGAGTTGTGGCAAACAATTGCAGATTCGATTTAAAGAAAGTCAGAATTGTGAAATCGTTTATCCCAACTTACACGAAGCAATTTTTATTGAAAAGATTGATAAAATTTGTTGCTTGAAATTTCAGCAAAATTTTATTGCTTAAATCGCTCGTATTTTTATTTGAGAGTTAACACACATGTGTTTACTTCGTGTAAATTGGGACATTAAAACGAATGTATTTATTATATATATATAGCCGATCGATTCAGTTTACAGAACAGTAGCGAGCGAATAATTCAATAATTTAATACTAAATCGTATTTTTAAACAGAGTTTAAGAACGATTGCAATCCACGTCAAACATTAGACCGTTATTGAATTGAATTTTGCGTTAAATTCGAGTGTGTGAAAGCGCTTTTAGTTGTTAATAAATGTAAGTAGAAAAATAAAAATAAAATGTACGTATGTATAAGTATATAATCATAAATAGTAAAGTAAAATTTGTTGTATATGACTATTAAATTAACAAATAAAAAACTACATATTTAAACAGCCAAACATTACAAATGTATATCAAAAATTGCCTTTTCTTAAAAAAAAGAGGGAGCTTTTTTAACATCTTTCAGTATTTCTTTCCTTTTTCAAGGATTGATATTTTAACTACATAATATATATTCTAAAATTTTAAAAAAGCTAATAGGTATGTATGCCTTATTCAAATAATAATAATAATAATAAAAAAAAATATAAAAAATGTCGATACATATATGGTAATGACAATTGTATAAATAAATAAATATTAGTTGAATAAGGCAGAAAGTGTTTTAAAAATATTTAAATTTTGTTTTTTTTTAGGTTTTTAGTATTTGTGTGCTTTGTTTAAAAAATTGTTAGTTTTTTTTTTTTTGAGGAAATCTTCAATTTTGGTACTACTTAAAAATATAAATATGTTTTCTTAAAGGATTGCTTTTGGGTAATTCTTGTAATCGTTGTTAATGCTTATAGTAATATAAAAAAGGTATGATTGGTATAGATTTTTAAATAGTAGTTTTGTTTTGTTATTTTTTTTTATTTAATTTTAAATTAAAAACTACAGCCTCGCATAAAAATGATTTTCAACTAATTATATATATATATATATCTATATATATATTTGTATTTTCGACATTTTTTTTCGTTTGTTCAAAACTGTATATGGTGTGATTTAATGTATACATGTAAAAAAATTCTTTTGTAATAATTAATAAAAAAAAAATAAATTTTTTTAAATTATATATTTCTTCTTTACAATAAAAAAAAATAAATATAAAAAATAAAAAATACGATAAAAATGACAAGAAAATATTTGAAACACATAAGTTAAAATTAAATTAGATAAAAAAAAGTAATATATTAAAAACTTATTTTTTTTTTTTTTTTTCATTTCTTTTTAAGTTAAAAATTTGTTTGTGTTTTTATATATTTAATATACTAAAACATTTGTTTATGTAAATAGTTTTAAAAGTAAAATACTTATTTAAAAAAAAGTTAACAAAGTTTATTTTTATGATAAAAAAAATAACACAAGTGAGTAAATAAAAAATAATGTCTTGGAAAACCAGCCTTATTTAAAAAATAACATGGGAAATTGATTCAATTAAAAAGGAATATAATGTGTTTACAGATTAAATACGTTTACGAGCTAACAAAAAGTAAAAACTTTTTTTAATAATATAATAAAAAGGAAAACATAACAAAATTAAAAAAGTATTAAAATAACAATATTTATATAGGTTTTGTTATAATTATGTTTTTTTTTTTACATTACAACGTTTTTAAAACATTTGTTGTTTTCTTTTGTATTAAGTTTAATTGTTTAAAGGCAAATAAAATAGTTTTTCAAAAAAGAAACAATTTTTGTTTTTATAAATAAGTTTGTTATTTAGTGATGAACTATTATATATTTAAAAAACAAATAAACGATTTGAATACAAAGAGATCAAAATATTTAATAAATTGTATGCTTGGTTTTGAGATTGATTTATTTTTGAAAAACATTGTTTTTTTTTATCGAATATTCTTTGTTGTCTCTTTTTTGATAAAATTTAAATTAGTAAATTTTCATATAAAATAATCTTGTAAGAAAACTTTTTTAAATTCTACCGTAAAATCTTTAAGTAAAAAAAAAAAATAAAAAAGGAATATTTGAAAATAAAAAAATCTCTCCATATATGTATATACTATATATATATATATATACACATATATATATAGGTATATATGTATATAAGCTATAATATTGTATATAAAAACGGCCTTTTGTTTGTTGTTAATATTTGTAACTACATTTAAAAAAGTGTAAAGTGTAAAACGATGTAGAATATAATAATTTATAATAAAAGTAGTAATAGTTGTTGTAGTAGTTATAATAGTTAAGAAGAGGTGTTTAAAAAAAATATGATTTTTTTGGCTTTTGGCGGCGTAAATTCAAAATTTCGTCGTATCTTTGGAGGCGTTGTTATAATTATGTTTTGTTTTACTTGTTTTTATGTTTGTTTGTTTTTTCATAATAGTAATAATATAATAGTAATAAAAAATAATGAAAATAATACAAAATATTATTGCCTTAAATTTCATCATAATCTATAAAATGTAATTTGTTTTGTTCAATATTATCACCATTTTCATTATAAAGCTGCTTGCTAATTAAAGGCAAATTGAAATTCATTACTGCTAAATCTGCTGCTGTTGTTTCCGTCGCTGTTGAAAACGATGTTAAGTTTAAATTTTTGTTTTGCTGAATTGTTTTCAACTGTAGTTGCGACTGCGACTGGGATTGCGGTAATTGTTGTTTTTGAATTAAATTTTGCTGCTGCTGCTGTTGTGGTAGCGGTTGTTGCTGTTGCTGATGACGATTATGATATTTATTTAAATTTTTTCCACATTGTAACAAATCGCTTCTTGCACAGAGTGCTTTTCTTTTTTGTAATCACTGAACATACAGAGTGTTGAGCACTAAAACATGATGGTTATTTTTAGCCAAAGTAACAACATAACCTTCTGATGTTATTTTTAAACCGCAGCAACGCGATACCTGTGTTCAAATAAATGCATAATTAAGATCGTACGTAAGTAAGAATTAAAACCCTTGAAAAAACTACGCCGAATTCACAATCTCAAGTTTTTATTTTTTCAGTCAATTTAGACACATGTGATAATGTGTTCTAAGCTTATAAAATACATCGTAGAGTGGGGGAATTTGAAAAGCGAAAAAAAACTTCATTTCCTAAACGGTAGGTCCTAGAGAAGAGGTGCTGTCGAGTTTAAGTTTTGTATTTAGACCACATAAACCCACCAGAGACGGTCTTATTTTTGCAACTTTTTTCAATATAAGTTAATAATAAAAATACGAATACCAATACTACGACTATATTGTACTATTAATATAAACTTCATCATGTGTGGTTAAACTATTTTGAGCAATTTTCATATTTCCTTTTTGCGACAACGACTGTTTCGTAATAGATTAAAGAATCAAATTTAATTTTATCTTTAATCTATTACGAAAGAGTCGTTGTCGTAAAAAGAAAACGACACTCATAAATAAGGCTGACCAATTATTAATTAATTTGTAAAACAAATGTAAAAATTAAATTTTTCTAAAGAAATATTATATTAATATTGACAATAAAATTAAATATCGCAGAGTTCAAAGAATGAAAAAGAGCACAGTTTCCGTAAAATCCAATAGTGAAAATATTGTGTAAATTTAATAACTAAAGAAATTCATTACAAATTTCAAAAATCGAATCTAAAAAAAGAAAGGTTCTCTATAAAACTGCTTTCGAAACTATTTTTCAACAACAAAAGTTTTTTGAACACACGGCTCAAATAGTACTTTAGTGTTGTTTCAATCAATTCCTATGTATTTTCAACAATAGATATTACGTTGAGTCCAAAAAAACATGTTTCAATCGGCTAGAAGTGAATTGAAGCAGACCAAAGCTCCAAAAGGTCAACCTGAAGTTTTTCCCCTAGGAAGAACTCTTATGGCCGAATTCTCAGTCATTAGTTAACCATTGGTAAACTAATATACTAACTGTTCTTTAACTAATACTTGTTATTCTTATGGCAAACTAAGCATTGCGAATAAAGAATCATTAGTTAAGCCTTTGTCATTAGCTAACTAAAGACTGTGAATTCAGCTATTAAAGATGCAAACCTTCTTTCACAAAATGTACTTCTTATATCTTAACCCATTTTGTACCAGAAATTTTAGCTGTATTTCAAAAAATAATTTAAAATATTCGTTGGTAGAATTATTATTCAACTTCAATATCTAAATTATTTTGAGCCCTACCTCCCCTTTAGGGTATCACCAGGCGGGCAAATAAATAGTCTAAAAATAGAACATTGTTATTGGAGATCTCGACCACTCTCAAAGTAACCATACTACCAAAAAAAAAATCTCAAAAAATGTTCAAGCCGATTTCTAACTAGCCACAAAAATTTCGTTAAGATATAAAAATTTTTTTTAGCTTTTACAAAATGAGTTAATAAAAATTTGGATTAATGATTTTGTATATTTAACTTGAAACTCCTATGAAATTATTAAAGTGTTATTAAATAACTAAATAAAAATACTTATATTTATTAGTTATTATGTGTATATCTATAGCGTTAAGTGACTTACCTTGACATGTGGACACTCAAATTCCGATTGCAATATGCCATCACGTGAATAGCAAGCAACATGGAAACGATTGCCGTGAGAATCGCCAATTAATATATCACCAGCATTTGAAATGTCAATTCCGTTGGGGAAACAAGTAACTTTTTCATTACCAATGCGATACTGGAATGTACCGTCCTCGTGGAAGACAGCTACACAGTGGCCTTTAAAATCGCAAACGTAAAAATCGTTTTCTGAAAAACAAAAGTAAATATTGTATTGTGTTATATCGAAAAGTTCCTTTGTATCTTTCTTACCTCTAATTGCAATATCCGAAGGTTCACGCATATAGTCGCTGCAATCAAACCAGCGTACTAACTCGCCATCTTCAGAGATAACAAAAACAGTTGGTGAAACGCTGTCGACAGCAACAATATGACCTTTCGATGTTACAGCCAAACCAGCCACAATATCAATGTACCTGTTGCCATAAGGAGACAAATTTAATTCAGATACATATTTAGAATTGTAAAAATAATTAATTAGCTTACCTGATGGCTATTTTACGCATAAAATGACCACTCTTGGAGAAGATCTGCATACGAGAGCGTTCATTGCCACGATCGCAGACTACAAATTTACCATTAGTATGCATTACAGCCACTTTGCGGGGATACCATAATTGACCTTCCTCTTTGCCGGGCACACCAAAGTAAAATTTCAAATTTCCCGACTTGTCGAAAATTTCAATGCGATGATTGTTGGTATCGGCCACAATAATTTCCTCGTCGACACCCAAACAGAAGCCATGGGGCGAGTTAAATTGTCCCTTGGATGTGCCCAATGAGCCGAACTTGCAACGTATTTGCATTGGGGTGGCCTTGTTGCGGCCGGTTATTATACTGGTTGTGTTGGGCTGCGGTGGTGGTGGGGCATGGAAACTTGTTATGCTCATGTCGTCGACTGAACCACCACCATTGCCACCAGGACACATCGGTGGTAGGGTGGGTAGACTTGGCGATGGCGCTGTGGGTAGGCAGTAATCTGATAATAAACAATCAATTCCAGTTGGTGAGGCTCCACTCGATAAAAGCTGATTGCTTGTCATGTCTGTGTGAAAATCTACTTGTAATATGCCAACAACAATAACAATGGTTATATTTATAACAAAAAATTAGCACGCGCCGCCATCAGCACAACAACAACATCAACAAACAATCAGTTTATTATATAAAATTTCGATTTAATTTTTACATTTTTAGTTTCGTTTTGGTTTTCGGTTTAGTTTCATAGTTCATAGTTTTAGTTTTGGTCATTTGAGTTTCCAACATAATTGTATATTGCATGAAGTATTATTGTTAGCCAGTGGCAACAAGAATAATTATTATTTTATATATTAAAAAAAAACATATTCAAAGAAAATAAAAACGCGTACTCAACACAATGGTTGGTGGTAGATAAATTGGCAGGTATCAGCGGGTATATTGCAATCATAAAAATATATACATATATATTTTTAATAGATCGCGGTTTTAGGAAGATTTTTTTTTTTTAATTTTCATCAATGGGGTGGGCGTGATGGTTGGTAGTGGGGTGGAGTGAAGTTTGTATGTTTTTATTTCAGTTAACCAAAAATTAATAGCATTAATAATAAATATTGTTGACAACACAGCATAAAAAAAGAAAAATAAAGTAAATGCAAAAAAAAATTATTTAAAAAATATAGCAAATAATACAATAAAAATACTATTTAATATAAATACAATTAAAAACACGTAACAAAAATCCTAAATCATGAAATATTCAGAATCGAATCCGGCTAAAAATCAGGGATTGGCCAGTATTTTTAGTTAGAAAATATACAGATTAACAATTAAACAAGGTAACATGTATAAAAACTGAGCACAACCCGTAGGTTTGTATGTTATTGTATCGTCACCTAAAATGCAAAAGGCCGTAACTAACAAAAAATTCAAAATTGACTTTTTTATTATGATGTAGCAAACCAAAATACACCTATCCACAAAATTTTACACGAATTTGTTAAAGAATAACGATTTTATTAACGAAAAACAGAAGGCCGTAACTGCAACGTCAATAATTTCATTAACCAAAAAGCCGTAACCACACTTTAATTGAAAAAAAATAAAAAAACAAAGTTGTGTTCTTAATTTAAATTTTTGTAAAACAGTAGCACGAAGGTTGTGAATATTTGTGCCTAAATAAAAACAAGCAAGAAAGTATAGTCGGTCAAGCCCGACCATATAATACCCTACACCCAGTATATGTATAAAACAATTTTTCAGAAATGTGCGCTATATGGGAGATATGACCTATTATGGGCCGATCATCCAAAAATTTAGTGTGTGAATATAAATATTGAGTATGTTAAACTTTATTTCGATATAAATACTTTTAAAAGATTTATGGAGGTTAAAGTTGATTACGGGGAGGGCCTTATATGGTAGTTTCAACTAATTACGGACTGACCATTATAAAATTAGGTGTCATCATTTCTGTATATTATTTGTGTCGAATTTTATTTGATTAACAACATTCTTAAAAAATTTATGATCGTTAAAGTGATTTTCGGAAGTGGGCCATTTATGGGAGCTACGACTAATTATGGACCGATCACAAGAAAATTGTACCGTATTGTTTGTATATATATGAGATATATTTGTGTTAAATATTATTTGGATACAAACATTTTTGAGAGAGTTATGCTCTTTAAAAAGATTTTCAGAAGTGGTCCTTATATGGGAGCTACGACTAATTATGGACCGATCACAAGAAAATTGTACCGTATTGTTTGTATACATATGAGATATATTTGCGTACAATATTATTTGGATACCAACATTTTTGAGAGAGTTATGCTCTTTAAAGTAGTTACGTAGTAGTTGTAGTTACGGCCTTTTGGTTTCAGAAAAAACGAGTACAAAAGGCCGTAACTAAATTACTTAAAAACTACTATTTTCCCAATAATTTGTTTTCATATATAAATCCATCGTTGTTTTTAAGCTTGATTCTAAAATGTGGGTATTAAATTTTAAGTAGTTTTTGTTTTATGATGTTTTTTGCTTCTCCTGTAAAAAAAATAAAAATGTTAGTTACGGCCTTTTGCATTTTAGGTGACGGTATGTTATTGCGTGGGTTTGGTTTGGGTTTTTCTCCTAGTAAAGCTTTTAAAAAACGAAACAATGTATTTTTATTCAGAAATTAAATAAAATTGAAAGAGCTTTTGAAACTAGTGTTAGTAGTATTAACTTATTTCACTAATAAAAAAGAACACAAAAAAGAATAACAAACTAACATTTGTTAGATTCATTTATGTTTTATCCAAATTTAAACAACTTCGGCTTCATTAGTAGAAGTGATTTTATTAATGATTGTTATGATCTTTTTTCTGTTATAGTTTAAATAGATTTTGCACTTTTTGAGAAGTTCTAATTCACTAATGAACAATAGAATGAATGTCGGAATCGTCTTACTATTTTATTCGTAAGCTAATGACTTGATATTGAATTAAGCATTTTATTTGGTATAACATAACGTTGGTCTCATGTAGAAAGGCCCTAACTCGCAATTTTTTCGAAATTAGTTTTTTTGCGATTCCAATGCATTTAACGCAAATACACCTCCTCACAAAAATTTATTGCAATAGTGTAAAAAATAACGCTTTTATAAGCAGTTGTACAAAAAAAGTTACATGTTGAATATTACAGTTTCTATTGTTTTTACCTTCTCCTGTAAAGTTTCAAATATGCGAGTTAGGGCCTTTCTACATGAGACCATCGATAAACTTAAAAAATAAATACATAAATTAAAAAATACTTTTTAATTATCAGTTAAAGCACCGACAAAAAAGTTTTTGTATTGAACTTAATTGAAAACAAAATGATCAAGAATTTCATAATGGAAGATAAAAAATACAAGAAAGTATTAGCACAAAATTTGCATATCCAATAGCAATATAAAAGTAAATAGTGCAAGTATAAATTTGCGCTTGATTTTAATATGTTTTTGCTTCTTCTATAAACTTTTCTGTTTCTGGTTACAATATAATAAAGATGACAATGTTAAAAACCAAATGTGTAACTGCTTAGTGTTGTCAAGATAAAAACGAAAAATAAAACACTTATAAAAAAACTTACCGTTGTTATTTAAGCCCAGTTTAGCAAGAGCTTGTAAGTTATTGAAAGCACGTTGATCGCCAGAGAGAAGATCAGCTAGAGTTATGTGTTGGTTTTGAGCATTCGAAGCGGGAACAATTGACTGATTAGAAGGTACAGCAGCCGGTCCAACAAGGGCGTCGTTAAGCGTATCGGGAGTATTTTCAGTAAGACTGGCAAGACGAGATAAATTGTATTCAAGTATACTGTTGTAGCCACCATTTGGGGGTCCACCGCCGACAACTCCATTTCCACCCAGAGGACCATTTAGACCAGCAGCAAGACTGTTATTCATTGGATTGGTGAGAGAGTTAATACCATTGGATGGTCCAGTGCCGTTCAAAGCATTCAAACCCTGGTTGGCCATAAGTGGTCCACCGTTTAGGTTGGAACCCAACTGTGAGCCAACCAAAGGTCCATTTAAGCCTCCGGAAGAAGCGTTCATGTTGTTATTGAGATTATTTCCAGCACCTGATCCAATGGATCCAATGCTGTTGAAACCATTAACACCGCTATGATGGGAAGATGTACTATTTTGATGTTGCAGCTGATGATTATGGTGAAGCATACCCGACTGGCCTTGTGGCGGGGAATCTGGTGCAAGAACATTTGACATCATAAAACCATTTCCCAACGCATATAAATCGCCATCAAATGAACTTTGCATAGAAGTTGGCAAGGAAATTGGACTGCTAGCAGTAACGGAACTGGTCAACTGACCTTGAGAGCTGTTTGAGCAATTCATTCCCGCATTTCCACCACCGTTGCCGCCACGTCCACCGCTCATCATATTTGGTGGCATACCAGGTAAAGTTGGTGGCGGTGTGCTCTCTTTTGGAGATGGAGGAGTAGATTCAGTCCTAAACTTGCCAAACGTATCCTTAGCCACCTGCTCAAATTTCTCCGCTTTGGTATCAAAGGTCAATGAGTAATTTATATCGCATTTGGGTGTAGTATTAATCAAGTTAATAAATTGAGCGGAAATTAACTTTTTCATCGATAAAAATTCGGCAGCATTAGCTTGTTCCAAAACACGATTAGTAAACTTGCAAGTATTTTCAATTTTACCCATTGTGTTTTCAATATTTTGCATTAGATCCATAATTTTTAGTTCCCTTTCGGAATGCAATTTTTCAAGTTCAATCAGTGCCTGATCACGACATTTTTCCAAAATCTTCTTATAATTTTCATAGGTATCCTGAATGAGATCTCGAGCAGAATCATGTTGAGTTTGAAGTTCAGTCAATGCACTAGATAGATTAGCAGCAGCATCATCACAATATTGCACCTAAAATTAAACAAAATTAAAGCAGGTTAATGTTTAATTTATTATAATTAGAAAAAATACACTGAAAATATTTAATCTTCAATACAATCACAAATTAATTTAGAAAGATTCGTATTCAATGTGGAACAATTATGAAAACATCTAATTATTATTTAGTTTGTTAATTTTTAGAGAATATTATGTCGAACTTTTTTATATTTATTATATTAGAGAAAATTTTTAATTAGGTTTGAGTTAATTTTTAATTAATAACTCGAAGAATACCACTGTGAAAACTATCAGGGGTGTCATAGAAACCAATATTGTCAGAATTGGTTTTAAAACCGACACGAAAAAATGCTTTGGTGTCATTGGACACTGCTACACCTTCAATAAATATCGTGATACTAGAAATATCTCAATCAAAAGTGTTTTTATGAAAATTCCAAAAATTTTAAGACGCATGCGCGGGCTAAAGATATAACTTAATTGAATATTTTTTTTTCAAGTATTACCTTTTTAAGTCTAACTAAGACAGCAAAATATTACTTACTGGACTTTATTAATTAACTTTTATTATTTAGTTCTTTTATTCGACCTTTTTTTAATATTCTATAATTTCTTTTTTTCATGCAATTAGGTCACTTAATTTTTATATAAAAATGTTCTTTATTTTTATATATTTATATATCCAATATTTCGTTATCACAATGGATAACTTCTTCAGGGATTTACAATTTTAAAATTATAATATAATAATGATTATATCCATTGTGATAACGAAATATTGGATATATAAATATATAAATATAAAGAACATTTTTATATAAATATTAAGTGACCTAATTGCTTGAAAAAAAGAAATTTTAGAAAATTAACTTTTATTTTTTCTCGTACACAAACGCCCCACCCTAATACACACACATTTGTAAAAACATAAGTAAATTTCGTTCTAACTCATAGCATGTAATAAAGAAATATGTTAATTCCCAAATACTATGGTGAGTTAAATAGATGATATTTACAAGTAGATCTTGGACAATAAACATTGCAGATGACGCTCTTGGCACGGCAGAAAATGCATTTCAGTGTGCAATTTGTCTAGAAAAATATAGTTTTCACAGTAGTATTCTACGAGTTATTAATTAAAAATAAACTCAAGCCTAATTAAAAATTTTCTCTAATATAATAATTATTTGGTTTGTTTTATTTATTTTAATAATTGTTTTTTTTTATTTTATCAATGATTAAAATTGCTCTTCGATATTTAGAATTTGACAATATAAATTTAGATGTTTAGAACTTGACAATCATGCACAGACAAAAGCAGACCAGAAAATGCTAACTAGCAATTGCTAGTTTTTATATATAAACGTTTTTTATATACATATAAAAGTTTTAAATGGATTAATTACAAATTGGACTTACCTTAGATTTGGCTTCCTTCATCAAATTTTCAACATCACCACGCACCGATTTCTCAGCTGATCCAATAATATCATAATGATGCTCACTACCATTGTGGTCTGCTATCAAACAGTCATTGCATACCGGAATTTGACAATTGAAACAGTAATACTTGAGATTCTCTGATACATGGACGTTACAATATAGTGGTTTGTGGATGACTAATGGCTTATCACTATCGGCCGACTTCTGCAAATCCTCTAGTTTAACAACTCCATGATTCTCAAAACATCTCATATACTTATGAGCATTATCGCATCCACTGCACAGGAAATTGGCACAATCATTGCAGCGAGAAATTGCATTTTCTTTACTTTTGCACGAAGTGCAATGCAGCTGTTCCGATTCGATCGTAGCCAAATCCAGAATATTGGTTAAAATATAATCGCATGTCAATGATTGTATACCCTTTGAACCAACCTATGATTATGAAAATAAACGTTAGTATTTTAATAATATTTAATAATTATTAAATTTTCCACTTTCTAATGAATACCTAGAACTTAATGTTGTATTAGTGCTACAATATTTTAACAGAATTTTAATTAAAGCATTAAAAACAGCTTAAATGCCGTCCCACGATCCAAATCACTCGGCCAATAAATTTACGAAAATAGAAAGAAAATATAAATTTATAAAAGAACCAGACGGATTTATGTTAACAAGATCCGGACCATTTATGGAACCTATCCGATTAGATAATAATGACATAATTATTAATTTTAACCAGTTCTAGTTGGTTTTAAGTTCGATTTCATTTGACTTTTAATTATATCTTGCTTATTAAATACAAAAAAAAACAATATATTTCTGAGTGTTTATATAAAATTGAATAGCTAAAACGAAACTTTTATAAAGGAAAAACATAAATTATGGAATTTTTACGTTGATACAAGTTTTTAAAAAAATTAATAAAATACATTTATATTTTATTGAAAAAAAAATTATTAACACGATAAAAACTGTTCCTTCAAAAAATGTGTCTTACAAGCTGAAAAAACTAGAACTTTAATTTTTTTACATGATATTTAAGACAGTTTTAATATAGGTACTTAACTACTTATTTACAATTATATACAAAATATAATCCGTTCAACTTATGGCGTTTTCAATTTAGCGTTGTTACTTTAGAGCAGGAGTGCCCAAAAGTTGCTTATGTAAGAGCAAACACCAATACATTTAAATAAAAACAAATTTTTATTCAGAATTTTTTGTTGTAAAAGCCAATACATACAAAAAAATAACACACTTTTTTAAACGGTATCATACGTTAAACAAAAACAAAATCTACATTGACGATCGCAGTCACCAATGTTTACCAGTAGAGCATACGAAAGTGTTGTTGCTTTGCGCTTACGTGTATAGAGTGAAGTACGACAAAAAAAATCAATAAGGCAAACTTGTTTGTGTATTTCGTATTGCTATTGCTGAGTGCTGTAATGAGTATACAAAACACACAGCCTATAGCTATAGTTTTTACAAATACAAAAGAGCACCAAGAGTATAGGGCTTGGGCACTCCTGCTTTAGAGCATCTTAAGATTATCTAAACATATTATAAAAATTTAAAGATTTTTTTGAAAATTAAGAGTAAATTAAAAAAGTTTCGGCTTGTTTTGGATTAGGTCAAACATTGATTTTTTGCCGAATATTAATTTCGGTATGGCTTAGGCCTGAAACCCCCGGTTTCAGTCGGACTCTATTGATTGGCATTACTTTCATCGCTGTTATAATCACAAGCACTGACAACATTTCAATATTTAATTTTAAAGTGTAACTCACCGTAGTAATTTGCTTGCAAGTAGGGCATTCAATCTGCAATTTTGCAGAACATGTAGAAATGTTGTCTCCGGCAACAGAAGAAATAGAAGACGATGAAGAAATATTGCCTGATGATTCGTCGTTTAGCAACTTGGATAGACAAGATTCACAGAAGACATGAAGACATGAAAGTACACGAGGCGACTGCAAACGAGAACTACAACAAAGTAAAGATTTATAATATTGCAAATTTAATGAGCGCCAATTATATGATGTTATGAACTTACCTGCAAATCTTACAATTTTTATCAACTCCGCCTTCTCCCAATGAACCGGAAGAGTCCTCTAAAGAACCAGACTCCAACTCAGTACCAATGTTACTTTCAAACACCTCACTAAACATATTGCCCCCTCCGAAGCTACCCAATGTTAAGCTGCCAGCAACTGAAGAAGAACGCGACGAAACGCTCCTTAAGTCCTTTGCAATAGCGTTGCTCGCCAGAATTGAATCGTTTAAGTCCAATGAATTGACGAGTTTATCAACAATTGAATCCACAGTGGAAGCACTGCAATTAGAACCAGATTCTAATGCTTTGGTAGTAGGCGGTAATGAGGATTCAACAAAGTTGGTAGTGGAAGTGCAGTTATTAGTGGTGGCAATGGTAGTTATTGTAGAAGAGGAATTGGAGGCAGAGCTATTTAATATGCTTGGTGCGTAATCCTCGAGAGTTGCCATATATAAAACCTCTTAAACCGCGCTTGAATAAAACCACAAAGTGATAGATACAACTGATGACGGAATTCTTAATAAATTTTCTATTTTAGTTTGTATAAGGAACGTTGAAATTTTAAATTTTTCCCGATTTAATATTTTTCTTTTACTGTTTTTTTTTTTTATATATAGAACGTTAATTTCAATATGGCCTTATTATTTGTTTTGTTTAAATGGCATAAAACATAATCTAATGCAATTTATTATTTAAAGGCAAGTCTTCGGGGTGTTTTGTTGGTTTTTCTTCGAGAATTTGTTGTCTTTTTATATGTACTGAAAAGGGATTATACGATTTGTTTATGCGACAAAAACCACTTTAATTGAATATATGTACGTATTATTTTATTTCTGTAGCTTTTCGTTTTATGATATTGGCTGAATTCAACTCTTAAGTTTGTCTTTTTTTAAATTGAAATCATGTATTTGTTTTGGTTTGTTGGTTGTTTTTTTTTTTTTTTTAATTATTTTAAACAATTTCATATATTTATTTTTTGTTCATTTAGTTTTCTAAATAAATTGTTAATATAGTATGAAGTCGTTTTTTTAAAACTTTTTTGGTATATTTGTTAAAAGGATCACGAAATATTTGCAAAATTTGTTGGTTTTGTGAATTAATATTAATATTATTGTTTTTATTTTGATATAACTCCTTACTTTTTTATATTTTTAGTGGTTGATGTAATTATTTTGATGTTTTTCACACAAAAAAAAAAATATGCCGACGCCTCTAGCTTCCTAAAATATGATGCAAACAGCAAAAATGTCTTTAAAAGATTTGAAAATTTGCTGATTGTTCTCACTTTTTATACAATATCTGTATGTATGTACTTTAAAATTGTTTTCACTACCCCTGGATTGTATTTCCCTTTTGTTCTTTGACGAAAATAATCCTTTTGTTGGCCTCGTTTGTATATATCCCTTTATTTGTTAGTCTGCTTATTAATCATACTGCAAAAATAAAAAAATAAATTAGGTTAAATTAATTTCTAAATTTTTTATATTTGTATTCTCAATGAACGCTATGGTAACTTAAATATAATTATAACAAGTTGTTACATGGTGTAACTATACAAGGTGAGTGCAAATTGGCAACAAATACAATACAGAAATAACAGGCATTTTGTTTGTGTTAAATAATGTACTACTGTCAAAAACACAGTAATGTCAAAAAAAATAATATCGGGGTTTTCAATAAGAGTGCTACAAAAGTTTTTTTAAATAAAACAAAAACGATTTTGGATATCAATGAAATTCTTTATTCGTGTGAAAGTACGTTCGATGACATTATGTATGGAACTCGATCTCTTTTCCATGGCCACCACGGGCACGCTTGCTGAAGTCCAGACGCTGAACCCAATTTTCGACAGTTTTCAAGCATAAATCGGACGATACTGCTGCAATTACACGTTCGATATTCGTATGAAGTTCATCAATCGTCGCTGGCTTGTTGGCATAGACCATAGACTTGACGTAGCCCCACAGGAAATAGTCTAACGGCGTCAAATCGCACGACCGAGGCGACCAATCGACTGGACCATTTCGTGAGATACCACGTTCTCCAAACTTGGTTTCCAATAAATTGATTGCAACATTCGCTGTGTTGCTTGTGGCGCCGTCCTGTTGGAACCACATGTCCTCCAAGTCCATATCATCCAATTGGGGCCAAAAATATTCTGTTATCATTGAACGGTAGCGATTCCCATTTACAGTAACGTGCCGGTCTTGATCATCACGGAAAAAGTACGGCCCATAAACCGCACCAAACCGTAATTTTTTCGGGATGTAATGATGACTCATGGAGTACTTGTGGATTGCTGTCTGACCATTTTTTTTTGCTTATTGACGAAGCCATTCAGCCAGAAATGAGCATCATCGCTGAAGATGATTTTTCGATGAAAATTCGAAACATTTACAAGTTGTTGCTCAGCCCAATTCACGAACATACGACGCTTCTGGTGGTCAAGCGGCTTCAGTTCTTGTGTCAATTTGATCTTGTAAAGATGTAGTCCATGATCTTTTCGCAAAATTCGCCACAACGACGTCACAGAAATGCCCAACGCTTGAGAACGACATGTGAGAGACACATTTGGGCTTTCTTCAACTTCTGTCTCACTGGCACGGGAAGATTTTGTACTGTGCCTGTGGATTAAAATTTTTCCACTAGACGCTCAATTGTTGACCTGGTAGGACGATTATGACGACCATAAATTGGACGTAGCGCTCTTATCGTTGAGGCCACTGACTCCGATTTTCGGTAGGAAATTTTAATGATTTCAGGTATTTTTTACTTGTAATATTGTTATTTTGGCCTATAAGGCTTGATATTACATAAATGAATAAATAAAAAAAAAAAAAAAAAACCTGACTGAACAGAAATGTCAAAAGAGCGACAAAAAATATAGCGTCGTTTGCTGTCCCTATCGGTCTACTTTTATAGCGTCCCCTTTGAAAAACGCTTTAATTTTGACAATTTAATTTGTAAACAAAGTCAGTCAGCTGTGCTACTGCACTCACCTTGTATTGTTACACCATGAGTTGTCCCAAAATTATTTTTAAAGTTTTTAACAGTAAAATAAAATACACAGTGGCTCCAACGCATAGTCGGACAAGAGTTTAACTGATCTAAATGTGCTCCGAACAAGAACAAAATATACTTAAGGTTTTAATACAATTTAATACAACTATTTATGTAAAAACAAAAAACAACTCAAATGTTTGCTTTCAACGAATAATCGTACAAAGAGTTGGCATGCAAAAAATACCGTTATTTTTCGAGCGGAAAACCTACTGATCCACAGAAGATACCAGATGTTGTAAATTTTGGAGTAATAAAAAATATCCCGAGAAAAGTAATCCATGTCGAATCTTCGTTAGAATTATCATCAGATCAGTCACCCACAATTGTTAGTGTATCCCTGCGATGACAGGCACAAGAATAAATTGTGTTAAATATAGAAAATACTTCTCTACGCATTGTTCTGAAAATATACCGCTAAGAACACAAGAAAATATCGATTACGCTCTTATCAATTTGAATAATAATCTTAAACTGGCTGCGCAACTTGCTGCCCAAACTCCCCGACTAACTAAATATAACAGAATTTATTCAGCAGATGTCGAACGTCTCTTAAATGAAAAAGGAAGAACTTGAAGAGAGTGGCAATTGCACAGATCGCCCCCAACTCAAATCTAAGCTAAGAGATTGCATAAAAAGACTTAAAGAGCTCCTGGAATATCGGACAGTTTAATCACTAAATAAATACTTAGAAAGTCTGGATGCAACTCCGCAATCAGATCACTCACTATGGCGAGCGACTAAAAATCTTAAAAGACGGAACAAGTCTATGGGTTTGTTCGATAGTAATGTGTTTTCTTCTAAATCCAAATTGATAATTCGGAATACAATTATTTTCACTTAAAATCGGGTATAACTTGTTCATGAACATTTTATCGAATAGCTTCGATATATTTGACAATAGGCTGATGGCTCCATATGATTCTACTTTTCTGCGATCTTTTCCCGCAAGGGGGGGCATTCGCTTTCATTGCATATTCACGCCATTTGTTGCTTCAGCAGGAATAAGTTTAATGCAAAAAGAAATCATAAAAGGAAATTTTTTTCAGTTTGGTCCATGTTTGACCATAGACCCCATATAAAGTCCACTTCCAAAATTCACTTAAGTACGTATAAAACTGGTATAAATAAGGTTAAACGGTTAAAATTAACCATGTTGTACTGAATTTTATTGTGGTCGGCCCATAATTGGTCATAGCTCCCATATAAGGACCACATCCGATAAAGTCATTTATCTTTATATATATCGTATAAATATCGGTACCAACTCAAAACTTTGCACAGATCATTTACATATATGTGTCAATTAAAAAAAAACGTACACGAGTTTTTTTTTTTTTTTTTTGTTTATTTCTAAAGTTTTTTCAATTCGCCTGTAAGAGTGGCCAATTTATGTAGAAATTGATAAAGAATCCGGTGGTACTTTTAGGCTCTCAAAAAAATCAATATTTTTGGATTTTTTTTTTAGGTTTTCTATGATTTCTATCTTGAGCGTCACACACACCAAATATGTATAAAAAATCGCTAAAAATGCAAAAATATTTGAAATTCAAGCTTCCTACGATTTTCTTTTGTTTCTCAAGATTGACTTTTGCGAAAATCACCTTTTCGATTATAAACAAAAAATCACGATTCAACTTGATTTTTAATTTTTTTTTAAGTGACTAGTTATTTTAAAATTTTAAGATGAAAATATGTAAATTTTTGTTAAAAAAAACTTGAACTTAGAGGTTACTTTCAAAGTAATGGGCTTGTTACAATGTATTAAAAAAAAAAACTGCAATTATAAGCGTTTTAAGAAAAAAAAATAAGTGTGACGATTTTGTGACGATCAAGAGATTTTCTTGCACGTAAACAAGAAATAATGCCAAATCTCAAGTTTAACGAAAAAAAGTTTATTCTTTTACAAAAAGTAAATAAAAAAAAATTCTTCAAAAAACAAAAATGTTCACATATGTAAATATTTGACACAAAACAATAACTTTACTTAATTTAAATTATGAATTTTTATTCGAATTCTTATTCTGATTCTGCATAAACTTTATGAAATGACAAGCGGCTTTGTTTTTTTTCATTCTCATTCATTTTTACCAATTTCGAATTAAGTTTGTGGCAAAAACAGAATCAGTCAGTAACAATAAAAATTAAACTCAAATATACCACGATTATACCTTTCTTTCTTCTTTCTTATATATTCGTCATTACGCGCTTTATCGAGCTTAATTTTCTCTCGATATCTTCGTGCTCTTTCAGCCGCCGTTAATTTTGTTGTTTTACTCTTGAAAATTAAAAACTAAAATCAAAATTAAGCATTTTAAGCTATGAAGCAATATATTTCAAAAGTGATGCTCATGAAATGTTTGCCTATTTTGTTTTTTTTTCGTAGGTAATTTATTTCTTAAATTCACAAATTATAAAAAAATGAGTTGAAACCATGTAAACAATGATTGTCAACTTAAATTGTTTACATTTAATATATTTACTTTTAAAAAAATTACCGTGACGCTCATGAAATTTTTACGCGCCCTTACCATGGTGTCACAAAAACTGCGCAAATCTACACTTTTTTTAATAGATTTTGTTTGGCTTTTTCACTGTTGTAATAATTAAAGTTTCTACTTTCCTTACGTTATTTACTTTATTTAGACAACCTTTCTTTGCAACGCCAAATTCGCACTAATTAAGTTTTGACGACTATAACAAATCAAAACACAAGAAAGAAACGCAATAATTCGAAAACTGTTATTAAATGCTGCATACATTTACTGTTTTCTTAATTTTATTTTATTTTGTTTACTAAAAATTCTAACGGGGGACAAATGATTTTGTATGGAAGCAGTCAGAGGGAGAAACACCATTCTGAATAAACAAAAAAACAAACATACAAATTTGATAATTTAGGATTTATTGACGATTAATATAGAAATCGGTGGGAAAAAAGTCTACATACAGCAATAGCAACTCTTTAAATGAATAAGAAAATTAAGAAGATAACGGGGAAACCCTATTAATTTTCTTGATTTGCTTTATTTCCCAAACACTCCAATCATTTAAATTCAAAGAGCGATTTGTAAAGCATGGTTTGACTTTAAAAATGGCAAACAGAAAAGAATAGAACCATCATTTTGATATTTGGCGGTAACCCTTCGAAAAGAAAAGAAATCCTACGGTGAAATTGCTAAAAAAAAAAGTAAAATTAAGTTGCTCTACTGTGCAAACTATTGTAAAAAACAAGCCACGATCCGGAAGACCGAAAAAGCTTTCAAGACGTGATGTAAATAATGTCCTTAAGGAAATCCCGAAGGATCCAAAAATAAGTGCCCCAAAATTAGCCGAACATCTTGCAAATTGCTCGAATATAACTGTTTCATCAATAACAGTAATAAACATTTCACATGATAGCGGGTTTAAAAGTAGAACAGCACGCAAAAAGTTATTTATTTCAGCCAAGAATCGGCAACTTTTTGCTAGATTTTGCTATGGCACATCTGCAGAAAGAAATACATTTTTGGAAGAACGTTTTTGTATGGAAGTACAATATTTTCGGAAACGACGGTCGAAGCAAGGTTTGTAGAAAACCGAACACTGCACTTGATCCCACGAATATTATACCCACTGTGAAACATGGTGGGGGCAGTGTTGTGGTGTGGGGAGCTATGGCAGCATCTGGGGTTGGTCGATTGGTTTTTGTTGAAGGCGGCATGGACAGATATAAATATAAGACCTTATTAGAAAAAATTTTGAAGACATCTGTGGAAAGCTTGGGCGTTGGAAATCATTGGATTTTCCAACAAGACAACGATACCAAACATACTGAGCATATTGTTAGAGATTGGCTTTTTTACCATACACCAAGACAGCTGAATATACCTCCCCAGTCACCGGACCTCAATCCAATTGAGCATATTTGGGACGTATTGGAAAAATCTGTGCGAAAATATAATATCACAAACCTGAAAACTGATCTAACTCGGGCATGGTCCGAAACTATGCCCAGTATTACGAAAAATTTAGTGATGTCTATGCCACCTCGACTTCAGGGTGTTATTGAAGCTCAAGGTGGTTCTACAAAGTATTAAAAATATTTATTTCCTTTATACACGTAGAAAAATTAATTTTTTTATTAGAATTTTAAGACTGTATGTAGACTTTTTTCTTATGAATTTTTATTGTTTTTGTTATTTCTGTTATTGTTATGCTTTGGAATAAGTTTTTTGTTTTATAAATAAATAATGATTTTGGTGCTTTAAACATTGGTGCAACCACTTTACTGATTCCGTCTACGAATGTCTTAAAACACACAAAATAAGGGGTGTATGTAGAGTTTTTTCCATAACTGTATGTGGCAGCACAGCGTAATGACATTTGCACAAAAAAATTATTAAATACCTAAGTAAAAAGTAATAGCGTTTATCAATTCTTTGTTTGTATAATAGAAGTAGAAACGTTATATATGTATATCTTAAATATATCGGTATTATGTTGAAATTCGACGTGCATAAAAATCACTGTTCCAAAATTTAAGAAGACCGGCCCATAATTTGTCATAGCTGCCATATAAGAACCATTTGCGAAAAACAAATAAACCCACAAAAATGTGTAATAAATATCGATATCAAACCAACTTTTATATAGATCTGCAATTTTAATACAGAAATCATAAGAATGTCGGTTATACGGCAATTATGCTGCTGATTTTTGTAGCTGTCAGTCAATAATTGGCAATAGCTCCCGAATTAAGTCCACTTCCGAGCATACTAAACAACCTTACAGGGGCCAAATTACCGCATACGATATCGAGTAAAATTGATCGTAATTTTCTTATTTGAGATTATGGCATATGATATCGAGCTAGAAATTTAGTACATTTTATAGTAATTTCGATATCGAAATCATTATTCGATACGATAGCTCATTCGATCACGAATGCGGTAATTTGGCCCCAGCTCTTGTAAATAAAGTTATTGAGATGAAATTCAACCAAAATAAGCCTCAAATACGTGAAGCCACATTAGTGGATACTGGATTTAGAAGCTATCAGTCCACTATGCCACCCATAAATCCTTTGTAGATAATATTATTGAGATCAAATTCAAAATAAAAAGCTTCATCTTATTTCTTATCCTTTTTCATACTGTTTCTTAACTTGTGTAAATATGGAAAATTTTTGTTTTATTTTATAATTGTTAAAATCAGAAAAATTGTAAATTATCTTAAGAATTGATAATTATATCAATTATAAATGGTCAAAATTAGATAAAATTTCGAAACATTTAAAATAAATTATGTTGGTCGTAAAATTGTCTTTTAAACAAAATATACGAGGTTTGATCAAAATATAACCGTTATTTTCAAATTTCGTGAGTTACGTATGTTCGATTTTCGCATTTTTATACCCTTCACTTTCATGAGAAGGGTATATATAAGTTTGTCATTCCGTTTGTAATTTCCACAATATAATTTTGCGACCCTATAAAGTATATATATTCTGTCTGTTGAAATCAATTTTCTGAAGTCCCCAGATATCTTCGGGATCCAGATCTTAAATAATTCTGTCAGACATGCTTTCGAGAAGTTTTCTATTTAAAATCAGCAAAATCCGTCCATAAATAACGGAGATATGAACAAAAATCCGAGACAATCTCTAAAAATTTCATCAAAAGAACTATCAAACAAAGTGTATTAATATAATATATATATGTATGTATATAATATAATTATGCATCCACTACAAAGGTGAAGGGTATATAAGATTCGGCATAGCCGAATATAGCACTCTTACTTGTTTTCTGTTATGTTGGTACACATGTCTGTTGTAAATGGGCTAATCCTGCGTTACGGACGTTACATTTACAAGCAAATTTGATTGTTAAAATTGACACAGCTGGCGTTCACATTGGAATATTTTCCTGAAATTTATTGCAAAATGCAGTTCTTTGGGAGTACTTTAAAACTTTTTTTAAACTTAAAGGTTAACTGTTTTTGAAAAAAAGTTATGCTAGCTTAAAGTTCCGTTATGGACGTTACAAAAAATGGAGCTCGACTTTGAGGCTTATGTGCATTTTCATAATAAACAAAAAAAGTCCAAATACAAAAAATTAAGTGGAATATATGACCATATCAATCCAGCTTAGAAAAGAAGGATAAGTAGTCCCGTTAAACAAAAATCTTAATTTTTGTCTGTTAGTAGCATTTAGGACCGATTGTAGGATAGGATAGGATAGGAAGGGTAGTGAACTAAGTGCACTTCCACTCGGAAACCCTGTGGTCCATTGTGGTTCCCTTCAGTATAAAGAATAAATAGAAAATAGAAAGATAGAAGGATAGATATAGAAATAATGACAACCAAAACCGCCTGATAAGGGGAGAAAGAAGAAAAGAGTGAAAAATCCCCTTACGGATTTGGAGTCGCCGTAGAATATCTCTTAAATAGCCACCCTATTCCCCTAATGAAACCCAGAATGTTACTCGGTTTGCAGCCAGCAACATCACTGAGTTCGTCCAGGAATCTATTTCCTAGCCACTTAAGTCTACGACTCTGCAACCTAGGACAGTAGCACATGATGTGCTTAATTGTCTCTGGCTCCTCTGCATCCCCACACACTCTACAGAAATCCTGTGTGTCATTATCCTATTTGCCTCTGAAGGCCCTAATCAAACAATGCCCGGTTATCACTCCTACTAGAATCCTTAGACTATGCCTGTCCAATTCCATCAGCGTTTCGGTCGCGTTTGCATTTAGTCTTGGCCATAAGGACCTGGACACTACACAATCCGACCTACTGCCCCAGGATTGGTCTGCACAGTCACGGAATCCTTCCTGAATCAGCCTGTAGAAGTGACATATAGGTGGCTTGACCTCTCTTTCTCTAGTATCATGGCCAGAACCATGGCTAGCCAGTACATCTGCCACCTCATTTCCCTGTATGTCACAGTGCCCTGGTACCCAACACAATCTCACTTGGTAGAGTACCAATAGCTCCTCTAGAGCTCTCCTACAGTCCTGCACTAGGTTGGTGTGTATTTGATTATTCTCCAGAGCCTTTAGTGCCGCCTGACTGTCCACGTAAATAGTCACTGTAGACCCCCTCTCGATGTGTGCCTCTATCAGCTCCGTGGCTTTCCAGATCGCATAGATCTCCGCCTGGAACACGCTGCACTCATTTGGGAGTCTATAAGAGCGCTTGATTTCATTTTCAACCAAATAAACCCCGGCCCCTGTACCAGAGTCCATTTTGGATCCGTCAGTGAAAACTGCTCACCCCTCAAACAGTTGATCGGATCCAACCCAGTCAACCCTACTGGGGGACTCTACTGAGGGTGATATGCCGAAGTAATAGTTCGCGACCTTATAGTCAGAGATCCCAGATGGATCAATGTTCTGACGCATAATGCCTGCCGATTGTAAGAATAAATGGAATTATGAGAAAAGAAGACTACCTTCATATTATCCAAACTCATTTTGTGGACTGCAGCGCATATCTTAAAAACAAAGTTATTTTCCAACAAGACAGAGATCCCAAACAGTCAGTAAAAATTTTTCAAAACTGGTTGTTCAAAAATTTCAGCTGATAAAGTGGCCAGTACAAAGTCTAGATCACAACGCTATAGACAATTTGTGGTCTATATTGAAGAGACGATTAGGACAACACAATCGAGCGCCAACTAATATAAAGGAGATCGTATGGGAAAATATTCCAATTCCATTCAAGGAAAACTTGGTTAAAAATATACCGAGGCGCATGAAAAGTGTTATTAAAAACAAGGGGTTAAAAAACACTTTTCAATGGATTCTGAAAAGCGTGCAAAACTGAGTTAATTGAGTTGCATTATGTTTTTATATTGAATTGTTTTGTTTTTGTTACGTTATCATTACTTTCAATATTATATTTTATTTTGCTAATACAATAGAATAAATGTTAAAAATTTGACAAAACTTTTTTCATTATTTATTTATTTGAAATATTAATATTATTAAATATTATTTTTTAAAAATAAATAAAATAAATAAAAAATAATAAAATAAAGTGCCAAAATGGTGATTTTTTTAAATGTTTGTACGGGACAAAAGTCACCAGTTGGGGGGTAGTAGAATTCGTTTTAGAGGTATGGTTCCTTCGGCAAAGTTTCTTATTTTGATCCCTAGAATACGATTTTCACTGAGCCATGGACAATTTTTTGCCTCCCCACAAATCGACCCGGCCTAATATACATACAACAAGAATTTTGTGGAGAAAACAAAATAAACAAAACAATTTGAGTAGAATATTTGAATTGAAATTTTGTTTATATGTTTGCGATTTCAATAACTTACTAAATTGTATTTTAATAATTGTTATACTTTGTGGTATGCATTGCGGAGTTTGTGCATTCGTTAGATGATAAAAATGCATTTTTCTGATTTTATCAAACAATACAAAAATACTCTGACCAAAATTGAATTTTATTGTGCCAAAAAAATAGTAACATAAAGAAAACAAAAAGACAGTTCTCAAAGAAAGAGAAAGGTATAAAACTGCATTTTCTTTTCCCTTCTCTCACCTCTGCATACTTTGTGGTCTTAATTCAAATTAACTCGTGAATTATCCCCATCTTAATGCGCATTAAGACAGACGTAAATGCACAAAATCAGAGTGAATTTATACTGCATTTAGCTATTTTAATATGGCAACAGCGTCGAAAATCAATCACATGTTATCAAATTGTTTACTATTCTAAAAGAAGAAGACAATTGTACAATTAAAATAATAAAAATAGATTTCCACAATTGCCTTTCTCTTATTTCAGAGTGTCCCACTGAGATCCCCACATGTAGCAACACGTTCAGGTTGATGGTTGCTAGTGCATGAACAATTTTTGCATTATGGAACAGTTTCAGCAAAAGTAATTTCAGCTTTTTTTCAAATATGTTCTGATTTTTCACCAAATATCAAACAAATTTGTTCATAACACTGTGACACAAAATCAAACTTTTGGAATCCGAATGGGATGAGACCAAATACAAATGTTAGCTGACATTGTCCATAACAAAACCTCCAAGGGATTTTTTTGGTTCAGTGCTAGAATTTTTTTTACAAGCATTTGAAATTTGTGATTTTGGAACCCTGGCTAACGAGAAAAACTCATTACAATTTTGATAGAATAATGGCTATATATTTTTACTATCCGGGAGAAATGTGATATATATATATATGTTTATGGGGTCGGGGAATCCATTTTTGATATTATGTTTTACCTAAAACTAACGCTAGGTGGCGCTGTCATAAAATTTGCGTTATTATTTGTAGACTTTCATAGAAAAAACGGTGCATATGCTTTCTTGAGGCTGAATAATAAATTTTTGTTGTTGGATTTATTTTAAAATATAATTATAATGATTTTACAAAGTACATTTTATTCTTGCCAGTACGTTTCTTTAAAAAAAATGCTGTTTTCATGGAAAAAATTAGTTTTTATTGGAATTACCTATTTTCTATTACAAAAAAAAAACGTCTAAACATGACCTAATATTCCTAACTTATAACTTTCAAATCCAACAAATTGAACAGTGTTTCAGTTATCGTGACTTTAAGAATCTATATCTTAATATTTTATATGAATATTGTTCCCATATTGCCTGGAATGATATCTATTTTATGTACACCGTTGATGAACAATCTTCATTTCTGGAACACAATATTCAATATCTTTTCGATCAAACAGTACCACTAAAATATAAAAAAACAGTACATACTCAAAAACCATGGTTTTCAAATTCTGTTAAGAATGCAATACAATTGAGGGACTTAGCATATGCCAGGTGGAAAAGATTTAAAACTCCTGAAAATTACAATATTCCAATGCCAGGAAAAATGTAAATAAACATATTAAACAGGCAAAAACTGAATATTATTCCAACCGCTTTGACTCAGCAATCAATTCTCAACAAACTTGGAATATCATTCGCGAAATAGGAATTGGCAATACTAATAATCGTACAGATTGTAATGTGGATGCAAACATGCTTAACAGAACTTTCACTGCCATACCTGTAGTACAGGCAAATCCCACTTTTTTTAATTTTTCCTCAAGCTCGCCAAATACAAATACTGGAATAATTAGTGAACATTTCCAATTTTCGTGTGTTACTCAATATGACGTTATTTCAACAAGCTCTTTGATTAAATCAAATGCAGTAGGAATTGACGACATACACCCGAAGTTTATAAGATTACTTTTACCTATGATTCTACCGTATGTTACTTATCTATTTAATACTATTATAATGTCAAGTACGTATCCGTTAAACTGGAAACACGCAAAAATTATACCATTACCTAAATCGAATGGAGAATATAGACCGATAGCTATCTTGTGTTTTCTATCGAAGGTTTTAGAGAAGCTCTTGTATAAACAAATGATGGAATATATTGATACTCATAGTTTACTTTCCAGCACGCAATCGGGGTTTCGTCAGAATCACAGCTGCGTTACGGATCTTGTGGAGGTTAGCGAAAATATACGTCAAGGATTAGATGAAGGTAGTATGAATTTTTTAGTACTTCTAGACCATTCTAAGGCGTTCGATACGGTAGACCATGACATACTCATTAAAAAACTGTACCACTTTTTTCGGTTTAACGACACTTCTGCTAAACTTATATATTCGTATCTTACGAACCGCACACAATCGGTGTTTGTGAACAATACATGGTCAGATAGCGTATCCCTTAATAGAGGAGTACCTCAAGGCTCTATTTTAGGACCACTCTTATTTTCATTATATATAAATGATTTGCCAAACCAACTCTCTAAATGCAACATCCATTTATACGCAGATGACGTGCAACTTACTCTAAGTAGCTCTGTTCAAAATATAGCTTCAGGAATATCATCTCTAAATGAGGATTTAAACAAAATTTACCTCTGGGCTTGCGCAAATGGACTCTGTTTGAATCCACACAAATCTAAATGCATTGTGATATGTAAAAGGAGCTTAAATCGTTACATTTCTGAAGATATTGTTTTAAATGGCGAAAAAATTGAAATTGTTAATTCAGCGAAAAATCTCGGTATAATCTTCAATAGCAATCTGACATGGACTGATCATATAAACTCACTGGTTGGTCAAACATACATAAAGTTACGAGCTCTCTGGTCTACACAATATTTTACACCAATAAGAATAAGAACCTTACTAGCCAAGACGTATCTGATTCCTTCTCTAATTTATGGGTGCGAGTTGTTTGGAAGCTGTGATTCAAGTAGTAAAAGTAAGCTTAATATATTGTTTAATAACATAATAAGATATGTGTATGGATTGAGAAGGTTTGATCATGTTTCTGCTGTTTCCAATAAACTTTACGGAGTTTCACTTGATAGCCTATTAAAAATTCGTATTCTTGTATTCTTACACAAAATAATAAATACTCAAACCCCCAAATATATATTTGAAAAAATACGTTTCTTCCAATCGTCTCGAAATCGAAATATTATAATACCTCGACATCAATACCTAGTGTCTGAATGGCACTTTTATGTACATGCCGCTCGTCTTTGGAACAATCTTCCACGAAATCAACAAATAAATAGTAATGCTAATAGTTTCAGAAATTTTTTATTTAACTTTTTCACGTAAGATGTTATCAATATAGGTTTTTCTGTAACTAATTTGTTTATACTCATAATAAAATTGTTTATAACGTAATGCGTTCCTGTACTATAAATATAAGACTTAAGGTAGAATTAGCCGAACGTCCACGTATCCGTACTGTAACGTACCGTACTGTAAGCACGTTTGTGTACTTATAGAAAATTTAAAAACGTGCCATACGTTTAAAAAAATTTAAAAAACAGATAGTACAACGATATTGTGTTTGTGTTTAATTGTTTGTTTTCTACTTCAGTTCAAATTATATATGTATTTTAAAACTCAAATATTCTCAATTATAATGGATTCGGAGGATTTATTTACTTATTTAATGTTTTTAAAATTACTAAATATTTTCAAGAAAAAAAAAAAACAAAACACAATAAATATACAATCAGCTGTTCGAAACAGTGATGGACATTGAAAAGTTTCTTTTCGTACATACATGCTTGATAAAGTACCAAAAGCCAGTTTAAAGTTATTTTAATAGTAGCAAAATTTTGTGTGTGTGTGCATTTACATACATAATCTAGCACTTTGATAGTTATGTATATTATCAATGTAATATATTTTACTATAATTTATTTCAATATTTGTTGAATTTGCAATATTTATAATACATAGTTATGCGTATGTACTCGTATGCATTTATTTTGTTATATTTACTTATATTGTATGTGATTTTTTTTATTTTATACATATGTATAAACATATTCAGATATGTATTATATAAAATCGTGTTGCTCAATTTCAACAAACATTATTAAAAAAAGTACCAAAAAATAGGGCGAATTTACTCCAATACAATTTAGCATGCAAACAGTCCATCACTACTATACAAATGTAACGTAAGAACGTTAGGAAATTCTATTTTATACAGGTTGAGACGTTCCGTCAACGTGATATTAATATTCGGTAAGCATTTGCATTGATTTCAAATAACAAAACGGGTTCAGCTGTTTCGTTACAGTACAGTACGGGACGTAGACGTTCGGCTAATTCTACCTTTAGTCTTGTTGTACAGGAAATGAAAAAATTCAATAAATAATAATAATAATAAAAAAAACGTTTTATTTCAAAGTATTATATTTTTATAAAAATGTACATATGTTACTTTATTTATCTTTTAAAAATTGCAAAGAAAAAAAAAATATATAATCGGTTCATAATTTATTTCGTTTGAAAATAGAAGTTTCTATATTCATCTGAGATCAGACAGCATTAACATTTTTTTCCGTAAAGTTTGCTATTTCACCTTCTGAGATCATATCAGTTGTCAAACTCAAATGAGAAATCAGATAGTGTACAGATAGCTTAAGATGACATTAATCGTGCTCTAAACATATCATTACACGTTTTTTCCTTCTTATTTTTATTAAAATTAAAATAATTTTGTATCATCGCGTGATTAATTTTTCTAATTTGAATTCAAATTACATTTTTTTTTTAGTTAAAAATTAATGAATGTTTGCAGCATTTGAAATATTATTGCTATGTTTGCGGAAAATATAATAGACAAATAAATTTGGTGCCAAAATACGAGAGTATGAAACAATTGTATTTACAGTATTTTGGAGTAGTGGTTATGGAAAATGTAGATTGGATACCTGAAAAAGTGTGCAGAACTTGCAATAGTTCTTTAACTGAGTGGTTTCAAAAGAAAAGGAAGTCAATGCAGTTTGGTGTTAGAATGATATGGTACAATCCAGGTAAATTTTCAAAATTTATTTTATAACATACATATATGTACATATTTTGCATTTTCATATCTTCTCAGGTGAACACAATCAATCGGAGTGTTATGTGTGTTTAAATGGTATTAAAGGAAGAAACAGATATAATAGAGTACGCATGGTATATGTTGGTACGAAATATGCAGAATTACCAAAGCAAGATACAGAATAAAAACCAATTTTTTTCCATGAAAACAGCATTTTTTTAAAGAAACTTACTGGCAATAATAAAATGTACTTTGTAAAATCATTATAATTATATTTTAAAATAAATCCAACAACAAAAATTGATTATTCAGCCTCAAGAAAGCATATGCACCGTTTTTTCTATGAAAGTCTACAAATAATAACGCAAATTGTATGACAGCGCCACCTAGCGTTAGTTTTAGGTAAAACATAATATCAAAAATGGATTCCCCGACCCCATAAACATAAATATTCTTCCGGATAGTAAAAATATATAGCCATTATTTTATCAAAATTTCTCCCGGATAGTAAAAATATATAGCCATTATTTTATCAAAATTGTAATGAGTTTTTCTCGTTAGCCAGGGTTCCAAAATCACAAATTTCAAATGCTTGTAAAAAAAATTCTAGCACTGAACCAAAAAAATCCTTGGAGGTTTTGTTATGGACAATGTCAGCTATCATTTGTATTTGGTCTCATCCCATTCGGATTTTGATTGTTGCACTGTGTAATTAAACAGTTGTTTACAAACAAACAGCTGTTTAAATGCTGTTTTAAATGCAGAAACTGTCGTCTGTCACGGTAAAATCTTAATTCACATTAGTGAGATTTTAAGATTAACGCTGTCGTCTGTCTACGCTATTACATAGAAACACAACAACTATATAGAGTATTTTTTGTATTGTTTTCCAACTGTCAAATGATTATTGAGTAAGATTAAAATTGCCTGAACACTTAAAATAATATTGTCAATTAATAAATATTAAATATTGACTCAATTAAGTTTCATATCTGAACACAGTATAACACTAATTTTTCTACAAGTATTATTCTTCGACAGAGATTCGGCGACAAGTGTTGAAAGACCGCTACATTTAAAATGACAAAGGCCGTGGCATAGTCAACAAGTGATCATTCTTTCCTCATCACTGATAATGGTTTTTCTGGGTTGAGCCTCAAATATTTTTATTGATGTCGATAAATAAAAATCATAGCAAATACACAAATCAATTAAAGTTGTATTTATATGTATGGTAACACATATGTAAAATACTATGTTTCCACGACGATTTGAATCACCTGCTTCGCTTTCTGAATCATGTTTATGAATCATGATGTTTACATGACTAATAAACTTGATTCGATTTGACAGTTGTTTTTAATAAACAAAAAGAAATTAACAATTTGTGGAAAATAATTTTTTTTAATGGACAGAAAGTGAGTGGAAATTAGTTAGCTTATTTGAAAAAAACATACATTCGTACTGTCATATAAATCACTAAATTAGTCACACTATTGTATTGATCGTATGGCAACTTTATAAAGTGTAAATGTAAATATAGAAGAAAAGAATAAAACACAACATTCTTTTTAAAACCATCAAAAGCCACGGGTCTTATTTACAACAATTCTGGCGACGAGGATTTTTTTTATTAATAAGAAAAAAGAAAAACAGCACTTTTTACAGTACAAGTGCAAAGTATTTTAGATAAAGTATTTAAGGCAGAAAAATAATTTTAAAAATTCAAGATGCCGGGGGATGCTGTCGCAGCTGCGGCTTCTGTGGAAAACAGAAATGTTTTAGTTTTGAGCCCTTTAATTTCAAGAAGACGACTTGGTCAAGATGGGTAAAACGAATTGGAGTTATATGAATGCGGCAGGGCGAAACACCAGAAGCTTCTTTTTTTCTTTGGGGATATGTGAAGCATAGCTTGGGAATAATGATTAGAAATCCTAATGATTAGCAATTGGATTAGAAATTTTTATTGTGCTGAACAATTGATTAATTATGATTAGTTAGCCATTTTAGACGATTGCTAATTGATTAGATTAGAAATAATCAAAAATCTAATCACAATTAGTGACGATTAGCATTTCTAATCAAATCTAATCAAAACTAATCCAAAAAATAATTGATTAGATTTCTTGATTAGATTTAATTAGTTTAACTATTTTTAACTATTCTTGTGAAAAGAAAATATTTATTTATCACATTTGTTGCTATATTTACATAATGTAACAGTTTTTGAATATTGCATAAAATTGCATACGGTGCACCCTGTTCTTAAACTAAACACTTGACACAGCTGGTTCACTTTGTTGTTGTTGTTTTGATTAGATTTGATTAGAAATGCTAATCGTCACTAATTGTGATTAGATTTTTGATTATTTCTAATCTAATCAATTAGTAATCTGAAATTTTTATCAAAATTCAATTCTAATGATTAGATTATTTTATTTTTCTAATCGTAATGATTTCTAATTCTAATCGAAATTCCCAAGCTATGATGTGAAGTCGCTCGTCTACGCCAACAAACCAGAAACGTTAGGGGAATTGGAAGCCAACATTCGTGGCGTTATTGCCGACATACGGCCCCATATGCTCGAAAAAGTGGTTGAAAATTGGACCTGTAGAATTGGCTTTATTCGAGCCAGCCGCGGCGGCCACATGCCTGAAATCATATTTAAACATTAATGGCATAAAATTATCCTTCCAGTAAAGCCAAATTGATGGTCATTAAAACGATTTTCTTGTGTTTTATTTCAATTCGAAGTTCTATACCTCTCAAAAAAACACCCTTTTATTTATTTTATAGGGGCGGATACGTATAATATACTGAGTGACAAGTTAGCCCCACGAACACCAGAGGAACTACAATACAACGATATTGTGGTTATGTTACAAGATCATTTCGACCCGAAGCCAAATGAATTATTGGAAAATTTTCGTTTTAATATGAGAAAACAAAAAGAGGATGAGAAAGCGGCGGATTTTTTGGTAGAGCTTCGAAAGTTGGCAGTCAATTGTAATTTTGGAACACATTTAGAGAAAGCATTGCGAAACCAATTTGTTTTTGGCCTGTTGGATTGTAAACTGCAAAGCAGGTTGTTGCAGAAAAAGCCCCTAAATTTGGATGACGCAATAACAATGGCGACCGCAAGCGAATTGGCTGTGAAAGGCGGCAACGAATTACAAGGTAATACAAAAGAGGCAATTAGTGTTCACAAAATGGCGGAAAAAAATAAAAGACCCAATACTAAGAAATGTTTTGTTGTGGTGACCCGAAGCATACAGCGGATAAATGTAAATTTAAAGAGGCGATTTGTCATTTTTGCAAGAAAAAGGGACATGTAAGAATAGTTTGCTTCAAGGAGAAAAAACAGCTACACTACATAGATGGTAATACGGAAAATAATTCAACAGTGGAGGACATATTACAAATAAATGACCCACAAGATGCATCAGGATGTCGTAAGAAGATAATGTACAAGTTGGAGGTTAATAACAAACTCATAGATTTCGAGGTGGACACTGGAGCCCCTGTTTCAATAATCAATCTTGAGGATGCCAAAGTATATTTTCCTAAGTTAGAAGTCAAAGCCCCGGATATGGATCTAATAAGTTACTGCGGAAATCCGTTAGAATGTGTTGGATATATATGGGTAAATATTGAAAAGGTAATAGATACTAAAGTCAAATTATACATTGTACGATCAAAGCGCAAACCATTGATGGGTAGAGAATGGTTATACAAGATAAAATTAAATTGGAATAATGTTATAAATGGTAATAATATAGTGAATACTGTGGAGGCCAAGGACCCATCACAACAGATAAAGTTGTGGAAAAGAAAATATCCACACGTTTTCTCAGAATCTATTGGAAAAATTTCAGAACTTCAGGCTCGACTCTACCTTAAACCTGATGCGACCCCTAAATTTGTGAAGGCCAGACGGGTACCATTTCCTTTAATGGAGGCAGTTGAAAGGCAATTGCAAGAGCAAGTCGATGAAGGTATGCTGGAAAAAGTAGAGCGTAGTGAGTGGGCCACACCCATTGTAGTAGTACCGAAGAAAAATGGCGCAGTAAGGATCTGTGGCGATTACAAAATTACTTTAAATCCAGCATTAGTGGTCGACGAGTACCCATTACCCACTATTGAGGAACTTTTCAGCAAAATGGCAGGCGGCGTAAAATTTTCTAAGATTAATTTGACTAAGGCATACCTGCAACTAGAAGTTCATCCCGACGATAGACATTTCTTGACCCTCAATACACATAAAGGTCTATACCGACCAACAAGTATGATGTACGGAATTGCGAGTGCTCCAGCGAAGTGGCAGAGGCTTATGGAGCAAGTGCTGGGCGATATTCCTGGCGTTTCAGTATTCCTGGATGACATTAAAATTACTGCTCCTGATGATACAACCCATTTGAAGAGAATTGAGGAAGTACTTAATCGGTTGGAAAAATTGAACATGCGTATAAACGAGGATAAATCTGAATTTATGAAGGAGTCAATCGAATACTGTGGTTACATGATAAATAAAGAGGGTATGCATCGAATTAGGAGCAAAGTGGAGGCCATTCAAAATATGAAACAACCACAAAATAAAGCTGAAATACGAGCTTTTCTTGGTCTTATTAACTATTACGGCAGATTCATAAAAAATTTGAGTGACGTACTATACCCACTAAACCGACTTTTGCAGAAGGATGTAAATTTTGTATTTGATGAAAAATGCAAATAATCTTTTAAGGACATCAAAAGGCAAATGCAATCTGACACTGTTTTGACCCACTACGACCCACAATTACCGTTGACGCTGGCGGTGGACGCAAGTCCTACAGGCGTTGGCGCCTCGCTTAGTCATTGTTATGAAGATGGAAGTGAAAAGCCTTTACAGTTCGCTTCACAGACACTTAGCAAAGTGCAACAGCAGTACTCGCAGATCGATAGAGAAGCTTATGCTATCATATATGGCGTTCGTAAGTTTTACAATTATTTATATGGTAAAAAGTTTACTCTAATTACAGACAACAATGCTGTATCACAAATTTTCTCACCAAGTAAGGGTCTACCAGTACATTCAGCAACTAGGATGCAACATTACGCATTATTTTTGGAGCAATTTGAGTACGACATAAGATGCAGAAAATCGAAAGAAAATGCTAATGCTGATGCTGACTTTCAAGTACAGACACATATAATTTCGTAGAGGAAGTTCACATAATCGAGGTGGAAATGATTGATAATCTACCTGTGACCTTTGAGGAACTCAAAAGACAGACCCAACACGACGATGAAGTTAAAAAGCTAATTCAATGTTTACAATATGGTCGCGATTGTGATTTGAAAGATCGTTTCGGAATTTCTCAGACGGAATTTAGCCTACATGATGGATGTTTATTACGACGCATAAGAGTTTATATCCCAAAGCCGTTATGAAGAAAAATTCTGGAGTTACATTCCGCTCATTTTGGTATATCTCGTATGAAGAGTTTAGCAAGAGCTTACGTTTGGTGGAACCAACTGGATAATGAGATCGAGAAGTTAGTATCAAAATGTGCAATGTGCCAGTCAACCCGATCTGACCCCAAAAAGGTAACCCCTACTCATTGCTGGCCCAGACCCAACAAACCGTTCGAGCGTGTACATGCTGATTTCGCCGGACCATTCATGGGAAAATATTTATTTATACTTGTGGATGCATTTAGTAAATGGCCGGAAGTACATATTATACCCAACATGACAACAGAAGCGACAATACAAAAATGCCGAGAGATATTTTCAGTTTGGAATACCAAATATATTTGTCAGCGACCACGGAACGCAGTTTAATTCCTTTGAATTTCAAAATTTTCTTAAGGTAAATGGAATTATGCACAAACAAGGAGCCCCGTATCACCCCGCAACGAATGGGCAGGCGGAAAGGTACGTGCAGACAATTAAGTATAAATTATTAGCATCTGGATGTACTCCAAACACTATGAATGAAGAATTAGCAAAAATCTTACTGGCATATAGGCGTGCGATTCATCCCGCAACTGGTAAATCACCCGCAATGTTAATGCTGGGTCGTCAAATTCAATCACGCCTGGATCTTGTTTTACCGAAAAGTGATGGCAACAAGCAGTTACAGATAATCGCGAAAAAAGAATTCCAAGTAGGTAACAGAGTATCAATAAGAGATTACATGTCAAAGAACAAATGGAAATTTGTAGTGGTGGAGAAGATGGGGGAGTTACACTATAAAATTCTGCTCGATGATGGACGTAAATGGAAAAGGCACGTAGATCAGATGCGGAAAATAGATGTGGAACCTAGTAGACCATCGACACAACAATTAGACCCCGACCCAACTCCCGAGGCAGAGGAACCAAATCAACGAGTGAATAATGGCATACCTAATTTGGTTTTACAACAACGAAGAAGTCATTCCACAACAGAACGCAACACAAACACCAATCGGAGACGACACAGGATTAAGGCGCTCTCAGAGACAACGGAAAGTTCCTCAACGATTATTGGACTGATTGGAATATAGGTATTTTTTTGACTAAATGGGGAACTTTGAAATGTATTATTGTATCGAATAAAATTGAAATAATTAAGGGGGGGAGAAGTGTCATATAAATCACTAAATTAGTCACACTATTGTATTGATCGTATGGCAACTTTATAGTGTAAATGTAAATATAGAAGAAAAGAATAAAACACAATATTCTTATTAAAACCATCAAAAGCAACGGGTCTTATTTACAACACGTACGTATTTACTTTCTTTACTTTTTACAATAATGTTAAATTTTTACAGCTATTGCAGATAAACTTGTGATAAAAGTTAGAGAAGAGTGAAATTTTTCGTGCTTCGCAAGTAGATTGATTCAAGATGAAAATTCTTGATTCGCTCTTAAAATTTTGTATGGTGAAGCACAGTGATGCCAACTTAGCCCTTTTCGGGCTAGATTTAGCCCGATTTTAGTCACTCGAAACGCGAAAAAAGAAAATTGGCCCTAAACTAAAAAACGCGTAAATCTAGCATGGTTTATCTTTTAGCCCTTTTAGCCCGATATTACTTTTTGCTCGATAGGCTACACTTTAGTTTTTTCGTACTTTTTCTTCCTTTAATCTAATAATATAGAAAGAATGGCTGTTTTCATAAACGCAGTATGTAATGCAACATTTCATTGCATAGAGTTCGTAATAGCATTTAAAAATATAATTTAAAAACATCACATGGCGACCGTTATTGTGCCATGATAACCGACTATTTGATGCCTGAAATTGAAGCTCGTGATCTCGGCGACATTTGCTTTCAGCAAGACGGCGCCACTTCCTACACATCGCATCAATCAATGAATTTATTGAGAGAACACTTCGGTGAGCACTTAATTTCACGTTTTTGGCCGGTCGATTGCCCACCAAGACCGTTAGACTTTTTCCTGTGGGGATATGTAAAGTCTAAAGTTTATGCAGACAAACCCGCTTCGATTCCGGCCTTGAAGGAAAACATCACGCGTGTCATTCGCCAGTTACCAGTTGAAATGCTCGAACGAGTCATCGAAAATTGGACTACTCTGCGACGTAGCAACGTTCAATATTTGATAGACATAATATTTAAAAAATAAATGCCAAAGAATGTTCTTTCAAATGATAATAAACATTCCCCATTAAATTTTAATTTTTTAACACAATTTTTTATTATTTGCTTTTGCTGTTAAATTTAAGCAGTCGCATTCGGTTTCGTATAATATATACAGTCACACAGTAAAGTATACATACCCCTTTGAAAAACGGGGTTTTGGGTTATCTATGAACAATTTAGCAATAAAGTTCATTTCAAACAAATTTAATCGAACAACAAACAATAAATTTTGGGCAAAAATTTTTTTCACACAATATTTATTAACAAAAATATATAAAATTCATTTTTCAAACACAGAAAAGTCTGCATACGGATATGTGGAAAAGTAAATAAAATCGAACTCCGTACTTAAACAGTGCTACCACACACTTCAGGCATGACCAAATTAAAAATTTTAATGTTTCCTTTGCAATTTTAACGGTGCACAGTGCCATTTTGGAGAAAAAATAGGGGTTTTCAACTTTCCAATTTTAAAATTTTAATGGTTTGGTTTTGTAAAGAAATATTTGGATAAGAAAAATTCAACAAGTTTTTTTATGAAAAGTGAAATTTTGTAGTTAAAAAATCTAACAGAAGTCAACGGAAATTTATTCAATGATATTAGATTAAAATTATTGTTCAAATAAAGAACTTTTTTGTGTGTAAGTTTATAGCTATGGCTTTTGTTTTATTTTTTAGTGAAAATATAGCACTTACATTTTTATAAAAAAAAATTATTGAAATTGGTAAACTAATTATTATAATTTATCAAAAATTATACTAAAACATATCAACTTTTCACTTTTTGATGGAAAAAACTTTATGTACTTTCAAATAAGAAAATAAAAACTACCGCCAAATACCGTCCCTTTTAGTAACATCGATTTTAGTTTCAAGTCACTTCCAATATTTCATACAAATGGTCATCAATAAGACAAAATATTGGGTATACTTTCAGGCTTTCGGGAATTAAAGCTTGAAACGATTATAAGTGAAACATTCAGGTATGTGATGGAAAACGATAACGAAGTCCATTTTAAAGTATTTCTAATTAAATTTTTAAAATTTTTGTTTTAGGATTCTCTTTAATAGCAAATTATCTTTATATTTTGTGGGATAAATCTGTTTTAATACAGAAATATTACGAACAAATTAACTTCTAAAAATCACTCGTTATCGTTATCGTTTTCCATCACATACCTGATTACTTTTGTTTACGAATATGTAAAAATATATTAAATTTCATTCATATACTTATATAGTTCATATTAATATGACAAATTTAAATTATATGCGTCGAACACTGCGAAACTGTTCGTACAATAATATAGTTGGTTTTATATGCCTGTTACTGTGCACAAAGTACTACTAATGCATGGTAAGGATATAATGGATTCTACCGTATTACCAATAGAAATGCTTTCAGAGGAAGCCAGAAACAAAGATTACAATAAGTATCGATTGCTGTTTTCGAGAAAGTGTGTCAAATTTCCACAAATACTGATGTATTCAACAGACTTCTTATTACTTCGGATCCTTACATAAGTAGCATAAGTCGTCATTCGAACAAAATTTCTTTAGAACTAGATCCCATTGTTAAAGATATGGGCCCATAATCATAGTCATAGAAAAAGCATACTTTAAGTAAAAGTAGACTTTTAAACAATAAAAACATATAAATATTGTTCTGAATTTAAAACAAAAGCATGCTTTTGCTTAAAGTATGCTTTTTCTATGACTATGATTATGGGCCATGGTGCTTAAATAATATTACAAATAAAAACTAACACAATTTTTCGCCTGTTACATATTCAATTAAAACATTGTATATTATATTGGACTTTTATCAAGCTGAAAGGTATAAATAACCTCATTTGGCGTCTCAATATTGGCAACACCATTTTTTTTTTTTCATTAAAAAGCATTAAAAAGGGTTCATAACTGTATTTTATATCAATTTGTTTCAATGACTTAGGTGTTAAACACTTTAACTTGGCATACTTGACTAGAAAAGCGGCATGCATTTGTGCGATATTTTCGGTGTATTTGAAGGCTAATATCTTTCGCGGAGGATTGTTGGGGATATTCTCTTCTTTTGTATGGAGACAACACGTTTAACTTTTAAATAAAAATTAAAATTTTTTAAGTCCCTAGGTTCAAAAATAAAAATTTTGTCAAGTGCAGTTATATGGGAGGTGGGTGTGGCAGTGGGCGGTTTCTCAAGATTTTTTCAAAATTTCTTAATTTAGCCCAGAAAAGTGTTTCTGCAAAATTTTATTGCTGTAAGACTACTCCTTCTATTTTTTTTTTCAAGAAATCTATGGGGCGGTGCCACTGTGCAGTGCTTTTGCACACTAATTTTTTGTTTTATGCAGAGCTCCGAAATCTTCGCTCGAATTCGAGTAGAGAGTGAAACTCGCTCGAATTCGAGCGCGAGTACTCCTGCGAGTGAAAAAAAAAAATCGAGTATACTCTATTTTTCTATGCCACTCGAATAAGAGCGCATATGCTTCGCTCGATTTCGAGTGCGAGTAAAATACACTCGAAATCGAGCAGATTATACTCTTGCCGAGTACTCTTTCAGTCTTTTTCATACAGTGGAAAATAGAAACTGTTCGTTTTTGCCAATTTGTGTGTGCGTGTGTAGTAGCAAGTATAGACTATGGTAGGGAAAGGTGACTGACGAGGGAGGACTGGGAGGTCGAGAAGAGAAAAGCAGCAGAATGTATTGTTAGGGACCGGTGGTTTTTGTGTACAAAAATGCTCGCGAAGAAGATTTCCCGAAGATTACGATTCACTGTCATAACGAAAATATTTTCGTGTTTCATTATTTATGTCTTTATTGTTCATTATAATATAGAAAATATAAGTAAACTTTTAAAAATATAATACAACTTTTATTATAAAACAAACTAATTGCTCCGCACACGCGCACTGTATGAGAAAGACTGAAAAAGTAACAAAAACCACACGCACACACAAGTCAGCAAAGACAAACAGTTTCTATTTTTCCACTCGATTTCACTCTTAAGAGTAAACTCTCACTCTATTTCGAATATTTTTACTCCCACTCTTAATTTTTAAAAAGGAGTACTCGCGAGTACTCCCACCTAAAACAAACGAGTGGAGAGTAAACTTTTTGTAACACTCGTACTCTTCGAGTACTCTTCTTCGCGAGTGTTTTTCACTCGCGAGTAAAATCGAGTAAATCTGAGCTCTGGTTTTATGTCTAATGCTAGATTTACACGATTGAAATTTTCTTCAAAATTGCTCCTCAAAATGCTTCAAACTCGTGTAAACAGCAAAAATACTTCAAAATTTATTTATTAAGTTATTTAATAGTTATTAAAGAAAATTTTAAATCTTTAAATCTAGCTTTACGCTCTTAATTATTATTAGTCAATCATTAATTTATTTTGTAAAATAATGCGTTAATACATTATTAAAAAACTTTGTTTTAATCAGGGGTGTCATAGAAACCAATATTGTCAGAATTGGTTTTAAAACCGACAAGAAAAAATGCTTTGGTATTATAGGGCACTGCTACACGGCGGTGGTAATTAGAGCTGTGTCGTAAATGAACGGACGGGTTAAAATGAACGGATCACTTCATTGAACAGAATGAGTCGGTCATTTAACTGAACGGTGTTCGTTCAATAGTATACGGATCAATTTCGTTCAGCTGATGTTTATCACAAAACAAGAAGAATGAACGAATCTGTCTTGGATAAATGAAAGAAAAGTACCGGTCACTGAAATGAACGACCGGGCACAACTCTAGTGGTAATGTAATGGTTTGGGTGAGTTTTCACGGAATTGGGACAATATCCAGCATTTCTTTAAAAATTTATCAAAATATACATATACATATATAAATATATTATAAAATGCGATGATATCATTCGATGAAGAAATTTTTCGCTACTATGGAATTTTATGCGCGACAATGATCCCAAAGTCGTGAAATGTGACTTTTGAAACGTTGTTTAGAGGAACAAAACATAAATGTTTTACAATAGCCAGCACAGTCTCCTGATCTCAATCCAAGTTGAGAAAAGTTTAGAGCAAAAATGTTGATGAATTATGGTAAATCATTGAGGCGGCCTGAAAAGCTATACCCATTTCTCTTTACAGGCATTTTGTTGGAAGTATACTAAATAGATGTCTTAATGTCATAACAAATAAGGACAAAATATTAAAGGTGGTGAATGTTTTAATTATTTGACCTAGGTACCTCATTAACAATTTTCTTTATTTTTTTTATTTTCATAGATTTATGGTCCCCTTTTGATGGACGCAAATATAAGCAGGCTTATAATTAAGTATGTATGTAGTGAAAAAAATTTTTTTTGGTAAAATTCTTTTTCGACTGCCTTCTACTCAATGCAAATGGATAAAACTTTGCAGGCATTCACCAGGATAAATTCCGTTACAAGATTTGATTTTCCGAAGTGAAGCTAAATAAAAGCATTTAAAAACAACGATTTTGGCACACATCCCTTAAAGAAAAGCGTTGGGCGCCCATACCAACCTAAACTTAAAAAAAACATGACTGCCGTGAGTACATTTTAATATTTCAGACCGAAAGAAATACAACCAAACATGTTTAAAGCTATGAATTTTCTTTAAAGGATGTGTGAGATTTTTTCTATTTTGATTTAAAAGTTTATGTTGTTTGAAATGTTCTTATTTTTTGACTTCCAATTTTTTTTATTTATTATAAATAGATAGGTATAAATTGAATAAGTTAATGTTTTGATAAATGTTTTAATTATATGACCACCGCTGTATATAAACTATGAATGAATGAATCGATTGAAGGAACTATTTGAAACTATTGATTATACGACCAATGAAAAAATATATGAATAAATAAATACTCGATCAAAATATTAGGTCGAATAAATAACACTACACATTAGGTACAGTGTAACGCAGCTTTACCTGCATTAGCTAAATACATTTTCCAGTCCTACAAATCACTATTCCAACTAGAAATAAACAATAGAAATTATACAAAAACATATTTATTTAATATGAATGCAGTCGCGTCTTGCAGTCTGGGGAGAACAATTAGCAACATCGTTAGCACACACAATTGCTAAGCTAAAACAACAACTACAACTAACAAATATACAACACAGATTTTACCCTAACTTACAATGGGTATAATCCATACACCTATTACGACAACACGATTCCTCATCCGTCACCTTTTCCAATAACTACTTTTACACCCAGTACAAAAACAGAACGTAATTATTGTTTCTGTTTCTACACGAATACATAAAGAGCACAAAATTCTAACATGGAATCTCTGAGTAGACAAAAAAATAAAATATAAAACCAACACACAGATAGAAACTTGTATATATGCGAGAAGTGAAGAGACACACACACACACGTTCAAACACAACTGGGGCCAATTGTGTCCTTGAACAAATTTTTCCACCTTCTCCCATTGCAACGACGCTTTCCCATGCCCTTCATTTGGATAGTTATACAAAAATTATAAAATTTGTAACAATATCACATTTTAATACAGAAAACTTAATATATTTTAATTTTTTTTAGTTCAGCCTCACGTCTCCATAAAAAGAACTTTTTTTCACACAACTACACACATTTTTCGTCTGCTAGATTGTGAGCTCGTGGTAGACTCCAGAATTTATTTCATTCTTTTCTAATTATAAATAACACTTTAATACATTTTTCACTTTTCTTTTGATAACTTTACAATTTTCACACGATAAAGTTTACAGATTTTAAGTAATATATAAAAAATATTGACTTACCTATGCCATTATAAGATTTTTTTCAGAAAAAATTAATGGCAGACAAAAATCAAATCAAGTGCTGTAGTGCGAAAAAATTTTTTGTCTCTGCAGTAGTATTTTTTCTACACTATTAAGCAGAGTTGCTCACACTCTTCAGTTAGTGTTGCCAAAGCAGTTCAAAAAAATGTTGCGTGTTCTGAAAACGACATTTTTGTAGAAAAATTTCAAGATAATGTATAATTTTAAAGCTTAAATCATAATTATTGTACTTTCAGAATAGTTTACAATAAATGTTTCATTTTTTTAAACAGTTTCCTTAGTTAAAAATACGGAAAAATACAACTTTGTATAAAAAAATTGCAACTATATTTCTTGAAGACTGGAAAATTGCGCCGGCCTAAATGCGCGTTGAATCATTCCAATATTAATATCAGCTGTTACGAATAAGTGATGCCAACTTGTAAAATACTTGAACGGTCGAATAAATTGTTAGAATTAGTGTTGCCACGATAATAATTGTAAATTATGTACACATTACTGATTCCTAAATTACCTTTTTTTCATACAAGATTTAAGCGTTCCAGCTTCCTATTTAAGGTATAGGTGGATTTGGGACTTACTTAAATCGATCGTGGGATAACCTGGCAATTTCAGGGATTTAATTCTCCTGTTGTAAGTTTTATGAAGTCTGCATTTAGACCACGAAAATTTAGTTGCTAGCAAATTACGGATTTTTGTGTTCGGCACTCGGCGATACGCTTGGTGCACATTTTCTTTGCTAACATCTACTTTGCAAATAATAACAATAAAAATGGAATGTTGCCGGCAATATGCTCGATTGTGTGAACGCGAATGATAAAACAAAAGAGTATTCCAAATGTTTTTTTTTTCCAAATGTTCGCACGTCTAAACTCCAGCTTAAGGAACAGTGTTATCTATAAACAATTTTGGATATAACAATATTTTCTATAGATATTATTTTGATGCTATTCATAAATTTTTCATTGTCCATCCCTGCTTAATTCGCAACGGCAACGCTTTACAGTTGTTGATGTGATTAATTTTCTCAGTGTGAATGAAATATTTGTTTGGCAATCTATTATGATTGAAGAAGAAGTGTAATCCAAAATTAATAATCCGCGTTTTATAGGCAGCTTTTAAATTTGTTTAGAATTCATAATCTATGGTTTAGAACCAATAAACAGAAAATACTAATTAATTATGGCACAGTCAATGTCCATGAAACAAATTGGAGCACGTCACATGAGTTGCGTGATTGAAATAATGGAATGGAGTAACAAAATGGACCTAGTAGCTTACGGAACTGAAAAAGGCAAGTGGTAAATATGTATGTCGCAGTGCAAATAAATTATAATTCCCTGCAAACATTTGGGAACTCCTTTACAATTGCAAACTTCAAGTCAAAATATGTTGGAGTACCTATCTTCCATTTAAAAAGTTTTATCGAAAAGCACATTCACATAATAATTGTTCACTTATTAGTTGGCCACCGACCAGACGAAGTTTTTTTTTTACTTCGAAACTTTCAAAAACTAAATTTTATTAATGTATAACTTCTAATTTAAAAGAGATTTGCTTTCAAGAAATTTATTTCCAAAAAAAATATTTGCAGAACAGGTGAAATAATAATTCAACGATTAAATTGGCAAAAGATTGTAACATTTCCATCACCTGGAGAGGATATTAAAGTGAGAGGTTTAAGTTGGCAATACGACGAGACCATAATTGCTGTGGGTAGGTACACAAATTGGAGATAAAATAAATTCATAAATCTACAATTAATAAAAATGTTTATACTTGTTATTCTAATAAAAAGGATACAGCAATGGACAGGTATCTTTATTAGATGTAGAACGTGAAGAGTCTATTTCAAATTTACACTACGTCGATGATATAAAAAAGGTGTATTTTAGCAAAGCTATAAATGCTCCCGACTATCGACAGTTATATCGAAATAAAACAGAGGTTAGCGAGCTGATAACTTAAACAAGCATCTGTTTTTACTTTGATTTTGTTATCTTTATAGTTAACCTATGATTTCTTCTTGCCGTCATTGCCACAATTAAACAGTTTAGGGGTTTCATCTAAAACCCAGGAGCATAAATCATTTGCTAAGGGTGTCCCATGTTTTCTGGTGGTAATATTGAAATGTGGCAAAGTTCATTTACTGTTACTTGGAGCCTTGAAGTCGGGTTCCATTGATATGTCTCAACATGTTTCGCATCCTGATGAACTGGAAGTTTATGATGTTCGCCTAAGTGGAGATTTCAATGCCATGTATGCCCTATTAAGGGATGGAAACCAATTAAAAATTCTTCATTTCCATAATTCCGTATTGAAAGAATATATTTCACCAATGATGCATTTAGCGCAGCACTGTGCTAATATTTTGGAAACGAAAAAGTAAGAAATTATTAGTATAATAAAAATTAGTATAATTGCTGTAATTATATGTATGTAACGCAAATGCGAAGAGATATCATTCCTCATCGTATTTACACCCTACACCACCATAGTGGGGAGGGTATATTGGATTTGTGCATATGTTTGTAACGCCCAGAAATATTGGTCCAACACCCACCTTAAAGTATACCGATCACCGATAAAGTATACAGAATCACGTCTGGCTGGCTGTCCATGTAAAGCTTGTGCACAGAGTACAGATCGCAATTTTGAAGATATTTTGATAAAATTTGGTAAGTGATATTTTTTTATCCCAAGGACGGATGGTATTGAAACTGGTGGAAACCGGTCCATTATTTCACCTGGACCCCATACAAAAGCCCTCCCGAAATTGGGGTTTACCGATCATAAATGTTTGAATTATGCAAGGAACCAAATAAATTTTATCACAAATGAGTGGGAAATGAAGCCAAATTTTTATTTATTTATTAGTAGCATTTCAAATACTTTTACTCTGGTTTAAATTAAATATATCTTATAAAAAATACAGTTTTTTCCTAAATACATTTGGATTTATTTCATTTTTAATATTATTTGGCATCATGTTGTAGAGATTTAATCCCTTATAAAATAGAGATCTTTTCATGGTGTTATTATCTGCTCGTTGTAATCTGAAATCTTGAGCGTTCCTTAGGCTATACGGTTGAACCTCTCCTACGTACCTTATTTGTTCAATTAAATAATCAGGTGTATCTCCCATTTTCATTTTTTGAATAAAATTAATTGTGTTTAGCTCTAGTCTTTGTTGTATATTAAGCCATTTAAGTGTATCTAACATATGTTCCGTTGGGGTAAATCGATTGTATTTAAGTATAGAGCGCATGGCTTTATTCTGCAGCTTTTGCAATCTTGTTATTTGCTGTTCTGTGCAGCATGTATACAACACAGTTGATCCAAATTCAAAATGCGGTTTGATCATTACATTTATAAATATTTATTGCCGTTATAACTGATATTTTATTTATTATACGTTGGAAAAAAAAACGATTTTTTCCAATTTTTTACATATATATTCAATATGATCTTTTAATTTTAATCCCCTGGCCCACGATGTCGAACGATAACGTTCGCTTAGATAAGACTTAAGACACAAACTTTTTATCGTATCTATTTTTTACTCAATCAAGTTTGTTTATTCCACAATCAAGTTTGTGTCTTAAGTCTTATCTAAGCGAACGTTATCGTTCGACATCGTGTGCTAGGGGTTAGTCTTTGTCTATTAGAAAACCCAGATATTTTATATTATTTACTTTTTCTATTGTTACATAATTTATTTTAAGCGTTAAGTTAGTGTTCATATTTATTTCCATTATTTTAGTCTTATTTTCGTTTAATTTTAATTTGTTCATTTTTAACCATTTATTTATATTGTCCATATCATTCGTTAAGTTATTAAAACATATTTCTTCCGTGGCCGCTTCTGTGAAAATCAACCTCTACATTAGTCGTAGCTCCCATATAAGGCCCACTTCCGAAAATCACTTTAAAGATCATAACTCACAAAAATGATGGTATCCAAATAATATTGAACACAAATATGTTTCGTACATATACATATAACATGAGGATAGGTCCATAATTAGTCATAGCTCCCATATAAGGCCCACTTTCGAAAATCATTTAAAAGAGCATAACTCTTTTAAAAATGTTGGTATCCAAATAATATTGAACACAAATAAATTTTGTGTATATACATATAATATGGTAGAATTTTATGATGATCGGCCCATAACTAGTCGTAGCTCCCATATATGGCCCGAAATCACTTTAAGGACCATAAATCTCTTAAAAATGTTGTTATCCGAATAAAATTTAACAAAAATGAGTTTCTTATGTACAAATCTTTTAAACGTATTTATATCCAGATAAAGTTTAACACATACAATACTTATATTCACAGACATCATGACACTAAATTTTTGGATGATTCGTCCACAATAGGTTATATCTCCCATATAACGCCCATTTATGAAAAACTGGGTGTAGGGTGTTATATGGTCGGGCTTGACCGACTTTACTTTCTTACTTGTTTTTTTGTGCTTTATAGGGTATCGTTGGGAGCAATTTGATATTTTATTATTTATCTGATTTGCCAACAAGAAAACTTATTCGTTTTAACATATCAATGATTTGAGTTTATATATGAATAATTTGCTATTTAATTTATTTTCAAGTTATATTAATAACACCATACAATGCATGTTGGAAGCTTGGGAAACGGTTTTACTCGAAATGGATAATAAGCTGACAAGTTATGCAAATAAACAAACGGAGGGTTCATTGTCTGCAGATTTTATGGAGTTATTGGTTTTTGGTTATGCAACCGATGAAATAGAAGAATTTTTAATGCAGTAAGTCAATAAAAAGGAACTATGTATTTCGAACTATGTATTACATATTCACACCTATCGTGAATAAAAATTCCACGTGAAATTTGTTCACATTTCACATTTTCCTATTTAAATTCAATGTTAAAAAAATAAAAGTGAACAAATTTCACGTGGAATTTTTATTCAGGGGTGATTGTTAAAACATTTAGTATTTTCAATTTGTAATAATTATTAATCGTTTTCAGTCAATGAACAGACCTATTATTTAAATAACGCATTATTTTACGAAACAAATTGATGATAGAGAGAGATAACTGAAGAATTTTTAGCTTAAGACGTAAAACAGAAAATTTTTGTGGAAAGTATCGTTAAAATTGCAAAAGAAACATTTCAATTAGAATTGGAATTACTTTAATTATATGGCCACCACTGTATATATTGATTTTATAAAATTCACCATTAAAAGAGTATTATAAAAAGAAAAAGATACAGCCCAATCATGAATAAAAATTCCGCGGGAGTTTTTTCGCTTTTCCCATTTTTCCTATTCAAATTCAATATTAAAAAAATAAAAAGTGAAAAAACTCCCGCGGAATTTTTATTCATGATTGGGCTGATAGAGAAAGTTCAAGTTTACAAATATTTAGAGAATAAAAAAGTGCTTCATAAGATTTTTTCGATGTTTCTTACGAATTAAATTTTCAACAATAATTTTTTAAAATTGTTCAAATTGACTAGATTTTTGAAATTGTTAGAATTAAAATTATTATTTAGATTATTCACATACAGGACATTCCCTTTATTTTTGTAACCATTTGATATATGGCTTTTATGTTTTTCATTATATTAAACAATTTACAGATGTTTAACTCACTTGACGCTCACAGTAAATATTTTGATACTTTGAAAACCATAATTTCGATGTTCTTGCCTAAAGTACATAAAATATGATTGAATTAATCTTTTTATTTTATTTTTTAAAGATTTTTATTTTATATTATCTCTTTTCTTTCTTTATTAGGGATCTTACGGAAAAAGGAGTTAAAAAGCTTCAGAACTCTGTAGATTTAAGCTACTCCACCATACAGAGTCTGGTAGCGAAACCACTGCAAATGGCAACAATAAACATGTTTTATTTTATTAACACCATCAAGGGTCTGGCCAGAACAAGTTATTATTATGAAGTACATAGAATAATTAACCAAAATTTTTAGAGCTATTTAGACAATTTCCCTCTTCCAACAGCCTCTTATTGTTTGTGAATCTACTGAGACAGCATTGCGTGAATGCGGGGCATTTTTAATGAAAATTTTAGAACTACAACAAGTGATCGATCAATCTGTTAATGATATGAAATTGTTTTTTTGTTGGCTTTGCGTTGTCATTGTACGTCTACACCAACAGGACGTTACTGAGGATATGGCGCAATTGACTATGGAAGACACTATATACTTAGCGGAATACTTAAACAATTTTGAGGATAGTGTTATAGAGAAAGGTAGGGCGGGTGTTGTGTGAAAATTAAATAAAATATTTCTACATTTCAATTAATATTCACATTTTAGAGGATGGCACAGTTGTAAAGAGAAAATTTAATTTGGAAAAAGTTGGCCAGTATTTGGAGGATAAGCCTCTACAGCAAGTAGTTAAAACTGATATGCATCATCTATGGCATAAACTTCTGGAAGAAAACGATTGTCTCCGTAATTCACCACTACTATACGCGCATGAAAAACGCTTATCTCTTACTCAGCAACGGGACAAAATGATTGCAGCCATTGATAGCGTGTTTCAAAAACCAAATGAAAGTTTAAGTCGTGGGTTTGAGCTTGATTCCAGTTTCGTATGTTGTTCTTTTAATGCGAGCTCTGAATGTAATTTCGACTTTATTAGAACGTCATATTTGGTAAGTGAATCCAAAAAACGGGATCTAATGCTGGTTACTATTAGTTGGCAGGATTGTTTAGTTCTGGAATTTGATGATAATTTCACGCAATTGAAATGCTTTCGATTACATACAAACCCCGGACCATTCACCAAAGACTTAAACAATGGTTTGGAAAATTTAAAATTTATTGATTTGCATTTTTATAATGACGAGGTTATATCCATGCTCTTCGGAAAAGAAACAACGACGAAACACCAAAGTTATTTCATACAATTTCCTTTGGACCAAATAAATGGCAAATGCTCCCTACACGCTCTGCCACAAAATTTAAATTTAAACGATTCTGTAGTTGGTCACAGTATTTTCGATATAATAGATTTTACCAGCTTTAAGGCAATCGAAAGCGTTTGCACAAACTTGGCTGTATCCGGATGTAGAAAGGTAAGCCGTTATTTACACCTCCAAGTATTTCAATATATACAATTGTTTAAACGTTCTTACTCAGGTGGCTTCTATACTCTCTGAGAATCACAAGAAAATGATCATTTTTGAAATGGAAATAGAAGATGATGAAGACGAAACGGAAATATCTCAAAATTCAATGCTGGACATAAGTAAAGAATCATCAGTTTCGTAATACAAACAAAGTACACATGTAATTACAATCTAATTTATTTTAGTAGTTACACAGGAGATTAAAGCAGTTAAAGTTACCCGAGTTAAAAAATATAAAAAAAAATAAAAAATGCCACTTTAAATGTTTCATGGATATTTCAAACTTTAAATTTACCATTGATTGCATGATACACCGCTCACAAATGCTTAATGGCTCAGACTTAATACTCTGTGCTGCTATATGCACTTTTCCATTTTCAGTTTTTTGTATACCATTCACCAAAAAAATGGGGTACATTAAGTTTCTCATTCCGTTTGTAACACATCGAAATATTGGTCGTAGAACCAAAAAAATCTTTATATTCTGGGTCCTTACAAGATTTTAAGACGATCTAGCCATGTCTGTCCGTCTGTTGAAGACACGAAAAAGACATAGATCAATGAAATTTTTACCAAACATTCTTTGACCCACAGATTGGTATTAAAAATGGGGAAAATCAGTTCAGTAGGATCCAAATTTTAGATCAAAGTTTCAGACAACCTCGACATTTTTTGCTAATTTCTTCAAATATAATGCAGATAATATCATGAAATTTTGCACATTTAATTTTTATTATAGAAAAACAAGTCCTGTTGAGAATGGTAGTAATCGGTCCATGATTTCTAATAGCCCCCATACAAATGTCTTCTCGAAATATGGATTTATGTTATAGAAATGCCGAATCCATACAAAATTCATCAAAAATAAGTTTTCTGCAAAGTGAAATCTCAAAACCACACTTTGTTTGCATCGGCCCATATTTTGACATAGCAACATATAAAGTCCACTTCCGAAAGTCACTTTATGTTGCAAAAATATAAAAAAGCGCAGTTTTGAAAGGAGATACATATAAATTCTTGATGTTAACTGAAATTTTCCTAAAATTCAAGTAAATATCGTTATTGAGATTAAATTCAACCAAAATAAACCTAATATAAATTACGGTACAATATTATATGACGATCACCCAATAATATGTGATGTGGTGATGGGTATATACTGTTCGGCACAATCGAATAAAAACAATTTCTTGTTTTATTCCAATTAAAATATTTGACAAAGTTGAAACTTTAATAGCTAGAATTCTTTTAATTTTTTATTAAGATTTTCCTTAGCGAAAATCATTCTTTCTAGCATTTTTTCAAGAGTGACAATAATTGCATAGTAGTCTTAAAATTTTCAAAGCATATGATACTTTTTCAATAATATTGAAAATTACTATTTTTCCGTTGTGTGCATGCTTTAGTAAGAAGAATTGTTTGTGTGCATGTTTGTCCACAGTATAGTGTCAAACCGTGTTACTCTATGAAGAGACAAACCAAATAATTTAATTTATTGCTACTCTTGCAAATATGCTGCAGAGAATGTAAAATTAGTGCCGAATAAAAAAATCCTAACGCCCTATGTAATAAAAATTCAATTTTGTAAAAATCGTTCATGAAATGAATGATACATATATTAAAACAGTTAATGATAATATCCCTTGTCTTAATTAGATCGAAAATTTAGTTTAGTTACACATTTAATTAACTTCGTACGTGTATGCATCATCAGAATCTTCGTCTGTAGAGAAGTCACGTCGCCTTCTTCTTTCTTTGCGTTTGTTGCGTTTCTTTCCACTTTTTTCCGATAAATCATCAGCTAAATCCTCAGCCGTCACAGGCTTACACTCATGGATTCGAATAGTTTCCATTTCTTGTTCAGTGTCTTTTGAGGTTTCAACATTTGTTGTAGCTTCCGAATTTACTTCAGACTCTTCGGATTTTTTCTGTGATTTTACCAATTCACACAGATATTTGTAACGAATCAAACACTCTTCTTTTGATTTGTCCGGAACACAGTTTGCAATCTTTTGCCACCTGTCACTACCTGCAGTTTTTCTATATTTAACAATGGCTGCTTCAAGAGCTTTTTGCTGTTCCTGACTCCAGTTCGTTTCTGGTATAACGATGTTCTTTTCCTTCATTCTTTTTTCTTTCTTTACGATGTCTTGTGTTTCTTGTACAATATTTTCGGCGACACTGTCCGTTTGGCCGGGTACACGAAAACCATTTTCTTTCATTTTTGCTGCCATAAATGTAACTTCATGCACCGTACGATTCATGTTTTCAGCAATTGTTACCCATCGATTGCTTAAGCCAGCTGGATACTTTTTAACTAAACGTATAAGCTCAGCCAAATCTTCGTCTGTCCAAAAGCTACCGCTTAAAGAGGCCTATAAGACAAATTTTTGTTTTGCGTCAAAAAATAACGACAAACATTTTTATGAAATGATTAATTAAGATTACCTTTTGTATTACAGGTTTTATAGCGTCATTTTCCGTTATTTCTCGAGCCTGTATTTGCGAATAACCTTTCAATTCCTCCTCGGTTTTTTCAGGCGCTTTTGTATTTTGTTTTCGTTTGCGTATGTTTTCTTTTTTTTCTTTACGCAATCTTACTTGCTTTTCGTATTCCTTTTCCAATTCTTCTTGTCGTTTTGATTCTTCTAATTCTCTACAATAAATATAGTGTAAAATATATTTCAATATAATTTACACACAATATTTTTTGAAATAAAACACTTAACATTGTCAACTTACTGTCTGCGCTTTTCCAGGGCCATTTCCTTTAACTCGTTAGCTTTATTGAAGCCTTCCTTAATTGTTGTTGGTAGATTCCAAATGAACAGAGGTATTTGTATAGGCAATGTATTCTATATAATATAAATTATTCTATTTTGTAAAGGATTATGAATAAGAAAATGATATGTATACACATTACCTTCAATGAAGGTGACGGAATCTCGTTTAGAATAGTCTCCATGTCAATATTCTTATTTTTCTTCTGCAACTTTTTTAATTTTGAACCAAGCACTTGTTCAGCTGTATACTTTTTTTCCAAGTACGCTGCCCAAGCGAAAAGATACTGGCCAACGGTGATTATCAAGAATAAAATGCCGGCTCCCTCGTATAAACCAATCTTACGCATGCGGCGGTAATAGTACAAAGCCGATTTCCAATTTGGCATGCCATCTCGCAATACCTTATCATATTTCTCCCGCTTTGATGTGTCCTTTAGGACTTCGTAAATTGATACCAAATTTCGAAATTGAATGTTGGCGTCCTCTGCAGGATTCTTGTCGGGATGCAATTGTATGGACAAACCACGAAATGCCCTTTTGATTTCATTGTTGGTGGCGTTCTTAAAAATGTAATAAAAATCATACATACAAATTAAGACAATTCAATTTAAATATATAGATACTTGTGATATTCCCATAAACTCGTAAAAGTTTTTATTGATTTCTTCAACCAAATCAAAAATTTCCAACTCTTCTGTATCCCATCCATGCACAACGGTGCAGGAAAGATTATAGATAATTAAAAAAATCAAAAGTAATTTCATTTTAAGATTTTCTTCCAATTCAGTAATTCATTAATCAAAATGCACATTAAAATCGTGCCTTGGAAATAAGCAAATGGTCCAAAATTGTTATTTATATTGCATTTCATATTTGACAACGTCAACGAAATGAAAACAGCTGATTACCAATATTGCCAGCATAGAATAAGATACTTCCCAATTAAACGAGTAATGTAACTTGATAGTTTGGGACAAAAAATGTATAGAGGGCATCACCTTTTTAAAAATTTCTCTAAAAATTCCCGTATTCTTTTTTTAATTTAGCATGTATACAAAAAATAATATTTTCAATAAAATCAATCGAAAGAAAAAGGAAAGGAAAAAAGGGTCACTGACGCAGTGTTGCCAGAAAATGAATTTCAAAATATGCTAAAACTTGAAAAACTAAGTGCAAATGTCCTACAGAAGAAAAAATGAGTGCTAAATTTTTTCAATGTAACAATACAATTTTTATTTCAAATGTTACAAATATAAATTATAGTTTTTTCTAATTTTGTTCATAACAATTGTTGACTTGTTTTAATAGATTACATTTCATATATTAATTCAAAAATTTCCGTGTTCATTTACTTACTACACCGAAAGAAATTTAGTTGATATATTAGTAAAATTTATTTTTTATTTTTTCCAAAAGTATTTTTTGGAGTAAAAAAGTAAACATTTTTTCGAGAAAAAAAATTTTTAAAATTTAAAATTTCAATGCATTTTCGAGAAACAAAATGCTAAATCTAGCACTGAAAGTGCTAAAATGGCAACACTGCACTGACGCGTCGGAATGTGGTGGATTTTAAAAAATCATGGTGAATAAATACTAGTGCCGAGTTTTAGAAATTCACCACAAATACCAGTAGGCAATATAGCTCTTTTACAGTTTTACGAAATGGTTGCTGAATTAGCTAACAAATAAGAAAGACTTTTTTAAGTCCTATCGTTTTATTTTTATCTAATACTTTTGCACAAACAACAAAAATTGAATTAACTTTTTCTCTGTTTTGTTAACTAAAACTTAAGTTGTCATGCTTACATATTCACCTTTCCCATAGGCAATTTTCATTTTACACCTTGGGCTCTTCTGTATTTACAGTATGGTCCATCACAGTGAGGTCGAGGTTTGGGAGGCAAATCATTCCCTCGTTGTTGGCCTTCGCAATACGCTGTGCGATCACGTCTTTTCTTTCACACTGTCGCACGTCATTTCAATTCGTCTTCGCACGAACTCATAGAGCTCGCTTAGGCCATCCTGCTCTTGGGAAACGTCTTCACTGCCCATATCTGCTAATAAAGGTCCTGATCCTGAGCTTAGTTCCTTTGCATTCTTTCGAGAGGTGGAGTTGTGATCAGTTGATCCGCATGCCAGCAGAAATTCTTGCATGTTATTTGCAGGTTCCGACTTTTCCTCACAATTGATTAACGCCTCTGCTGAAGCAAATTCACCTACCTGACTACTTTTTCTTAGCTGGATAGATTAGGCATTCTTACTGGAAATATTTTGTCACTGTAGGGTTTAACGAGGGCTTTTGCTGTTTTACGATCACTTTTTATTTCGGATGGTTCAACCACCCACAAAATGTTAACCCACAATCTTCCTGAATACAGGCCTAATACTATAGTTTCAGACTGGTAATTTCTGATGCTCGATGGTGACTAGCTTTTTTCTTTGAGCTATCGCTTCTCGTTTTGACTTTAAAAATTTCCCCATCATTCCTGAATTCCAATTTTTTCATCATCATTCATCCCAAATTTCCATTTTTTCATCATATCGATAAACATCATGCTTAAATCCATGTTGCTTGTAGTTGCAAGTGTACAAACCTCCAAAATATTCTGAGTCGATCGGTATATTTTTAGGCGTTACAAACATCAGCACAAATCCAATATACCCTCCCTTCTATAGTGGTGTAGGGTATAAATAATATTTATTTAAAAATAAACCAATATTTTGCTGCAAATCCATTGTTATCGATAACAGCTTGACATCTGCGTTGAGGTCACCAAATTTTTACATACACTACTTGGAATGGCTTCCCAAGCATTCTTTGTTTCAGGAAAGAGATCATTAAAATTGGTTATTTCTACAGTGCTTACTTTTTGGTTTGTACAACTTGCCATAAGTTCTTAATCGGGTTGAAATCCGGACTGCATGAAGGCGAGTCAATAACAGTAAATGAATTCTTAAAAAACACATTGCTTGACGTATGCCGTATGCTTCCGATCATTATTTTGTTGAAATCTCCATGTTACAGCATGTTCTCATCAGTATACGGCATTATTGTACCGCTTAAACTTCTTGCATAATGAAACGTATTCATATTTACTCAATTTTGTGCAGCGGCCCAACACCACCTGAAGATATAGCTCCCCAAAGCATATATAACCTTCTCTTTTTTCTTTCGGTTACGTTCTGACAATAATGGCTTCTTTCGCGAAATTCTTCCAAACGGTCCAACTTCTCGCAATCGACGTTTTACTGTATCTACAGACGGTTTTGCCTCATTTTGGCTAAAGACTGCAATCCGAATCTTATTTGCTGATTTATGCGGAGTTTTTTCGACTCGAGCACAATCAGTGCATCTTCACAAACTGTCTTAATACGGCTTCTTTTTTTACGGGCCACATTTTCTGTAGTCGAATGCTCTGAAATATTTGACCGCTTGAAAAAGCATTGTTTTTGAAACATTCAATGCTGTTGCGATTTCCCGATAAGTGTTTCTATCCTGATGCATTTGTACAATACTCTTTCAAGTACTGAAATCACAGGATTTATTATCACCCATGTTAAAAAACACTCTATGTAATCATAATTAGTTTAATCTAATTTTTAAAAAGTACCTGAATTTGAAAATGTATATTTAGTGCATGATTAATTTATTTCACAAATTATCAAAATCACCACAAAGAAGAAAAAAATAAAAGTGCTAAATCTTAGTATTTTTTTTTAAATAAATATTACCTTTAATATATCGATTTAAATATTGAATACTAACTGTCCTTAATTAGTTGCACGCAGCTGTATGTAATATTAGACAATAGTTGACTACAACTTGGAAACTAGCATTACTCTCGTAGATCACGAGATACAGATAGCAATGCTGGAAAGCGTTATCAACAGTTGGATCACCTACTGCGTAGTAGCGGCCAACATTTCAAATTATCTTTTAAAGGTAAATAATATCAGACTTGTTGTTTCGGCTCATAATAAAAACAGAATGTTAATCTTAAAGTAAAAAGATCTGCTTTTTCGCAATTTATCTTAATAAAATTACGTTTTTGCTTTTGTACTATTTTAAATAAAATCATATATACAATAACAACGTTGGAGTGCAATGGTTAAATAATTCTGATAATTGCTTCAATTACGGTATATTTAGAAAGCTGTACCAACGAGCGAAAATTCAGATTTAGCAATAAAGCTGTTCTTAGAGGATATATAAATCTATTCACTAAATCGCTTAAATTTTTGGCTGAAAAAAAACCACCCACTATATCATAAAATGCTACAAAATTCAAAATAAACAATAATATAAGCCTAAGAAAGCCATATTATGAAAAAGTTTAAAGTAGCTGTGAAAAAAATATTAATAGAGCATTGTAGTGATTTAAATACTACTTGTTATATTTTAAAATTAGGAAGCAATTTTTAATTTTGTTTTAAAATATTCTATTTGTTGCGATTTTTATTATAATTTTTGGTTTATGAAAAATTTTTTTTTAATGATATGTTTTTCTTTTTATTGTATACGAAAATTATTGAAAACATATATATCAAGTTAATTTTGCAAAAAAATGTTCACTGGGCAGATTTAGCTTTGAGAGTACATTACTTTTCTTACCCTATAAATACTCTTCTAGCATGCTACATTTTTTTATCTAAACATATGTATGCACATACAATAATTATATATGCATGTAGGATTGCTCATGCTGAGATTTGCACTCTAAAACTTAATGTTTTTTTTTGATCGCATTTTTTGCCTTTCTTCAACTTTTATTATGTACATATGTAAGTTTGTTAGCTCTGAGAATTTAACCTTTTTTTTATCCTATTTTTGTTGATAATATTATTATCTTTTTTTTTCTTCAACAATTTAATACTACTTCCAATGTCATTCAAATCTCCTTGATGAAAGGGCGCAATTTATTAAATGAGAGTAATTGATTTACAACGCCGAAATTATTGCTTAAAGATTACGCTTTGATCATATCAAAGTAAAGTGTTAATGAGCAAAGTAATTAACTCGCATTCTATAACATACAGGGTTACATTATTAGTTATAAAGGTCTTAAGTTTTGTTAATTTTTCTTATTTCATAACCAAAAGTCAGTTTTGAAAGAAGACCCCACAATTAATCAATGTCACCTTTAGTATCATCAGTTCCCGGTATCGTAACATAAAAACCTACACACGTGTCTGGAAAACATAAAAGTGGCAAAATTGTATGTCGGTGATATTTTAAGACCACATGTCTGAGATAATAAGTCTCACTAAAACGCAGAAATCACGTGCGTAAACATCCAAATTGCATTTTTCACCAAAGCCATCGAAGTTAAACATCACTACAACATCTACATTTTCATCATAGACCAGATAAGTCCAGATAACTGAAACTCCATCAAGATTTTATATAATTTACATTTTTTGCTATCAGACTAAGTAAAATTGCCAAAATCAAAACTAAATTCATTAATTAAAACCTAAGCTAAATTCCCTAATTAAGACTATTAAAAATATGCAAACCCTAACCTAACTTCGTAATTCAAACTATTTAAAAGTAATTAAAACTTATTCTAAATTCACTAATTAAAACTACGTATATACATTTTGTAATTAAAACTATATTATTATAACAAAAACTAAATTATTAAAAAAAACCCTATTCTAAACTTACTAACCAAACTTCTTCAAATATTTACAAAATTTTCTAAATTAAACTAATGAATTTTCAAATATATTATAAGTAAAACTACTTACTTATTATACTACTTATATTGTAATTTTCACAATTTAAAAATCTCGAACAAATTGAATTACTTAAAATTACTAAGCTAATCTTACATACATATTCATTAATTCTCATATTACTTATAAGAAAAATTTTCATTATTATAATTTACTAATATTTTATATTTAGTGTATACAAAATAACTATATGAATCAATTTTCATATTATAATATGTTTACTTTAAATTAATGTAAGTAAATTTATTTATAAATAACTAACACAAAATTTTCTAGTGTGGAGTATCTATTTTGATTTTTTTTTATATAACATTTTTGAAATCTAAAACAAATTGAATTTATATAATCATTAATCACATGTAACAGAGATCATCAAAATTACAACAACACTCTTTGAACTGCTGGGCCCATCATCTCAATAGACGTGAAATGAAACATTGTAAGTAATTATGATTCTCTTCTACTTAATTTGCTTTTAAAAATATATATATATTTTTTTATATTGTACGTATTTTGCATTTACTATTATGCATTGTCGGTCCGATTCCTATTTGTCCCCACTGTCCATAGAAAAATTGTAAAGTAAGTAAAAAACCAAAATAATCCACATTGTTATTACATACTAGTTTATTCATGACTCTCATTGAGTAATGATCATTTATTTCCATTATGTTTTATTATTATTTTTCTCTTTTGTTTTAATAAACTTTTGCTAATTTTGAATTTACGAACATGAAGCTTTAAATTTCTTATTATGGGAAGGATGAATGTAACAGATATGTGAGTATTAATTGAAAATAGTGTCAAATATAGGGATAGATTTAAATAGTAGGGTATCCAGTCTATCGTAGGTGTCTGTGTAAACAGTAGGGAGGGAACAATGTACCCTATAAGGCATACTACCCAGCCATCGATTCATTTGTTTTGAAATTGATTTTTTTTCATATATAGTTATGTAATTTGCTTTTTTTTCTACTCCATGGGTATGGGAGAATGATATATGCTTACGTGGCCATACACGGATTAAGAATCATCATGTAGAGCTAGCGGGTCACCATTTTTCATGCCCCTTAATTTCGTTGTTGGTATGCTCGTGTATTTTTCAACATACTACAAAAAATTACAATTTTTATTATTCGAAGGAAACTTGACGGCACGTAACAATTGTTAAGTTTTTTTCCAAACATTCGTTCTTAAAATTTGTTCTTTCAAATCATATGTATGTAATATTTAATACAATTTGGTGGTCATCAAAGACTTTTAAATTGTTATTTATTTAAATAAAATTAATTAACAATTTCAGTTTTGAAAGAAAAAAAAAAATAGTGAATGAATGCTTGAAAAAAACTTGGGAATAGGTTAGCTAAAGCTATACTTTTACGAATTATTGAGTGTAGTTGATATTAAAAAATGTAAAATATATTTTAGGTTTTCATGTTCAATGTTGCTGGCTTTAAACGATCAATAATGGTAAGTGTTGTTGAGAAGAACTTTAAAATATTTTTCCTTTCGATCAAGTACTTTAAAAGCTCCATTATAATTGCATGAAAGTGGCGGATGAGTTGCATCATTCCTTATCCAATGTCGCATGTTGACATTTTGCTCCTATTAATTTATAGCATAAACAAGAAAGAAATAAATCGTGCTTCATTCAAACCATCAGTAATAATCTTTATAGATTTGATTTGCATGAAATTACTAAGTAATAAAAGTAAGAATTATCGCGTAAAGTGAGAAAATAGAATATATATTTTCTCGCGTGCCTATAGCAAGTTAGAGGTGGTTTTCAATGCAAAGGTCTTCTTACGAAATATTATTGGTCATTATTTATTTTATTATTAAAATTGTATGAGTTTGTCTTTTAAACAAATTTATTAAGTTTCCGTTCTTATTGCATTGGGTTTAAATTAATTTGCTATTTGATTCAAATTAAGGTTTTGCTTTTGATGCATCTATTGAAATTATCCTACAAATAATTAAATAGAAAAAACTTACTGTATTGCTGTTTTAGGAATTTAAAATTTGTATAAATGTTTTCTAAATTTTATATTTGTTTAAACCAAGGTGAATTTAAATACAAGGTGACAGCGTAGCGCCAGCTGATTATTAATGGTGAAATTGAAAATGCCACAAAGTTATATAAAAAAAACTTTTTGACAGTGACGAAGGTTTTTACATATAGAAAAATGCCTGTTGTTCTTGCCTTGTTGTAATTGTTGTAGCAATGCTGTCACCTGGTATTTAATTTCACCATGGTTTAAACCAAGGTGAATTTATACTAGGTGACAGCGTAGCGCCAGCTGATTATTAATGGTGAAATTGAAAATGTCAAAAAGTTATATAAAAAAAACTTTTTGACAGTGACGGAGGTTTTTACATATAGAAAAATGCCTGTTGTTCTTGCCTTGTTGTAATTGTTGTAGCAATGCTGTCACCTGGTATTTAATTTCACCACGGTTTAAACCAAGGTGAATTTATACTAGGTGACAGCATAGCGCCAGCTGATTATTCATGGTGAAATTGAAAATGTCAAAAAGTTATTTACAAATAGACAAAGTTTGTATAAAAACGTTACAAAATTATTTTGTATTTGAAAAATTGAATTTTTGTCGCCGTTTTATTTGCGTTAAATAGTTTAAAATTCTATTATATTTAATTATATTAAATAGTGTGTTTGTTTTTGAGTTATTTTGCTAAACATTTTTAAAGAAAATAACATTTTTCTGTTTTTTATCAATGCTTGTGTTTGTTTTTTTATTTTATACCAGTTGTTTTTGACAGTAACGCAAGTATTTTACACAAACAAAATGCCTGTTGTTCTTGCCTTGTTGTAATTGTTGTAGCAATCAGCGTTGCCACAACCAAAAAAATTTTGTAACCAAAATGTAAAAAAAAGTAACCAAAAGCAAAAAAAAGTAACCAAAATTTTTATATATTTAAAATTTTATTTTATTTATACTTCAGCTAAAAAATATATATTTAAAATATAAATTAACCATTTCATTTCAGTTTGTATATAGCGAACGACTAGAACTTTGTGGATACGTCTGTTGTTTCGTCTACTATTAACGAAAACTTTGTCGTTTTTAGTTTGGAAATTAAATTTACTTTAGATTTACTTCCTAATATTTCTGTTAATTGAGTTGCTTTGCCTGCCACATTTAATGTTTCGCAATTTGAGAGTCGGGACAGCGCTCCTCTAATAAGCCTGGTAGGGAGTCAGTCCATTAATAAAAAAGGCAAATTGTGGGAAATAAGAAACATTACTAATGTTAGCTCTGTTTGTTCTTTTTGAGAACTTGCAAATGTTATTTTTATTTTCCACATTTTGCTTATGAACACTTTTTTAGTGTGCTTTCATAAATGACTTACATGATTTGCAATTTTTTTTCACAGGCAGCGCAGAAACAACATCTTTCTTTGTTTCTTAGCCACGGAAACTCATCCAACCACAATACACGGAATTTTCTTTTCGGACTGTTTTTAATATCACTAAACAACAAAATATTATTTAAAAAAGTTATTAAAATTTAATGAAAATATACCTATTCTCATCATCACTTCCAGAAGATAACTCGACATTATTAGTTTTACTTTGAGCAGCCTTTTTAAATAAAAATCTAACAAAAATAAAAATTGTGCTTAAAACCAATATTATTATTTTTTAATTCGAAGTACATACTTATCCATTTTTTACGAAAGAAACCCAATCTTAACTATTTAAAAAACACTTTATTATTAAAAAATTAAATAGCACGCTAATTTGTAAAAAGCTTTTTTTGGTTTTCTGGTAAAAAAAACATAATTTATAAATGTTTATTAAGGTCCGTTCATGTCTAAAACAACAGAAAAATTAACTTGTTCCGATGTCAAACATCAATATCAACATCATTTAGTAGCATGTTTTTAGATGGTTTTTGTGAAGAACCTTTTACTCGATCAACAATACAATGATTGTGTTTGTTATGTTTGGAGACAGGCATGTATTTTTTGTAATCCTGTGTTTAGTGTTTAATTTTTAAAAAACTTTTAAATTGTGGTAGTTTAGTTTAT